>JABCIY010000168.1:0-730492 GCA_014298035.1 Pseudocercospora fuligena | reverse complement strand
TCGAAAAGCTTTCATGATCAGATTTGTTCATGTCGTTATACAATGTCGTCAAGTATTGCGGGGCGATACGATGTTACCAGGGTGCTCAATCAGGTAACGATGCCAGCGTGAGATCAGACTAGAGCACGCCAAGCCAGATGCGAAGTACAACCGTAGCAGTAAATAGAAGTCGATCTACAAACACAACCTTATTAGCTTTACTGAAGCTTCGTATTCGGTGGGAAAACAATATATCACTCACCCACCATCGTCTCAAGGTCGATGCACAGTCTCGGATGACAGCTGTTTTGAGCCGCGCTTAATGCGCGGACGAGTAGGTTAACGCCAAGAATAGAGCAAGGTGACATCGAAATCATGTTGCCTTCTGAAATCAGCTCCGGTACAAGAATTGCACACGGCCTGTGATCAGTTCGCAGTGTCAGTCATGAAGTGCGATAGGAAGTATTGATCACTCACTTGAAGAGCGATCCTTGAGATCCCTCGATGCAACGCCCTTCTCTCGACAGTCTGCTGGTATGACGCGGGATGCGGCCGCATATCTCAAGGGCGGTGCACTGATCATCTTCTTCCAGTCTTTTGAGTATAGACCAATATTCGATATTGTCGAAGCTTATGCACGTGTCCATCAGTGTTAGCAGTTGCCAGAACAGCGGCTGACATTCGGCTGTACTGTCTCCGCAGAGCAAGGCTGCCAAGAGACTCTCCGACTCCTTCACAAGACGTCAACAGCAAAGGAGCGGCGATTCATAGCATCCGAACTCCAATCAGCCAGCCGCCGATTGACTATTTACCTGGATAGGGGCTCCTGTTTGAAGTGTGTGGTGTCCAAATGCTCGGCTTTCGGTCGGGCGAAGATTAGCCACAAATAGTAGAGCGAAGTATTGGTCCTGTTTCTTTCATTTCACCAGAACGTCGGAAGGCTCATTTAGGGTCGCTTCTAGAAGTCAATGATTAAAGAATGCGTATAAATGGCGTTGTAGGCCGTAATGTTGTCAGCTAGGCAATCCAGGACAGTCTTCAGCGCAGAGCTTACAACATGCAGCTTCAAATACTCCTCCTCCCAATTCTTGCGGTCGTGCTTGGTGTCGATGCATCCGCAAAGTACAAAGATTGCAAGTGCCATGATTCAAATACCAAGGTATGTCTGGCGATTCCCTGATGGTAGTTGTTTGATGCTGATTGTGCGGCCTCAAAGTTGCAAAACGACGCCGTGACTAAGGGAGCTTGCGAAAAGTATCAAAAGGAAGTTGCCGGCGGTGTCTCCTACTCAGACACACCTCACCACCAATGCGCGACGAACAAGGATTTGGGAGGCGAGGTGATTGTAAGGATATCTAGAGCCGCGTGACCAGTCCGCTGATGCTGACAACGCTCCTTCCAGGACAACGGAGAATGGGACAAGATGTGCAAGTCCTTTGGACAGCAGTATTACCAGTATTGCTGGAACAAAGATTGTAACATCTTCTGCTAGATTAGCGAAATTGACTCTTCTTGCAACTCTGCGGTTAAAGCCGTAAGGACTTGGCTTCGAGGCACCAGTGAATTCCTTGCAGGTCTGGATGATGATAGACCTCGTGAAATGCGGAAGGTGACTTCGATAATGACCTGTCTCCTGGAATACGACTTGAGAAAGGTCCTCCAGGCCCATATAAGGCATTGAGCCCGTATCACGTCAGCCTTGGCGATGAACCCTTCACTGCTCCTCTCATAAATCCATATCGGAGATCTGAGGCCGATGGCTGGAACCGCTCAAAGCGAACACCAGCGAGATGACTTGGGCTGGCAAGAGAGCAGCAAAGGCCCGACTGATTGCACGCGCTCGTTGAGCATCGTTCTGACTCACTCTGGAAGCTCATGCCGTGCAGCGTGTTCCCTGGTATTGATCAGTGCAGCCTGTGGCTCTCAGAATCTTCTTCTATTCCGCTTCGCTCCTAATTCAATCTCCTGTCAAGTTGCAGCATTATCACAATGCGAGCAATGGTCCGTCAGTCGTTGTTGCGGTCTGCGAAACGGAGCTGCCTCTGAAACGCCAGGAGTTGCGTTTTGACACCCTACCTCATGTATCTCGACAGTGGTCCTGAAGCCAAAGATCCTTCCTAAAGCATTTGCCAGCTGCATAGTATCCATGCAAGGGGTTTGTCACTCAGCACATCGCTCCGTCGTGGAATGGCCACTTTAGACTTTTGCAACACACCACCACACAAACATCAAGCAGTATGCAGCATTGTTGTCAAATCCACCAGACACCTCTGCTCGCGACATTGTAACGTTCCACGCTCTTTCATTTTTTCTTCTTTCCCTCGGTGGACGACTGCCAAGTCTTTGCCAATGCAGTCTGACCTCAATCTCAACTCTTTCAATCCAGTCGCTGGCAACAACCTTGATAGCGTATCGCTTCGTATACCATGCGCAAAAACTTGCGACACATTCGCGCTTCCGATCGTATCGCAGATCTCGAGAAGTGAGGTTGAAAAAGAATATTCCGGACCAGCATCCAGCGTATGGCAGGCCAGCAATATAGAACGTGGCCGAGCCGATCGCGACATAACCTCTGCTATACAATCAAGCCTTTCTACTGAAGTCTACCTCTGATCAACTATGGTCCGGACCTTGGGATATGCGTCCGCATTTTCAGCATAGTGCTGATCGCTGTGCCCGGTGAGGTAGAGAACCGTCATTGTGGTACCTGACAAGAGATCCAGCTTCGGCGTCAAAGAGATGACCAAGACAGCTAAGAGATCCGCGCATGGTGGTGGAGAGAGTTTGACGTCTTCTTGAGTCCGCGCACAAGCACTGCACGCAACCGTGGCACCCCGGGAGCTGGCATCGAAGGGGGGCATGTCTGCCAAGAACCACCTTCGGTCCTTCACTTGCCGACATCTCTGGTGCGACAACTTGCTCTTTTCAGCTCCCGCAACACCTTGTCCTACCTTGTCGTCGCGGAGTACGCACCTCCGCCATGAGTATCGCCGCTGTCCGTGTCAGACCCCGACATATCGCTGCGCACGGATAAGCCGGAGGTGGCTAATGTCCAGCAATTCTACAAGCTGGCTTTTGGCCGTTGACAAGGAAAACATCTAGAACAATTCGCAAGATCGAACGAACACCGTCTGATTGGAGATGCTCGGTGCCCATCCCAGCTACCATTAACTGGCGTTCATGCACGCGAAATACTACGACAGCCAGTCCCACGTTGTGTTGCAGCCACAGTTTGGAAATGCCAATGCCCTCTAGACCGAAGTCCACCAATTTCCGTCTTGGTTTCTTGGACGACTTGGCAGCTTGTTCGGCGGAAGCGAAGGCGAAGACGAAATTCAAGCACAATTCTCGGAGCTTACACACGATCGACACCGACACGATAATGCTCGGGATCCGGTGCGACTGTATGCGAAACATTCTTGTAAACCTTTTGGGATTGTCGTCCTTTGCTCAACGATAGCATTGCTCCCATGAAACTGCGACCTCACGTGCTTGCAGCCCTCAGGCCATCGCTGGCGACCAATCAGTGCCGGGGTTCGAGACTGATCAGGCAGTTCTAGCGAAAAGTTTATTTCGGGGCGCAGCCATGCAATGCCAGCTTAGCTCGATCAAGTCCTCGAGGATGGAAGCTCACCACGCTTAGCGACTTGGTATTCTCGTCCTTGCCTCTCACAGCCTTGGCCTGCAGGACCGACGATTCAGCGAGCGCCGTTGAAACTCCCACGTGTGTTGGTCTCTCGACTTCACTTGATGATATTGAACCTCACTCCCTTGACCTGGAAGTGGCCTTCTTCCTGTTAGGCTTTTCCCTCGTAGCCTCACCAGGCTGGGCACTACACATGCTGGACGCACGTGGGAACAGCCAGACGGCTGGCATCTGAAGATTCTGCAGTTCGTGGTAGGTATATACCCAGACGGTGGGTGTCTGTTACTAGGGTCTTTCTTGTACAAGCACAATTGCAGCCAACGAGGCACCCGATCTTCTCCATTCCCACTTTCTTTGAACAATCAGTCAAAATGGTTTTGGAGGCATACACCTACGTCTTCGCCATCGGCACTTTCTTTGCGCTGATGGAAGCGTACAACAATGGTGCTAACGATGTCGCAAACGCTTGGGCCACCAGTGTTTCCTCCCGCTCAGTCACCTACCGCCAGGCCATGGTATTGTGTCTGATCTTCGAAATGACCGGTGCTTTGGCTGTCGGTGCTCGAACTGCCTCTACGATCAAGAACGGAATCATCCCGATCTCTGCCTTCAACGACAATGCTGGCGTCCAGCTCTTGGCATTCACTTGCGCATCTGCTGGTGCAGCTATCTGGGTATGTATGGATGGATAATGAGAAGAGTACTTTGGACAATGGCTAACAGAGACTTCACAGGTCATGTGGTGCACACGACACAACGCTCACGTCTCTTCCACTTACTCGCTCGTTTCCTCGATCGCTGGTGTCGGTGTCGCCACTGTTGGTGCTAGCGGTGTTCAATGGGGATGGAACAAGGGCTCTGGTCTTGGTGCCATCTTTGCTGGTCTCGCTATGGCTCCTGCCATCTCCGCCTGCTTCGCCTCGATCATCTTCATGTTGATCAAGGTCGTTGTTCACATGCGCACCGAACCAGTTCCATGGGCTGTCTGGTCTTCACCATTCTTCTTCCTGATCGCTGGTACCGTCTGCGCCCTTTCCATCGTCTACAAGGGCTCCCCAAAGCTCGGTCTCGCCGAGAAGCCAGCCTGGTTCATCGCCAGTGTTTCCGTCGGAACTGGTGTTGGTCTTGCCCTCCTCGCCGCACTTTTCTTCGTGCCATACGTGTACTGCAAGGTCATCAAGAGAGACGCCGATCTCAAGCTCTGGGAGGTCATCAAGGGCCCTCTCCTCTTCAACCGCCAGACTCCAAATGTTGCCGACCAGGCCAAGGTTCCAAACTACGCTGTTCTCCAGCACGGCGGTGACGATGATGCCGAGTCGCAGCACGACGAGAAGCGCACCACCGAGACTGAGCTCACCAAGACCAACGACTGGGACAGCGACGAGATCCAGACCACCACTGTCAAGCAATATTCCTCCGTCGAGAGTGACCCAGAGATGGCTCGTCTCCAGCGCGAGAACCCCAACGCCGCTTACAAGCTCCTTCTCCACCGCGCCCAGCAAAAGCATCACGCCGATCTCCGCGCTGGCAAGGGTCCTCTCGCCTGGGCTATGCGCGTCGTTCACAACAACCCGATGGGAGCCGGTTCTGTATACGAGCGACACAACGTTATGGCTCTTCTCCGCCGTCTTCCAGCGTACCCAGTCATTGCCCTCACCTACGGTCTCTACTACGATATCCACAAGGCTCAGGTCGGTGTTCTCGGTACTCCAGAAGGTCGCCGCATGGACCGTGTCTACGCTCACGCACCAAAATACCCCAACGAAGTCGAGTACCTCTACTCTTTCGTCCAGATCATCACTGCCTGCACTGCTTCTTTCGCCCACGGTGCCAACGATGTTGGTAATGCTGTCGGTGTCTGGGCTGTCATGTACTCTGCCTGGTCTACTTCCACTGCCACCGCCGCGAAGACTGAGGTCCCACTTTGGCAAATCGCTGTCATTGCTTTGACTATCTGCTTCGGTTTCATCACCTACGGATACAACATCATGAAGGGTAAGTCCAACTTCACAGATCAAACATTAGACAACGACTAACACGAACATCCAGTCATGGGCAACAAAATCACCTACCACTCCCCATCCCGTGGTTCCTCCATGGAAATGGGTGCCGCCATCACCATCCTCGTCTTCTCGCAATACAAGCTCCCAGTCTCGACATCCATGTGTATCACTGGTGCGACTGTCGGTGTCGGTCTCTGCAACGGAACTTTCAAGGCTGTGAACTGGCAGCGAGTGGGACTTTTGTTCTTCTCTTGGGTCATGACTATCCCGATTGCTGGTCTAATTGGTGGCTGCTTGATGGGTCTCACTCTCAACACTCCTCACTTTTAGATGAGTGTTTTGTACGTTCGTTGTTTTTATGAGTTATGGACACACTGCACAGATATCCCCGGGGAATGGATCGGATAGATTGACGATTGCATAGCGGAGTCTTTTTACGAGTGTACAGTGTATAAAAATATGAAGTGGACATGAAAGCTATCACTATCTCACAGTCTCTCTCCCCAACAAATCCCAAGTTTTCGAGAAGCATGATTGAAAACATTTACGAGTACCAAGCAAAGTACAACAATGTCTGAGATTGTGCTATGGCGGAAATGCTACTGACCATGAAATCCGCATGTGAGAGGCCATGCTTGCTTCCCAAAAATTCATCACATCATGCCACACCACATCATCACAATATCACTATGGCAGCGAGAGCACTGTGCACCAAATCTAGACCCGCGCTCTCAACACACATATCAGGAGATCGATAGTCATCTCGATTGGCAAACGCGGGTCGCATGAGGCTATTGTCTTGGTATACCCACGCATGACGCGAGATCGACCTCCGATTGAGCTTGCAGATGCTTTTGCTGGTCTTTCACGGTAACGTGAAGATCTTGACTGTTGGGATCGTGGAGTCAAGGACCGAGGAAGCTGACGACCCTGGACTGACGATCTCTTGGGAACAACATGTAATCGAAAAATGGTGAGCCTTGAGAGTGATCGTGCTGCAATCGTAGAAGGCACGTGGAACGTGGCAGCCAGCTCTGGACTTCTGTGATCACAGAATGCGCTGGATGCATACTGTAGGCTCGGAAGCTCTGTTCAGCGTCAATTATGATGTTCAATAATAGTCAGTCAAAGCATTTTTCAGCGCCGACACAGCTTTTATCAGTCTGCTGATAGCTCAGCGTCCAGTACACTCTTTCTTCAACTTCGCACTGTCTTCGCATTGCAGCCCTAAGCTCAGTCTCCCAACTCACACAACGCATCAATCACGGACGAGACGTCTTCTGGCGGCGTAAGCATAGGGTTACATGTAGTAGCTCCAAGATCGATGTTGTTGTAGCTTGGGTTCGAGCTCCCCTGCTTCCGAACAGGTCCTTACCTTGTGATCTACCACGATTTGGACATGGTTGCTAGATCCGGGAGGCAGGGGAGCTTCAGAGATATGGAGGGTAGGTGTGGCTGTTGAGAATGTCGTATATGCTTCTGGAAGTCAATTGGTGTGGAAGAGAGAGTTGTTGTTCCTATTATTGTATTTGACTCTGTCGCCGATGTCGTGAGAGTGGTAGGGAATAACGTGCGAATTGATGCAGAAATGAGACGCGCTCCTAGTAGTGCATCTCAACATCGGCGCTTCTCAGTCATAGTTGTCTTGCTCAATCGCCCGGTAATTAAATTCGATGGGATGCTGGCGATGTTGTTGTTGTGGGAAGAAGGTCTTGGCGAACTGGAGACCCTCGAGGAATGCGCTTGACCATATCTAGCGCTAGCTTGCTCTTGGCAGGAGTGCGAGTGGGCATCATCTCATCTCCACTTTCACTTCCCTCGCTCGCGTGACGGAAACCGCTTTTTCACGTTCCATGAGGATGCAAGACTCACAGCAAGATGAGACATCTGATATCAGCGGCTCTCCATCGAGTCACTGTCCGAGAGTGTGATATTGCAGGCTTTGACGGGTGACCTAGGGACAGCAAATGCAAGAGCTTGAACAGGATGGGTATACGAGAGCAGGGCAGAAGCATTGTCCAGGAAATGGAGATGTGCAGGCTCACTCTATTACTCTGGATATCATAATGGTATTCTGTGGTGATACCTCCACCCTTTCCGAAGCCAGTAACCAAATCCCTGCTTCATATCGCAAGAGCTGTATCGCTAAACAACAACAGACACACCAGGTCTCAATGTCGAGTAGCTGAGTGTCGAAGTCGGGACCAAAATGGTCATGCTATCGCTCACACTCGTCGAGTAGCCCATGTTCCAAGGATTCTTGCTTATTTCCTCCATCTTGTCTGCCGGAATCTCTGGATATTTACCAATCGTTCCCTGCTTTGGCAGATACGGGTCCTCTTCATCGGCTTTGGCGCCAACAAATTTCGCTGGAATTGGCTTACCCGGAGCACTTACGCAGACAACTTGTCCCGCGAGATCTTGCATGTTTGTGCAGACTGGGTTCAATCGAGGATTCCACTGTTTAAGCTGGGCGACTGACAGTCCACCACCTGATGCAACCATCACATCCCAGCAGTTCTGTCCTTTCTGCACTTGGTACACCTTGCACCGCTTTGGCAAGCAGATTCTACTGCCAAACTCGTGCAGATTCGAGCACCACGCATTGAGGTTGTTCTGCTGTGTGATACCGAACGTCGATACGTTCTTCGCGAGTCCGATCGAGGAGCAAGTGTCGCCGGACTTCAAGTCGTAGGATGAATCGCACGGCCTCTTCTGTCTACCATCCGCTGCTTGGTCAACGACCATTGTCCGGTTCAATGCATATTCTTCTGGAGGATCGACCTCGGGAGGAGCCAAACCGCATGCGACCGCTGTTGAATTATGGTCCATGGCCAAGGCCACCTGATAAGTGAGTGGAGATTTTAGTAGAATTCGCTCTAGGCCCAAAGTGCATTCGTGGCAGTTGTACTCTGGCTTCCAGTGGCCATGCCCAAGCCAGGACATCAGGGTGGCGTCGCAGAACATTCCAGTGTCTCTGTCTCCAATGTCAGTAAGTTGACACAGGCGCCGTTACATCGCACTTACGGGTCTTTCATGCAGGATCTATCGAACGCAAGCAGTAGGCTGTCGGCAGCATAGATGGCGGGATACACAACGCCTTCTTTGACAATGACGTCCTCCTTGGCTGTGCAATTCCCGTCGATAAAATCCTTCATCACTAGCAGCGAATGATGGCAGCTCTCTGTGCACATTGCAGACAACTGCTCTTCGTTAAGCCATTTGTGCTGTGGCGCGACTGTGCTTAGGATGGGAAGGCACTTGATCGAGGAGTTGAGCGCTGCAGCGCATTTTTGGCTGACATCCGGATAGGATATATTGCTTTGTACATCGCCAAAGGTCTGGCTGTGAACGGTTCCGAATATGGTACCGCCCATCAGAATCATGCTAAGCGAGTTCTTCATGATTGATCAATCTAGGTCGATGTTGTTGAGTCGAAGGCTGACGTTTGACAGAGCACAAACTCAGCTATGTATAGAAGGGGCGAACTTCATTCCCTACATCACTTGAGAGGTCACAAATCAATGGCAAGTCAGCTGCCGCAGATCATTTGCTCATCATTTGTGCTTGTTACAATGTTCACTGCGGCGGCGGCGCGCACAAAAAGAAGTGCAATCTTCTGTGTCTTCTATTACTTTGCAAGCCACCCGGATACACCAGGATCACAGCTACGACACATACAGCAATACCACAACAATACCACGTCTGATACAACAGCTGTTAGGACAACATGACAGGAACACGGCGTATAGCAGCTACTGCTATGGCCGTCTCCGCGCTCGTGATACCTCTTTGCTATGTAGCTCAATCCATGCAGATCGGTACACTCGCTTCTGCAACTGAACTCAACGACACCTTGGTTGCGAACGCCGGATTCTCTCTCGACGATGACAAAGGGCCACATTGGAACGCCAAGAATGGTGTGGACTGCCGTTTCGACAGTCTGGAGACAGGCATTTGTCGGGACAAGAAGGATTCCACCACTCCATTTTGCTACGCCAACGAAACGCTGGTGGGCTGGCAGAACTGTCTCGCTCCTGGCGGTGACCTGGAGACATATGGACTTCCGATCTGCTGCACGACCTATTCTACACCGCGATCATGTGTCTGGCGTGGTGGCGAAACCAATTCGCCTAAGGGTCATCCAGTCTGTGCCGGTCAGTGTCACGAAGGGGAAGTCATCGTTGGTTGGCCTTCCGCTAGAGGCGGCACCTCTGAGTCTGAACCTCTGACTTCGCCGATAAACGAGTGTACGAAAGGGCAGAAACTCTTCTGCTGTCTGTCTCGCCACTGGGATGACCTGAACCACGTCTGCAAATTTGGACCATGTGGTGGAGGATGCGAAAACGGTTACGAAAGAGTCACGATTGGGAGTGACCCAAACACATGTCCCGACACGCAATACAACCAGCAAGATTACTGCTGCCCGTCACCAAAAAAATTCTACAAATGCCGCTGGGCTGGCTCTGGGCAATGCGAAGATAATGCTTGCGTTCCGGGCGAAGTTACAATCACCACCCACCCCTTCGGCGACAATAGCTCGCCATGCACAAACGGCCGACTGAAGTCATTATGCTGCCAAGTCTCAGACGAGACAGCATTCATTCCTGTGGATACGCAGGATCTTTTCCCTGATCCACCTCCCGAGGAAGACTATGTCAATTTCGAATACCAATGGCTGCATGGCATTCCTGATTCCTTGTCTCCCATGGGCAATCCTTTTGGTTGGATATTCGTTCAAGGCCCTCGAGGAGTTGTCACCAGTGGTAAGGTAAAGCGTGATGGCTCTGCATCGGATCTCTCATTCTTGGACTGCCATGGAGCCACAGGAGAGCACCGCCAGTCTATTCGCTTTGTCTGTACCTCAGACTCGATACACACGGACTGCAATGACATGATGGAAGATGGGCTCCCTGGTACCGTAATTGAGATGCCTGAACGCTGCACCGTCGGAAAGTACGTTGTCGCACACGAGGTCAAGATATCTGAAAATCAGACCCTGCCCGACCACCTCGATCACATCACCAACAAGACTGTCTTAGAGCTGACATACGACTTCGATTTCGGCAAAGTCAAGCGCGACAGCGGAGATATCTGGTTCAGATTGGACTGGAGCAATGTTGCTGGTTACTGGGAAGATGTTGTTGCTGAACCAGTTTACAAGCGTCGAGATCTGGAACCACGTTTCTGGAGTCCCGATGATGCAGACTGGGAGGTCAAGCTCAGAAATTTTCAAGACCGCGCAGACCAAGATGAGGGCAGCGTCATCAGTCAGGATTTCGAGACAATACTTCTATCGGAGCTCACACAGTGCGATGAAGGGCAAGTCGCCTCTGCTGAAATATCTGTGGCGGGTCGAGTCACCGGTACGATCAAAGCCGCAGTCACCATGTTCGGTGTCATCGGACCTGTGCCTCGTATCGACCATGCTTCTGTGTTCATTCAAGGAAAGATCGATGGCTCAATGACGACGAATGTGTCGATGCTCGGGCATTTGACAAGTCCTCAAATCGTTGCTGATCTCTGGCCCGGCGGTCAGGCTCTCGACTGGTTCTATCATCCCGGACTCATTGGCATTGATCCTGAAATCAGAGCGCAGGTCGCTCTTCAGGTCGATGCGGATATGGAAGCGTCTTTCACCACTGGTGCGCGAGCTTTTACCAGCGAGACACATGATCTTGTTGGAGCTTGGCCTCACAGGCTTGAAGTACCATCCGCCCAAGTCTCTTTCGATGCACCACCCACTCCTTTTGGCGGTTTCATCAAAGATCCAAACACTCCAAGCAATATCGACATCGACCTTCGATCCATGATTGGCTTGCATATCTGGTATGCACCGTATGATCCCGCTCGTGAAAACCAAAAGAGACAGAACTACCCCGGCTACTGGCTCTCGAACGACTCCTATATCATGATGGACGCCATTGCCTCTTCTCGAATCAGAGCTGATCCAGCACCGGTGGATAACAGCGTCGGTGCTACCTTTAATGTCAGCACGTTGCATGACATCGCCAAGCTGGGAATAGAATATATGGATGGCATGCCTGAAGACTCAATGGATAGCCACAAGCACCAAATGGGCTCTCCTGAGTACGGAAGAACGTACGCATCAGGCTTCGCTCCCGACTATCACCCAGGCGGTCCTGAGAAGCAGCGGCCGCTCATCGAAGTCTCGGATGCATTACTCGCTGATGCTGCTGATATGGTCTGTGGCACCAAAAAGGGCAAATGCAAGCACGGAATGTATACATGCGAAATCGAACTCTGTGACGAGGGCGATTGCAATGATGATGAGGACGTCCTAACTGGTGGCATGCAAAAGAGGACTGAATCATCAGAGCAAGACATCCTTGGGACTTCTCGAGCATACAATGTCCGATTCGTGAACCCAAGTCGGAGCATGAGGATTTATTCTACAGCCTATCCTTCTCAGGGAGAACTATTTCCTGCAGGTACAGACTTGATTTTCGACTATGTCAATCCCACGGACTGCTCGGTGGTCAGTGTCACAGGCTACACTGAGAGACAGGGTTGGTCAAGGTATGTCACTGAGCACATCTTGGAGCTACAGACAATCGCTCGGTTCCTGGAATCAGCACAATCAGGGATTTTGCCTTCTGGCAAATTATACCAGACGATTGGTGAACAGGGAATCTCTCAAGACTTCTTTTTGAAGTACTGGAACTCGCAGTCTCTTCCCGAAGATGTTGTAGGTATTCCTGGGAGCTCGGGAACATTCTACTCTCGAGTTCCCAATGAACGAGTCTTCGAAATTCTCGGCTCGAATCAAAATCGACAACACTTTGTTCTTGCTCGAGACGAGGTCAACAGTTTCAAGGGCCGACTCTGGAATCTTATGTCGCCGCGAGACGACTACAAAATGGTCCGCGCTATTGATGCTTGGCTGTGGCATTGCGATAATCCCAGCAAATTCTTGAAGCCTCTGAAGGCCGCTCGTGCTGTTTTTTCATATGCGCAGCACAACGACCCGGTCCATGACAGATTGATCGAGCAAGTCCGGCTGGTCAAAGAACAGCTTCAAATCATCGAAGGACATCTTCCCGAAGGCAGTGGACTGGCTAGTGCATGGGAAGAATACATGGAGTAAGTTCTGATGTGAATCAATGCTTAAATACTGTTACTGATCCTCTGCTATAGTGACTTTGTGGCATGGATGGCCAAGCATGCTGCCGACTGGATGGAGTTTCACATCAAAGCGGTGTATGACGTCGTTGAGTACTACTTTGAGCATATGAACGAGAGGCCAAATAATTGGCGCGACGTTGAAGATACTTTGATAGTTCTCGAGGCGGCGATTGCCACTCTCTTCTTGAGGCTTTAAGGATTCTTCTGGGGTATCCATTCGGAAACTTGTGTTTTGATATAAAAATATTTCAATAGTGGAGGACTGGGCTGGATTATTGATTCAGAATGACAATTCCATCACGATTATTCTTGGTGCAGTGATCTTGTGCATTGGTCTTAGGTTATGCTGAAGTCGGTAATGGTATAGAGCGACAAAAATAGCCTCAGTAGTCGAAGCTGATCTCCAAAAAGGGATAGAAAACATGATACTAATAACAGAGACCTGAACTCGCAACGCTCGAATGATCGCTGTTGTAAACGAGGCAGATGAATGGTACTGGCAGTCGAAACAGTGCTCAAAAACTCAAAACGTCCAATGCACAGCAAGTTAATCTGCGAGAGCGGGCTCTCAGGCGTCTAGACTTAGGACGGTGTGCTGTAGAAGCCTGATACAATCTAATTTGGAGTTGTGATCAAAGTGCGGTTGCTTGAAGTATGTGACATCTCGCTGGCTGAGCTAAGCTTCTACTATCCTGTCGCTGCTGTGCTTCTGCCAGCGCAGCTACATAGATTGATAGGACTTGCTTTGGAGAGTGAACACTATGGTGACCATGTTGGTTGTCCTAAGATTTCGAAGCCCGATCATCTTCTGAGCATTGGCGTTCAGGTGGGCATCGTGCAGAGACTTCACGAGAGTTCGAGCCGCCCCGAGTGAAGTCAGAGGTCAGAAACTCTGTGATATCACCTCTAGTAGCAGCTTAATGCACTCTGCGTTCTCTAGACCGCGGAGCTAACGATGTAAGGCTCATGGCTTGAAAGCGACCTTGCAAGAGGGTGAGTCTTCGCGACTTTACTTTGCAATCACTCAACATCTGACAGTACACGGAGGCACGCAAGTCACAACCGGCTGTTCCTGGAACATTCAAGTCTGGAATCAGTATAGCTCGTGCAACTGGGGAGACTTTGTTACTTACCGGCTACAAAGAACGCATCAATAAGAACCAAAGGGAAGCTAAATCTGTACCAGGCACTGTAGACGCATTATCGAGTTGCGCTTTGTTTGGAGTGATGATGAAGACCATTGGAGTACAGCTCGTCTTGCTACAACACCTCTGCGCCTAGCTGTAAAACACAATTGCTTCTAGTCAGAACCAATCGCTGGTGGTCGCCTGTATGCTTGATACCAGCCATCATTCATAAGTAGATGGTATGCTCGCGGGACCAAGAACCTTGCGCTTTGCTTATACCATCCCACATCCCGACGTTTACACCCCTCAAGATCTGGATAGCCCTCGTCTCCTGCATTCATTTTTGCCCGTTGTTCAGAGTCGGTCTCGTGCTCTGCGTCCTGCCGTAAGTGGTCTTCATGCAGCGAATCGACAATCTTGACGAAAGCTCTGGGGTGAAAGACATCATCTGGATTCTCGGTCCAGGGAGGCTCGCCACTGAGGACAGCGTCGACGACTTCTTGATCGGCATAAATGCAGTGGCGGTATCTGGGCATACCGCGATGTCCATCGACCGAGTCGACCCAATCCATGAACAGACTTCACTTGTTGTTAGCGTGCTTCTGGCCAGTGCAGAGAATATGTGCTTACCGACGGACTTCGCTCTTTGTAGCGCCACTCAGTACCGCTGCATCGTCACGTACGTCCCATTCAAAGCGGTCTTCGACCTCGTGGCCTCTCAGAGCAAATTCGAGGGCAGCAGCAGCAAATTCCCATAGACGCTCCATGAAATGCTCCCACTCCTCGTTGTTGTCGTAGGTGATGCGGTAGATAACGTAGCCAAATTTGCCATCGTGGTGCTTGTGCAGCTCCCGTAAGATTGCGCCACAATCGCTGAAATCGCCTTTTCGACCAGGATTTGGATAGCGGCGTGCGAAATCCAATGAGCGCTGGGCGAAGTCTGTCATGGTGTTGTGCGATGAAGAAGCCAGAACAGTGTCGCGAGTTCGCAGAGTGGACGTCTGACGTGCCATGTTCCATTGCGCGGGGCAGGCGCCATCCCACGTGAAGGAGGAAAAGTGAAGGGCTGAGATCAGTATATTTCTGATAAATGATCTCATAGCTGAGGAATCATTCGTCACTCGTCTTCCTCTTGAGCGCTCTTCAGCAATGGCACGTCGAAAGACTTTCTGCCATCAAACGCATAATACAAGACCGCCAAGACCACAAGCCCGACAAAAACGACGGGAGCCCAATTGAAGGTCGTTGGATTGTACTCAGGAGTCGCGGGGACGGCCACGAAAACCAATGCGAATAAGCCGTACCTTATAGCCACAAAAGTCAGCTAAGACGAGTGAAGATCTATGAAGCAATAAGAACGACCTACGCTGCAGCAAACAGATTTATCGGTAGCCCAAACCTGCCCAAAGACCATCGCGCCGGCGGCAAGGGCAGACCTGACAAACGCCTCCAGATAAGAACGCATGTCGACAGCTCATAGTTGCCCAAGAATGCGATCAGCGTCAGGCTGACTACTGCTTGGAAGGCCACCGCGCTACCAAGCGTGATCAGAGATAGGATGATACTGAAGGCACCCACTACGAGCACGGCATTGCGAGGATACTTTGCTCCCGGTGAGATACGAGCGACCTATTTCAAAGTGTCAGCTGAAGATTGTTCTCGAAGCATTTTCTAGGCCAGCAGTACCCATTTCCCGAATGGCACGCCTCCATCCCGAGCAAATGCCATGAGCTGTCTGCTCGATGCCGCCACGAAATTGTTCACGCTCAATATTGTGAGCACCAGCACGATCGAAGTCATGCCCTTCGCGCCCGCGATTGATCCAGTTGCAACGAGATTTACACCGATGAAAGCATAGCCGTAGAGCTCCGTGGCTGCGACTGCGTCCTCGGTGTAGCAGAAACAGAACAAGACAAGCATCGCAAAGCCAGTGACCGCGCTGAAGATGTACGATAGTAACATTCCGCGCGGGACATTTAGCGATGCATTTCGAGTCTCCTGCAATATGTCATTGTCAGTAATGTTTCCTGTCTTGTGAAGGGATCGCAAACCTCCGACATATGTGCCGCTCCATCGCTACCGAACAAGCAGTACAAAGCGAAAGTCTGCGCAGTCAGCATCGCGAAGCCAAAGTTGGACCATTCACCGCCGTTTGTGAAGGTCAGAAAGACGGCGGACGCGTCGTTCTTGGGTGCCATCACAGCATAGACAACGATAGAAGCTATGAAGCCTACAGTGAACACGATTCCTGCGGCCAGCTCCAGTAAGGGCAGAAAGCGTACGCCAGCAGTGTTCATAAGCATGCAGAGCAGCGTCACGGCTATGACGATCAGATATGTCTGCCACGCTTGCGGGTTAGCAGTAGCATCACCAATCGCAGCAGTAATGCGGATTAGCTGCGCGACGATGAAAAGGCCTGATGCCACGCCACACATCCAGGAAAGCGTCAGGAGCCATCCCGCAGCATAGCTGAGTACTCTGCGCCACCTGAAATTTCTCAGCCTGTGACCCAGGATTTTGAACCTCTACGAACCTTTTGCCGGCAAGCACGGAAACCCAGTGATAAGGCCCTCCAGCCAGTGGAATCATGCTCGCGAGCTCTGCCATCGATACTATGATCGAAGCATAGCAGACCGATGTGCCAATGTATACGAATATGGTTCCTCCTGTTCCTGCTGCGAAGAGGCCCAAAGATGCACCGTTCAAGACGTAGGCCCAGCTGGTCATCGCGATGACCATGAAGGATCCGACGGTTACAGCATTCAGACTCCTTCGCAGCCGCCTTCGATTACCGAAGCGCTCCATCTCTATCCTATCGTGGACAGTCTCATTGAAGTCGCTCGACGTCTCGTTCTTCGGTGCAGGGTCGTTGGTCGTAACATCGTAGTGGCTGGTCTTCGCTTGGGTCATTGTGCAAGAGTAGCTAAGGTGAGAAATTTCAAAGAGCGTGAAAGCAGGCCCACAGCGATTCCCAGTATCTTACAATAGAGAGCATGAGAACACATGTACCCTTTACTCTGTCATATATCTGGAGGACATACTGATGCCGCCTTTGACTCTCGCGCTTTTCGCGAGGCCAGCGAGTGCATACCTACTGGTGTTGTAGGGCTCGTGCATTCTGAAAGCTAAGGCACATCTTGCAGATCATTCGATGAACACATTACAGATCAGGATCGCGTTGAGGAGCAACGAAGTTCTTTGCAATAGTGATTCAAGGACTGGACTTCGTGTTGGACGACGCGTGAAAGCGGTGCTGACCTCGGTTGCACTTCACCCTTGCTTGCGCCAAGCAGTCACATGACGTTTGTCGCGGTTTCCTTGGCAGTCTTCGTGCAATCTCAACGCGTCCAAGTCCGCGACAGATTTCTATCCTTCGCAACACGAGTTCAAAAGTCTTCATAACCGATGCCGAACATCAGAAGATGGCGCCATGACAGTTTCAGTGCGAAGCTGCTATACATAGGACCGAGCAACATGACTTGACGCAACTGATTGGCGGGGCATAATCAGTAGGTTTGCCTGCCTCGAGAGTCGTCTGCCTACCTAACAACTCTGGCACTTATTTCCCAACCTTACCATCAGACCCATGAGCGAGAGGGTATTTCCTAGATTCTACTAATTATTGTCGGAGCCTTAGTATTACGAAATGGAAGGTACTATATATAGGGTATATACTTCCTCCTTAGACTTAGATAGACTTAATTAATATATATAATATAATATCTTATTAATATAGTAGCTTTACTATAGTAACCTAAATATTTTTTTAGGTATAGTCGTCTCTATACGACTATAGAACTAGATCTAGACTTAGAAATAGAGACTATTATAAGAGTACTAAATACTATTTATAGTTAGCCTATCGACCTAGTTTATATAAGTATATATAAGTAGATACTAGTAGCTAAATTCTAAGGACCGCCTACTATAGACTTTAGCCTCTAGAAAGGCCTTATTAGTAATATTAGGATCGCCTAGATAGGCCTATATTAATCTACTATACTATACTTTAAAGTCGTCTATTTTTATAGTCTTTATTTATATCTTCTATTTAGAAGCTATAGAAGTTACTATCCTACTATTTATATATACTATATAGCTATATAGTAGAAGTTATAAACCTTATAATATTATCCTTAATTAGTAGTCTTAGTAAATAGAGCTATTATACTTTCTAGCTAGATCTAGCTTTTATAAAGTTCTCTAATCTATATTTCTATATCTACTTTCTCTATATTAAGTAGCTAATTTTAAAGATATAAATATAACTATAAGCGTAATAATTTACTCTATATTAACTATAGTAAGTACTAGGCCGTATAGGTAGTATATTTATTCTAAGTACTACTATAGCTAAGTTCCTACTTTAGAAAGATACTTATAAGGAAGCGCTCTAGTCTTAACTAAGCTACTCTAAAAGTAGCTCTATATTAATTACTTACTAGAGTAAAGTACTTAACTATATATCTATAGTAATATATCGCTAACTAATAACTCTTCTACTTATAATCTATCTCTATTATTAGAGGATCTAGTATATAATAAGTAGCTTAAGGATTTTACTTTAGTAATTATAAATTACTTCTAAGTAGCTATATTAGAGCGATCTTATATTAGAATAGTAGTCTATTAGGCGGACGAGCTATAGCGAGCTCTCTTTATCTAATAATACTATAGATTTAGTAACTATACTTCTTAAGTACTTAAGTATAAAACTAGAAGTAAGAATAGAGTCTACTTAGAGGCTCTACTAATAGTTAAATATATATATAGCGAGGAGTATATAATTTATATAGTACTTAGCTATCTATAGGACTAGAATCTCTAGCTAAACTAAGCCTAGTAAGCGATTAATATATTCTATAAAGCTATAGACGAGTAGTCGAAGAATTATAGCTATTAAATCTAGCTTAGAGAGCGTAATAGAATAGATTAACTATATAATTAGCTAGAGTCTAGAACTACGCTCTCGTCTATAGTCGTTAGTATAGAAGATAATTTATTACTACTCTCTATAACTACTAGCCCGCTACTATAAGTAGCTATACTAGCGAAAGCGAGAGTCTAATTACCTAAACCTAGCTAAGTCCTATTTAAAGGTTTTAGTATACTACTATCTAGAAGCCCTAAAGATAGAGGTAGAACTCTTAGCTAGACTCTATAAAGTCTATCTAAGACTATAAAGAAGTTATTAGATATAGAGAGTATAGATAGCTAGATTAATAAGCCTATTTAGAGTCCTTCTACTTAAGTTAGTCTCTTTAACTATAAGCTACTAGTAGCTAAAGTATTCTAATCTATAGTATAAGATATCTCTAATAGTAAGTACTCTAATATAGTTTAGCTATATTAGTCTAATAATAAGGGAGATACTAACTATAAGCTAGATAAGCGCTAGCGAAGCTATATAAGACGCGAAACTATAAACGCTATAAAGAAGACTAAGAAATAGTTATAGATAGACTTAGCTAGATATATTAAGTATTTAGAAAATACTAGAGATTAGCTTATAGTAGAGAACGCTAAGCTCTAGTAAACTAATAAGTATTACTATCGATAGGAAAAGGCTCTAATAGTATCGACTAATCTAGTAGTTATAGAAATATATAAAAGTATAAAGGAGATAAGTAATAGTATTAAGATACTTATATAGATAGTAGTAGTATAGAATATACTACTAGTACCTAATCTACGTAGATCTCGAGTATAAGAGATTATAAGCGAGAATAATACTTATAGCCTATATAGTAGTAACTAATATCGCTAGCTATACTAAGAGATTGATTCTCTAATCGATATAGACTAATATAGTATATAAGATACTCGACGTAGACCTATCGGCTATTAGATATCTAACTAGAGCGAACCTTAGGTAATATAGTATACTTATTAGCTCTATTACTTAGCCTAGATACTAGCGAATCCGATCGACGTAGGCCTAAGCTATATAGAACTAGTATTTATAGCTTCTTAGCCGATCTACTAAGAGAGAGAGAACTTCTATCTAGACTTAATAGACTTTTTTAATCTATACCTATTACTAGATTAGTATAGACTAGATCTATAGACTAGCTAGAAGAGCGTATAGTACTTTAGAGATATAGTAGTCTTTATAAATAAAGTAGAGATTTATATATAAATAGAGTAATATATAGCTAGTATCCTATATCGAAACCTAGACTAGTATCTTATAGACTATACTAGAGAATAGTAGACTATAGGTATTACTTAGGAGACTCGGCGAACTCTTACTACTAGCGTTAGTATTAACGTTTAGAAAGAGCGACTATATAAGTACTTTAGTATAGACCTAGCCGAAGTACTATAAGAACTTTAGAAAGAGAAATATAGTCTAATTAAAGTTAGTTAGAGTTACGATATTACTAAATATATTAATATAGTTTAGTACCTTAAGAAGTAAACTAATCGTAACGCTAGTAAATATAGTATACTAATCTAAATATAGGATAGTATCGACCCTACTATTTATAATAATATTAAGCGCTCTATATAGATTACTATAATCGATTAATTTATCGCCGATATATAGAAGAAGTATTTTACTTAGTACTAGATCTTTAAGCGAGCTCTATAGTATAGATCTTAGTAGTATATAGATAGATACTTTTAATTAGCGCCGATAAACTAGTAGTTAGATAAGTACGTCGATCTAGGCCTTCTATCTATAAAGGGTCGTAGAGGCTATAGAAGAGGTAATAGCTCTATTTTCTAGACTTTAAGTAATAATAATTACTATAGTAGTTAGTAATTTCCTAATATCTAGTAGTATATCTATAGCTATAGTAGAGGTAGAGGTCGTAGGTAACTAATACTATAACTAATACTACTATAGCTAAGAAACGTAAATATTTAGAGTCTCCTAGCGCTAAAGCTACGTTTAGCTATTACTACTAGTAATATCTAAGAATATAATAAGAGTAAGCTAGCTAGCTTATACTATAATAATAATAGCCTTATTATAAATTCCTACTTTAGTAATAGTAGTAAAGACGATTATATTAGCTTATACTATAACGCTAAGGACGACTATAATAACTACTATAACGATCTAAGAGTTAGTAGCGAGTAGGATCTCTATAAGAATTAAGAGGACTATAAACTCGCCTAGACTAATAGATACTAGATCGACGTAGTCCTAGCGTTTTAGCTATAGAAGTATATTCTACTAGACTAGTCTAGAGTAGTAATCGTATAGTAAGATCTTATCCTAAACTTCTATATAGGATAGAAGTCGTAGTAGAGAGGGAAGCTCGCTCTATTAAAGGATATAGTAGTAGACGTACTCCTTAACCTAGAGTATATCTATAGAATATATATAGTAGTATATAGAAATAGATCGTAAGTTATAAAGTATATAAGGGAGTATTATATAAAGATAAGTAATAGTAAGTAAGAGAATATTACTATTATAGTAGAGTAGATAGTAGAGCTCGATAAGATTAGATCTACTTAGTTTAAATCGAAGTCGGGAAACTTCTTAAGCTAGAAGTAAGTAATCTAGTTACCTCTAACTATAGTAATAACGTAATTATAATACTAGAAGAAGCTAAGAAGTATAAGGAACTTCGCTTCGAGTCGCCTAGTATTAGACTACTAGATAATAGAGTAATATCGCTATACTTATAAGAATATACTCTAGTATCGAATAGGAATCTCTATCTAAGCGAAGATAATTATACGAAGTAGTACTATATATAATTATAGTATTATAATAAGTATATATAGAATACGCTTATAGTATATAGTCTATATTAACTATTAGTTACTAGTATAATTACGCTATTAATATAGGATATTAGTAACGACTCTATAACGAGCTTTAATCTAGAGGTTAACTTCGTAATTTATATCCTTATTATAGAAGTAGAGATATTAAGTTTTACCTTATATATATCTCTATCTATCGAGTCGACTCTAGCGATCGATATAGACTAAGTAACCTACTAGTTATAACCCTCTCTATCTATTATACTATATAGTATTAAGGTTAATCTAGTATAGCTAGAATATAATTTTTATAACTATAATATACTCGAAGCGATATATATACTAAACCTAGAATATAGAGATATAAAATAAGTATATATTAATACTAGTAATAGAGCTTTAATAACTAATAAAGACTAGCTAACTTCTAATCTTAGTATAGAAGATATCTAAATACTATAGGAATCTCTAATCTTCTAATTAGTTAGTAGACTAAAGAGTAACGATAAGTAGAGACTCCTACTAATATACTTTCTAGTATATAATTAAAATAACGAGCCCTATTTAGTATATATCGAGTAGCCTATCTAAGTCGTTAAAGATTATCTATATAACCTCCTTCTTAGAATAGATACGATAACTCTAATAGGATTTAAAATCGACTTATAGTATAAGATAATTACGATATCTAAAAACGATAATATATATATACTAATATTAGTTATACTAAAATCGAAATAGCTAGTATACTTTATAGTAAGGATAAAGTAGGAAACGTATATCTCTCTAAGAATAATATAATACGTTAAGATTAAAATATAGAGAGCTATAGAAATAAATAATAACTCTAGAGATTACAAGTTCGTCTCTATAGAAAGTATATTATTTACTAGATAAGATAGCGTAATATATAGATATATTATTAATATAGCCTTCGATATAGTATAAGTATAGAACTATATAGATTAAACTTTAACTATTCTAGAAAGCTAAAGACTTAGTATTATATAAGAACTAGAAGTCGACGGAGCCTTTATAGTACTAGAGAAGTACTAAGAGGGATAGTTACGTAATACTATACTAACTAAGATCTATATTAATTAAAGTAATAGGCGAGAGTTATAGCTTAAGTATTTCGCGAACTAAGAAAGTATAATATCTAAGAATTAGAGCGCTAGTATAGATAATATATAGGACGAATAGCTAAATTATTCTAAAGTATACTAGTCTCGCTAAAGTAAAGGTTAAGTATAGAAATTAATCGAGGTACCGCTTCTTAGAAAGAAGTATTTAGTTACGTAGTATAGCGTTATAGTTTACTCTATAAACCTAGACGAAATAGTAGTAAAAAGAATAGTAGAGATAGTCGCTAAATTCCCTAACTTATAGAAGGATAGAGATATAATAATAGACGTACTACTAGACTACTTTATAAAGATCCTACTAAAGCTAGAATAGAAGAATAAGAAATAAGTTACTATAGTATATCCTTAGAAAGATAGAAACGCTAAGATTATTAATAAGATCTTTAATAAACTTTATAAGTAAGAAAAGATAGCTTATTCTATAAGTTTCTCGCTATTTAGATAGCTATATTTTATTATATAGTATACGATTACTAAAGCGAATAGCGAAATAATACGAAAGCCTAGAGTCGTAATAGATATTCGGAGACTTAATAGGATTTTACTAAAGGACTTCTATCTACTTCCCTAATAGAAAAATCTTATTAAGAAGATATATAATTATAAGTATATTATAGTAATTAATATAAGGTCTTTCTTCTACTAATTCGATATAGTATCTAAAGATTAGTATAAATTTATAATTAACTTCTATTAGGGCTTAGAGTATCTAAAAGTAGTAGTAATAGGATACTATAATAGTATCTAATATATCTAAAGATTACTTAATAAGTTCCTCTACGACTTTCCTTAGATATATAGATATATAGATAATATTATTATCGCCTCTAAAATACTTAAAGACTATATCTTATATCTCTATAAAGTATTTACTAGACTCGATAAAAAGCGCTTTAGCCTTTTACTAGCTAAAGCCTTTATAGGTTTTCCTAGTATTAAAGTCCTTAGATAATTAGTAGACGTACTTAGCTTTAGTAATATAGTAGAACGAATTAGCGCCCTAAAGAGACTATAGCGACTAGTCGACGTAGGATTACTAGAATAATATCTAGGCCTTATTAGATATCTATAATCGAAGATCCTATATTTTATAGTACTAACTTAGCTACTATAAGAAATTAAGATATAATATATAAAGGAGGCGCTATAAAAGGGCTTAAAGCGAAATAAATATATAGCCTTATAATGTCTAGAGTAGATACTAGAAATAAACGAATCTTAGCTAGTAGTCTAGAAGCTTTAGGATAAGCTAACGTTCCTCTATTATATCGATTAGAATTTAATACTATATATTAATATAGACTCGTTAAAGTAATATAGTATAGGAGTAATATACTACTAGATCGAAGAAGATCTAAAAGTAGAATAGGAAGTACTAGAGCGAGTATATAGAAGTAATAATATCTTATCGGACTTTATAGACTCTATATCGTAGCTTAAATAAGCTAAGTAATTCCTAGTAAATAAGATTAGAGTAATAGCTTTTACTAGCTATTTACTATTACTAGCTAAATCGAGATACTAGCTAATAGAGCTTAAGCTATTTAGAATTATATAGACTATAAGGAAAGATAAGATATTTATTAATATAGTCTATAAGATAGTAATCTTTATAGACTATTTAGTAGTTATAGCGATCGCGAAGAAGTCCTAAATCGTAATAATAACTTTAACGGATCGACTTAATTATTACTTAATTATAGTAGTAGTCTATCTATCTTAATTCTATAGAATAGAGATCCTCTATCGACCTAGGCATAACTACGTTATACTAGATATATTATTATATTTTTAAGTAATAGAGCTAAAAGAAAAGATAGTAGATCTTAATAAGAGTAGTCTAGACGATATTCTAGTATTATTTATATAAGCTTCTAGTAGCGCGAGCGTTTAGATCCTTTTATTATTTATTCCTATCTTATATACTAGTATTACTCCTTCTAGCGTTCCTCGATCTAGTATTCTTCTTTATAGATCTAATAGTATTCCTTAAGACGTAGTTATCTTACTATACTTAGAGGTAGATCTTAAATATAAGGATAATATAGTAATTAGAGCTTATCTTAATAAAGTAAAGAGATTATATAATTACGTAAATATAGTTATAAGCCTTTTAGATAATTTTAAACGCCTTATTAAGGAAGGATACTAGTAATTACGACTATAGCGTCGAATACTAAAAGTATTATTAAAGCTTAATAAAAAGTCTAAGGATATATAGCTAACTAAAGCGAGTACTATAATAATAGAAACTATAACGCCTATATTCTCTATCGATCCCTTAGACTAAAAGTATAAGAAGAGATATATATTCCTAAATCGATAGACTAAACGAAATATAAAAGAGAAGAATAAGAAGCTATAGTAAGTACTAGACGGATCTAACGAGGATAAGCTCGATATAGAGTTACTAGATAGGGTAAGGTTCTTTATTAAAGATAGCTTTATTTACTATATCGATCCTAGTTATACTCGTTACTACCGCCTCTATATACTACTAAATCTATAGTATAAGATCTTTAAAATAGTATATAACCTACGCTACTATTATAGTTAGTAATATATCTTAGATTAAATTAACGCTATATTCTATATTAAGGACTATATTAGATACCTATAAGAATATATCGTAGCCTATCTATAATATAACGTAAATTAGACGCTAAAATATAAGCCTAATAGATACCTTAATCTAATCGACCTAGAGTATCTATCTATAGATATTTAGATAGCGGACTAGATTATAAATCTACTACTAATAAGCGAGAAGTTCGATATACTCCTTATAGTAACCTATAAGAAGTTAAAGCGAGTCTTACTAATATCTAGTAAATCGACGTAGACTACTAAGATATAGGTAACTATATACTTAATAGCTATATAAGAGTAGAGCTAGAGAGTAATATAGTACTTTATATCTAACTATAATTCTAAATAGCTTTTAGTATTCTTTATAAGATTAATAGACCTTCTTAGAGCCTATATACTTATATTAATAGTATACTATCTATAAATAGATAGATAGTTAGAGTATATAAATTAGATAGTCGAGATAGCGCTATAGTATTTTATTATAGCTAATCCTAATATAGTCTAGACTAATATCCTACTATCGCTAACTTTATATCTTAATAGCGTAAGGAACGTATTAACTAGTATCTCTCTAGATAAGATACTATTTAGCTTTAATCTTACTATAGACGCCTTCTAAGGATTAAGAGAGCTTCTAGAAGAAGACTATATAGTACTTAAATAGTACTATTAAGACGTAGCCGACGAGGCTATAGTATTCGCTATAGTAGATATAAAGTACTAGTACGATAAATTATATAAATAGCTCTATCTTAAAGCTAGCGATATAGTATATCTTAAGTTATATTATAGCTATCGCGTCTATAGGTATAAAAGTAGAAAATATAGTAACTAGTATATAGGATCCTTTAAGATTATTAAACTAGTAGGTAAACTAGTCTATAAGTTAGAATTACTACTAAATATAAAGTTTTATAACGTCGTTTTAGTCTCGTAACTAGAACTAGCGAAGCTTATTAAAGATCTATATAAAAGGCTATAATATATAATACTATAGACTATTAATATAGAGAATAGATCCCTATCTCTAGAGATAGTTATAAGGATTATAAGTAAATATAAGAGTAGTAAGAAGGACTAGTATCTAGTTCGTAAGGAAGGACTAATACTAATAATAAATAAATAGATCGACTATAGTAAATTAGATTATTATATAGAGCTAGTTAAGGAATATAAGAAGTCTAAAAAGATTAACGACGATAAGTATTAAACTAAGCCTATAGTTCGCCTATCTCTACTAAGGCTAATAGTACTAAAAGCGAGAGAAAGATAGATATATAAAGGAAATAGTAACTACGAAGTAATTATAGAGGATTTAAATAATAATAATATAAACGAATTAGTATTTAAGGACCTTTAGAAAGCTATAGAGCGCTACTAAATAGTATTAAGATAGCGGAATACTTAATCTAATTACTAGAAACTTAATAAGGGAATTAATAATAAGGACTACTCTATATCGATAACTAATAGACCCCCTATAGGTTTAGTTTAGTTTAGTTTAGTTTAAAATATATAAACTAAACTAAAGAAGCGGTTCCCTACTAAGAAACTAATCTTAGTAAGTAGTTAAACCGCTACTTTTACTAGTTTTTATATAAAAATAGAATAAAGGTAATAGAGTTAGGAAATAGACGATATCTTATTAATATAATACTAACGGCTTTATTTTTATATAGTAGACGTTACTCTAGAAGCTTATAGATTTTAATCGTAGCTTAATACTATAGTATAGCCTATATCCTATTTAGTATTCTAGCGAATACGCCTAGCTAATATTATATCTTTTAGTTAGATTATTATACGCTTTATATAGATAGTATATAGATTAACGTCTATATAATATATTAGCCTAAAATAGATAAGAAGTAGTAAAGGTATATACCTTCGAAAAGCGATACTAGATAGGCCTTAGTAGCCTCCTAAAGAGTACTAATAGTAGAGGCCTAGAAGCGTAGATTGTTTTTAAAGTCGTAAGTAATCTCGCGTACGAGACGCTAGAATAGTAGCTTTAGAATTAAGAGCTTAGTACTCTTTTAGTATCGGCGAATATCTCTAAGCGCTATAGCTAAATAAGTATTAGTAAGAGGTAGCTATATTAGTAGCTATATTTAGTAAACTTACTTCCTAGCTTATAGTAGTATTTCTTTTTATTCTATATAGCTTATACTACCTTCGTAGCTTTTAATACCTCCTTACTACTAATAGTCTTATAGCTAGTTTACTTACTACTAGATTATCTAGGAAGCCTCTTCCTACTAAGCTTCCTAACTATATCTTTCTTCTTTCTTAGATTAATAATAGGTATATTAGTATTACTATCTATAGTATTACTATTTAGATCGTTAGTCGGGTTTATAGTACCCTAACTTATATTATTATTATCTTCGCTCTCTATAGATCGCTTTTATATAGTAGCTATCTTTTCCTTATTATACTTTCTTTTTACTATCCTATCTCGCTTTAAGCTAAAGAGAATCTCGTCTTTAGTAGGATCGTAGGATCTACTACTATCTAGATAAACGTTAGTATAGCTAGCTATATTAGGTAGTTATATTTTAGACTTACTAGATCTAGTTTTATTATTAAGAGGTATTAGCCTATTCTCTTCTTTATCTTCTTACTCTTTAGTAGGATTTATTTATATATTATTTCCTTTACCTCTATTATTATTAGCTTTATTATAACTAGTCGTATTTATTAAGTTTATAGAAGGGAGCGGCTTATTATTACTAGAGGGTTTTTAAGGTATATCGCTTCGTTTTATAGTAGGTAAGGGCTACGAGATATCTATTTTAAAATTAGTATCTTAGTTACTACTTACTATTATTAGTAATTTCGAGGTATTCTTAGAAGTAGAATTTATAAAAATATTACTTAAAAAGGCGACTATTATTTAGTAAAAGAGTAAAAGTTATTTATATAGAGGCGACTACTAAAGTTATTACTAGTTATAAGATCTAAATATAGTTACTAGGTAATATAAGAGTAAAAGTAAAGCGAGGTAGCCCTAGTAATAGTATTAGTAGTAGATAAGAGCGAAATAAGTATATACGTACGTTAATCTAAGGCCGGCTAAAATAGAAAGTATATATAGTAATATATATCGCGAGGTATAAAATATAGCTAGCTAATATAGCTAGCTAGTAGAGTAGGGTTACTAGATATTAAAGTATAATATTTAAAGAAGGTTTATAGAGAGAGAGTATAAAGAAGGCGTACTTTATTACGTTACTCGCGATAAACCTTATATAGACTCTATATAAGCGTAACTTTACTAGTAGTAAGACTATTATATACGACTTTATTTATTCTAAATAGATAACTTTAAAATTACCTATTTAGGAAGGAATAGATAGTTATATAATTCTTCTATAAAAGAGTTATATAGAGTACTAATCTAGAGTACGATAATAGTAGAGAAGCTCTTTACTCTTAGCTTAGATTAAATTACTAACTATAGCTTTTAAAATAGTACGATTATAAGTTTCTATAGAAATATTAGATCTAAGATAAGATACTTAATAGTATTTATATTCTATTCTAATAGTAGAAGCCTATAAGATAGTAGTATAATAGGATTTAATAAAGACGGTTAGTACTTAGTAATTATATAATTAACTAATATTCGTCTCTTATTTTCTAGATCTTTATAGAATATTTAGAGAGAGCTTTTAATTATTTACTCCTAGTCGCTCCTACTAGATTAATATAAGTAGAATATATTAAATATAACTCGACTAGTATAGTAAGATCTATAGTTAGAAGTATATTTATTACTAGTACTCTTAAGGTTGCCTCTAAATCTATTATAGAGTTCGAATTTATAGCTAAGCTTAAAGAGTACTTCGAATTATAATCTAGTAGTAAGCTTAACTATTAAAGGGCTCTTATAAATATATTATAAGCTTACTAGTATTCCTTATTATCTTTTTAGCTTTAGGTATAAATTTACTTTTTACTTTAAGTCGCTTCGACGCGATCGAAGCTTATAAAATCTATAAGGTTTAAGTTAATCGGCCTAGAAAGCTCTATAGTACTAAGTTAATCTTTCTCTCGCGATTTTAGATCGCTACTAAGATAGCGCGTAAGAGATCTTCTAGTAGCCTTAGGTCGAAGTTAATAGTCGTAGTATCGTCGTTACTACTTAGCTAAGTTAGAAAGGCTTTTATCGATTTATTTATCTAGTTCCTATACTTAGGAGAGCTTACTTAGTATTAGTAGCCTTCGCTATTAAATATATCTATAACTAACTCTAGTTTATAATATTTAGTATAGCTTATTAGATTCGACGCTATTTACTTTATATATTAGTTAGATTAGAGTTAAATATAGGTAAGTTAATAAATCCTTACCTAAGTAGGCTCTTACTTCTATCTAGTAATATCGTTAATTATTAGATATCCTTAGATAGTTATATCGCTAGCTATATTTATTCGCTCTAGAACTATTTACCTATAACGAGCTTATTTACTTAGAGTATCTATAGTTAATAGGCTTTATATATTAAGTACGTCTCGAGATATCTCTACTTAACGATAGTTTATATAAATTACTAGATTTTAGCCTACTCGCTTTATATATTATATACGTTAGAGTAGTAGGCTTATTTTACTTAGTATCTATTACTACTATTCTTTATCTTAGTTACTCGCCTATCCTTAGTATATAGAACTATATTAATAGATCCTAACTAGTTAGCTATTATTATTACTAGGCTTACTATCGTTAGTAAGTATTTAATAAAGTAAGGAATATATAAGTTAGAAGCTAGTAGTTATAACTATAGTATTTAAGTTAGCGCTAGGTATAAGTTAGCTATTTATTTCTAGTTACTTCTACTCGATCGTTATTAATAGAATCTACCTAGTTTAGAACGACTCGCTCTATATATTACCTATACTAGAGATAAGCTTATTTAGCGCTACTACTATCGTCCTAATCCTCGCGGCTCTTAGGCTTAACGCTAGCCTTAATAGCTCGCTATATCTCTATATTATACTCTTATTACGTACCTTTAAGATCTTCTAAATACTATATCTTTATATCGTCTCGTATACTAGTTCTATCTACTATTAAATATATCTATAACTAACTCTATATAATAATAGTTAGTATAGCTTATTAGATTTAAGTCGAGGGGCTTCGTAAGCCGCTAAGAAAAGAGTTCTCTAGATATAAGGTAATAATTCCTTATATATAGCTAGCTATATAGCTAGCTCTATTTACTCGATATTATAACTTCGCTTAGTAATAGTTACTTAAGCCTATTATTAATTTTCTTACTATCCTTAACGTTCTTATTACCTTACTAGCTATATTTACTTACTTCGCCTTTATCTACTTACTTTAACTTATTATTATTAAAGTCGATACGATTAGCTAGGAGTTAAGAGAATAGCGTTATAAGCTATTAAGTATAGAGCTTACCTACGATAAGCTTCTATAAAGAATATAGCTTCTTACTACTAAGCTTAGTCGTATATCGTTTATAATTAATATAGCTTTATCTTAGATATAATACTAATAGGCGTCTACTAGTAGATAGCTATAGTAGCTAGTAGCTAATACTCGTTATTACGCTTAATTAAGATAGTTAGTATATTATATTCGTAGCCTCGAGTAGGTACTTAGTACTAGTACCCTCTACTATTAAATATATCTATAACTAGCTCTACGAAATAATAGTTAGTATAGGATATTAGATTTAAGGCGAGGGGCTTTATAAGCTACTAAGATTAGAGTTTTATAGAGGTAAGGTAATTAGACCTTATATATAGCTAGCTATATAGCTAGCTCTATTTACTTAATAAGATTTATATCTACTCGTTATAGACCTCTAGCTCTTAGGCCTAAGTAAGATATATTAAATATATACTATCGCCTTTTCGCTTACTATCTTAGTCTCTACTTTAGTCTAGAGTAGGAATATAGGATAGTTTAGATCTACTATAGAAGGCCTAGATATAGGCTTTTTATAGAAGGGCTTATACCCTAAGAAGAGCTAGTCGCTAGATAAGTAATTATAACGCTCCTATATTTACTTACTTTAGGGTAGCTTACTCGTTATAGGGTTACTTACTTACTTTTAACTCTATCTAACTATTATTAATAAAATTTATTAAGTATAAGGTAGACGGCTTAGTAAGCTATTAGTTTAGAGTTTATATAGAACGAGCTTCTATAAAGTATATAGCTTCTTATTACTAAGCTTAGTCGTATATTATATAAGATTAATATAGCTTCGTCTCTAATATAATACTAATTAGTATCTATTAGTAGATAGCTATTATAGCTACTAGCTAATACTTATTATTATACTCGACTTAGATAGATAGTATATTATATTTAAAGCCTAGAATAGGTACTTAGTACTAATACCCTTCGCTATTAAATATATCTATAAACGACTCTACTTAACGTTAGTTAGTATAGCTTATTAGATATAATACTAGTTACTTTATTTATCGCTTAGGTTAGAATTAAATATAGCTAAACTAATAAATTCTCTTCTAAATTAGCTTTTATTTAAGCTAAGCGATAATATCGTTTATAGAATTACTTCTAGGTAGTTATATCGCTAGCTATATTTACTCGCTATAGATTTATTTACTCGCTATAGATTTATTTACTCGCTATAGATTTATTTACTCGCTCTTACTCTATCTACTCTCTTTAGATATATTTACCTACTATTTTCTTATATTATATTATTTACCTACTTTTCTTTCTTACTATTATTACTTTACTTTAGATTACTTTAGCTACTCTATTCTTCTCTAAAGCTCTATCTTAGTCTCTACTTAAGTCTAGAGTAGGAAGATAGGATAGTATAGATCTACTATAGAAGGCCTAGAAATAGGCTTTTTATAAAAGAGCTTACGCCCTAAGTAGAGCTAGTCGCTAGGTAAGTAATTATAACTCTTATATCTCCTAGACGATATATTAATACTATAAATATAAGTAAGCTTACTAATACTCTTCTATAGTTTTCTCCTTTCCTCGTTATTACTTTACTTTAGTATACTTTCTAGCTAGCTATATTAGTCGCTAGGGATACTATAAGCTACTTCTAGCGATTCTCGCTATCGGATATAGATATATTTTAGTAGTAGCGAAGCGTACTCTAGATATTATTTAGTATACTATCTACTAGATTAGATAAAATATTAATACTATTAAACCTCTTTAGGGCTTTATATATCGCTTTCGAAACGTTTTATATATATAATTTCGCCTATTTACTTACGATCTATAAAGATAGATAACTCTATCTCTAATAACGTCTCTTCTTATCTTAGTTTTATAGTAAATAGCGTAAAGCTTAGAATTCTATAGAAGTACTAAAAGCCCTTTATAGTCGAAAGTATCCCTTCTACTCTTTATTACTAATCTTATTCTTCTTTATCTATATAGCTTAGAAGCGTCGTTAGGAGTATCTTCTTAACTCGCTTCTAAGTAGGAACGTAGAGTTATCTAGATCTTCCGTTAGAGGCCTAGATATAGGCTTCTTAGAGAAGAGTCTTAGATATAGGTAAGTAAACTAGAAGTAGGCGAATAAATATAGTACTAATAAACGAGCTTATAAATATAGCTAGTATTATAGCTAGCTAGAACGAGATCTAGACTCTCCCCCTCCTAACTATTATATTAGAAGAGCTTATACTAATAGTATCTATATAGAGTACTTTTACTAAAGTCGAAACTATTCTATTTAGAGAGCTAGACGCCGCCTTCTATTTTAGTAGGCTCGTAGTACTTATAGATCGTTAGTATCGACTTTAGTAGTAGTAACTAGATCTTTACTATATCTCCTTTATAATAAATAGTCTATCGCGAGCGACTAGAGCGCCCTTAGAGCCCTTAGTTTAAGATAGAACTCTAAGCTAAACTTATAAGTAACTCTCTAGAAGAAGGCGCTAAAGAGGATATAGACGCTATTATATTTCGGCTAGCTATAAAGCTAGCTATATTATAACTATATACTAGTAATATCTAGATTAAACTAATAGCTAGTAAATCGATAGCGTATATAGTTAACTAACTTTATATCCTTTAGTATTACTATTACTTTCTTTATATATATAGCTATCTATACTATAATCTTAAAGTCCTATACTAAAAAGGCTTTAGTAGCTTCGTAGAGAGCCTTAATATAATCTATTTAGAAACGTAAACTAGCCTTAAAATTATCCGTAATCTCCTTAATAAGGCGTATAAATAGTAGTATTAGAATTAATAGTCTATCCTACTTTTAATAGAACTAAATATTACGAAGTATAGCTATACTAGACTATATCTTTTATATAGTATTAGTCTTTCTCGCGACTTTTTTTACCTATAGCTTAATAACTACTCTATCGCTTAGTAATTTCTTCTTAGCTATTTTTTAAAGTAATATTATTTTCTCTAATATCTTATAAGGCGACTTTCTAGTAAAAGTACTTTAACCTCGTCTTATTTTCTAAGCTACTATACTAGAGGCTACTTTTTCTATAGTAGATTTTCGTAGGTATTTACCGCCTTTTAATATAATAGCTAGAGGTATTCTTTCCTCTTTCTAAATATAATAAGAGTAGTAGATAGGAGGCTTAGAGTCTTCGTTACTAGACCGAGCTATAGCTATATATCTATAAATAATTTTACTAATAGTCTTAGTTAAAACGTATAAGGAAGTCTACGCTTAGCTAGCTTTAATAGCTATATCTATAATATAGTACTTTCGCTAAATACGATCTCTTTAACGATTATCTTAGAATCGCTATAAGTAAAGGAATTATAGCTCTCTTTCTACTCTTATAAGATCTTACTACTAGGACTACGTTCTATTATATCGCGAATTTCTTTATCTAGTTCTAGGCTAAAACCTAGTAGCTTAGAAGGATCGTTAGTATTAAACTACCTAGAAGAATCGTTAATATCGTCTATACTCTCTTCGCTAATAAATAATATATTTAATAGAGAAGAAAAGAGGATATAAGAGAGAGCTAGGGATCGCTCTATTCTTATATCCTATAGTATAGAGTCGTATTACTAAGGAAACTTAATTATAATAATATATAGCTAGCTATATTAGATAGTTATATTAAAGCTAAATACGATTCTTAATAATCTAAATAGAAGATTACTTAACTATAATACTATAGTATATATAGAGTCGATAATTTTTATATTAGATGCTTTCTCTTCTTCTTAGACTTAAATATAGAATCGTTATATACTCGTATCTATTTCTTAAACGTAGGTTTTACTACTAGCTTCTTATCGTTACTAATAAGGGCTTTATTTAGTCTATACCTCGTCTATAGTTTTAGTCTCTACGCCTTATCTTCCTCGTCCTTAGACTAGTTATTATTTACTAAGTCGTTAATAGGAATATATAGTATATATCCTACTAGATAAGTAGGCTAGAGTACTCTACCTTTATACTCGTTCTCTATTTAGAATTCGTACTTAAGGAAGTATTAATATATTATAATAGCCTTAAATATCGAACTATAATACGTTCTATTATATTATCTAACGTTCCGAGCTATACTAAAATCCTATTCGTATCTAAGACTAGTACTAGGAATCGCGAGGATATCTCTAGCTACTAGTACTATAATTAGATACTTCTAGTCTAGATAGACCTAGACTATTAAGATAGTAGGCTTAGATCCTAATTTATAATTAAGACGTTTACTAATATCTATAGTATATTAAATATTAGCCTCTTCTTATAGATATTTTAGATATACTTACTATTCGACTTATAAGCCTTAAATTCGTCTTATATCTCGTCCTTATCTAAATCCTTATTATCGATAAGTAGATAGTTATCGTTATCGATCGATTATCGATTTTAACTTAGCTCCTTATATATAATCCTACTTACTCTAGACTTCCTCTTCTTCTTATCCTACTACCTTTACTAAGCGTAATATATCTTTATCTTTTTTATATAGAGCTCCTTTAGGATATCCTAATAGTATTCTCGCTATATTAGATTATCCTTCTACTTAGGCGATTTCTAGAACTTATCCTTTAGATAAGAATCTAGAAGGACTATAACTCTATAAATATCTCTAAAGCTCTAAAACGTTATACTATAGTATCGTTCTAGTTTCGAGTATACTACTTAGACTACTTTATAGATCTTAGTCTTCTATAGTATAGATTTCTTATAAAGCTTTACTTTAATCCTATCGAGATAATTAAAGAAGATATTATAGTATAGTAGGATAAGATAGATCGTTAGTAGTCTTAAGTAGCCTACTTTAGTAGTAATCTTCGCGAAAGGCTTTATAATCTCGACGATATATTTAGTTTAGTTCTATTCCCTAGAGTTAATCGAGAGCTAGATTAGATTCTACTTCGAGTAGTACTAATCTACTATATCGCGTAGGTAGTATACTTAAATAGCTATATAGAATATTAAATTAAACTAGATCTTAATATCCTAGCGTAGTCTTCTTATATACTTCTATAATAGTCGCTACTACTATTTATTCTACTAAATACTCTCTAGACTTATAGCTAGTATAAGAATTAGTTCCTCTTAGATCTCCTTAAAATACTAGGTCCGCTAGGAGCTAGAGTTAGTATAAATATAAGTCTTTCGTATCTATAATAAGGCCTTAATATTAGTAATCTAGATCTAGTACGAAATACTAGACTTCCTAGCTAGGTATTTTATAGTAGGAGCTAGCTATATTAGTAAATATAGCTATCTTATTCCTTTTTAAACTCCGACTATAAAATATATAGGGCTTTCTATTTTACGTACCTTATATAGTAAGACTAAGTTATAGTTAGCCTTATCTTTCTTTATTATATCCTTAAGCTTTTCTAGTTTAGTCCTACTACGTTCCTTATCGATTAGCTACTTACTATAATCGTTCTTTAGTTCTAGCTTAAGCTTCTAGAATAAGGCCTTAATAGCGAGCTATATAATATATATAAAGTAGAGGAACTTATCTAGCTCGATTAGATTCTCTTCTAGATAGAAGGTATTATCTAGATCTAATATACTTATCTTATCTAGGCGTTTCTCTTTATTATTAGACGTTATAATAATAAATTTAGATACTAAGTCTTCGCTCTAGTCGCTCTATTTTATATAATCCTTATTATATAGGATCTTAATAGCCTTAGTCCTATATCGTTATTAGTAGTACTAGTATACTTTATAGAAGTATATATAGCTTCTTATATAGCGTAGTATTATTACTAGTATTATCTATCGTAATAGCTATTACTTTCTATTCTATACCTACTCTTATTAGTACCTTAATTATAAGGTCTACTATATTAGTACTAGTATAAGATCCGAAGATCTCTAGGAACCTAATTAGAGTCTCGTAGTATTACTAGTTAGTATCGATAAAGTATAAGTTAATTACTAGAAATAATACTTATATTATATAGTTACTCTAGCTATTAATAGATATCGCTACTACTAGTATAAGAGAAATAATATCCTTAAGGATCTCTAGCGATTTATCTATCTTAGTTTTTATACTCTCTTACTATATAGTAGCTTTAAGAAACGCTAGTCGCCTTCTTACTAGATATAGAAAGGCTTTCTATATAGTTTCTTATTTTAAAAAGTCCTTAGATAGTCTACTAGCGATAATTATATTAGTTAATAGTCTAGTAAAGTTATTAAACGTAAAGTCTATAGTATCTAAAGTAGATTCCTAGTATACGATAGTCTAATATCCTATTAGCCTTTACTTATCTACTTATATATATTTTAAATATAGCTAGCTAATATAACTACTATATATATACCTTTCTCTCCTAAAGAGTCTAAATTTATTTCTTAGTCCCCTCGCTCTAGTATCGCTAATACGATTTAGTAATAAGATAGCTCTAGGTACTTAAATTACTATCTCTAATTAAAGAGTACTTATAGACTCTATAATAATACTTATAAATAAGAACTAGCGTCTCTAATATCCTCTTAGTATTTAACTCTATTATAGCTCTTTTATTATACTTTTACTAGAAGAATTCCTTCCTATCTCGACTATTCTATATTATAGGAAAATCCTTCTTTTACTACTAACTTAGCTTTATACTTTTTACTTTTATCTACTATATTTCTTAGACCTATTAATCGAATTCTTCCTTCTAAGTATCTTAGTATTTATAGATTTTCTCTACTAGTCTATCGAACTTATCGAATATTATAAGATTAATACTAGATCGTACTATAGATAATAAAGGCGGTTTAGACGAGAATATAGCGCTAGAGCTATATCGAGTAGATCTAGTAGAAGATATAATAGGAGGAGAACTATATCCTCTTAGTAATCGCTATAGTCTAGTAGGACTAGAAGACTATTATAGTAGCGACTAAATAAAGAGGTTATCGTATACTAAGAGAAACTTAGTATACTATATACGCTTACTTATAAGTATTTTATTAATCTATACTCGTTTTTATTTAGGCTCGAGATTAGTATTAGATCTCTTTTAGCTAGGATTTAATCGAAGTAAACGTCTCGTATTTCTTACTAGAAAAGGATCGGTAGACGGAATACTTAGATCTAGAGGTATAATATAAGTAAGGTTATTAAAAATAGAAGTATAGAAAGTAAGAGAGATAGAATTAGGTTAATAGATAAGTAATAAATTCCTTTACTATCTCTTTCCTATAAAAAAAGCTTAATTATAAGGCTAGAAGTTTAAAAAAAAGTAGTTAGATATCTAAGTCGCTAGCTATATTAGCTAGCTATATTAATATCTTATAATAAATAGGTAAGGATTTAGAGAGAAGTAAAACCTATTTAATAGTTATACTAGGCTAGCGATTTTAGCCTAAATTTTTTATATCTATAACCTATAGTCTTAAATAGTAGCTTATTTATAGTAAGTAAGCTAGCTTTAACTTACTAATATAGCCTTAGAATTACCTTTAAGAATAACTCGTTCTAGACTTTTATCTTATACTAAGGCCTACTAGACTTCTCTTACTTTACTTTCTTCTTCTTCTTCTTTAGCTACTACTACTAGTAGACGTTTTCTAGCTTCTTAATAATAAGCGTATCTATAGTAAGTAGACTAGCGCTAACTTAGTAATACCTACTAAGAGCTAGATCCTCGTAAGCGTTAATTAGTATACTAGCTAAGGCTTCCTACTTATTAAAAATCCGCTTATAGCTATTATCTCTTAAAATATCTACTAAGCTAAGCGACTTAAGTACTTTAAGCTCTATATACTCCTCTAGCTATATAAATAGTTTATAGAGTACTCTTACTTCTTTCTTTCCTTAGTAGTATAATAGATTAGTAAATATACTATACTTCTATCCCTATATAAAGAAATCGTACTATTTTAGCTAGAAATCGTAGAAGAGAGACTACTCGTTCTCGAAGTTTAAAGGATACTAGTAATCCTACTTTATAATATTATAAATTATATAGATTTTAGTAAGAGAGAAGATCTCGTATAGGAATAGAAGTCGCGTTAAGAACGCCTCTTATTTTATATATATTAGTATTTATAGCTTACTTAGATAGCTATATTTTAGTAAATATAGCTAGTAGAAGTCTTACTATAGCGGCTTCCTTCTTTAATAGTACTATCTATATAAGCTTAGCTATAGTAGTAGAGATCTTCTCGTTATAAAGAATCTATAGAGCTAAAGTCTTTCTCTAAACGCTATAGATAGCCTCGTACTACTAACGCTATAGAGCCTTAAATATTATAAGGTCGACTATATAGTCTCTCCTAATCTCGATCCTTTCTTAGACTATCTACTCTTCTTAATATAAGGCCTAGTATAGTAGAGAAAGCTATACTCTCTTACTTATCTATTCTTATCGTAGAAGTACCTACTATTTTTTCTTCTCTTTATCGCTAAAGTTAATCTATTTAATATAGTCTTACTCTACTATTTCCTAGATTACTTATCTAGTCTTAATATCTATTATATTATATACTTTATCGTCGTTAGATAATATAAATAATTCTATATTAATCTTAACCTCCCTTTCCTTACTAAGCTTCGCTTTTAATTTTTTAGCCCTATAAACTAGTTAGTTAGCTAGCTATATTAGTAGTTATATTTATTACTTATATTATTCCCCTTTCTTATTCTTTAAATAGGGTATTCTTTAGTTACTCTATATAAGCTATAGCTTATTCTTCTAAGAGCGTATTCTATTTCTTAGGATTCTCTTTCTTATAACTCTTTAGAAATTATAACTATTATTAATTATATACTTTACGAATATTATCCCGCTATCTCTCTTCCTTACTTATTTTAGATTTTAGATTTTAAGCCTTTATAGTAGAGGTACTCTAAGATAGCTTATTATCCTACTTCCTATACTTATCTATATAGAAAGATAGCTCTATAATATTATTTATCGTAAAAGATAATAGCGACTATAATAGCTTACGTTTACCTACTATTTTTAGTAGTATAGGTATTCTAGAGAGCGGTAGCGGACTCGAGAATATATTAGAAGTAGGAAGCGTAGTAGATAAGGTTATTATTATTAATAAAGTATAGTTACTATAGATAAGTCGACTTTATTAGTTACGCGTACGTTATATAGGTAAGGTTTACTAGAGTAATAGCGTTACTACTCTTACTAAAAGTAATTGTATTAGTTAGTTTTAATCTTAGTTAGATCCCTAGTATATAGTTTATAATAGATCTAGATATAGCTAACTAAAATAGCTATCTTTTATTTTCTATACTAAGGAAACTATTCTAGTTATAGTTTAAACTAAAGCTTAGTATTAGTTTCTCTATACTAAACTATTACTACTTAAACGGTTCCTATATAAACTAACTAAACTAAACTAAACTACTAAACTTTAAACTAAACTAATAGGGCCTCTAATTACTAACCTTATATAGGATATATAGATAAAAGTAAACTTAGACTCTACGAGCTCTATATCTCCTAAAATAGTATAGTAAAAGCTATTAAGTATCCTACGTCGACTAGGTTCTAATATTAGAAGCCTAAGTCGATCGATCTCGCTATATCTAACTATAAATATAGTATTAGACTTACGACTAATAAGTCTACTATCGCCTTCTACTATAACTATAGATAATCTAGTAGTACTATATCTATATAATCGAGATATAAAATATATAAAGAATATATCTATTAATATATAGATATAGCCTAAGCGCGAGTATATACTAGTAAAATATAAGAAGTTTAGTATATAGAATATAATAATATATCTAAGTAGTATATTCGATAGCTATTAATATTATCTAAGAAACGAGAAAATAGGATCGAGTAGAAGAGGATAGTTTATCCTATAGTCCTAAGGCGCCGGTATATCTAAGTTATCTAATAGATATCTTAGAGATATCTATAGAGTATCTTAGAGAGATATATAGAGAATTCCCTTATATTATTCCTCTCTCCTAAAACGCCCTATTTTAGAGTATTTATATTAGGGTTTATAACTATATACGTATATAGTACTTAGTATATATATAGTATCGAAAACTTTATATAGTATATAGATATTATATATAATATACTAGTATTTATAATTACTCTCTAGCGATCTATTCCTTTTAAGATATAAGCCCTTTAGTATCTTTTAAGTATCTTAGAGATATCTCTTAGACTATAGTAAGTTTCTATTATATATTCGATATTTCCTTTACTTTAGAAGATCTACTTTTCTATATATATCTTAGCTTTTTAAAGCTTAATTCTTCTTTCTTTCTATAATATTTCTAAAGTATATAGCTTACGACTATACTAGTATATATAGAACTATAGAACGAGGATACTTTCTATAGTAGATAGATATCGCTAAAAGGAAGTAGCTTAAAATATATTTCTCGTTACTTCTTCTCTTAGTATATAATTAAGGAAGGTAAGTATAAGGACCTCGAGGAGGTAATATCTCCTACTAAGGCTTACCTTAGTATATACGCCGCGTACGTAATATATAGGCCTTTTACGTAGCGTCGTATATATACTCGAATATATACTTATTAGTTCTACTTTCTATCGACTTATCGGTTAACGGGTATCCTATACGTTACTATATACCTAGCCCCTTATAGTTCTAATAAGTCTACCTATCGTAGCGGCCTATAGGACCTCGTACGATAGACGTAGACGAAGCGACCGCGTCGGGTAGTAAAACTAATAATAATAATACGCCTATAACCGACGAGGAACGCGTCTAATAGGATACCGAACGATAAGCTATACTTAATAAGCGATAGGCTACGCTAAACGAGCGCCTCGTACGCAAAAAGATAGAATAGAAACTACTAAAATAAGAAGTCTAAGCTTAGAAGATCGAGCGTAAAAATATATATCTTCGTATATAGTATAATACTAGGAGAGTATAGATAAGAGCTAGTCGAGAAGTAGGTAACGAGTAACTAGAGTAAGAGCCTATAGGGCCCGTTACTACTAATAACTCTAACTCTTCTAACTTCGAGTCTATAGAGACTATATCTCGTATCCTTCTATATCGACTAAGTCTACGTTCTATACCGGTATATATCCTAAGCGATATAGGTAAGCTAAGTATAGTAGACGTAGTCGTAGGCCTTATAAGTAGTAAGCTACGACTAAAGGAATCTAAGCCTTTTAGAGGTAATACTATTAAGGAGGTAAGGAGGTTTCTATAGGAACTAGCCTTAATCTTTATACTATCTAGAGATACCTATCGTACGAATAATAGTAAGACGCTTTATAGTATTATATACCTCGTAGGCGATACGTATAAGAAGTAGTATAATAACTACGATATCGAGAACCTAGGTATATATATATATATTAGGATTTTAAGGACTTCTACTACGACTATATCGGCGATCCTATAAACTATATACTTAACGTAACTCTCGAGTATAAGAGTATTCGTTAGCGTAAGAACTAGTCGGTTTAGAACTTTGCCCTTAAGCTTATAGTACTAGAAGATTAGCTAAGCGACTATACTAAGACGTAACGAGTACGATACCTACTCGTAAAGCTATAGCCTACGCTATATAGCGTAATCGTTAAGTACTACGCCGTCCTAGTATTACGATAAGAGCTCGTAGAGCTTATAGCTCGTATTAAGATACTAGATAAGGCGTATAGTAAGCGACGAGAGCGTAACGATAATAACTATAGTAAAAGTAAAAAGAAGCGTCGCTTCGATAACTATAGTAGTAGTAGTAGCGATAGTAAGAAGTAGTCTACTCGCGATCGAAAAGTAAGCGATAAGTAGTCGTAAAGTAATAATAAGAAAGGTAACTAGGATATTAATAAGGTCGAATATTATAGGTACTATAGAAAGGGCTATTATAAAACCGACTACCCTAACCGCTACTTATAGAAAGATAACGACTCGTATAGTATACGTAAGATTAAAGTAGCTAAAGAGGGAAAAGGTAAAGTACTACCTAAGAGCTAAGGGTAAGTACTATAACTAATTCTAGTAGCTTAGTAGTCTACGTACTATTAAAGCGAGTACGTAGCGTAATAGTTATATAGGAGAGTAATATATAAGTCGAATACTTACTTAATAATACTACTAATATTAATATTATCTCTCGAGAATTTATCCTTTAGTATTAACTCTAGTAAATCGTAGACGCTACGCTTCTCTCTATAGACGGCTTTTAAGGAGAAAGAGGGTACTACTATAGAGCGTACTATCTAAGCCTATATATTATAGATATAACCGGATAAGAACGGGTTACGAGCGGAACCTTCTATATATTCGAGATACCTAATCTAGATATTATCTTAGGTCGGTCTTAGAGAAGGGATTAGAAGGTTATTATAGATAGCGTAACTAATATATAGACGTACGGCAAGCCTAGTATAGTAAGCTTAGTAACGATATAGGAACTATAGTAGTTTTAGAAAGATATATATAATATATCTTATATATATATAATTAACCTATATAGCGTTATAGTCGGTAATAATATAGACCTACTAGAAGAGTTTAAGGACTTTATAGATATCTTTACTATAACTCTAGAGGCTCGACGCTAGCTATATATAGATATAGAGTATACGATCGATCTTATCGATAGGAAAAAGCTACTATATAAAGCCCTCTACTACTAGTCTAAGCGAGAACTTCGTAAGCTCTATAAGTATCTAGTTAAGGTATTAGATAATAACTAGATCTAGCCTAGTATAAGCGAAGCGGATACGCCGATCCTATTCGTACTAAAGAAAGATAGTAGTCTCCGACTCTATATCGATTATAAAGGGTTAAACGAAATTACTATTAAGAATCGTTATCCTCTACCCCTTATAAGCGAGACGCTTAATAGGCTTAAGGACGCCGAATAGTATACGTTCTTAGACCTATAGGATACCTACTATCGTATCCGGATTAAGCGAGGCGACGAGTAGAAGACTACGTTTCGTATATACTATAGATACTTTAAGTACTATATTATATCTTTCGACTTAACTAACGTATCTATAACGTTTTAAGGATATATTAATAGAGCCCTAGCCGGGTTAGTTAATATCTACTATATAGTCTACCTTAATAATATCCTAGTCTATAGTAAGATATAGAAGGATTATATACGCGACGTACGCGCTATACTTAAGTATCTTCGGATATTCTCTCTATATACGAACCGGAAGAAATACTCGTTTTAGAAGAAATAAGTAGAGTTCCTAGAATATATTATTAGTACTAAAGGCGTATCGATAGATTAGAGTAGAGTAAACGTAATTATAGAGTAGCCGCGACCTACTACGCTTACTAAAATCTAGTCCTTTCTAGGATTCTATAACTTCTATTATAGATTTATCCCTAACTACTCTCGAATAGTTATACCTCTAATAGCTCTCTCTAAGGGAGCTAAGAATAGTAAGAAACTAGATTAAATTAAGTAGGACGTAGCCGAGGAGTAGGCTTTTAAGAGCCTAAAGGATATCTTCTACTCTATATCGATACTTCGATATTTCGATTCTATAAAGCCCTTATATTTCGAGACCGACGTATCTATATTCGTAGTAGTAGGTATCCTTTCGTAATAAGGAGAAGAAGGCTACTAGTATCCTATTACTTTCTAGTTAAGGAAGATAATCCCTATAGAGACTAACTATAAGATCTATAACTAAGAACTACTAGTAGTAGTAGAATCCTTTAAGTATTAGAGATCGTACTTTAATAGCTTATAGTATATAGTACGCGTACTCGTCGATTATACTAATCTTAAAGAATTTACGACTATAAAGTAACTAGTTAGTAGATAGGTAAGGTAGGCTATATTCCTAGTACCCTTCGACTTTACGATTAAGTACTAGATAGGAAAGAAGAATCCTACTAATATACTATCGAGAAGAAGCGACTACGAAGGCGAAACGTAAGCGATAAGTAATCTACTACCTATACTCTAAGCTAAGCTTTTAGTATAGTTAGACCTAACTAGAAGTATAGAACTAGTAGTAAAATATATCTCGGTAATATATATCTCTATAAGAGGATTAGGAGTAATATAAGTATAGTATAATAACTTCGTTTACTATCTAGTAAGGATAGCGGCTATAGTTATTAAAGATAACGGCCCTTACTACTATATACTAGATCTATTACTTAGCTTTATATAGATACTCTAGTAATTAGAGCTATTAGCTAAAGAGTTATATAAGGCTATAAAGAGTAATAGCGGCGTATTTAAAGGATATTTACTCCGCGATAATATCCTTTTTTAGAGTAATATAATTTACGTACTAAAGGATTATATATTAAGAGTATAGGTTATACGTATATATTACGACGACGTCTTAGTAGAGTATTTCGGCTATATAAAGATAGTAGAGTTAATATATAGGAAGTACTACTAGCCTAATATATCTTAGGAGATAGCCGAGTATATTTCTATCTATAGTATCTACTAGCGGTTAAAGGCAAAGCGGTACCGCCCCTACGGCGAACTATCTACGCTACTAATACTAGTAAGACCGTAGTAAGAATTAATAATAGACTTTATTACTAATCTTCCGCTAAGTAAGCTTAGCTTCTATATCTATACTATAATACTTATAATAGTCGACTACTATATAAAGATAAGTCTCTTTATCCTAACGACGAAGAAGTATATAGCTATAGAGCTTACGGAGATCCTATAAAGGGAGATAATTAGGAGGTTTAGAATACTAAGTAGTATTATTAGCGATCGAGGGTCGCTATTTACTAGCTAGTTTTAGAGCGACTTCTACTATAAGATATATATAAAGCGTAAGCTTAGTACTATATTCTATCTATAGACCGACGGTTAGATAGAGAGAGTAAACTAGACGCTAGAATAGTATCTATAGTACTACTACTTAGAGGACTAAAAAGACTAGGCGTCTTAGCTAGTATAAGCGGAGTTTATATATAATAATAGTATATATCCTATACTACGTATAAGTCCCTTTAGGATATTATACGGATACGATCTAGATATAGTATCTATATTAACTCTAGCGACTTCTATAGCTTAGGACGAGCTATCTAAGGGAAGAGTACTAGTAATAATCGATACTATAGATAGGTTACGATAATTATATAAGATACTTACGTAATACTAGAAAACTATAGCTAAGTATTAAGCGAAGTACTATAACGCTTATTATAAAGTAAAGAAGTATAGTATAGGTAACCTAGTACTACTAGTATCTAAGAATATTAAGCTAGATATACTAAAGAAGAAACTTAGACTAAAGTTTCTAAGATTATTTCGTATTATCGATATAGTAGATACGTAGACGTATCGCCTAGCGCTACCGTTAAGTACGAAGATCTATAATATCTTTTATATATTACTACTAGAGCCTTAGAAGGGCTATAAGGATAAGGAATATAAAGTAAGTATACCTATTATAAAGGAAGCGGATAAGTAGTAAGTAGAAGAGATCGTAAAGAAGAGGATATAGAAATAGAAGGTATATTACCTTATTAAGTAGATAGGATAGCTAGATAAGTATAATATATAGGAACTAGCTAAGTATATTAAAGATACTATAGCGCTTAACGCCTTCGAGGCGTAAGCGAAGAGTAGATAGAAATAAAATAAGACTAAGATAAGTTAATAGTACGCGCTCGTTTCGCTATTAAAAAACTATATAGGGCTTAGTAGCCTATAGATACTAAGTAGTAGAAGAGGAGGTTACGTATATATACCGTATAGGCGTATATTTAGTCGGAGTCGTTACTAGGAGTAATAGTACGGCCTATAATCTCGTCGACGGCGTCGATAGCCTTAATAAGGCTATCGTCGGCTAGATACTAGAGTAGTTAGTATACGAAGCGTATACGATACGGAGTAGTAACTTATATAGCGACTAATCTCGACGAGAGCGGTAAAGGAGGTATTAATACGCTTAAGCGTACCGATAGTATCGAGGCCGCCGAGCGTAGCTATAGCGCTACTAGCGCGCTTACTTTTAAGTAGGATACCGTCGAAGGAGACCTTATTCTTATTATAATAGAAGACGCGGAGGATTAGCTTAATAGCTATACGCGATTAGTATATAAAGCGTAAGCGATAAGTAAGATATATATACTAGAGATAGCTATAGCGAGCTTATTATCGATATTAGCCTAGACTTACTAGCGCTTCTTAAGGTCGTTATAGACGTCTAGCTCGAACTTATTACGTATAGCGCGTATATCGCGTAAGCGCGATAGTAGCGCTAAGAGGGCGAGAGCTAGTACTAGCTTATACTTCTAGTTAATATCCTTATAGTAGTAATAGTAGACGGCCTAGCTAGGATCGAAGTAGCCCTTAGTATAGATATCGACTAGATCGACTAGTAAACGATTAGTATACGTAGCGTAACTATAACGGGGGCGAGAAGCTTACGGTTAGTAGTTATATAGTCGTAATAGCGGGTATAATCCTCGACTATAATCTTAGTATGCTTCTTAGGAGTAGTAAGTATAGATATAGCGGTTACGCGGCGCTTACCTAGAGTATTAGAGGGACCTATAGTAGCTATAGTAAAGATATTAAGGTTATTTAAAGAGAAGAAAAGGGTACTTACGAGTAGGTTACTAGACGTAGGAGGGGCGTATATATAGCGTAAGCTATAAATAAGGGAGATACTTAGGAATAGAAGAGAGTTCTTAGATAGGCTTTATAGACTACTTATACTCGCTACGTATACTTAAACTTATTACTATAGACTATCCGTAAAGCCGCTTTACTTTATATAATTACGAATATATATATAAATAACCTAGTAATAAAGCCTTTACTATAAATAGTAAAGGCTAAGTACTAGAATAGTATAGTAACGGAAATCTCGTATATAGTAACTAGTATAGAGCGACGAGAACGTATAAGAAGCGTAACGAATACGCTAGATAGGGGAGCTTAATATAAGATTAGGCTATACCTATAGCTAAGGATAGCTATACTAGAGAGAAGGAGATAATTATAAGGACCTCGAGGAGGTAATATCTCCTACTAAGGCTTACCTTAGTATATACGCCGTATACGTAATACGTAGGCTTTTTACGTAGCGTCGTACGTATACTCGAATATATACTTATTAGTTCTACCTTCTATCGACTTATCGGTTAACGGATATCCTATACGTTACTATATATCTAGCCTCTTATACTATAGCGAGTCTTAAAAGCGGTCTTCTACTTATCTCCTTCTTAAATATAGAGCCGATAATAGGCGTCCTTTAGATCTAGCTTTAAGAAGATCTTAGTATTACTAAACTAGTCTAATAACTTACTAATTAATAGTAGTAGATAGCGGTTCTTTACTATAATCTTATTAAGATCTCTATAATTAATATATAGCTATATAGTACTATTCTTCTTTAGAATAAAGAGGATAGGTATACTATAAGAGGATTTATTTAGTCTAATCTATCCTTTAGTAAGTATATTATCTAAGTACTTATAAAGGATCTTTAACTCTTCCTATAAAAGATTATAGATTAGTAGTTAAGATAGAGTCTTACCTACTTCTAGATTAATAGTATAGTTATATTCTAAGTAAGGAGGGATAATACTAGTAAGGTCGATATTAAATATATTAATATAGTTATAAAAGGCTTTAGGAATACTAGAATAAATAGCTTCGGCTACTATAATAGTATATTTATAGATCTAACGAGATAGATTAGCGAGTTTAGGGTAGGATATATAGAGAGTTATATAGTAGAAGTATATAATAATAGCTCTAATCTACTAAGGTTCTTTAGAGTTTAAGTTAATAGTTATAGGGTCGATATCTCTACTACTAGCGAGGTTTAAAGTCGATATAGTCTTAGCTAGAGCGATCTTAGAAGGATCTCTAGATACTACTAAGATACCTAGAAGATCTTCTTTATTATTAGAGTCGTTACTATTCTCTACTTAGTATTCTACGAAGTAGGTTCCTTCTTTAAGTTAGACTATAGTAGAATCTTCTATAATAGTAGAGACTAGAAGAAAGAGCTAGTAGATATTAGATATCTTTAAGATATCTAGTAGAGACTCTAGAAGTAGATAGGAATTATTAAGAAGATCCTCTTCTTATAGGTTCTATACGAAAGTCCCTTTCTAGAAGAATATAAATAAATTAGTCTCGATAAGCTAGTCCTATCTAAGAACTAGATTATAATCTATAAATATACTAGTCTAGAAGGTCTAGGTAACTATATAGAGTTTCCTATTATAGTTATAGACTATTAGGATAAGTAAATAAGCCTTATAGATAGTTATTCTATTCTAATTAAGAAAGATAACTCTTAGTAGCTCTAAATCTAAAGAAGAGAGATTTAGGATCTTAGTAATATACTATAAATAAAGATTAAGCTAGGCTCTATAGTTAATAAGGATAGTAAGATACCTTATATCCTTAGTATAAGGTACCTTAATAGTAACCTAGATCTATTATTCTCTTCCTCTAATATATAGTTCTAGTTATAGAAAGGAAAGTAAAGTAACTAAAACTTCTTATTTTCTAACTAATCTATAGCTATACTAGTAGGAGTATTAGTTCTAGAAGGTAAGATAGTATTAGTACTTAATACTTAACCTAGTATTCCTAAACTACGACCTCGTCTATCCCTCTACTATTCTCTATATCTATATAGATCTCTAGAAGAGACCTATAAGATATCTAATAGGTACTTCTAAGAGCCTACTAATATATTCTTATCTAATAAAGTCGAGTTCTTAGAAGCTTATAAGAAAGAAGTACTATCTTTTACTTTCTTAGCTATAGCTTTAGTATCTTTAATATAATAAGCTTTATCGAATAATTTATTAACTATAGTAAAAGTAGGGAGCTTATTTAACTTTCTAATCTTAGTATAAATATATACTAGAAATTTAGAGAAATAGAAATTAATATAAGTAGACTCGTATAATTAATTAAGTAGAAACCTAGCTTCTAATTAGTCTTCTTACTTATATATATAAGCGTAGAACTTTATAATAGCTTAGCTACTATAGAAAGTTATAGTCTAGAAGGATATAGCGTTCTTAGCGTACTAAGTAGTAGATAGGCGAATAGTATTATAGATAAGCTCTTTTAAGTTATTCTAATTAAATACTTTATTACTCTCTATTAGTACTACTATACGCCGCTTAATAGTAGCGATAATATCTTATAGTTTAATCTTAGAAATAGACTATAAAGTCCTTCTAGTATTATCTAGGTTCTAGTAGTTATAGATAACGAAACGATTCTTATATTTATTTATCTATATAAAGTATAATTAGAAGGTAAAGGAAGTAAGCTTAGAAGAATCTCTCTTAAAAAACTCGATTAATAGATCTTACTAGTATAGATAAGATATCTTAGAGATATTATCGATAGTACTAGTATTATCCTTAATTATAGCTATTCTTTTCTACTTCTTATTAAATATAGTAAGAGTATTAACTAGATACTAATACTTAGCTAAGTATTACTTAAGAGTAGTATCGTCTATTACTATAGTACTAAAGCTATTATCTAATAGCTAGAGGCGATTATAAATAGTATCTTATAGTATAATAGTTAGAGCTAGAGATAGAAAAGGAGAAGGAGGTTTCTTATCTTTAAGCTAATTATTAGGATCTAGTTATCGCTTCTTAGATACCTCTAGGATATCTATATTAGGCTCTTTACCTCCCTTCTAGGTTATTTTAAAGGAGGTAGTAGAGATAGTAGAGTATATAAGGCGTTTCCCTATAGCTATATTACTAGAACTACTATTCTTTAGATCTATTCTTAGAATAGGAACGCGAAGGTAGGTCTACTAATTAGTATAGCTTATAGTAGTAGTAAGATATCTAAGAGGGGCCTATAGAGTACTAGTAGTAGTACTATAAGGATAGTTATACTTAGTATAGCTATACTTCTATAGGATTAGAGAGGTAATATACTATAAAGAGTTTAGTATATAGAATATAATAATACGTCTAAATAGTATATTCGATAGCTATTAATATTATCTAAGGAACGAGAAAATAGGATTAAGTAGGAGAGGATAGTTTATCCTATAGTACTAAGGCGCTAGTATATCTAAGTTATCTAATAGATATCTTAGAGATATCTATAGGATATCTTAGAGAGATATATAGAGGATTTCCTTATATAAGATCTCTAAAATATATAGATAAAGAAGTATTAAGTAACTATAGTAATCTCTATAGCCTAATAATCGCGAGACTATCCTTATTAGAGAGATAGTAGTCGCGAGCTATAAGGAGATATTAGTATAGTATTAATAATAGTATTTATTACGTAATTAACGTAGCCCTCTAAATATTATATAGAACGAGCTATCCTAATATTCTATATATAGTATTACTTTAAGTATATAACCTACGAGTAGGATCCTATATTTAGAAGCGTATTATATATAATTATAGAGTTTAGAGTTTATATCTATAGAAAACGTATAATATAGTTATTATATAGAAGCTTTACTTTTAGTATATAAATCTAAAGATCGACTTTTATAATAATATATAATATCTATCTTAATATCTATATCTAGTATCTATATAGTAGTATCTAACGATATATCGAGCTTAATAAGTTATATACTAAAATAGACTATAATTTTACCTACTATAAGTAAAGCTATTAAGCTATACTAATACTACGTAACTTACTATAAAGCGCCTTATAGCTTAGACTAAGATACGTTAAGAGAGCTCGCTTATAAGCCCTATATCGATAGCTCTAAGAGTTAAGAAGGAGTCTAAGACTCCTATAAAAGCTAATACTACTAGCTTAGAAGAAAAAGCTAGACTAGCTACTCCTAAGATAAAGAAGTTATCTAAGCTAGCCGCTATATTAAAGAGTAAAGTTAAGGCTAAAGATAAAGCTAAAGCTAATATAATCGACTCTAATAGGGATAATAGTCTAATATTCTTAGACGAGGAAAGTAGTAACGTCTCTAATACTAGTATAAAGAATAGAAGTAGTAAAAGTAGTACTAGATCTAATAAGTAACTAAAGATAAAGTTACTAGCTCTAGGATCGTTAATTACTATCCTAGCTAATAGCGAGATTAGTAATTAGACTTAGTATATCGATAACTTTAAAGAGCGAGACGTAATCGACTTTAGTAAGACGAGACTTACTAACTAGTAATACGAGGGCGTTAAACAACTTAGTAATATCCTAAATAAGGAGAAGTTAATAGCTAGATCTATTATATATAACTATAACGTCCTTCTAATACCCTATCTTACTAAGAATAGCTAGAACCTTAATAATATAGATATTATAAGTACTTAGTACTCGATAGATTACTTAGTATACTACGATATCGTCTTACTTAGAGTATATCTCTTAGATAAGTAGTATAAAATTATAATCTCTAAAGAATACTACTTAAAGTATTAGGAACGCTAGAATAAGAACGTCTAGAGTATCCTAAATATATAGGAAGAGATAGTCTCTAGTAAAGAGAAGAAAGAGATTAGGATAACGAATAAGTTCTAGAAGAAGTACTAAGCGAAGCTTAAAGATATACTATATAAAGTAAAGAATAAAATCGACTATTCTAAGCTAATACTATTTACGGAAGAGTATAGTATAACTCGAAAGGAGTAGATAATATAAGTTAGAGTAGTATAAGAATTCTACTAGATCTTAGATACCTTTATATCTATAAAGTATTAGCGAGTATTAAAGAGTCTTTATAGTAAGTTATAGAAGTAAATTAATAAGGTTTATAAAGATATTAAAGTAGATAAGATACTTATAGCTAACTAAGTCGAAATATTTAAGATTATAGTAGAGGATCTACTAATCCTTAATAAAGTATATCTAGAGCTAACGACTAAGATTAAATATAGTCTTCTAGATTATAGACTACTAATTAACTAGTCTAAGTAGGTAGTTATAGCTATAGGTTAGTTATAGCTAGAGAGTATAGAGTATCTAGAGCTAGCGTCGATTAGTACTTAGATACGCTCCTATAAGTATAAGATAGCTAGAGACTTACTCGTTCTATATATTAAGGATAGCGAAGGCGGATTAGTTTAACTTCGCTCCTTTAGTACTCTACTATATATATAATAACTATCCTCTATCGATAAAGTATATAGACTATAGAAGAATATCTTTTATATAAGACTACTATACTACTTTTAGATATACTAACGGTAGTAAATTATCTAGATATAACCTAATTAAGTATCTAAGTAAAGATAATATCTAGTCCTAATTTAGTAATAGTATAATTCTATACTATATTACTAAGGATAGTATAGTTTTTAAGTATATACTAATAGACTAGTTCGACGAACTCTTTCTAGAAGTTTTAGTACTACTACTAGACTTAATAAACTTTAAGATAATTAGGATAATTAAGAATCTAAAGGATAAGTATAGTAATATATAGCTCTATAAGCTCGACTATACTTAGAAGTAGAACTTTATAGTAACGAAGTAGTATCTAATATTCTATATCCTAATATAAGGCTACTAGTTAGATAGATCGACCGACGTCTTTAAACTAAAATTAAAGTAGGAATATAAACTAATCTTAAGATTAGTAATAGCTAAAATCGTATAATAGCTACTAGTATACTAACTAGTATATATTAATATACTAATAATACTAGTATCTAGAATATAGGGATATAGTATAAAGACCTAGACTTTACTAGACGAATAGTATATAAGTAAGAAGCGAAAGTAACTCGACTTAAAAGCTAAGTTTAACCTTAGTAATAAGAAGTAAGTAAAAATAAAAGTAAGATAGCTAAAGAAATAATACTCCGTCTCTAACGATAAGGCTAAGTTAACTAAGAAACTAATATCTAAGAAGCTAAAGTTAGATAGAGAACCTAAAGACTTTAGCCTAGCTAAATTAACCTTATTACTATCTATAAACCCTATATCGATAGCTCTACCTCCTCTAAGAATAGCTAGAAATCTAGAGCCTTCTTTAACTATAAAGGCTACTATAGCTAACGTAGACCTACTAGTAAAGAAGGCCGGCTTAAAAAAGCCTATATATAAGAAGTTAGTTTAGCTAGAATATAAAATAACTAATATAGAAGCTAACGAATTACTTAGCGAAGTATAGTTAAAGAACTATAATACTACTAAAGATATTAATATAGATAAGAATAGAGTAAAGTATAAGTTCTTAAAGTAAGTATAGCTAGTAGATTTCTATAAAGTACTCTATTATAAGATCGATACTATTTTAAAGAATATATTATTCTAGGAGAGAGCTATAAGTTTAAAGAAAGAGTATAAGAAACTTAAGAGGAAATAGTATAAAGAAATAGAAGAGATAAAGATCCTAACTATAAGCTAGAAGGTTATAAGTAGATAGAAGATAATATAGTAGCTAATATAGCTATTCTTAATTAGATAGAGTAATATCTTTATAATCTAGTCTAGCGAGAATAAAGAAGCCTTCCTAATAGAGACTAAAAATATTATTTTATATAATATATTCTATAAAAAGTAGGACTAAAAGGAAGCTATTAACTAACTTAAGAAGCTATAGTAAATAGCCTAAGATACGAACGCCTCTAAGAATATCGCGCTATAAGAGATAATTAGAAAGTAAAATAATTTTCTAGAATAGTATAATACTATTAGTTAGATCCTAAAAGGCGGATTAGAAGAGCGCTAATTTATATAACTAAAGCCCTACGTCGATTAATTAATATATACTAATATCGACCTATAGATTAAGATAGTTATAAGCTTAAGCTTCTATATAGGTTAGTTACTTACTATCCGATATCGATAGCTACTAGTAAAGTTCTAAGTTCTAGTAAACTTCGAAGATAAGCTTCTTATTTTATAGACTAAAATAAAGAGCTAGCTATCGTAGCTATTAAATACTACTAATAGCTTATACTAGTTAATATATATAGTATATCCTTAGAGTATTAAGCTATAGCTAGAGGCTCCTAAGTATATAGCTATTCCTTTCCTACTACTAAAGCTACTATAGTATATCGAGATCGAAGAGCTATCTAAATCTAAAGAGTACTAAGGCTCGAATAATAAGTAGGTTCGAGAAGTACTAATAGAAGATAGACTAAAGGCTCTATTAACTAATATAAGAACTAGTATCTAGAATATATAAATAGTCTATAAAGTTATTAGGAAGTTTTTATATCTAACTATAACTACGATAACTAGTATACTAAGGCCTTAGTACGAAACAATCTCTATTACTTTAAAAAGGCTAGATACCTAAACGTATTAGTTATATAAATATTTAATAAATACTATAAGTAGAAACTTATACTATCTAGAAAAGATATTATTATACTAATATAAAAAGCTAGTCTACTAGAAGTAGTAAAGTATAATAAATAGTAGGATATTAGAACTAATTATAATAGTATTTACTCTTTATTAATAACCTATACTATATAATATCTAATCGAGTTTTAAGCTACTCTTTATCTTAAGAATAATAAATAGATAAGGAAATATATAGTCGAAGAATATAGAGCCTAGTTTATTAAGATCCTCGTAGTACTATACTTTAGTAGTAGAATCCTATACTAGATAAATAAGCTTAAACTTATAGAGAAAGCTATCGCTAGTAATCTAGCTAGAAAGATTATAGACTTCTAGTAGATACTAATATAGCTTATAAAGTTCTATAAATATATTAATAATAACTAGTAGCTAATAAATAATATACTCGCTTAACTAGTAAGAATAGATAAGTTATAGGTCCTAGAGTACTACTATAAGTAAGTAGAGAAATACTACTAGAAGGGCGCTAAGATAAAGTTTTAGTCCTATATTAATAAGTAATATATATAGATCGCTAGAGACTAATATAGTAGTACTATAAGTAAGATAAGTAGATAAGGCCTAACGATATACGAAACGAGTAACCTTAGTATTAGAGGATAACTATAGTAGATATAGTATATACTAATTACGCGAGATTAGATATCCTATATTAATTAGAAGAGTATAATCTATTTCCTCTATAATAAAGGGTTTAGTAACGAGAGCTATTACGAATAGAAAGATTCAAGGTTGAAAGGAGTTAAGAGGATTATAGAATTAGCACTACGAGGACGTAGCGATGCTTCCGTCGGGGGCACTTATTACGGAATGGAAGGTACTATACACAGGGTATATACTTCCTCCTCAGACTCAGATAGACTCAATCAACACACATAATATGACACCTTGTCACTCAGGCGTCCCTCAGAGGCGACCTTGGCCAGTTGAATGATTGCTAGGAGACCTGACGGTCGAAGGGAATGCAGATGTGGCACACATCCACGTTTCATGAACCCCGATGAGCATTGCAAGAACATCAGGCCCGGTATCGTGCATATCTCACCACCATTATCAAGCACTCTCCTGTGGTCTCAGTAAATCCGCACTTTCCGAACCGGGATAGAGAGTGGTTGTCAATACAACACCCTGCTCTGCGAAGTTACTCCTGACAATGGCCGACTACCTTAAAGATGTGGCTATTATTGGCGCTGGTCTAGGTGTATGTATACCTCGCACTCCACCGTGTCCGGGTCTCTACTACTTCTTAACTCAAGAGATCCTGAATCTTCTGACAATCGATTACAGGGCTGTGCACTGGCTCTAGCATTATCACAGCAAGACATCCCCATCAAAGTATATGAGTCCAGGTCGGAGGATTCGGGAGTCATTCCGTCAGGAGTAATTCTGACACCTAACGGCCTCCGAGTCCTTGATCGATTAGGTGTCTTTGCCCGGATTAAGGATCGGTGCTACATCTCTACGAAACGAATCTTCAAAAATGATCAGGATGAGACGATTAAAGAAGTTCCTCTTGGCGGTCCTGAAGTCAATGGGTACTGGAATCATCGCATCTGGGGGAGTCTTTTACTGGATGAGATGAAGCTAATGCTGAAGGAAAGAAGTGTCACTATCCAATACGGCTCGAAGTTCACTGGGCTTGTATCTGACAGTGATGCTGGTGTTGACTTCACAATAAACGACAGTCCTGTGCATGCTTCTCTTCTCATTGGATCAGACGGTCTTCACAGTACCATTCGCAATTACCTGGCGCCTGGCGTTAAACCGGAGTATACCGGTCTGACAGGAATCATCGCTCACATACCGTGGGACTCGGTTGCTTGGCCTTATGAGAACTACGAACGAAACGCCACAATCCAAGGGAAGCCGGGTGCTATCTTCTGGATCGCGGAGGATCCTGAAGGCAAAGACATCATGGTCGGGCACCAATTCCAGTTTACAGAACAGTCCAGAGATGAGCTCACAAAACTTCAGCAAGATAAGGACAAGCTTGTGGAAATATATAGGCGAGGCTACGACCAGCACGGCCCCACTGCAAGAAGCATCATCGACAGCGTTGCGGCACATAAAGAGATCATGCATCTTTGGCCCTTCGCGAAGATGCCGAAGCTTCCAAGATGGTTTAGCAGGACCGGGCGGGTAATTCTTCTTGGCGATGGTGCTCATGCACTTCCGCCTTCCTCAGGACAAGGCGTCAATCAAGCATTGGAAGACGTGTACTCACTGACACTGCTCATGGTCTCCTCTGCGACAGCGAACTCGGCCAATGGCGAAAAGGCAGATATAGATGCCCACTCACGACCAAGCTTTCTTGGGGCCCTTGACTTCTGGCAACGAATGCGGCAAGATCGGATTGATGCAATAATCGAGTGGACACTCAATACAAACAACGTTTCGCGGCTGCCGGAAGCAGATCGGAAGAGACTCTATGCCGAAGGCAAGATCAGAGAAGGCCAAGGAGATGACACGCGATGGCTCTCCACATTTGACATTGACAAAGAAGTCAAGAAGTGGCTTCAAAGTCAGCGGACAGAGCCGCTCGCATGACAAATGAACCACTCACTTGCCAAATGTCTCGTCTTACCACCTTGGTACGTAGAACATGAAACGCAATTGAGGCTGACTCATGGTAGTAAACGGCCGTACAATCATTATCTGTTCTAGCGAGGGTATCTTGATGCTTTCGATGCGCCTTAGTGCAATTACGTCCAAACGCCGACCCGATCATGCAGCCCTATGAGAGACCAGTGTCCCACGAAGCCGATGGCTGTCCAAGCGGCTCCTTAACATTCTTGTCAAATTCGCCCATGTAATTTCCTACGGCTCCATTAGCGATGTCTTCAGCTTAAGGATACTGCAACATGGCTTACCTGGTGGGCTGTAGTTGCAAACTGTCAGATACGGCTGCACATTGTCGCCAGTATTGGTGATAGTACGATTGCACTGAACAGTTGAGCAGCCGATCTTGACTGAGTCCTCCCAGACGACTTGTGTGAAATGGCCCCACTCATGGAAGTCAGTCATATCGGGATTGGCCTGGTCGTACATGTCGCCGAACCAGTTGATCTCGCTGCCATACCACAAATCATTGATGATCATGGTGATGTTGTCACCTTTGACACCGGCAGCGAGATTCTGGCCGTATCCGCTAGTGGCTTGGAATGCAGCAGTGTCATTGCCGATTGTGCTGCGAGCGTTAGGAGCTGGACTCAGTCGAACCATTGAACGAAGACAATACTCACACGTCGTGAGCGAAGACACAGGTCTCGGCAAGCTTCTTGGCCCAATTGGCAAGGTTGGAATCCCAGGTCACATTGCCAGCTGAGTGGTTTGCTCGATGCAGGTTGTGCTGGAGAATTGCCTTTTGCTTGTATGAGAGGTCCCGTTTGAGAAGCTCGGCAGGTGACTCTTGGTATACTGGTGTGCCGCTGACAGCCTCTCCGTCCAGGAATGGAAGTGCGCTGACAGAACCAGCAAGGGCTGCGATGGCAACAATGAACTGCATGTTGAGATACGGCAAAAATAGGTGTGTTCACTTCGTCGTCTTGAGTGATATGTTTTTGTTCGGATAATCTTAAGGTTGGCAGGTCAGTAAGGATGAGAGCTCTGTGACGGACTAAAATCTGCCGAGCAACCAGGGTGGATGCAGCACGTCCTGATATACCGTTCACGCAGACTCTGGCCGTACGCACCTTCAGATCGAGATTTCTGCCGTCGTCACAACTATGATTCAATGGCGATGCTGGGCTCACTTAGGTGGCGGTTCTAGGACAATAAATACTGGTCACAATGGATGAAGAGCGGTCACCAGAACACCGAACCGACGCCATTGTCGGTCGTTCGACGATCCTACAGAAGGCGCATATGCTACTGCGATGATGTCTAGAAGGGACCAGGTCGACAGGAGCAGGCGGAGCCGTGATTCACAAAGCGCTACGACCATGCGTTCCTGCCGAAGTGAGTTATGGCCCATATAAATGCCTACATTCGGCTAGTACTCATGTGCTATAAGGCTCAACCACGGCTGGCTTTGCTGTCCGGTCGGCGCTCGTTGCTTCTGCAGCAGAACAACTAAACGATTTTGAGATTTACTTCCGAATGGTCAAGATCTGAAACCCGCCAGCCTGATCTTTCGGCCTCGCGGCAGAGGCCAGTATCCTCGGCCGGCCAAACTCTGACCGGGTAAATGCTTCGCGCTTTTCACATGCCGGTCGACTGTCCTTTCGATCCTTGTTCTGTGATGACATTTTATCGACAGCATGACCCTGGTCACAATGATCAATTCTTACGCATCTGTCCGACTCTAGCGAGAAGGAAGCAATAACTCGCTGTGCGTGAAGACGACTGACGTCTAATCGATCGCCTGTTCTTTGTAATGGTTCACCCAAGCTGCCGGATCTGCAATCCAAATGATCGGTAAAGCCCGAAAGACCGTACCAAAGAAGGACGCGCAACGCTGCTGTCTCAGCCGGAACCGTTCAATGCTCCGGACCAGAAGTGCGCCATCTCCACACATCTGCGTTTCCATTTTGCGGAGGTGGGAAAGACATTTTGTGGTCTGGCTGAGGTTCGTCGCTTTTTCACTACGTGGCTGAAACGCTGGGCTGCATGCGTCCAAAGTGAATTTGGAAGTTGTGGAGAAGGGTTGAGAGGCCAAACACTTTTAGGGCTGAGAAGCCACTGACACCATCTGTCTGGAACATTCAACAAAGAACAATTGTTCTCGGGAAACACAGGTGCGAAATGTCAAGAAGTGCTGATGCAGTGTTAGACAGAATACCATGCGATCCAGCGACAGCCAATGTTGCACATGCGTGACGTGTGTGTGGTTGGCAATACTACCAAACAACTCTGCCCAGCCTGTGACAGCCTCGACAAGCGATCAGTTCTTTTTGCTGCCGCGAGGTGCGCTAGTAGGTCTCCGCATAGCGTGGCTGGGATCGACGAACGGACGAGTCGACCCGTAGCGTGTAGATCTCAGGGTCGTGTCGAGATGCCGTATGGCTGCTCGTATAGCTCCTCATTTCATGGCGGTCTGCAAGCACTCTATGAAATTTTCATGATCTGATTCATGCAAGACTTGACCTCGGATCTGACAGTTATCAAGAAGAGGCGTCGACCTGCATGTCTTCAACCGAGACCTGTGTCTCAAGAGGCCCGGAGTGCCTTGCATAGACGATCGGCCTCCAGTTTCTGGCCAGCTTGCGCCGACCCGATGCGCAAGTCAGCATAGCGTCGTAAGCTTTTCATCAGTGTGTCTTTACTGGACTGCCTCGCAAAGAGATTTTCCGAGCTTCCTTTGAGAGTGAGGACCGTGAGACATCTGCAAACAAGGCACCTCCCCACTTTGCGTGCCTCTTTGGAGGAGGCTTAGATGATAGCCGAAGGGCAGTCATCAAGAGTTCGTCGGCGATCGTCGTTCGTCTGCAACGGTGACCACGTTGCATCAATTGTCACCTGAAAATGTGATGAGGCACGCGTCACGCATCGCAGACGCCAGGCTGCTACGGCCAGAATCAGCGATGCCACAGAATATTCCGGATACAACCCGACCGGACTCCTCAATGTGTGATCAGCACAAGCTCTTCCAGGAACACAATCCGCACTTCCAATCATCTTTGATCGCGGAGAAACACATCCTGGAGTTTTGAAGCAGAAACTGCGGGAACGCGAGACCGTTTCAGGCAGGTCGCCATCTACCGACGTATGGACAAGGACCTCGAACTCGTCGTGTGAGGTCGGCTTTGCCAGTTCTGTGCTGGCACCAGGGTGTCTCGTGGAAGCTTGAGCCTATCTTGAAAGCTTATACTTTGCCTCCAATGGCGAGCTTGGAACTGACGACTATACAGTCAAGTGCCGACGACACTTGTCGATTTGAGCATTTGAGGAGATCTCTTCGTCTGCCGCAAAGAGGAGCTTTGAGCCCTTGTGAAAGCATCCCATTTCTCTTGAACACTTCTCGAGCGAAGCTCGATAGATAGACTGATGAGGCTGCTAGAAAATGGAGCGGAGCTCGTGAGCAAGGGTTCACTGACAACTCACCATATTACTAGGTGTCATCGATGTTCGTACTGATGCATCGACAAGCTTGCACATCACGTTACTACGCCTCAACGATATGTTCTTTACAGTTGAACGACGAACCATGATCAGCTATCACCATCACGTGGGAACAAAGTTCGTTCCAGAACACGACCACGTGCTAGTCCTTGCTCGCCAAGTCTTCCGTAAATGTTTTCAGTCCCACATGAGCCGGCGCCGAGGTTGTGAACATCTCTTGAGGCCAGACAGCAGGTTGACCACAGGAAGGTCTTCTGCTTGATCTTGTTCCGTTGCCATCAATGTGACACGATAAAGGATCTATGCCAGGGACTTGTTAGTCGGCGCACGCAGTCCGATCCAACACCCGGACAGCGAGGCTGTGTAAAGAGTGTCATAGGCGGCCGAGTGCGGTCTTCCACGACTCTGTTAATTTCGTCATACAGCAAGATAGATCCCGTTGTCATGGTCTGGGCGTCTGCGAGCATTAGTCTCCGCCCTCAAAATCAACGGTGCAGAAATCGCTTATGAGTAGATTTGCTTCTAGCTATCCAGACAATGAGCCCCACAGCGCGTGATACTTTTTGGTCTACTGTACAGAACGGGATCAGTACGGTATCAATATAGCAATGTTGAGTCACGCTGGCGAACAGAGCAGGAGAGTACTAGCCGCGGACTATCAACAATATGTCTAAAGGTATTGGTAGGACGCATGTAAGTGCTTGTGGTGCTTCTCTTCTGGCGTCCGTAGCCAGAAGTATGGCTTCCTGGTTGTAATGTACGATGTGGACCGAGTCGAAGCAATGTCCACTGTGAGTTCCACTGTGATCGCGATGATCTGCGTACTTTTACAATGTCCTGAAGTCCGTGTTTGCAGATATCTGCAGACCTGCATGTCGAACTAGTGCTTGTTCGAACCACTCCTCTTGGCGACCAGTACCAACAGGGCGCGAGCGCGTTGCCTGTGCCACCCAGCTGGTGCGACGCCAATGCAAGACTATGAAAGGCGGAAGGTTGAGCCGCCACTCTGGCTTCCTCGGTGGAAGCTGTCTTGATCGAGGCGTACAGTGAGAGACTGGCTCTTCTTCGTACGTGCGTCACTCTGTAAGGATGCTCTCGACCATACGCATCTCTAGCACGAGCCATATGGCCTATGGACTTCGCTAACATCTTCAACAGAGCCATGGGCACATGGTCGGAATTATCCCAGGAGGTGTTGTTGTTCCTGATCTGCATTCAGGGTTTCGTAGTGAGGAGTCGACTGCACTTAAATTGTAGCCACTTGTGCTGCTGTTCCGTAGGTCATCTGGTACTCCCTGAGCTCGCAATGTGCGCTTCTCTGCTTTTGGCTTTGCAGCACCGCAAATCCAGCCAAATCTATAAAACTTCGCTCTACTTCGCCTCCAACACCTTGACCAGCTAATGGGCTCCAAATCGAAGTGACCTAATCTTCGGACTGATCTGCGTTCGACCAACGGCATCGAAGGGAAAGCTTGTGTGTACGCGTGAGTTCCGCCAGGCTTTTGCGAACCACGCGAGGATATTGCTTGACCTTCAAGCATGGGCCATACTGTCTCGCTGTGCAAGAAATGCCTTGCGAAAACCGAGCGTTGAGTGCAGTCACGATCGCCAAGTTCTTGTCACATGTGTAATTAGTATCTCCATAGGACGAAGAACTTGGTCAAAGCAAGGATCATGGGCGGAAAGATGACAGTCGCCTCCAGATCAGCTCACTGGCCAGGACTCTCCTCGACTGCTAGGCTTCAGAGACGCTCCATGCGATTTGATGACAAGGCAGTAGCAATTCTTGTACAAGTGATTCGGGAGCTGGCTTTACTTACCAGACGCCAAGCACGCCTAATACTGTTTCAGTAGGTACTCGGAAGTGTCCAGGGTGATGGAGCTTTACCTCTCAGCTGCAGCTCCACGTGGTGCGAGATAGCTGGTCAGCTTTTGAACAGCCACAAGCCATCCAGTGAAAGATTGTCTGGGCCGTCACGGCCGCGATATCCTCAGAACGTGCCCACTTTGCCGGACGTGGTTGAAGAAGACCTTCAGGGCCGCTTAAAGGCTCGCTCTCGGAATCCAGCAATCAACTGCACTGCTGCGTATCGTTCTGTCGTCTTTTGGGCTCATAGTAGCATTTCAATGCTTTGGACCCGCTTTCTTCCGCTCTGGGAAGCTGTTCGGGAAGGATCCGCTTCTAAATATGCCGTGCACTAATGCACGCCACAGTCTGCACACTCTTGCAAGTTGGTCCTACAACCAGGTGCTTGATGATTGGGCGCATGGCTCAGTGAACCTCGCTTGAGTATGATTGTCTCCTTCAAGAAGAGAAAAGAGCTCTCTGTAAGCCATCCGAGACTGCCATTGGGAGCGACAGGCCTGCCTGATATCGTGCCCCGAAGATTACAGTCACGCAAGCTGGAAGCTTGATACGACCAGATCACTTGGCGTCTGCATGTTGATGGGTACCATATGCCAGTACTAGCGAGCTCAGGTCGACATGGTCATCTCCGTCGACTTGGTATATGATGCCAGCAGACTGCTTCTGTAAGCATCTGTGCTGGAGAAACACATTGCTTGTGTCGAGATCAGGCTTCAATATATCGAAATGGACACGCAGCCATTGGAGCAGACCACCGCATCGAGCTTTTCCGATCAAGCTGATGTCTTCTGGCCCACCTGGCCACCACTGTTTGAGGACAATATCCATCTCGAATCCAACACACTACCGTTATCAAGCAATATGTTGAGTCCTACGCCAATCATACACAGCAGCTGGAGTCGCGAGTCGAGCTCGGAAGAATCTCCAGAGGCCAGTACACCCGACTCAGGCACGGCCTTATCTTCGCCTCGTTTGATGTCGACCCCGAGTATGCCATCGGAGAGCTCCCCGCGACTCAGAGAGGTCGTCAATATCACAGATGGGCGTGTGCTGAAGCGCAAAGCACAGAATCGAGCAGCGTAAGTGGTTTAATGGCATGGCTTTGCAAGAGCTGACACTGGTCACAGGCAGAGGGCTCATCGAGAAAGGCAGCGCGATCGCGTGAGTGGACTACACGCAAAGATCCAGAAGATGGAAGAGCGCTGTAGACAGCTCCAGGCACGAAATCGAATGTTTGAGCTGGCCTTCCAGCGCTTCTTCAAAGATGGCGTAGCTCTGCTAAGCTCAAGGATGGCTGATGAGACTGCTGGGTTTGACCCCTTCGACTGCGCTCTGAGCCAAGATGCCGCAGCATTAAGTCTGCACGCCGGAGGTGTTGACACTGGTAGAGAACTTGCAGTCACTACGCGAGTGACGTCGATGACAGCTCCAGTAGAATAGGCATAGCTTTAGCTGCTGCAGGAACCAAGATATGAATAGCTTCAACCAGGTCTACAATGATGACTTGCATAGCATTGTCGTTTCCATTTCAGCCACCAGACGCCATTGCGCATGTGACCTGATGACACATATCCTGCAGCATTGTAAGCTTCTTCTTGATAACAAGGTCTCGCCATCAAGTCTTGTGGTTCACCAGGAAGTAGCCAGGTCCGCAAGGCTGTTCCAAACTTAGAGTAAAGAGTGCTGTAGCTTCCTAGGCGTCTGCAAGCCAAATCATGCAAGCGTGATCATTGAAGCGCGGTTGTGTGGTTGATCATAGCGGTATCTTAGTTTGCCGGCATCGTGGAGACAAGCCTGGCATCTCTAATTGCAGTCGCGGTCAAAGCTACGCCGTCGTCTTTATGCAGCACCTCGGCCTCGCGGAGCCCGATGAACAGCAGCCTTCAACCCTCGTTTCCCTTGGATCGCCCGTTGATTTGTGCTCATTGTGCAAATGGTCCTCGCAGATCTTGTAATGCATTATTGATCACGACTTTGCGTGAATGCCGCTGCTCTTTCTGCTCTTTTCGAGGCTCGTTCGAGGCACATGTCGAGATCCAGCGCTGAATTGTTTCTGCTTATTGATCTTAAAGGAGACCTTAGATAGCTCATTGATGAGCTAGATGCACCACGAACTGAATTGGATCGCTCATCGCCGAACGTATCTGGAGTATGTCGATCGTGGGTTATGTTATACTAGATCGGGTTTGATTCTTTGCTTCGTCAGTGATTCCATGCAATTCATCAGGCAGACGAGCATTTCACTTCGTGTCGGAGGCACATATAGCATGTCTCCGTGCAGAGTGTGCTCGATGTCAACAGGAGGCTTCGGAGGACGTGTTTTGGTGCCAAGAAATGCTTCTGGGCGGCCCGAGCTTTCACTTCATCTGCATCCCCGTCCAGGTCCAGGTCTTCGTAAATTCCCACGCGAAATCACAGAAGCATGAGCGAGCCGATTCATATGCTTCAGAATCTTTCGCGCAGGAATCTCCAATGACGCGAAGCATCAGGTCGTCCCCCTTTACTGCGACCTGGAGCTGCAGCCAAGCCATTTAGGAGAAGCGCGTCGAAGACTGAACACCTGGGCAAGAATCGCTATCATATCAAGAGCTTGGATGTTGAGCTGCATTGCAAGTGTACATACTGCCTAGCGGGCCTGGTCCTCGGATGGGACTGTCGGAATCATTGCAGAGCCATAAAGAAGTGAGCCACGCCTGATGGTTAGGTGAGCCATGAAGGATAAACTGCCTTGTGCGCAAACCATCTTGCTGCACTTCACTCCTCGCGCGTCACATGTCACAGATGTCAGCTGGTCAGAGCTCGCGCCCCACACTTATTTGCGCCACTCCCTGAATACGAGGTTGAATATTCCTTGAGAACGAAACATCAGACAAACGAGGTCAACACCAGGATGTCTGCGCAACCTACTGAGGCGCGAACCATCTTAGACTCGGTGAGCGATCACCATGACGGAAAGGTGGGATATGTGGTCTACCGCTGCACCTATTGCCATGATCAGAAATGGGCATAATTCTTGGCTCAACTGAGCGCGTTCGTCGACACCGCCTTGACGAAGGAAGCGAAGAGAGACGAGGAGGCAGTGCGCGCTTTGAAGGAATGCTTTGCATGGACAGTTCAGGACAACGAGGCTGAATCCAAAGATGCGTCGATGCGCAATATTCGGCAGTAAGTCTTGCCACCTTGCTCCATCGGCTCTGCTAATTTGCTATCTTAGGCATTTCAACGAATGGGCAGCCTCTGTTTACGGCCTTCAGTCACTGACGAGATACACCAATTGCATTTATGCCGACGAGGAGGTGGTCGATGCTGTCCTATCTGTTGACCCGCAGGCATCGAACGTACAGGAGCTGCTGAAGCCCAAAGCCTACGTTAAGATTCTTGACTATCAATTCCAGGAGAAGCCTCGCCAGTGGAGCGCTGAGCAGATCGATGATGAGCAGTTGCGACGGGAACTGAACGCTGGAGACGAGGGCTTTCCTCCTATTGGTGTTGAGGCATGCCGACGCAACGATGTCGGATGGATGAAAGTCTCAGCCCATGTCCTCATGTCCCGCGCCTACAAGGTATTGCTAAGTGATGGATGGTATAACTACTATCGACGACCTCCAGCTGTGGTGCATGACTGAAGCCTCCGGAACACTACTCGAGTAGGTATATTTTGGTGCGTTTCTTCGATCGACCCGCAATGAGTCCTTGAACCAGTAATTTGTAATCGACCTTGTTGAGTTCGTCATCTGCGCATCCTCAGAATGGACTTCTAATTGGCTTCACTTCAGCGCTTTCACATGTACCACGCTAGTGGCCAAACTTCGCTTTCCCCACTCTAGATCGATCAATTCGCCTCTTGAAGCTGAACCTCGAACATCCACACAAACGATCGCAAACATGGCTAGCCTTCCGCCATACGATGTATTACTGCCATGCGAAGATCCAGGACTCATTGCTGCATGCGCTGACGAAACCACGGAGGCGGACCAAGCCCTCGAGAACCTGCAGAGATATCACGACGGCAAGCCTGGGTTTGTTGTGTATCGTGTGGCCTACGGAGACGACGCGCGCTGGGCCGAATTTGTGTCACGCTTCACTGGCCTGGTCAACGATTGCTTGAAATACGATGTGCATGGCCCACGACTTTCTGAAAACTTCCTCTGGAACATCCAGGACAATCGAGAGGAGCTGGAAGGGCTGAGCATGGGAGCTACAAGGAGGTGGGCTATAACGTTGTGTACATATCGCAACGCTGACTGAGCTAATATCCTTTGCAGGACTTTCAAGAGATGGGTCAAGTCTGTCAATGGCGATATCAGTATGACCAGATACGTCGCATGCATCTACGTTGATGATGAGGTCATGGACAGCGTCTTGAGTAGCAAGACACCTCTGGAGTGCGAGACTGCGACCGAGATGATGACACAACCGGCATTCGCCAAGATCATCGATGCTCATTTCGGCGACGAAAAGGAAGAGTCGGAAGTCGACGAGGACGAAGATACCAGTATAGACAAAGGGAAGGCCGATGCGGAGAGCGACGATGAGAATGAGGATCTTGGCTGGATGATGTGTGTCTGATCTCATGCCGCGCGTGTACCTTCTTCTCATGGACCATGGGTGGTTCGACTATTTCCTCAAACCACCGAGAGTGTATCGGGAGACCTAGCGCGAGAGCATAGCTGGGAGTGCTTGTATGGACTGGGCGCTGAAGTTGCCAAAACGAAAAGAGAAAGGATGACATGCGTTTCCACTGAGAGTGTCATTTGACGTGGGTATCGATTACTCATAGCATCTTGGTATCTAAACCTGAGACTCAGGACCCTTGGCGTTCTTCTCAAAGTCAGGATGAGCGAAGAAGCCGGCCGCAAGACGGTTAGCCTCAACATGCTCCCTCGCCTCCTTTGGTGCATTAGCATCGATGCCTCTTCCCTTATACTTCGTCTCTTCAATCAAGTTCAGCTCATCTTCACGAGCATCCAGATCGCGCCATGTAAACCAGAAGCCCACACCACCGACGAATGCCAAAACAGCAACGACCGTGTAGTTCCAGATGAGAAGTGGATCTTCAGCAAGTGGCACAAGTGCTTGGCCGATAGCAGCAGAGAAGGCATTCTGGAGGAGGTTGACACCCATGACGAGACCACGCATGTTTTCTGGCGCCTTGGAGAAGGCGAACTCCAGGCCAGTGATTGAGGCGAAGATCTCAGAGAAAGCGATCAAGCAGTATGGCACGGCCTGGACCCAGACGTTGATAGGTGCCTCGCAACCAGTCCCGCTGTTGACCTCAGATCGCGGGCAAGGAGACTCCTTATAGATGTAGTACTGAATGACAGCAGAAGCCACCATGGATACGGAGGCGAGGAAGAAGCCCCAAGTGATTCGCTTGATTGGGGTGAAGTGCCAGCCTGCCTTGCGAATAGCTGGGTAGATGAAGGCATCGATGATCGGGATGAAGATAACCAATGTGAGTGGATTGAGATTGTTGATCAAGTCGTTTGGTACACCGTTCAGCTGCATGGTGGCCGATTGCGAGGTAAGGTTGTTCACCATCTGATTGTAAGCCAGCCAATACAGCGGAAGCCAGAGGAAGACCTTGCAAGCATTGAAACCACGTGCAACCTGGTCAATCCAGACATCATCGACGCCTTGAAGGAATTCTGGAGCATTGTCTCCAAGCTTAGATGGCTTGACACGATCCCAGAAGTCCGGACGCTGAAAGTTGCGGTAGCATTGAGCAGGGTTCCAGCTGAAGCAGCCTCTGCTGGCGTAGCTGAGCGCCTTGAATGACTTGGAAAGCACAGATTCCGTAGGTGGTGCGAGTCTGTAGAACTTCTTGCAGCCGATGAGAACAATGGGTGCCACGAAGAACATGAAGGTTGGCAGGGAGTAGGAGAGCCAGAAGCCAATGTAGCGCTCGGCGTACACCATGCCAATACCTCCAACCAGAGATCCCAAGTTGATCATCATGTAGAAGTACAGGAAGACCCGAGAATAGGTGACTTGCGGATCGCGAATGACACGTTCTCCGCTCTTGAGCGTGATAATGACCGGCCTAGTTTGAGGGATCTGTTCAGCAAGCAGGGGAGAGATGTTGCTCTTGAAACCTCCAGTTCCGAGACCCATTATGACAAGACCAACAGCGAAGCATCCCAGAGCACCCTGAGGATTGTCCATGACAGTAGGAATCGAGGAAACGATCAAAACGGTGTGACCGATAATGGCAGCAAGAATAGACGATTGGATAGTCATGTATCGGCCCAAGTAAGTGTCAGCAATGTAGCCTCCGACCAAAGGCATAACGTAGGCCCAGAACTGGTTGAAAGTCTGCATAATGGAATTAGTGTATTCTTCCGAAGACTCTGACTTGCCCAACTAACCGTAAGACCTGTAGCCGCTCGCTGGTCCTGACCAAGACCTCCAGGCTGCACGCAAGAGGCCCTGTCCCAGCCAGGCGCAAGGAAGCAGGAGTCGTTCTCAACAATGGCCCCAGTTCGAGATCCGAATGGTCGCGGCTGCTGGATGAAGTTGACAAAGACTGCAGTGGTTCCGTAGTAAGAAAATCGTTCACAGAACTCCACGAATGTGACAGTCATTGCCTGCCATGGAATCTTGCCGCTGACTCGGCGCAACGTTTTCATTTCCTCCAGCGTTGGTTCATTTTCGTAGCCATTGTCTGCTTGAGAAGAGGTAACGTCGAATTCTTTCGTGCCGGCAGTCTGGCCATAGATGGCGGCTTTCGCTTGCTCATCAGTGACAACACTGGGGCGGCGAGCAGCGGCCATCACGCCGAGATCTTGATCGAGGTTTGCGCTCATGACTGTTGCTGAGTCTGAGTTATTGAGCTGCTGCGATGAAGACAGGTAGCACTGCTGTTACACAGGCTTTATCGTGAGGTAACGACAATGACGAGCGGTAGCACAAAAGGCCGCTGGAGCTGAGCCGAACAGGTGGTGGTTGAGCGGACTAGATATACTTCACCAGGAGTTCGTACTCGAGCAATAGACCTACAGGATCAGCGACTAGGATAATACTTCCTGCTTGGCGATTGTTGATAGAAGGCACGCGGTTGGCACGCGACCTTATCGCTACGTTCCCGATTCGCTGGGATGAGACATCAGTCCGTGTGTGGCCTTACACACCTGAAAGTGCGGCGAAGAAGTTCTGTGCTTCCACAGGATTTTGTTAATGTTACAGTGGCATTGCCTCTCGCAGAACGAGCAGGGCCAAGACGGAGGTCAAACCACGAAAGGCAGGCGTCAAGGAGGTCCTCTCGATAGCGAACGCCGCGGGACCACAAGTTTTGATGGCGAAAGCCCGCCAGATGTCTTGTTTCCTGATAGCGGACTGGGCATCTTGGTACTTTTCCTTGGCGACGGCCGGGATGTCACTTGTGCATCGCTTTACCGCGGGTTCTGTGGTCGTTTTGAGAGAGACACAAATAGTCCATGCGGATTGTTGCGGTCCAAGAACATTGATTATCGAAGGAGTGTCTTCTGCATGGAGAAGGTGAGGTTGAAGTAGACGATGGATTGAGATGGCGTTCTCCTTGGCATTTTCCAGAAGCCATGGATCGTCGGGCAACTGCGATGCCTCGCAGCGCTCATCAAACCATTCTGACCAACCATTATCACAATCGCCTTTCACCTTACATGGTTGTAATACATGCAACAAAGAGTGCTGATAGCATAGCCTGCCGGCATTGCCACGCGACACCCGATAGCCTGACTAGGTGCAAGACACCCGCAGATGACCATTGACTTTTCCCGAAACAAGACCTTGAATGCCGGCCGAAGTCAACGCATTGCGATCAGAAAGCAGTGCAATAATTGTTCACTGGCGCGAATGTCGCCATTTTTCGGTTGCTGCTAAACAGCAAGATGTTTCTTCGCGACAAAGCTCATCTCCTCTGCCGCATTGCTCGCTCCACCTCAGCACCAAATCTCCCGAATGCTCCACATGAATCCATGCAATGCTCTTTTGTTCTAGAACGGCCAGAAGCGAATGCAATGCGGCAGCGAATTGGGACCATATCTTGCCTGGAAGTGCGCGAAAGCAACAGGAGGGACTGTATCGGTGCATCAGAGATGCTCGACCCCCTTTGCCCTCGACATGCCGTCGTCGATTCAAGACTTGCTTGGGGCGCCAGATGAGTCGCCGAAGCACAGAAGCCCACCAAGATCGACTTGGCTCGAGTCTTCTGCAGACGGCAAGTCCATGGCGAAGCTTTCACCTCACGCCACAGGCCAGCCGACCTGCCTCTTCTGCAGTTTTCGTCGCGGCACAGTCTTGAACCGTCGCAAGGACCTCTCAGAACGCTGCTGAAACATTATCTGCGCTGCGCGAATCACCTCGGACAATGGTCAGTCTCATACCTCGATATCGGCTTAACCGACAACCAGATCCTTCGCAGGTCAAGACGGCACCGACAGGGTCGCCAAGTCTAAATGCGAACAGATGGAGCGCATTGTCCGGTCTTGGCTGTCTGTAAGTATCGTTCTCGAAGGGTAAAACGACTGCAGACAAGCCTCTAGTCCAAGGACTGCTGATAAGAACACGAGCCTCAGACCGTTCTTGAAGAGATGAGGTCGAAGATGTTGACCATTGCGTTGCGAACGCGAACTCTCAAGGTTCTGGCTCCTTTCCTTCTCGCTTTCTGCTTAAGTAAGATGTCCCTTCAGCCACGTGAGAGGGACCGGAGCATTTCAATCCCTTGCCCGAGGCTCGAGCCAACTTTGAGAGCCTTGAGCAACTCCACCTTGCATGATGCCATAGTCGACCATTTCTACTGGGTTCGATACTGTGCACTGAGATGTACGAGTCGCCATTCGTCTGTCGTCAAGCAGAGGTCAAGTATAATCCTTTCCACATTTGTCAGCCTCTCATACTTACTTGACACTCCGCGTTGCATTGAAACCTTTTCTACTTACTGCCTACGAGGGGTTGATCAGGCAAAGCGAACGAGATCCGGAACTCAAGATGAAGGAAGCTATTGTGCACTCTGGGCCTAAGGTCGAGATCCGAGATGTCGACATCCCAAAGCCGGGACCTCACCAGATCGTCACCAAGATTGTCTATTCAGGCAGCAACCCAAAAGACTGGAAGGTCCCAGAATGGGTGCCAGACATGCCGGCTCTCAATCAAGGCGATGATATCTCTGGCATTGTTCACGAAGTCGGCGAAGGAGTGATCGAATTCAAGAAAGGAGACAGGGTTGCAGCGTTCCACGAGATGCTCAAGCCTGGCGGGTCCTACGCTGAGTACGGGCTTAGCTGGGACCACACAACTTTCCATCTTCCAGCAAAGACGAGTTTCGAAGGTAAGCATTATACAGCTAATCGCACGAGAAGCCTTTGCTAACGACGTTATTCAGAGGGCGCAGCAATCCCACTAGCAGCTTTGACAGCAGCCATCGGCCTGTTCGCCAGCAACCGCCTTAACCTACCACAGCCCACTGCGCCCGCCAAAGATTCGATTCCCCTCATTGTCTACGGCGCCTCATCAGCAGTCGGATCTTATGTCCTCCATTTCGCCAACCGCGCCAATATCCACCCATTGATCTGCGTCTCCGGCCGAGCACAGGAGCACGTTGAGAAATTGATCGACCGATCAAAAGGCGACACAATCATAGACTATCGCAGGGGCAACGAGGCCGTTGTGAAAGGCATCAAAGACGCACTCAAAGGTGCTAAGCTTTTCCATGCGTACGACGCGGTCTCCGAGCACAATTCGTACCAGAACATTTGTGAAGTCTTGGAGCCAAACGGCACAATCACGCTTGTGTTGCCTGGGAAGAAATACCCCGAGATCCCATCGAATGTGAACCAGACGATCACACAAGTTGGAGATGTGCATGGTAGCCATAAAGATCTTGGATTCGTCTACTCGAGACTGATCACGAGGGGCTTGGACGAGGGGTGGTTCAAGCCTCAGCCGCAAGAAGTGGTGCCTGGTGGACTTGGAGGTGTGCAGAAGGCTTTGGAGAATCTGAAGAATGGCAATGCGAGTGCTGTCAAATATATCTTCAAGATTGCTGACACTGAGGGCGCTGAGAAGGCGTGAGGTATCTAGCTAGCTCTATGTAGCAATTTAAGAAGCAAAATGAGCATAAAAATGAAGACTAGGTTCTTATGAAGGCCCTTCTGCTTTCGATCAGTGTACCACCGAGTAAAGCAATGTCTCCCAGCAGCGCTTGTACCTGCCAAGGCGAGAGAGCTCCGGGATTCGGATCCTGCTCGCGTGCCACGAGGCACGGTATCTACTTCCATCACCGCACATTCTGTGATCGAGACACTGCCCATCATGTACCAAACGGGACGATGCGAGATCCAATATGAAGGCGTCGCCAGGTGACGATCAAGAGCTTGGAGACCTATCAAACGAGACGGCTCATAATGAAAACATAAACATGGAAGAAGACGCGCTACTAGGCGCGGCGGAGACAACACTGGAAGATGTACAACAGTTTGCAGAGCAATATGGACTCCAAGATAAGCTCGGAGTCCTACGGGAGGCAGCTACTCTGCTGAAGGATGGCGACGCTACAGTGGCCTCGCACGACAACGAGCGCAGCAAATGGAGCCAACCGCTCCAACTCTACCTTTGTATTCTCGCGACAGCATTCGGCGCAATGGGACAAGGCTGGGCGCAGACAGGCATCAACGGAGCCAATCTCTACTTTGCTAAGCTCTTCGACATAGGTCCACTGACAGTGGGCTTCATCAACGCTGGTATATATTTCAGCAACGGCATATTAGGATCCTGGCTCGTGGCGCCCATGAACAACTACTTTGGCCGTAGAGCAACAGTCTTTGCCGGAGCTTTAATTTCTCTGCTCTTCAATCTCGGAGGCTCAGCTGCAGGAAGCTGGCAAAGTCTGCTTGTCTGCCGACTGGCCCTGGGCATAGGTCTTGGATTGACGAACAGCACTCTCAATATCTTTGCGGCCGAGAGTGCGCCTGCAGCTATACGAGGAGGGCTCGGTGTCGCTTGGCAGATGTACACTGCTTTCGGCGTCTTCATCGGGTTCCTCACGAATATGGTCGTGGACAATAATCCGGAAGCTTATGGCCCTTTGAGATGGAGAGTCATGTTGATGGCGCCTGCTTTGCCGACCGTGCCTCTGCTGTTTCTCATATTCGTCTGCCCTGAGTCGCCGGCTTGGTTAATCAAGCAGACTGGTGACTATGGTCGCGCTTTCTATTCTCTGGCAAGGTTGAGAAATACGGAGCTAGAAGCTGCACAGGAGATCCTGAACATTCATGCTCAGAGAAAGCGTGTTACAAAAATTTCGGAGCAGCGCTGTTTTGCCAGGACACTGGTGGAATTGATCACTGTTCCGCGAGTCAGACGTGCGACACTTGCTGCGTACAGTGCTCAAATTTCTCAGCAGCTCTGCGGGATCAATATCGTAAGTAAAGGGTTGCGTGAAGCAGCGCAATGCATTCCTAATGCCGAATCCAGGTCGCTTTCTACTCCTCAACGATCTTCGTCCAGGCCCACTTTACGACCTACGCCGCAGAAATGGCATCTACCATATTCGGCTTGGTCAACTTCATCGGGGCATTTCCTGCAATCTGGACGATGGACTCCCTTGGCAGGCGCTCTCTGCTGCTTCTGACTTTGCCACCAATGGCCGTGTCAATGGCAGTCGCCGGGTTCAGCTTCGGGCTATCCGACGACAGCGCCACGCTCAGATTCGGCTTGACGACCAGCATGATCTATCTTTTCTGCCTACTCTACTCTCCAGGCATGGGCCCGGTTCCAGCAGCATACTCCGCTGAAGTCTTTCCTCTGTCGCATCGAGAACTAGGGACTTCTTCTGCAATCGCTGTCACGAATCTGTTCGCAACTGTTCTATCGCTGTCATTTCCCTGGCTGCTCAGCGTGCTTGGGACGCAAGGCAGCTTCCTGCTGTACGCAGTGCTGAACGTAGTAGCTTGGGTGCTGGTGTTCCTCTTCGTACCGGAGACGAAGCGTAGAACATTGGAAGAGCTGGACGAGACATTCTCGCTCCCCACTGCTGACTTTGTAAGATACCAGGTCCAAGAGGTCGCTCCATGGTGGATTAAGAGATATGTGCTGCGGCAAAAAGACGTCAAGCTTGCAGCACATCCTGGGGAAGGGCATGAGTACAGGCCTGTCGAACAAGAGGGAGACTGACGTCTATCGAAAAAAAAAGTAAAAACACAATCGCCCTTGCCTCAACTCAGATCTGAAGGCATACAACATTCCCGTTCCATATCAGAATAGACATGGAAAGCAACGGAGCCCAAGATTTTGTCCGCCCTGCCACTGAGCCACAGAGGACTTACAGGCGTCTGTTCCTTGAAGCAAGAACGATTGGTGGAGGGCAATTTTGAAACTAATACTTATAAGCTCGGCTGCTCCCGCATTCGGAAAAAGTGAAGTATGATGTGCTCAAAGTGAAGGGATCGGTATGTGTGACTCGGAATCCGGTTGCCCAATAGTGTTTGAGGCATGGCGGGTCAGTGCCTTGAGAGGCACCAAATGATTGAGTAGTGCGTGTCGGATCGAGGTGAACGTGCGGAACGTCACGCTGGTCCAGGATCCTGATGGGACCCTTTCTTCTCCTCGTTGAGGTGTGCGCTGCTGACGCAGAAGAAATCGTCGTGCTATATCTGTGGTTCTTGCTTGGAAGCGAAAAAAGTGAGGTCTCGTCTCACAACACTTCAAGTGTAATTATCGTTGACCAGCTCCAGCTTCCATCGCTGAGTATTGCAGGCTGGACTCCGAACCCCGACCATGGAAAGTAGGTAATCGTGGAGAGGCTGAATTTCTAGAGTGAGGATGGGCTATCTAATCGACATGATAATTTGAAGGCTACAAGTGCTGCTCCTCATTCATGAACGATACCCTTCTATTCACGGACAAGCTGGTCAAACCACACCTGAAGCTGTTTCTTCGAAGCGATACAAGTGAGGTTCCGCATTATGTCGCCGTAAGAACCACTTTTCGAACCACCATGGAAGTTGCTCCGTGAGCTGAAAGTGCGCATGCCTCCGAGTGCTGATATTGAAGACGTGATCTAAGGACATTTAGTTGAAGCCTGGTATCATCTTGACAACTCAGGATAGACTCACCGAGTTCTTCGAGACTCCTCTGCTTAGTCTCTGGTAAGAAGAGGAATATGAGGACAAAAGCCAGCACATTTAGCCCAGCATAGAAGCCAAAGGTGCCGGTTGGAGCTGAGAAACATCAGCATCATTGCTTCTCGCTTCCAATCAGTTGAAAATAGCCTACTGATCCCAGCCAGAAGTCTTGGAAGGCTTAGCGCTACCACAGCAGCCCAGAAGTTATTCGTCGCTACCGCCCACGCCATACCGACTTCTCTATGCGAAAGTGGAAAGCATTCTGCTGAGTAAGTGAACGGTACTGGTCCTTCGCCGGGTGCATAGAAGATTTTGAACAGGGCGATGAAGAATGCTATGCTGCCCAGTCGAGCTGATGATTGACTAGTGGGAATTAGGAAGCAGAGGCCAGCAGAAAGGAGAGTCCATGCCCTATACACTGTCAGTCGTGACGGAGGCAAGGATGGAGAGTAGAGCAATACATGTTTGGAAATGTGAAAATTAAGAGCGTGCGTCGGCCAAACGTATCGATTGTATAGACTGCTGGCCAGGTGAAGACGAAGCCGAGTAGACCAAAGCCCCAGCTGACGAAGAGCGCGGAGGTCGCACTGTAGCCAGCTTGCGTGAAGATCGTGGCCGAGTAGAAGGTTATGACGTTGATGCCACCTGTGAAAAGATTTTAGCCTCTATATAAGACGCGATGTAGTGCCTCATACACATCTGTTGCCCTATCATGACTATGCCTGAAGCTTGAGTAGCGCGGCGGACTCGCGGAATTGTGAAGAGCTCGAAGAAGCGATGGAAAATATTGCCTGGTCCATGGGTGTGCCGTATGCCATCACTACTAATGGCTTTAGCCTCTTCTTGGAGTTGGGTGTAGATGTAATATAGATCTCTCGCGGCCTGCATTCTAGAATTTCTCAAGCGGATCAGAGACGCATATGCTTTCTTGACCTTTCCCTTCTTCAGCAGAAATCTAGGACTCTCAGGGCAGAAGTAGATCCCAATCAGTAGAGGCACCGCCGGTATGAAAGCTGATCCTAGCTGGAGTCTCCAAGCGTCAGCTCCCACTTTGTGCACTGCAAGATTGGCGCTGAACCCGAGGAAGGTTCCAAATGCTGTCCAGAGTTGCCAGCTCATGACGAGCCCTCCACGAATGATGGCCGGTGAGCTTTCGGCGCCCCAGACTGGAATGGTGACTTCCTTGAGACCCATACCTATGCCCAAAAGGACGCGGCAAGCAACCAACTGTCCCCAATTTTGGGTGAAGGCTGAACCGATTGGTGCGAGTAAGGAGAACATGCAGCCGATAAAGATACAGCCGCGGCGTCCAAAGATGGAGTTGAGAGGATCGGAGATCCAGGCTGCGCTATGTCTGCGTAAGCTCTTGCCTGCTGAAGATCGTGCAATGGCTCACTTACAACAGCGCGACGGCGATATAGGGGGAGCTGTTTACAAAGCCAATCAGCCATGTCCGTCGTACACACTCAGCTGCATTTTGGTCGGTCGGATCGCATGAAGGAGGTCTGTCTGCGATGCCAAACTCTGCAGGAAATGTCAGGTTTGCGCCGTTACTGCCCACTTGGTCCCAGCCTTGGATCATAGCTGCGATAGAACTCATCAAGACTGTAAAATAGAGCGTGCGAGGATGTCTCCAGCGATGAGTCCTCTCCTGGCGCAGATACTGTCGTTCTTCATTGTCGAGATCTTCAAGCTTTTCGAAGTCGAGAGGATATTGAGATACGAGGGCGCCTTTTTGAAGTACTTGCAGATCCTCGATCAGATCGTGCTTGTGAGCGAAAGCTTCAACATCAGATAGAAGCTGTTGTCTCGACTTCCCACGAAGAGGATTTTGGAGCTCGTCAGATCTTTCGTAGGATGCGGAACATTGCTTCTCTGCCTCCGCGACGTCTCTCGAGGTGGTACAAGTGAGCTTAGGTGCTTGGATGGTGCCCATAATGGCGAGATCTTGCAAGGTGAGCAGGGCGAAACAAAAAGCTAGGATAAGGAATCAAGATAGAAGATGCTCAAGCCAACATGCTTGATTGAAGGGAGAGATCAGCTGAAGCCCTACGGAAACTTTGACTTTGGTGGAAAGCCGTATTCTCTTTGAGAGGCATAGATCTTCAATGCCTTGCCTGAAGTCGCACTGTAAGCAGGAGGAGTAACGCGAGATTCTCGGGATCTTTGCTTTCGAGCGTGGCGCAAACTTGTTTGCTATTCATCATATCATGTTGTGCTTTGCTTGCTCGACTGCTTTCGCACAGCCCTTAAAACGCTCATTAGAGAGGATAGTGATGGAAAGCAAAGAAGGAGAAGAAAGGGTAGAGAACTTAGAAGTCAGAAGCGCCAAGCAATCCAACCACTTGCCTCTGCCGAGCGCGACCTCTGCTGAGCGCGACCTCATGTCCACTTTCACTCTTCCGTACCATTGTACTCACGTACGACACCGCGTTCACCTACGCCATACTCTCAGATCATGCTGCGAGAGCTGTGTCGCTATGTCTCACCGTGCTCGATTTCGACCGCCACGCCGCTGCGTTCGGTAAAAAACCATCAAATTACTGGATGAACGCATCCAAGAATGCCGACCTCCCAATCTGAAGAGCAAGAGCATGACCAGAGTATACAAGAGCGGGACGCGATTGCGAAAAAAAAAAAAAAGAGTTTGCTATATCGCTTGTGTGCGACGGGAACTCAAGCAGCAAGTCGCGACAAATGTGCTTCTCTCCAGGGAACGCTGGCATTCTTGCTGTTCCGTAGGATGTGACACCGCTGCCTAGCTGCCGCTAGCCCAGACTGAGGGCATTAAGAGTTCCCTATTCTGCAGATATAGCAAGCCTCCAGATCTGAGCACATTGCTCAGGTCTGATGGCCTGCAATGGCTGTCAGCGTTGGCGGGCCATTGAGGCGGCCCGCACACCTGTGGATGGTGGAGAAGTACTCACCTGGACCTTCCTGTCCGCCACTCACCGCTCATTGTTCTCTCTGGTTAACCGAGGCCAGGTCTGCGACAGATATGCAGAGCAGGGATCTGATTGAGGTCGCCCGTCTCGGATCCAGGACTGTGCCAAGGAGGTATCTCGAAAGCTCAAGACGCACCAAGACAGGCAAGATGATACCCGACAGCAGAGCCGCCAAGAACTGCCCGCGATAGAAAATCTATCCCGTACTCTCGAGAACTACTGCGCCGAATGGTCCGTCTTGCTACCAAAGCACGGCCACGAAGTAGCTCGCATGTCAGGTATTGTTGCAGTCCAGCCATCCAACAGAGTTAACGTGAGGACCGCACCATGCCAACGCGAATACACTTTGGCGCAGGCGGAGTGTATTCCATAGGTTGAGGTGGAATAACTTTTTGAGCAGACCTCACCACCAACGTTCTCTCAGGTCAGCCGGAACGAGGCTCCGTACGACCTGCGAACAGGATGGAGGTGCTCGTCGCGGATACAGGACTGTGCCAAGAAGGCATGCAAGATGATTCCGGTCGACAGGGCCGTCGAGAGTTGCCCGCGATAGAAGATCTATCCCGTACTCCCAAAAACCTTGACGCCGTATGGTCCGTCTTGCTACCCACGGCCATCCCGGACTCGGTCCCGCAGTAGCTCTCATGGGTATTGTTGCAGTCTAGCGATCCAACAGAGTCAACTTGAAGGACCGCACCGTGCCGATGCAAGTACACTTGGTGCAGGCGGAGTGTGTCGCAATGGCTGAGGTGGAACGATGGTGTTGGGGTCGTGGTGGTGGCAATTGGCGGCAAAATCGATGCAACACCTCCTCGCCGACATTCTCTCTGGTTTCCCGAGCCTGGGCTCCGAAGGACATGCCAGTGAGAGGTCCAACGAAGTAAGCCATTCCGGGGTTCAGAACTGTGCCAAAGTGGTGCCTCGAGCTCGAGTCGCACTAAGGCAAGCAAGATGATTCCCGCTGACAGGTCGCTACAAGAGCCGCCCACGATGGACAAGTCCACCCAGTGCTCAGGAACGGCTGGCGCGATGGTCCGTCTTGCTACCGCGTACAGCGCCCGGACTCGGTCCCGCAGCATCTGATACGGTAGTATTGCAGTTCAGCGATCTCTACAGAATGTGCAGAGGCGCACCATGCCGATGAGATTGCACTAACGCGGGCGGAGTGTATCTCAAAGGCCGAGTTGGAATGTTGGCGAGAGGTGTCGGTGGTGTCGATGGTCAATGTAGGATCGAGGAAGAAATGGGAAGAATTGCGACTTCTTATGCACCGCGCACCCGGACCTAAGCTTTAACTTCCCAGCCAATTAATTTTCGGGAAGCACTGCTTCACTCCACCAGGCAGAAGTTGAGCATTCGCCGCTTCCCGAGAGGAATAGTCTGCAAACGCGACGCGTCCTCTTCACTTGAGTGGGACCCACTAGTGGGGTCAATCTAGCCGAAAGTTCTGGCGCTGCAAGTGCGGGTTCAACACAGTTCTGTCAGCCCATCATACCACAACTGTCAGCGGTCAAGCACTTTGTTGGCAGAACATCATGGAGCGACGCGAATCAGCTCGTCTCCTCGAGTGGAAGAGGAAGGCTCCAGTCAGACAGCAGAAAGCAATCGGTGCGCACCTACATAAAACTCACTCACATGTGGAAATCAGCTGACCTCTATTTAGATCGCTTCGTCATTGACTTCAATGATCCACATGTGCAAGACGGTGGAGGCCCTGATGAAGATGTTATGCCCACCTCCAAAGGCAATCCGCCGGATCAGCTGCCTATGGAGCGTTCAGAACGCCCAGCTGCAATGTATCAGCCATCCTCGAGCCGCAACACCCGGAGTGAAACCACGACAGATGTTGTGCAGCAGAATGCGCCTCGAATGGCCGACCGCGAAAGTCGAGGAGCCGAGGATGCACCAGCTCCCAAGCGTCGCAAGATAAATGAGGAGCAAGTTTTGAGCCGCGCAGCTTGGTCCTCTACTCGAGGAGATGCTGGCTCCTTCAAAGCAAGTCCACATATGCCCGCACGTCGCGCGAAGGCTGTAAGCGCTCCCTCTGTTGACATTCCTGCACCAGCCATGCCAGAGGAGTCGGGGTCCATAGAGCCTGAGCACAACACACCGAAGACACCAAAAGCAATGTCTTCGAAATGGACCGGCAACTCAAGTGGCCCTCGTGCTGAACTTGCTCCCAATGAGGTCAGCAAACCTGTTCAGAAGACAGAGTCCCAGCTGCGGGCTGCTCAGCTTTTCTCCGGCGCTGATCCAAGTGGTCCATTCCTCCCACCCGAGCTTGTCAACTACGACAGCATTGAGGAAGTCGAGAAACACATTAACATCGCTCAAAATCTGAAAGGACTTTGTGTCAAGAATGAGAACTTTATGTGGCATGGACGACCCAGGAGATTTGCTGGTGACGTTCAGAGGCATTGGGACTTCTTGTCCGACTTACGCAATCGTCTCATTACTCGACGTAAGAAAGCAGCAGCTCAAATAGCCGCACAGCCTAGCGCCGCCGCTGTCCCTCCGTCCTCTGTGCAGAGCGTTCCGCAACCAAAGCCGCAGGTTGTGCAGCCTCGCCCAGCAGCACTGCATCCAAAAGTCGACTTCGCCCTCCGGAGACTGCAAGGCCTTATGGCACAGCTGGAGCCGGGAGCTCGCGATCACTTGCTTCAGGTCGTCTCCTCTGCTCTCGGCATCTCAACCTACAACAAAGGCTATTACGCGGGAGTAGCATCAGTCTCAGAGGACGAAATCAAGCAGGACTACCTCGACTTCTCAGCGGCGTCTGGGGCAGAAGAAGCGCTGTGGTCCCTCGGTCAGGCGTTGATCGAGACGAGGGGAGATACCCATGTAAGCGCAGGGCAACACATCACTTGGGATGCAGAGACCAATAAGCTCTTCCAAACCCTCAACAAGCATGCGTCCGCCCTCGATGCCAATGCCATCAACATCTTGCTCGAGAATGGAAGCAAGCGATCGCGTGAGCTTACTGAGGAATGTCGTGCCCTCACAAATTCGCCCGATCGCAAGGCAAAGTATCTCGAGCTCGTGGCTCTGAGAACTGCTATGGGTGTCGCTCAGGCCCATGCCTCAGCGAAGGCCACGGCCGTGAAGGATGATGACTTGGATGTGGACACATAGCGTCTCACTTGCAGGATCTGACTCTGGCATACAGCCGTGAGTATGCAACTGCTGTCCAGCTTGGGCCACTTGCGACAGAAACTTGGACTGGAGCGAGAGATGGGAGAAGCTAGGTGGTCTCACATATGGGTTGTAGGGTTTCTGCAAGTTGTGAGACAGTACGCCGCTCTTGTCGAGCCTGTTGCGATCACGGTATATGCTGACCGCAGAGCGATGCGCGTGAGCTCTTAAAGCTCTTGCAAGCTTCACTGTCGGAAGGAGGATTGCAGGTCTTCATTTGTTGCTTCTTTTTGTGTTTACGATACCCACCATGCGCGCTATACATGCGTCGCGATAATTAACGAGGATTCAGAGAAGCGACACGCTGTATGTCAGAAATCAGAGATAGTGTTCATTAATGCTTGACTTTTGCTACCATGCTGTGCTGTGCTAATGCTCCTGTCTTTCATCCTCCAACTCCACGCTCAAATGATCGTCTCATGTACCTGCTTCCATTCATTCATGCACTTTCAGCACTGTCATAGTCAGGCGTATCGTCGCTCGCGTCCTCTACCTTCGGGCTTGATCTCGGCCTTGCCAGGTCCTCTTCGATGACCACAGTGGCTGGCGTGTCAATCCTTTCGCCATCAGCGTGCGCCCTACTGTGAGCCTCGATGTCCTCCTTGGAGACCAGGACAGACGGCTAGCCTGTCAAACTCGAAGAAGAGTCACTGGAAGTTTCAAGTCCCTTCTGCGGCATCAGCGGAACCTTGGCATCGTTGAGGTACTCAGTCCAGTGCTTTGGCAGTGGCGAGTGTACTGGTCCCGGAGTGAGCCACGGGGTTCCGGTAGAGTAGTACGACTCAGGAGGATTTGGATTGACCCAGTCGTCTTTCCAAGGTTCATCGACGATTGCTTCTTTGAATTCCTTGTACGTGTTCATGGCAGATTCTAGATTGTCCTTTAGCAATGTGTCTTGTCAAGCATCTCTCACCCCCAGTAGGGCACATTACTCGCTATCGTTGAGATAGTGTCAGTGATTGAGCTGCTTGCATCGGCGGCAGACTTGGTGCGTTGACCGCTCAGCTAAGTTTCTCGAAATCAGCATCGTAATCCAATATTGAGTGAACTCTGTACTTACCTCCATGTTCACGCCACGGTGCAGCTGCACAAGCCAGTCGACATAGCTGCTTGCCTCGCCATTGCGATCCTCATACAGCAATCGCGCGAATTCAAATTCAGCGCCGTCAAGGCCTTGTCTCGCGATCTGAATGGACAGGCCTTTTGAGCCTCTGCCAGTTCCGGCGCCTTGCTCGAGAGCAATAAGGATATTCCGTACCTGAGCATTCAGGTGCGTTTCCAGAATGGGCAGGGCATTCATATTGGGGTTCAACTTCTGTAGGTCATCAAATCCTTCACCAAACAGGTCGATGAGGAGATTAGGGTTCACGAGCTGGTGTAGCCAGAGGACCATGATTTGCCCATTGTCAACCAGATATGCACCTCCTTCTTCAATATTGGCAAAGCTTGCTCGCACGCTATGCGGCATCTTGAGATGGCCGTTCTCGTCCGCAAATCCGTCGCTCGTGTCGAGACTGTGGATGGCGATGATGCGAGGGTAGAGATACAAGCTCAATTCGCCTGCGCCCATGCCTTTGACATTGCGCAATTCCATTGCTCGTCGGTCGCTGGGCTCTTTACCGCCTTTCAGAGCGCGAGATTTGATCAGTCCGAGAATGTACATGGCAAACTCCTTCATATGTTCAGGCATCACAAGCTGGCCAGCTGGGTGTTGTCCAGAATGGTGCTTACGATACATAGCAAGAACGTCAATGAGCTTATCTTGCAGAGACTGTCGGGTGTCGGCTAGTGATCGATCTGGTACACGCGAAGCTGCCTCCTTTGCCAGCACAGCTATCACAGCATCCTGGTCAACGAAGCGCATACTGTCGCGGGCGTTCTCGGTGACTGTGGCGACAACATTGGAGCATCTCACCCGTCTCTGGCCGCTTGTCGTTGTGTAGAGCAGAGCAGACTGGAAGTGAGCGTCGTTTCGGGTCTCAAGCTTGCCATCATAGCTGAACGTGACAGACATAGATGTGTCCTCTGTGATGGATCCCATCTCCAAGTCGGCGCCAAACGTGTGTTGCGTGAAGTTGCCACTATAGTGGGCGACCTGTAGACCATTGCTGCATCGAACTTTCATCAGCGCAGCATAGCCTTGGTCTCGTTGCAAAGCATGGCTGAGCTCCTTCTGTAGTCTCAAGGTGTCCCGTGGGTATGCCCAGTTCGCGTAGTAGAACGTCTCGCCGCCAGTCTTCTCAGCGATGTATCCGATCGATGCAACATCGAGGTATCCGCCAGATGGTGCTGTCAGGAAGAAGTCGACACCCACGCCAGCTTTAACGCAGTCTGCCTGGAACTTCTTGTAGCTTGCATTCTCGCACTTGAGAAGTACTCGATCCTGCTCTGGGTGGTCATTGGTCGCAGTTTGCATGCCCTTGTCGCGCATCGTCAGACGAGCTGGGCCTGGACCGAAAGTTGGAAGGCTAGCAAGACTGCACATGATCTTGCCTCCAGTGTCCTGCAGGGCAGAGAGTGCAGCATGTAGACATGGTATAAGGGTCGGCTCGGCGTGCTTGATTCTCTCAAACATCATGGGCAATTGATTGAGAAGGGTCACGATATTCGATTTGCATTCTCCAGCATCGACAAACAGGTGATGCGCGGAGATCGCAGCAAATGGGTCTTCGAGGTCTGATACCACCAATTGTTGTGGCGCAGGACGTCTTCTGTCCACGTTGTAGAAATGCATTTCGCGGTCAAAGGTCATGAATCCAACCTTTGCACCAGGAGGAACTCTGCTTGGTCGTGGAGGCTTTTCGGTTTCTTCATCCTCGTCGCCATCTGCAGCATCAACCTCAAGATCATCGCCGTATAAAGCTGCCAGGATTCCATCGCACATGGCTTTAAGGAAGCCGCGATTGCAGCTCTCTGCGCTTACATCGATCAGATATAGATATCGCATACCGACTGGCTCCTTAGACCAATACTCCTTTGGCACCAGAAATTCGCAGGTACCTAGAAGAAGTTCTGGTCGTTCTTGGCGGTCGACACGCACGCCAGAAGGATCTGTAGGTGCGAAGTAGCTCTGCTCAGTCTCGTTCGGGTGTCCACACAAATTGCAGGTCATCCGATTGCCGCCATTTCCAAATACCATGAACGGATTGATGTATGCTCGGCATCTCCGGCATCGTGGTGGACCAGCTTCACCAAAGTCTAGGACAGGAATGGCAGCCTCTCCATCCATCTGCTTGGCGAGAGGTTGGAGCACTAGACCAAGAGGTAAACCAGTTGTTGCCAATTGCTCGGTCGAGTTAGGAATACAGTTCACAGTCAGGCGTGCGAATTTTGGAGCAGCACTGCCCTGATCGAAGGCAACCAGAGGCGTGGTCGCCGGAGGAGGTAATCGCTGCTCCATTGTAGGGTATACGTGTTGCTTGTAGTATTCCGCAGCCATGTCTCTGCTCACAGGTATGCTTGGTACGAGGTCTGGGTTGACTCGTTGAGCACCAGGAGCTTGTGATCCGTTCTGTCCCATATTGATAGGTTGTCCAACAGGCGCTTGAGGCTGCATTGGGGCCTGCATCTGAGCACCGGGCTGAGGCAGTTGCTGAGACTGCCATGGCTGTGTCGTTTGTGCCCACGGTGCCGCTGCTGGATCTGCCCCAGGCTGTGTCTGTGGTGCTTGGCCATTCATAAATTGGCCAGCGGGCGCACCGCCATATGCCTGCGCTCCACCAGCTGGCTGTTCGATCTGGTGAAAGGCATGTCTGTTCTTCTTCTTGCGACCTGGTTGTGCTGCCCCGCCATCGATGCCCATTTGGCCCATCTGCTGTGTCATTCCTGCCATATCTTGTTGACCATCGTATTGCTGTTGCTGAGGATATTGGCCCATTCCGGGCTGCTGACCGTAGCTCATCGTTTGCGGGTGGGACAACGTTGGGCTGTGGTGGAAAGTAGCTCTGGTTCTCTGGAGTTGGTGCCGGGCTTGGAAGTCCCACTCCCTGTTGATAACCTCCCGGAGAAGGTGCTACTTGAGGTCGAAATTGTGAAGTCTGTCGTTTCGCTCGTGGACGTTTTGGAAGGACATTGAAATGTTTGGCAGCTTATGCGGGATGCTAAGAGGTGGGCTACGTATGTATGGGATATCCTGCTTCTGAGCACCACCTTTGCTTCGCGACACTTGTCAACTCCTATTCCATGCAACAAATGTCCATTACGCCCCGTTGTGCCTCCAATCCGTTCCTCTCAATATGCAACGTCTATCTGATCGCTACCAAGAATACTCGCACAGCCGAACGTTGGTCGCTTCGGTATAGCCACGAGGACACGTTCTCATGTGTTTCCGCGATTTCGACCCTGGCAAAATAAAAATCATTGTGGAGTCAACGCGTCGCGTCCAATGGCCACCATTTCATCTCGTCAATACCAACAGACAGGTCATAAACTATACACCCGACCAGCACAAGGCAGCGAAGTCGAAATGCCATAGACCATAGATCGGTTCGTACTGAGAAGCTTTCGCGTGAGATACAAAAGGCAAGGCTGTTTCCCTTTGATGACCTCTTGGTAAGATCTGCAAGGGTCGACTCAAGAACAACGTCACATCTCCTCTCGTCACATTTGGCATCACATACATTACTCTTGAGAGTTGATGTACCAATATACAATCTACAACCAGTTCAGAGATCACAATGGCAGACCCATACACAGCGACACGAGAGGAGTTCACCAACCATCTCACTGGCGCTGAGATTCCAGCCGATGCGAACGCCACTTTCAGGCAGTATGCAGAAAGCCACCAGAGGCTGCTCACCGCGCTCATGCAGCATCCCGCAATGGCCCCAAATCTTCAACAGACATATATGACACCAGCCAATTTGAAGAATAAGATCTATTTCATGTGAGCAATATCGCAGACCGCAGCGTAGATATACTCAGCTAATCGTTCGTCGTCCAGGTGGGATTTTGTTGGTCGAACACTGGTCGGTGGCCATTTTTGAACTTTTAGCGGACAGTCGACTAATATGTGACAGGGACACATTGTCCAATTCGATCCGACCCATAATCCAACTCGTGGCCCGAAGAAAGCGATCTGGAAGGATGTCGTGAGCAGGACTGTCATGACCAAAATGTTGCTCGCTGAAGACGACACATCGAAGCTTGAGACTATGTTGGAAGCGCAGTACCCTGATCAGCGTGGCAGACATCCTGAGATTGGTGATGAGGTCCTAGCTGCTGCGAGAGCGCTGCCATAGTCGTCTCGCACTCTGCTCGTGGCATCAGACCGCAAGAAAGAGATGCTGCATCCAGAGTCCAGACCTCACGATCGAAGGCAGTGGTTCGATCTGCCTTGCAAAAGTCAAGCATCATGATAGATCATCGCTGCGATGACTGAAGACACCGTCAAACGCTGGTCGTAACTCGATTTGGTCTTTCACTTTCCATAATTCACTTCTGAAGCTCACTTCTAGGCCCCACTTTTCTTGCTAGTTTAGCTTGCGATTTCAAAGCCGCACTCTCAATTTTTGACAAGTAACTTCGAAATAGACACCTCCGTCGCGCTTCGTTAATACCGCTGACATGGCCGACAACGAGACGATAGATGTCGTCGCTACTCGAGTCCGCGAACATGCGTTGAAGCTCATCCGAGATGAATACCCATACATGAAAGACGAAGCACTCCAGGACATCGCCAACAGTCTGCAAACCACGATTCGAGAAAAGATTGCTGCTCAGTATGTGGCCACGGTTCCTTATCTTGCTTGCAATGCTGACACTGAAGTTTAGAGAGCCGGTTATGGGAGCCACCAAAGCTCGCATCAGTTTCTGCTCCCTCTCCGCCGAATTGCGCAATACGATATATGAGCTAGCACTTGACATCAACGATCAAGATCCAAGTCGGATTGTCCTGGCGCGTCGGACACCTGAAGGGCGCTATGCTGCACCTCGACTTCCTGCCCTTCTTCGTGCATCCCGCCAGGTTAGGAGTGAAGCAGCACCAATCTACTTTGGTCGCAATGTCTTCATGACGCAATGCTACAAGGACAGCTCTTCTACGGTGGGCCAGTGGCTAGATCACGTAGGCCAGAAACATGCGGCCTTGATCAAGCGATTTGTTGTTCGAATGGATCCCACAGACGATTTTTTCGCGCGTGCTCTTATGGATCCATATGCGTCGAAACTCATCACTGCTGGATCGGCAATGAAGTGCTTGCAATGCTATCCTCGAAAGCATGGTGTACAGAAGGGTGCCATTGATGTCCGGCTCCAGAGATTCAAAGTGCGCCACCGACCTGGCAGAGCTCTTCAGCTACCGCAATATGCGCGCGATTGGGTCCGCCTCAGATGGGTCGACGAAAAAGAACTCTGGAACGGCACTTGGATAGAAGCTCGCTTATGGAATGGTGACTGGCGATATTGTATTGCTATTCGAGGACCAGCACCTCAGGATGAAGTGCTTTCGACGCCCGAGCGAAGACGCGAGATTGATTTCAAAATTGATGAGCACGAATTCACCAAGCATGTGGAGGTGGAAAGCACACGGGATCTGGAATAACGAAGTGGACTACAACAGAACTCGCTAGATCTCGCTACTACAGCGAGAGGCAACGCGTTCATCCGAACTCCACCACAGGGCCAAAACACTCGAGAACTGAGACGAAGACCTTAGAACTATACTCTGGGACAGAGCGAGGGCTAAAAACAGGCCAAATGTGAACAATCAAGAGTACCACCTGGGAGCGTCTCCAAACTCTACGGCAGGACCAAAACACTCGAGAAGTGACGTGACCACCTTCGAACCACACTATGCAGCGGAGCCAGAGCCGAAAACAGCCCAAATGTGAACCTCTCACCCTTCACCTCGACGTCTCAACTCCACTGCACACCCATCCACCACGCTCACCACGTCCCTTCTCGACCCATTTCAACCCTCGGAGGACTGGGAGCATTGACCAACCTCTTTCAACGCCGCGCTAAAGAACTACAATAAACGACTGCACCCCTTAGCTTTACTGCTGCATCACCTTCAGACTCTCCGACACCTTGAATGGCGCCTCAGTCTTCGCCTTGATCTCATCAACCGTCACACCCTCAGCATGCTCAATCAACGTCAAGCCTTCAGTAAAGTCGACATCGAAAACAGCAAGCTCAGTAATGATCATACTCACACACTTCGGCCCAGTAAGCGGGAAAGTGCAGGTATTGAGGATCTTCGGCCGACCCTTCTTATCAGTGTGCTCCATCGTCACCACAACCTTCGTTTTAGCTGGATTAGAAACGAGATCCATAGCACCACCAAAACCCTAGAGTCATCATCAGCATCCAACCACACAATCATCTCCGTCTTCATGTCAAAACTCACCTTAATCTTCCCCGGCAACATCCAATTCGCAAGATCCCCCCTCGCAGAAACCTGCATCGCCCCCAAAATCGTCAAATCAATCCTTCCAGCTCTAATCATTCCAAAACTCTCCTCAGATCCAAAAACCGCAGCCCCAGGTCTCAAAGTCACAGTTTCCTTCCCAGCATTTATCAAATCTGGATCCTCTTCACCTTTCTGAGGATAAGGTCCCAACCCTAAAATCCCATTCTCGGACTGTAATTGTACTTCTACACTCTCGTCCACGAAAGAAGGAGCTAACATTGGCATCCCAATCCCCAAATTCGCGTATTGACCGTTTCTGAATTCTTTGGCGGCGCGGCGGACGATGCGTTCACGTTTGGATGCGCTGTCTCCGCTTCCCAAAGCACCAGCTTTCATCTCCTCCGTACTCTTCGCATTGACGACCTTCTCGATTCTCTTTTCCTCGGTACTTTGTACGACTTTCGTGACGTAGATTCCTGGAACGTGAACAGCTTCCGGCGGAATCTCTCCTGGTTCAACGATGTGTTCCGCTTCTACGATTGTTTCTTTGGCATTCCGAGCCATAGCACCGTTGAAGTTCTGTGCCGAATAGCGGAACATGACGTTTCCTAATCGATCGGCTTTCCAGGCTTTTATGAATGCGTAGTCGCCTTTGATCGACTCCTCCATGACATAAGCTTTTCCGTCGAAGACTTTGGTATCTTTCGCAACAGAGTACTGTTTAATGGTACCGTCCTCGTTGAAACGAAGAGGGAGTTCACCAGTCTGAACAACAGTCCCAACGGCAGCGGGGGTGTAGAATGCTGGAATTCCTTTTCCTCCTGCTGCGCAGCGTTCTGCTAATGTTCCTTGAGGCGTGAGCTCTAATTCGATTTCTCCTTTCAAGTACATGTTCTCGAAAACTTTGTTCTCGCCTACGTACGAGGCTATCATCTTCTTGACTTGTTTCGATGCTAAGAGTTTTCCCAACCCTGAGCCTGGAACTCCTGCGTTATTGGAGACGGCGGTAAGACCGGTAATGTGTGGCATTTTTTCTACGGTGTTGATGAGAGTGTCTGGAACACCGCAGAGACCGAAACCGCCGCAGAGGAGGGTGGTGTTGGGTTTCATGTCTTGCAGCGCGATTTGAGGAGAGGAGACGATTTTGTTGATTGCATGTTTGCGGGAGGAAGAGGCGAAGGTACGAGCGAGGAGGCGGGCCTACACAACTCGGTCAGTATAGTGATGACAGAGGTGTCAAGAGGATTGTCCATGGCATACCTGTGGTGTGGTTTTGCTGAAGTTACTTGCTGCTCGCAAGCATAGCGTTACTGAGGATACCATTCTGTCTGCTCTAAGTCCCAGTCAAAACGATAGTGGTCAGTAAAGTCAGTCAAGGTATCGAGAACGAAGGAGGAGAGAGTGCAGTAAGGAAAGCAGGCCATCTTTGGTATACTTGGACCATCCGACACGTCCTTCGGCATTGGACGCGGTATTCCGTAATACCACCACAATCCCTTCCGATCCTAGTTCAAAGCGTAAAGTCGCAAGAGCGATCTCGCTGTCGTTCCTGGAACGTGCCAGGTCTTGCTCACTTTCCGTTGGTAGTGTGAAGGAGACTGGTGAGATCAGTTCCGCTCTTGTGAGAAGTTGTCAAAGAAGCACGGAGAGGACTTCTGAAGCTGCAGAAAGACAGCGGCATTATTCCGCAATACCTCTGACAGCTCCACCGAACCGGCATTACCATTTCAAGCTCATCATTGATTTCTGTTTTCATCTGAATGTCTTCAAGTGCAATGCGTGCTCGCACTTTTCTGCTCACATATTGTCATCTTGTTGACACTGTCGACGACACTCCATCGGAAGAGGATAGCATTGCCCACATCTTCCGGTAGAGTTCTTATCCGATGCTTCACCTGGTCTGAGCACTCCGAACGCGGACCGCGTCCATGCGCAATGCCTTAGGCCGCTGGCATGCGCCAAAGATTGAGCCTTGCGAAACCGTGATGTGGTCGAGCAGATATACACTTTGTTCAATATCAGACGCGATATATATTGGACAGAAGACTAGCAGTCTTCGCGTGGCCACAATTTGACTCGGTCGTTACATCTCCCATTTTCGTACGCCTTGCTCCCAAAACTCCGCTCGCAACTCAGCTCTGTGCTGCTTGGTCTCTGTTTACATAGGCTGAGCTTCAGAGGTGTTCCCACCGATGGCTCCAGTACCATTTCCCCATAATATCGTGTTCAGAATTGAGTATGGCGAATTCTCTTCTTCAGCCGATGCGGTGGTATCTGAGTTTGCCGGAGTGAAGATCTGGCTATGATCAATCTTCAGCGTTCCGTCATTGTCCACGGATGCAACAGTCGGGCCTCCATCACTAGGTGTGAGCTCGCCAAACGAGCTTCTGGCTTCCTCGATGTTGAGTTTGCGAAGAGCAGTGATACCTCGTTGTACAGGTGCCGAGACTTCTGTAGGATCCACGGTAGATGTGATGTCGCTCATGAGAGTAATGAAACGACCTATCAGCTTACGAGCCCTCTCGTTCGTTCTATGTTCACCCAAAATGCCTAGGAGGAGCGCAGAGCTGAGGGCTCGGTGGACCGCAGCCCACGATTGCCGCGCGAAGAATGTGATGTTGTTTAGGCCAAGGAACGCTTCGACTGTGTTGACAAGGTTCTCGACGCACACCGACTTGAACCCTTTGACAAGCTCGCTAGAAGTCCTTGGACTGACTGCCGGCCGGCACAGCTCTGACATGGCGTAGCTGGTGTGCAGGTATAGCGCCCAGTGTTCAAGCGTCTCTCGACTGGACGTACATTTTCTCGAATCGCGAAGATGCTCGACAGCGTCTCGCATGATATTTGCGATCTCTTCGCGATGTTGATTGATGCGAGCCACATGCTCTCGCGAACTTGTCGCTCTTGCTCGGTCTCGGACAATGTCCAAGCCTACCTTGGTCATCCGGTACATGGATGCATGATATGAGCTCACAACGCCGAAGTGTTGTGGCATGGGCATGGTGCTGACGTCCAGCGAAGCGTTGCGGTCATATGTGATGGAAAGTAGGCTGTCTTGCCACACTATAGCCCACCACACTTTCGATCGTGGAAAGACGACATCGGTCGTGATCGCGGGTGGACATGCTTGATGCAGTCCTAGCCCTTGGGCGAGCCTAATGGTCAACCCAAGAAGTGACCACGCAGTACCCGCATTCATGTTGTTTGTCATGACGTTGCCGATGATGAGAAGTGCTTGTATACTCTCAATATGCGGTTGTGACAGGAAATTGGTGAATCGTCTAAAAGTAGAGGGTGGAAGTGTCAGCAGATGTCCTAAGCGAGGAAAAGCCCACGGCGGCCAGGTCAATCGTACAGGCACTCGAAACCGCAGCATACTGGATCCGTTAGCCAAAGTCGCAATATGACAGCATTGACTACTGACCGTATACTTGCGAGGTAAGTTCTCGCTCCTTCCGCGCCAATGCACTGCATTGGCTGCCAGAACTCAGAACTGCGAAGAGCATGCCTAACCAGTAGAAACTTCTGCCGAACAAGGTGTGTTCAGTAACACCATCATCTGGATTATTGTAAGACGCGCGGGTGACTAGAAAGCCTGTAAGATCCTGTTCCAGTTGTTTGAGATCCGCAATGCCTGGGTAGATGATGTAGCCTAGATCGCGATAGCTGGCGAACAGACTCAGCATCTGGCTGTCGCTAGGCAAAGCCTTGGCCAGTTCGCGGGCTCTCTGTAAAGAACCATGTGGCAGGCCCCACAGGTCAACGAAAGGATATGTCGCAGACTCGTTGTCGAGTCCAAACATTGGCAGGACCGACTTTCCAAGGAACTCTTGCAATTGCTGCTGTTCTGCGGGATTTGGGGCTTGGCCTTGGCTGAGCGCATACAACATTGCTGGAACAGAGCCGCCACCAAGGTGAACTATCTCTCCAGAATCATTTTTGGTATGTAGACCGTGAACGGCAGTATGGTCTCTCGTCCGATTGCCGTCACTGCTGGTGGCATCGTCGCTGCCATTAGCTCCATTGTGCTGGTCGCCATTATTCCGCCGTATCTCTCGTCTCAAATCTGTCAATTGGGTCTCCAGACTGTTGAGTTTACGGAAGAGCAAATCGAGCTGGCCCTGGCCCATCGTCACATAGCCGGCTCCCGCAACTCCAGGAGGAGGCGCGACATCATCAGTCTGCCTAAGAACTGGATTTGGTGCACTTCCATCGAAGTTCTGTCTTTTGTTTGGTGGATGATAAGAGCATAGCTCAGGATGATCACGGTCACGACATGTTTGGCATGGTCGTGAGAGATCGCATCTTTACAAGTCAGTGTAACTCGTGAGAAGCAATGGCAACGTCTAGATTATTGCAATACTCACTTGACTTTGCGTTGTCGACACGGATAGCACGCCTTGTGCTCGCGCGCTTTGCGCTTCTTCCTCAGGAACTCGTCGACCTCCTGCTGTGGCGGTATAGGCTCTGCAGGATAAGGCGACGCTTCCAAGCCTGTAAGTTGCGGATCCATTCCTTTGTCGAAGTCGCGATGTCAAGAGCACATTGCGTTCTCGGAGATCTTTCGCTTCTTGCTCTGCGCCTCCGCCGATTCGGTTACTGTGCTCAGTGGCAGCTTTGGTTGGTAGCGAGCTTGTCCCCACCGTTAGTGGCAGTGGAGGTCCAAAAGTGGCTACTAGTATGTGTAACACTTTCAAGATTCGTGGAATGTGATTATTGGCGGCCGAACGGTCCAGCGATAAAAGGCAGCAGTACGTTCGCTGTCACGGTCTGTTGATTGTGGAGGTGCGACGATTCCGACGGGAAGTCGGCGAAAACAAGCGTCATGCACTAGGGAGGAACCTAGAAATGAAAAGTCAATCCGCAGCCAGCCGTTTTGCAGCCGCTGAGCATACGGATAGAGCATGTGAATGATGTGAGCGCTCGAAGTAGAGAGTGTGATATTGGAGACTCAATGGCCAAAAATTTGTCTCGGCATTGTGACTATATATCGCTAAAACTTCATGATCAAGCGTCATCCATCTCTTCGTCCTCGTCTTCATCTTCGCTAGAGGACTGCTCAGCAGGCACTTTCGCGGTGTTCACCTTCATGCTGTCCGTGGTCTGCGATCGGTTCAAGCTTTGCCTAGAGCACGCATTTTTAACAGCCTTCTGATAGTCCTCTCGGTTCATATGACTGGCAGGGCTTGCGAATCCACTGCCGCCTCCCGCCGTCGCTGCGCTGGAGCCAGCTGGAATTTCTTCGGCCAAGCGTTCCGCCATATTCGCGTCATACTCCCTCTCCTGCTCACGGACCGCATCAGGGTCAATCTCACGAGCGGCTGCAAGCAGATCGAGGGACCCATCGTCTGATGACTCGTAACCATCATCTTCATCCTCTGAAGAGGCGTAATGAAGCTGGACAGGCTGAGGTGCAGTTGCTGGAGGGAACTCTCCAGGCGATGCAGGCGATACCGACACATCATCGTCGACATCAGAGTCGTCTCCATTTGAGTCTTCACTGAATGGCATGTAGCTCAAAGCAGCCGGAAGACGTGATGGTGGCAGCTCTTGCCTTTCCATCACGATCACTTGTTTGTGAACAGCAGCACGCGTTCTTCTCATTGCGCCATCCTCGTCCAGAATTCGTGCAAACCGGGGTGGTAGACTCCTTGGAGGCTTCTCGTGCGATACAGACGGTGCCTGCTCCTGATCTACACGCGCATGTCGACTCTCGACCGCGATTGAGAAGTTGTCAGTCGGCCAAACGCCGCCAATACCAGTGACCTCCAGTTCCACCGGCTTGATAGCCCTCTTCTCTTCATCGGACAATGGTGATTGTGCTGGGAAGCCAAGCTCCATCGATTCTGGTATGGGATTATCTCCAAGATCCATGGGCTCTGGCAACTCTGAAGCCTCTGCCAAAGGACCGCGCTTCTCAAATCGAGATGTGGTCGTGGAAGACTGTGGCATTCCAATCGGTTGTGCTGTCGCAGCGACATATGGTGGCGCATTGTTACCTTTAGAAGATCGATCACCACTCAAATCGGTGCAGAATCGCGCATTGTTGTAGAAGATTATAGGACCGTCATCACGCTTATGCCTCTTGCTCGAGGATGTGCGCATGCCGCCAGAACTCGTCATTCCGGAAGAATCGCCAGCCGCTGGTGCCGGCCACGACGAAGACATGCTGTCGTCTTCTTCTTCAGATGAATCTTCGGCATCGTCGGTACTGTCTTTGTGAAAGAAGAGTGGAGTGTACATCAATTTGTTGTTCTCCACGGCAGGGGCGCCAGACTTGCCACTGCTGCGATGCGACAGCTTGGGTCGCTTGCGTGGACTCCTCCGGTCTGGAGTGTTGATATCCGCGCGGCTGTTTGATGATGTCCCGCCACTGCTGCTGCCGCGTGTAACTGATGATCCTCCCTTCCATCGAACTTTTCGCTCATCGTGTGAAAGCTCAAACTTGGAGCTGTACTCGCTGATTGCTTTTCGAACGAAGTCAGCGGTCACGTTAATGGTGTGCAATTGAGCCATGTTGATGAGGAGGTTCAGATACACCCATCCATGACCCTCTACTGCCTCTTCCAAAGACCCAGGGTCTGGGGGTGAGAATCCCAAATGGCGCATGTACAAGATGTTGTCAGTTGGTACTTGGGCACGATGAGGATCAAGATCGAGCGGTCGAGTGGGTCGTTGTTCGACAGATGAATCTTGTCTGGATATGGCATCGGCGGGACGCTTTCCAGTAGCAGTCGACTGCTGCTCATCTGGAGAACTGTTGTCGGGGGAGGCATTGTTGTGCGATGGCACAACGGTCTCCTTGCCATCACGGCCGCGCATGATGCGGGCCTCGCGGGTACCCTCTTGTCTCGATCTTCGTCCGGCGCCTTCAGAAGCAGCTCTGTCCGCGCGAGCAGCTGATTGCGACACTTCTTGCTGTTGTTGTGGATGATGGTGACCACCAACAGCACCCTTTCCAGCAAAGACTTGTTCCAGGCGTCGTACTACTAGCTTCTTTTTCATCCGTTCAGTCATATTGGCCGGGCTTGGTTGGGGCAGTAAACCTTCAGGAATATGATGTAGATATGTGTGAATATTTTGTCGTCGAAGCGCGGCATTTGGTGCAGATCGCTTGTTTGACGTCTCGCCACCGGACTGTGCTGCGGATGAGCCTTGTCCAGACATCGACATAGAAGCATATGCAGAGTCTGCATTTTGAAGTGACGCTTGCGACGACGTTCCAGTCTTATGCGTTGCCAGGGTAGGCAAAGCTGGGACGATACCTTCGTAGCCACTGGCTGGGAAGCTATCAGACCCAAGACTTGCAGTGAATTTGCGAAGAGTATCTTCGAGCTCCCGCTTCTTTGCTGCTGGCAGTCCATGTATCCGGACTTCAAACAGCTTGTCATCCTTTAGATGAGAGTCGTGAAGCTTTTCATACTTCTTCAGCTTCCTCTTCAACTTCTTGTTCTCAATAGTCAAGTCATCAATGACTCCACGATAATCCTCCGTACTACTGCCATCCGTACCAAGATGCAGAAGACCTGTTCGTAGTGGAAGAGATCCCGAGGCATTGTTGGAATTAGCGAGAAGATTTCTCATCTGCTGTTGTTGCACTTCTGGTGGTGTTTCGGATGAAGACGAGTGTCGCATAAAGAATGGTGGGTCGTTGTCGGCGAATGGGGCACTATCGCGCACTTCGTTGTTGGACTTTTCAAACCATTTTTCTGCGTTACTGCTTTCTCCAGAACTATCCCTGCCCAAAGGTTGCAAGCTTGAGGGCGATCCATCGCTGTTCTTTCCGTCTGTTGCACCTTTCGAATTTGTACGACCTTGATCGTCGCTGGAGGAATCGCTCTGATCTCGCGCTGGAGGTGATGTCTTTCGTTTCGGACTGTGTACGAGCGAGACCGATCGATGAGCTGGTGGTCGTCGAGGATGTGGTGATGATGGTGCCCCAGGTTGTGCCGGTGGGGTCATCACAATCATCGGCGTCGGGCGATGAGTCGCCATGTGCGCTGGTAAAAGTCCTTATGACTTCTTGGTGTCCATGTGTAAAGCCGCAGACAGCGTAGTATTGAGTCTGCGACGGTGAGGTATTCTGGATTCGTCTAATGGTATGTGATGGACCGGGAGTATGCCGTAGTCAGTTCTGCAAATGGTAGTGACAGATTCCACGCGAGTATAGAGGATGACGGTCCAGCCTGTTACGCCTGTGCATAGACTCAGATCTCCGATTGAAACAGCATATAGGGTGGTCAGAGTACTAGGGTGAGATGGACGTCAAGAGTCGCCGTACTCCCACCACACGCGCATCTCAGAGTCGCGCAACATCGACCAGTAGGTGGAACCGTTAGGTGCCGACTGGTCTCGGGATCGCAAAGGCTCTGGGCAAGGCTATCAGACGACCATCGGTCGACCTGGGCCCTGTGCTCGATGCTCAGAATTGCCATCTGAGATCTCACACAGTGTGCTGGAGTTCGCCCCGATCTTTGGACGCCAAGAAAAAGGTCGCGATCGAGAACAGAGAGACGTCTGCACGCCTACAAGGGTCCGCAACCAGCTCGGAACCAACGAACCGAAGACCACTGTCCGGCTAGGCCCATGCTCTTGCGCATACGAGGAGCGTGCACTTCGAATCGGTCGATGAAACACGGCTGAAGTGCACCACGTATAGGCCTGTGGGCTGTTGTACTTCTTTGTGTGGTCTCCGCGATGGTGCCAATATTATATCGATACACATACACACGAACTGGTGCCACTGTTGTTGTTGTTGCATTTGTATCGTTCTGTCGAACGACACCAGTACAGAGCAGACAGCCCTGTGACCAGTGACCAGGTCACCGCAGCCGCAACTCAGCCGCAAGAATAATCCGTGCTGGGGGCATTGTTGTGAAAGCGCTGTGACGTCCGAAATTTCGCCCTGTTGGCTGCTGTCGATGCCCGTGATGAGAACGTCGATTCAAGCACCAGGAACGATGAAGCCGTGCTCGACCCTGCGGCAAACAAAGAAATGCGGGAGGGAGGCCCGCAATGTTCACGTCACTGCTGACTGGTGACACTCTCGGCTACGAGAGATCGAAGATCCCATGCAGCAGGAGATGAGGCTCTGCTGCACGCGTAAATCTCCTGTTCGTTGGAGGAGTAGAGTTCGAGCCAAGGAACCCTGATTGGGACGTCATTGAGCCAAGAATCGGCATTTCTTCAGATGTTGGACTTCCACGCTAGAAACAATGACTGTACACCTACATGATCGAACAGGCCATCGTTGAGACGTCATGTCTAAATACGCACCGCAAAACAACTCCCAAGCGTCTTTAGAGACAACACTCGGCAAAGTCGGGACCGGCGATGACTCCTGACCATCGCGGTCCATCAATACAGATCGATTGTTGGAGCCGGAGCACAGTCGGTTGCTCGTTGTATAGCAGGTGGATGCGATGCCAGTGGATGCTTCGAACATGGTGCCAAGAAGTGCGCCACGGAGTACGCGCTTCACAGCGATCAGGCGAACGGTCAAGGTCCAAAATGGATACCTGGGACTTAGAGAGCCTGGTCTGTAACAGATCAATTGCTAGCCTTGCCTAGTAAAAGTTGCAATGGGCTTTGCTCAACGAATCTGCAATCGAAGTCCAATCGTGCGGCATGTGGTCCTCCGTGTCGCTGATGAAGTATCGGGGATGTGAACATTTAGTTCTCAGGTAGCGTTGGGGCGAATGTCGTGCAGTCCCGCGTGGTCATGCCAAATGCCAGCTGCGTGCTTTGAAGATGTCTTCAACAGTCATTGGTAGCAGTGGTTGAGATTCGGTACATCCCAATGTCCTGATTCAGGTGCGAGCGGTGCTGACGGTCTCTTGAGCTCCATCTGTCGATTGCAGCTGCTTTCATCGGTTTGTGAATGACATCTCTCCCGTGTGCCCTGCTCACTCTGATGAAGTGGCCATTGTCTGGAGCTCCATTGCGAGCTCGATATACTGCGAGCGTCCTTACAATCAGGATAGCCTTGTCCGATGTTCGCAGCGATAAAATCTCGTGTGGCTGGCACGAGGCGAGTAGAGCGCCAGGGTTTCGATGTTGAATTCAAAGCATCAGGGCACACACAGGCAGGTGTGAAAAACCCTTATCAACATTCGGCCGCGGCAGACCATGAAAGATATTATGGTGGCAATGTTCAGTCGGTTTCCGATGGAGCTTACGAGAAGCGCGCACCACGGTCCATTATCTTGCCAGGGTCAGAATAGTACACTTAGACCAGACTCGGCCTCCATCTTTGGCAGCAAAATTGCGGACTACTGTACGACCACGACGGGCTGTATCTGTGGCTTTGTCAACGAGGTTTCTTGCATTGGTTCTGGTCAAGATTAGCTTTCGAGCAATAGAGCTTGCTTGACTCGCTGGGCGATCGCCAAAGCGAAGGTATTCCTGCTACGGGAACCGAAGCATCACTTCCAGCCATCTGCAGACCCTGAGAGCTGTTCTGTGAGAGCCATGAGTTGTGGTCATGCAGAGTAGTGGCGAGCTCGAGCTTGCTTGCCACTATCCCAACTCACATGACAGAAGGCGAGTATTCAGAGTTTCTGAAGTGCGCTCCAGATACCAGCGAGATCGTGGCTGTGATGAAGAAGAAGAAGAAGAAGAAGAAGAAGAAGAAGAATGAATTACAGAACAGTCCGAAGCACTCCTGCTACCAAGCATAAGCACTGCCCGCTGCTCTTCTCCGATGCCTATCAACACAATGCTCCTTGCTCCTTTTAACGCCTCGCAATTGATGATTATGCGCACCGCGTCGATGTCTCTTCTGAGTGCCTGTTCCACGTTTTCGCTTGCTCCTTCTTTAAAATAGCACATCCAAACAACAGCAACATGCCAGAGCAGCCATTATACCTGCACAGCAGCCTGCACCTCCTCCTGCGCCTCTGTCCTGCGGAGGGCCTCCATAGTAGCCTCCCTGGGGCGGATAAGGCCCTTGTTGTTGATACATCATCGGCTGTTGGCCATATTGACCTGGCGGTGGACCGTATGGCTGATTGTATGGCTGTGGACTACCGTACTGCTGGGGGGGAGGTGAGCCGTAGTAGCCCTCGTTCGCGCCTCGTGGATCGCCTGCTGGACCAGCATCGTAGTGCGCTTGCGGGGGCTGTTGAGGATAGCCTGGAGGCGGGCCTGCTGGTGCGTCCTAGTATCAATGTCAGTGACTGGTCGTCTAGACATTCTGATGATGGCACTCACGTATTTTGACATGACTATTGATCGCCTTGGCCTAGCTGTAACTCTTTTTAAGCGGTGAGTGCAATTTGTGGCTACTGCGAAAGCAATACCGAATCTATTGATGCGGAGTAGGCGACTACAAAGGTGTACGACATTGTAGGCAAGAGCGCTACCATAAGAGGCTTACGAGATCTCTCGGCACTTGGCCATTTGCTTGGGAGGCGCAGCTCGACAGCATCCGCCGCGTAATCCATACCACATGTTCGGTACGAGATGTTGCTTAATGAAATCGACCATACCTCTCGCTGCTCGTTTGGTCAACTGACGAACACAGGTTCGCATTATTTATGAAACTGGATGAGATCCGCCCCTGAGCAGCTGAACAGCGCCACGATGCCACACAATTGAGCCGCAGTCGGGTCTCTTCGCTCCAGGCACCGAGGTACACCTTGACATCCTTCCACTCTGATACCATTCTAGCCATTTTGTTGGGCCTTTACCACGCCTTTGCTGCATGGCTGGACGGCCACAACCATAGCGAACATGCGAACTTCAGTCCCACGCTGGCTGTGCTGTTCGATACGTCTGACGGATCTGGCATCTTGCACTGTGGCACCAAAGTCTCGGCGATGCACGCCAAGTTGCCAGGATGCTGCCGACTTCCTTGACTGCCAGAGTAGCCAATCCGAGAACCATCTATAGCGGAGAGCAAGACTGACGACACACACGATGCTCAACATCGCCTCGATGCTGTAGAGACGAAGTCCATGCTTTGAAGTCTGCTGGTGATCTGATCGGGACTTGGGTTTGTACAAGACAGGACAGAAAAAGCACAGGAAGTTCCAGCAAGCGCACTCAATTTATTGCTGATCGAATTTCCTGGACGTACAACCTCGCAAGCCAGCGAAGCCCCCAAGAGCCAGCCAGAAAAGCATTTTGCTGCCGGATCTTGTTACACGTATCCGCGATATCAGCATCGTCCTAGACATCGAAGAATTGATCAGAAGGAATGAAAGTCCTGATGTTCCTACTTGACAGAGGTTTGCTATTGTCTGAGTAACCAAATGTGAGCACGGTGCAGAGCGACGTCGACACTCTAGCAGTCTCCGAGAATGGCCAGAGAGCTCCTGATGAAGGCTATCTTCAAGACGCACATCCTCCAAGTAGCCAGTGAGATTTCCATCTTGGTCTGGCACTCTTAACTTTATGGGCTACTTAGAATTGATTCTTACTAAAGCGAGCAGAGCAGATGCCTAGGGGTCGTTTGCATGTGAGGTCCGTGCGCATGTCGAGGGAGGTGAAAGTGCAGTTACCTTGACATCTGGCCGCCGAACTCATAGCTATTTGGTCAGCATTGACGCACTTCACTTTCCAGTCAGACTTACCTTCAAGCTAGACGCCCTTTCGCACTCCTGACCACTTCGAACCCGTCCGCCACTTCTGTCCTTCGCGCTCGATATGCGGAGCGCAGAAGACAGAAGCTGCATGTCTCATTGACGCGGCTACCGAGGCCAACACATCGCTTGGGCACGACTCGAGCTTCTCAAAGATTCTGGGTGTGATAGGCAACATGGCCGACCGACGATCCCAACCGAGTTTCGGTCTTGACTACGAGAAGCTCAATCTGAAGCAGCTTCAAGCCCTCATTGTGCAGCGCAATGGGCTTCCTCAGTCTCAGTGGGAGTGCATGAAGATCCTGCGTCGAATGGATAAAGACTTCACATTCCGCTTCTTTGATCTGGCGCCCGAGATGCGCAACCGAGTGTATGAGATTCTGCTGTGCGCTCGTGGCGACGAAGGCAAGAAGGTGTATCCTGCTATCTTACGGACGTGTAAGCAGGTAAACGAGGAGGCTCGCGGTTTGCTGTACTTGGACAGCACCATCAACATCGAAGCGCACCTCTTTGCCTTTGATGACATCTTCAAGCTGCCATCATACATAAATCGCCTTGAGCAGAGACAGAAGCTTCACAAGTTCTATAATATGTCTGAACAAGAGCGACTCGATCTTCAAGAATGCGGCCAGCTCGTCGATCCGTTTGAGGATCTGGAAATTGATGACGGAGACTCGGAGTCTGATACTCTCGACGTTCAGCCGCCCGAGACAGCTCAAGCAGAAGGTGATTGCAAACTGTGCATCTTCGGCGATATACACTACCGACCACATCAAGTTCGCCTCGATCGCTTATACTTCACTTGGCCAACCAGGCTTGAGGACATTCCTAGCGTTCGACTACAGATACACATGCGCTGCGATCCTGTATTTGGAATGGATACCGATCCTATCGACACAACAGCTCTCAACAAATTCCTCTATGCGCTCGTATCGAAGCTCAATGAAGGATCCATCAAGCAGAAGGTTCACATTACTTTCGTGGACGAAATTCATGTAACCTACGATACGCTTGCACATGCCTTCTACCCACTCGCCAAATTGAGGGATGGTATCGAGGTTGAGTACAAGGACATGCCGACAGAAATCATCGATTTTGTCAAAACCGCGAAAGCTGTAAAGAGTGCGGTGCTTTCTTTCAACATGATCGAGGAAATCATCAGCATCTCGAAGGAGATCGACCACCGCCTGAGTGCAACCTTCTCTATGACCCGCTTGCGAGCTCTCGAGTTGGGATGCCTGCGAAATTGGATCACCGAGCTTCAGGATGGTCAGCACCGCTGGTTGATCACTTCGGACACGGAGGCCTACGTCTGGAGAAAGCTGCGGTACACGAGAGCAGTCATGGAGTCAACAGATGTGCTCGATCCAGATAGTACCCTGAGAGAGTGGATCACAGAGAATGCGGAGACGTGGCGGGCATATGAGGTTCGGAATGGAGGCAATGTGCAGTATGTTGATGACTTGATTGATGAAGGCGAAGAGGCTCTGGCCGAAGAGATGTACGGGCGCGAATTCTTGGATCGTGTTTGGGGAAAGAAATCTAATTGATGCTATCATGAACAGGAATGTGATTGTTGGGCATCCGGCGTTATTTGAGGATTTTGCAGTCTCGAGAGCAGAGTGTACTGCTCGACTGAACCAAGCGCCAAAGGGCGGATTGCCAGGTACAGCCAATGCTATAGCTATACCAGCTGTGAGATCTGATCTTGCGAGCAATTAAACGAGACTATTGGAGACTCACTTGCACACATTCCACTCGCTCGCTATTATGGTCAAGGGTAGTGAGTCTGCTGTGGCCGCTCGAGATCGACGGCTGCGCAACTGATTGATGACGGATCTTAGTATACCTGAGTAGTCGACCATGATCCGAAGTAATCAATTGTGCTTTCGATGTAAAGTTTACGGCGTGTCGTTGCTGCCGAATCTGCCCTGCCAAGACTCCGAACTCGCTTCGCTTCTCCAATCTCCACTTCCACCTGCCTCTGACTACTTTCAATCCAACGCCTCTTCTATATCACACGATAATATCATTCTCACGCGACTGGACGCGCTCGCACCTCGAACATTATTGTTGATATCGGGTTGTCCTCTCTGTCCTGGTGTCGAAGCGTCTCCATCACGACGATGGATCTGCGTGCCTTTGCCGCCGACAGACGCAGTTTGAAACATCCAGGAGTCGGCACCGTACTCACTCCTCCAACCGTTGTTTGATCCCTGCGCGTCAATGCAGCCACGCTCGGCAGCTACAATACTCGCCAAGTACGGAATCTGATCGGTGAGATCCTGTTGTCTGCTATATCGCTATGCGTTCTGTTTCACGCCTGTGTTTTCGCGCCGGAGCATCTCCTATGTCATGGTCACATAACGCGCTTGTACCTGCACCCTGCAGCACGCATATTCTTCACACTTTTCTCTGCCCTACTACCTCGCATAACGAGAGAGACAGGACCCTCAATGCTGACAGCAAACACGATGTATCGTGGTTCATCTGAAGCGCCGAACTGCGTCGATCATCAGTGAGGATGAGGGGAGAGCGTCAGGCATTTTCGCCAAATAGTCCGGACTGGGAGATCTGGCAGGCATTCTGGTCTGCTTTCGTGGAGCAATTTCCGCAGCATACAGCAACGGCCACAGCATCGCAGTCTGGAGTGTCTGGATCAATGGCTGGGACAGTGCTGGTAACAGTTCCATACTCCACTGAAACGGTCACCACGTTCTGGTCAACGTCTATCGTCACAGTACTGGCACCAACACCAGGTATAGATTCCAGTACAACTACAACATCTTCATCATCAGGACAAACGACGAGTTCCTCAACATCAGCATGGAGCGAGAGCACAACGTCGACACAATCAGATTCAAGGATATCCCCACCACCCGCCATCAGCCAGCCAACGTCCAGCGCTTGGGCCGCCCTGCCATCGGTGATCACGCCAACCTCTGATGATGGTCTTCCACCTGTAGTGACAGCAAATCCGACAGCAGACCTTTCTTCCTCAAACAATAATGCGACAGCAACTGCTATGGGATCGAGCAGCCCGCACAAACGTGCCGTCATCGGCGGACTTTCAGGCGCCATCGCAGGGCTTGTCTTCATCGGCTTACTTATATGTCTGGTGCTGCGATTGCGGCGAAAAGATCATGACTCTGATCTTACCTCGTTAACGGAAAAGGCAGAGAAGACAGAGCCACGGCCCCCGCTCAAACAGAAGCTGACTGAGTTGGTGACGGTCATACCAATCAGTCGTGCAGCCAAAGATTCGCCCAGGAACAGTCAATTGCGGCCGAGCAGTATTTCGCCAGTGAGCGTTGATGAAGACCATCGCATGATCCGCATGAGCACTCGGCATTGGCCGCGACCTTTTATCCCAGGTGCTGGGGAGGGCTACCGAGACTCAGCACCTCTCGGCCAGCTGCGAGTCGTTAACCCGGATCTCTCACGTCCTACAACACCACGACGATCGAGTGACACAGCTACCAGCTTCATGCGAAAGCAGCGGGACGCATTCGCTGGGTTTGTCTTCACCTCTCCAAGACCGCAATCTATGGTCAGGATGACACCAAATACGCTTGCTCAGGATGTGCCTACCATTGCAGTAGTGGACCCTACTCTGTCTCGAGAATGTGTGGCGACCTATGCTTCGACACCATCGTTCAGATCTTACCCATCCCTAACTTCACTGCCTACTGTACAGCAGCATCCCGCTGAGGATCCTTTCCTCACGCCGCCAAGTGAGACGGAGAAACAACTGCCTGCTCTCCCACACGAGCAAGTGCCAGCTACGACATCTGCTTCTGGAGCTGCTAGCAAGACATGGAATAGTCTTGGCTCCTTGCTACATCCTTTCCGAGCACGATCGAACACTGCGAATTCACAGCCAGCAACACAGGTTCGTGGACTATCGCACTTCTCTGTTTCCACCAACGCTTCGAGGAGTAGTAGGCGCAGTGATCCTTTCGATCTGGACAGACCAAGCATACGTGGCAGCACGCCTGCCCGGTCTGGGCATGAATTCCACAGGGAAGGTCATGCTCCAGGTTGGATCTTGTATGAGGGTACATGAGGTGGCGGAAACACTCTAATGAAGAAACGCATGGTACATATTGTACGACCAACTCACGACTTTACGATTAATGCTTCAACCCAGTGAAGCTTGATACCCAGAATTGATGGAGGCTTGTCAAAATGGTTCTTATGTATCAGTAGCAAATAAATGGAGCGCTCGCAAGAGCTTCACTTTAATCCCTTGTGGGATGCCCTTGACGAGACTTTCAAGGTCACGTCATTTGCATGTGACTATTGAGAGGCATTCGTGATCACATGCCAGATCAACACGTGTCTTTCGCAAGGCGGTCCAATGCTTCACGACCTTCAGTACTGCTTGTACACGACTTCAGATTAGTTTCCTTTCATCTGGCTTTGAACTTGCCACACCAAAGAACATCCGCATCGATATCTTCAACAGCCCTCAAGTCGACTCGCTCATACATTAAGACATATCAGCTACACACACCCTCGAGCAGCAATCATGCGCCGCATCTCCCAGCTCATTCTTGCTGTCTGCACAATAATGCTGTTTCCTGGAGCATTCGCTAGACGATACATACCACTTGACATGTGGTGTCCTCGGTGGATCGCTGAGTGTACCTCGAATGCAGCCTCAGACAGCTGTCAGACTGACAGTCTCGACTACGCCCAGTCGTACGCTCGATGCAGTCCGTATATGAGCGGACACACTCCACCACCTTCGCCAGACGCCATCCAACATGCCCTGTGCGAGCAAAACGTGCAGTATTTCTGCACTTGGAACTATGCAGCCAAGCTATGCCAGAGAGCTCTAGAAATATGCAGCGACTATCGGGTAACCGTCTTGCTGTCCTCGGGATACTCTATCATCACCATGGAGAAGCCCACAAGTCACCATCATACCCCATTGCAGGCGTTTCAAGGGGAAGCTGGCGATCAAGGCTGGCAGCTCGACACGCTCAATATTACGGAGATGCAGTCAATGCTCTGTGTCAATCACATGCCATGCTTTGGCCGTCCATTGCAGCTGCAGCATTTCAAAGCGAACTACCCAGACGAATTTGAGTCTCGTCATGGAGTATCGCCCCGATTTCTTCAAGAGTTGAGCCTCCTGCACGATGTGGTACGCCACGTTTGCGGTCACCGAACTAGCCTGCGGTAGGAAGGGGAATGCACAGGAAAGTGGGAGCAGACGTCGCCGGAGATCGCGCAGCTGAGCAGGCGTAGCGCAAATGCAGTCTCGAACATGAATTCGCGTTCACTCGAACCCTTGCTACGCATGTGAAGTTGTTACGTCAGCGTGCCGAATTTCAGCAACGGCCAACCCAACATCACTTTTCCCCTCTATCACGACCGCTGCTGATCTTGCATCGAACAACTGATGCAAGACTGGCACGATGCGAAAGTTCATGGCAGCCGCAGCGCTTGCGATAGCCTGCGCTTCCTCTACTGATGCAAACATCCTCGACTTCAGAAAGAGCTCGCAGACCCTTTGGGCATCAGCATGTCGAGTGCCCCGGTCTGAACTGCTGTACATCACCATCGGTCCCGAGTATGACTGGTTCCAGACAGCAGAAGTACTCGACATGCTCTTAGAATGCGCCCATCAATTGCACAACACACGCGACCTTTCCATCAACATCTCGATCCCTTTCGAAGAAGCACCTAGTCGCATCGAGTCGCTACTTGAGAAGATTATGGAAGAGGTCGAATCTGGTATCGAAAACGGCTTCACCATGCGCCACACCGTTAAATTTGAAATGCGTCCGCCGCAGAAAACCATTAGCCAAGCAGATTTCAAGGAACATGGTGTTGTCGAGTATCACTATCGTCAGGAGGACTTCAACACCCATGACCCGAGCAAAGAAGATCTCGAAACAGCAGATGACATCGACCTTCGCCGTTTCGACTTCATGGTTCCATTCAAACCAGAGACCGCGCAGCTCGCTCTACGAGAATACCAGGCCGGCCTTGAACCGACACGCTTACCTACTCCGCCACCTGTCGAGCTCCTCAACGCCTTGACGACTGTCTTGCAGAGCATGACGAATCTCGAAACCCTGCGCCTGCGGATCGACCCTCCAGAGCACGAAGTCATCGCCGAAATCAACCAAACTTTCCACAACGCCAGTCTCAGCCTACCGAGCATCAAATGGCTCCATTTAAGCCTCGGGCTGGACTTTCTCACCTCGTTCACACCAAACATCAATTTCATCACCTCCATCGGCGTCTTCAACTCCACCTCAGCTCTCAACCTGATCCGGTCCACCAAGTTAACCCCAAAGTTGCAACACCTCACACTTCGAACAAGATGGGACGAACAGAAGCTTCGAGCAATTGTCCAGAATTGTCCTAACCTGACAACACTGTACATGCTCCCTTTGAAGGGTCATGGACACGTGCTTAATTATCGGCGCAATTGCCCGTATGATGGAGGTCCGAGTGCTTTGCTTGCTCCAACGAGGCCAATCTCGGGCTCGCGTAAGTCGTCAGGACCAAGAGGACCTATGGATGTTGAGAGGTTGTTCGAGGAGTTGCCGAAATTGGAGACTGTGGTAGTTGCTTGAGAGGTTGGAAATGAGATTGAAGAGATTCTTGGTGGTTCAGGTTTGGGGTTGGGATTCAGACACGCGTTATTAGTTGGGCGTCCCGGAGCTATTGAAGAGTGGATATACCAATAGCGCCTCATTGCAATTACAGTAGGAGCTGGAAGTCGGGAAACCGGCTGCAATCATGAATTCTTGGTTTTCATTCCTTCATTGTTACAATGCGTCTCTCGCTCTCTCGCTAAGGGGATATCACAAATTACTGAAGTCTCGCAATCTCGGGCGAGACAAGAAGTCGAATATCCAATTTTTCCAAACTTGCCGCTTCAGGCCTGGTGCCAACTCTTCACCACGAGCAACCTCATCCCAGTACGCCAGAGCGCCTTCGCTAACTTACCAAACATGACCAGATCACTACGCCTCTCCTTCGATAGGAGCGGGCTGAGCTTCTTGCTGGGTCTGGCTGGCAATCTCGCCGCCAGACTGCATCTCCGCCCAGTCTCCCCAAAGTCCGCGCTTGCCTCGTACTCTGATCGGCAGACCAAGGCCCTTGCTGTCTTGCTCGATCTTGATTGCGTCTTTGGTGCCAAGCACCAGAAGCTCAAAGAACATTTTGGTGGCATCCTCCTTCGTGGTGCGCTTCTCGGGGCACAGATCCGTGAACAAAGCTGAGCTCTTAACTCGCTTGCTCGGCGTCGGTGGCTCGTTAGCGTCCTTGGGATGTTCGGGAGCGAAGTGCTCACGAAGCATGTGCACCATCTTCTTCGTGCCAAGCGCAACAGCGCCGCCTTGAGATGGATGAAGAAGAGGTGCCTCGGTCACATCAAAGTTGGCACCGTGGTCCTCGTACTCCTGATGTTCATCGTCGTCACCAAGGTTGAGCTGAACATCGTCATTGGCAGTAGCATCGAAGTCATGAGCGCCAGCATCAGCTTGGAAGCCTTCATCCTCGTCCTGTGGAATCTCGAGCTGTGGCGATTCTTGCCTCTCTCCATCGGTCTCGACATCGGCGATACCAGAGTCCCGCTTTCGCTTCTTGTCGCCCGCCTTGCGCACAACCTCCAACGAGAGAATGCCTCGGAGTTCGGGCGCCCAGCCGCGCATCTGTCCGTCCATGAGGTTGCTGATGAAGCTGCCATTTCGTTGCATCTCCATGAGTTGTAGAAGTAGAGGATCTCTTGGCAAGTAAGTCGGTGCTTTGGTGATAGCAGAGCGGTCCTCTTGCATCTTCTTGATTTGGCTGTTGTGAATCTCGGTCTCGTTATCCATGCGCACAACTTTTCTCCGCTTTACGCGTTGGGCTGCTTGAACCACAGTAGGATCTTCGTCCTCCTGCATTTGCTCTTGGTCGAGCTGGAAAGTCTTCTCTAGATCGCGCTCAACACTACTACGAACGGATGAGAGGATAGACTCCGAGCGTCGACGTTCTTCACCAGCATTAGCTACGCGTTCCATGGCAGCAGCATTGGCGCGAGCAATTTCGTCATCGTCCATGCCGCCCATCTGGAGGTCGTCATCGCCACCCATCATTGGATCAGGGCCTTCCGTGGTAGGTCTCAAGGTAGTGTCATCGTTGAAACCAAAATCAAGACCGAGATCGTCATCTTCCAGTAGGGTTGGCTCATCGCGTCTCGGTGTAGGTGCACGACGTCCTCGTTCTATGCTGGGCGCTTCGCTCAGGCGCGTAATATCATTGTCCATATCAAGTCCCAAATCGAGACCCAAATCATCGTCATCTAGCTGGAGCGTCCGCTTCTCCTTGGGTCGCGTTGGCGTTTGGCTGTCCATAATCTGGCTCATTCCAAAGTCGAGCAGTGTGGGATCCTGTCCGGGTGCGCGTGCTTCTGGCTCTCGCAGCAAGTCCTCTGGATCTGGCAAAGGCGCGAAGAGATCCAGTTCCGTGATAGTATCTGGTAGAATCAACGCGTTTGGGTTCGCTCGATGTGATTGATCAGCAGGTAGATCGACATTGCCCGGTTTGAAGGCCTGTTAAATGATTAGCACGACACTGTGAGATTCGCTCCTACTATGCACTCACCACTCTGATCTTCATGAGCGCGTCGTTGCAGTCATCCATTAAGTATTTGGCCTTTCTGTTGTAGATCTTGACCACACCTAACAGCAGCTGCCCACTCAACCGCAGGGCCATTGGCGCCTGACTCTCTCCAATGATATCCTTGACATTCGTCTCCAGATTGGATTGCAGGACATTCTGCTTGGTCAACTTGCGATCGAGGTTGGAGGCCAGCCAGACGCGAGCCAAGGGCCCGGTCTTGGACAGCAGCGTGGCTTCATAGAACATCGCGAGAGCTTGCTATGGCGAGTCTGGGCGTATGCGATACTGATGTCCAAAGTTCGTCGAGTCCAGACGTACGATGGGAGTCGTAGAAGTAATGCGCCTGGTCGTCGCGTCTTTGTTGTTGTCAGACACGACGCGTCACGTCACTCTCCGTCCAAAAAGTGAATTTTATGCCAAGAAGTGCATGTCGTCTGTTCGTGAATACAGTAATGCAGCCGTTCACAGTGATAATGCGAATGCGCGGGTGTGGAGGTGTTGTTGAACGGTGGATGACAGTTGAATGCAGTGCGAGGTTCAGGATTCATGGAGGTGGAGGAGGCTGGGAGGCATGTTTAAGGCATGTTTAAGGCATCTTCAGGCAACAACGCTAAATCAACCTTAATTGATCCCTGGTCGCCGCGTGCAGGGAGGAGGAAGGCGCGGCCAGACGTGCTCCTGCGTTTTTAGACACTTGGACTGCCTTTGTCTAGAGGAACGCAGCATTGGCTGACAATAAACCCTTTCTAACCAAAGAAGGACCAGATGCGAAGACCACCCCAAATACACTCCTGAGCAAGTTCTGTCAGGAGAATCAGCATCGATTCCGGCGTTCATGGCCGACCAAGCATGTCCCGATCCAGCACCCCGATAATACCGCTGCACAATGCTCCATCGCCGTATGCACCGCCAAGCAGTTCCCAGTCGCATTCCTTGAGTGCGCCCACCGAAGGACGTTCTGGGCATTCTCGCGCCGCCAGTCGAATAAAGCTGCCCGGCCAGCAGAGCATTACTGCACAACATGCGACCCTGACCCCCGAGCAAGTCGCGGAGAGGCATTCGACATCTGTCAGCAATGGCTTGCACCCGTCCGATGCCACGACACGATTGCAGGTGCAAGGCACCAATGAGTTACCATCAGAGGAGCCAGACCCATTATGGCTGCGATTCGTTCAGCAATTCAAGGAGACCTTGATTCTCCTATTGCTTGCCAGCGCTGCTGTGTCGGCTGTAATGGGCAACTACGAGGACGCGATTTCCATATTCATTGCAGTAACGATAGTGGTGTCAGTCGCGTTCGTGCAGGAATATAGAAGCGAAAAGAGCTTAGAAGCATTGAACAAGCTGGTGCCGCATTTCGCGCATGTGATTAGGACATCTGGGTCGGAGCCAGTTGAGAACGGGGAGCCTAAGGGCGGAACTAGTGAGAAGATTGCGGACAAGGCAAGCACGACTATCTCTGCCACACAGCTGGTCACTGGAGATCTCGTGCTGTTCCATACGGGTGATCGGATACCTGCCGATGTTCGAATCGTTCACGCCGCTGATCTCAGCATTGACGAGAGTAACTTGACTGGAGAGAACGAGCCTGTGACGAAGTCGGCAGAGACTCTTGGTCCGGTCAACTACGCAAATGGCAGCACAGATCCCTCGACATTGATGAGGAGTGGAGAAATTCGTCTCACGGACCAGACCAATATTGCATTCCAGGGGACTCTGGTTAGATCAGGATATGGACATGGCATTGTCATCAGTACTGGAGGCGATACAGAATTTGGCGCAATTAGTGCCTCGTTGCAGGAGATTGAATCGCCAAGGACACCTCTCCAACTGAGCATGGATCGATTAGGAAAAGACCTCAGCTACATGTCGTTTGGTGTCATTGCTGTGATTATTCTCGTTGGTCTTTGGCGTGGCAGAACGTTTCTGGAGCTCTTTCAGATCGGTGTGTCATTGGCTGTAGCAGCTATTCCAGAAGGTCTACCGATCATCGTGACTGTCACGCTTGCGCTGGGAGTTTTGCGCATGAGCAGGAGGAATGCTATTGTGCGCAGACTGCCTTCTGTGGAGACGCTCGGATCTGTGAATGTGGTCTGCTCTGACAAGACAGGAACACTCACCACCAACCATATGACTGCCACCAAAATGTGGAGTTTCGACAATGACAAGCCGCAAGACGTCAACAAGATTTATTCCGATAGCCTCAATGCGGCCACCACACAAGCTGTGCTCAGAGCAGCGAACATCGTCAATGACGGTAGACTCAACACGCATAGCCATGGTCAAATCACGGCTGCCAGCGCGGCGGTGCTTGCGAGCACAGGCGGCGACGATGACTTGGCTAATGCAAAGAGTCGTTGGGCTGGCCAATCAACTGACGTCGCTCTTTTGGACCTGCTGGACAACTTTCACGAAGAGGATGTGCGGGCCCGCATTGGCCAGCGCAAGCACGAGATACCTTTCTCAAGCTCGCGAAAATGGATGGGCGTCATCAATGAAGCGAGTGATGGAAGCGACACTGCCTACATCAAAGGCGCCCTTGAACGCGTCATTAGCCGCTGTGATACTTACATATCTGCCCAAGGCGAAGTCATTCTCGATGAAAAGCGACGGCAAGAAGTGGACCTTGCAGCTCGCCAGATGGCAGAGGAAGGACTACGCGTTCTTGCCTTTGCCAGCGGTCCTGTCAGGATACGAGGTGCTTCAAGCAGAAATACCAGTCGTGATGTGAGTGGCAGTAGATCATCCACGCCAATGTCAGCACTGACGAAGGCTTCTGAGAAGGGTCAATCTGCCGGCGTCGACGAGAATGTCTACAGCGGACTATGCTTTGCTGGTCTCGTCGGTATGTCCGATCCGCCACGAAAAGGCGTTGACAGGTCCATTCGCCGCCTTCTGGCTGGTGGTGTCAAAGTGATCATGATCACCGGTGATGCCGAGACCACAGCTGTTGCTATTGCAAAGAAGCTGGGAATGCCCATCAATCTCAACTCCGCCATCGGATCTCCGGTCATCCGCGGCGACCAACTCGATCAAATGAGCGAAGCAGACCTGGCAGAAGCGATGAGTCGCATTAGCATCTTTGCCCGCACAAGCCCCGAGCACAAGCTGAAGATCATCTCCGCGCTCCAATCTCGTGGCGATGTTGTCGCAATGACTGGAGATGGTGTGAACGACGCACCTGCGCTCAAAAAAGCCGACATTGGTATCAGCATGGGCAAGCTGGGCACAGATGTCGCCAAGGAAGCAGCTGACATGATCCTAACTGACGACGACTTTTCGACGATATTGAGTGCCATCGAGGAAGGCAAAGGCATCTTCTACAATATCCAGAACTTTCTGACCTTTCAGCTGAGCACGAGCGTTTCGGCACTGGGACTGGTCATGCTAAGCAGTCTGTTCGGACTCAAGAACCCACTCAACGCCATGCAAATTCTCTGGATCAACATCATCATGGACGGGCCGCCTGCACAATCTTTAGGAGTGGAACCTGTCGATCCAGCGCTTCTCACACAACCGCCTCGACCTCGCACCGCTCGCGTTCTCACGCCAAAACTCCTCCGCCGCGTCTTCCAAAGCGCCGCCGTCATCCTCACCGGCACACTCCTCACGTACTACTCCCACCTCTCCGCCGAAGACCTCCTCGCCCACTCTGTCTCATCCCGCGACACAACCCTAACCTTCACCCAATTCGTCCTCTTCGACATGTTCAACGCCCTATCCTGTCGCTCCGCAAACCGCAGCGTCTTGATGGGCGAAGTACCTTTGCTCCCACCAAACTGGGTTGGGAAAAGCGGTGACGGAAACGTCATGTTCACATATGCTGTACTAGGAAGTCTGATCGGACAGCTGCTAGTAATATATTTCCCTCCTTTGCAAGCGGTATTTCAGACTGAGGCGTTGTCGTTGGTTGACTTGGTTAAACTTGTTTTCGTGGCGAGTTCGGTGCTTTGGGTTGATGAGGGGAGAAAGTTTTGGGAACGGAGACGAAAAGGCAGGAGCATTGGGAGGGCGGGGAGGATGGTGTAAAGTATTTGTTTTCGATTGTATAGTGAGCGGAATATGTCTGCTGTAGCAGTAGATTTGACGCGACAGAAAAGAGAAGAATCTAGAGATTGTAATTTTTTGGTGGTCTCTTTCTGGACCGAGAGACTGTCTTGTCCTGGTTTGATTCGACCTGGATTCGCAATTCCTGGATCCGCGCCGTGCTCCTGTCCTCGATCTAAGCTCGCTCCGGCTTCAAGGACTCCTCCGCAAGCTGTTCTGCATCCTCCGCTTCGCCTGACGCCTCGTCCTCCTCGTCCTCCCCATTCCGAAAGCGCTCGATCTCCTCTCGCTGAGTCTGCGCCAACTCGTCCAACCCCTGGCGCAACCCACGAAGACCGCGTTGTTCGTACTCGTCATCCTGACTCGCAAGAGTCTTGGCTTCCTTCCATATTTCCTCGCCTTTGAGTCGATACTTTTCAGCCTCTTGGAAGTCCGTGGTAGCGACAGCCGTCAGGATACAGTTCTTGACTTGCCAAAAACGAGGGAGATTCGGATCAGTGAGGCGGGATTTTGCCATTTCGACTGTTTCTGGGCATTTCTTCGCTTGAAAGAGGGCAAGCGTTTCGATGTAATCTTTCTCGTACTGAGATTTGCCTGCAGGGGTTTTGGAATTGGAGTGAGTCGCCATTTTGGTATGCTCGGGTTGAAGGGTTGGGAGATCTGAGATGTTGAAGGTGGAGGCGATAAGTGTTGGCAAAAGATGGTCTTATTGCAACAGAATCTCCTCACTTGGACATTAATTTGGAGCTCACTTCCACTACGTTCTTGGAGCTCACTTCGACATTATTCTTGGGGCTCACTTCGACATCATGCTGGTTCGCACAGCACGACCCAGCCTTTGGGAATGAGGGTTGCGTTATGACTTTCTAAGCAAACAACTCATCGTTGACTCTACTCTCCTGGGAGGGCTTGATTTTGAGCACTCAAGATCGGCCCAGACGGGGCTTGGATACCAGCGCTGCAGCCAGCAGTAAGATATCAGCCGGCCCAGATGACAAAGAAGCAGCTCAACCAAAGAAGAAGCCGGCCAGCCAAGATACGAGAAGTTGGCATCGTCCTGTGTGAAAACGTATGGCAGTCGTCGAGTTTCTTGTGCAACAATTGTTGTAGGTCAACGAGATAGGCTCCACTGCGTGGAAGCGAGACGTTGGGACTTCTCTCCGAGCATCTACAAAGACAGACTCAAAGAATTCCTTGCAGGACTCGAACAAAGACGAACATATGTCGGCGACCATCCCGATGCTGCCGTACTGCTCGCTTGACGAACAATTGAACATCATGCTTGTTGAAAAACGTGGTATCTATTCTGGACTCCACGATCCAGCGAAGGACAAAGAGCAAAGTCTCGAAATCCATGATCGGCTCCCACGTGGCGGCGGGAGGGCGTTGATGGTCATCAATACCACGGCATAGACTTGTTGTGAACCGACCTGTCGCACTTGAGTCTGAGGATGTCTAGATCGTCAATACCCCTGGGCCTTTGTCGAAAAGGCACGCGGGCGAAGACATCATGGCTGTTGATGGCAACAAGCTGCACAATTGCAGCCGATACAAAATCAACCATATATGAAGAGACTCTGTTTCTCTGCACAGAGCCTCATAGACGACCTCGCACATCTTTTAAAGCAAATACTTCCACGGCTCCACGTTTAGCCTTGCCAAGTCGACCATCATGCATGTGCTCCTAGGCATTATCACTGTATTGGCGCTTCTATCTCAACATGTCGTTTCCACAGACAACACAAGGAACCCGCAACTCATAGCAAAGCTTACGACCGCAGCGACACAGCTCGATCGACTGGCTCTGTTACCCAGCAATGAGGATTGGACGTTCGACTTCACAGCTCAGAGGACCACTTACAACTTCAAGCCTGGTGGTGTCAGCAACATGAACGCAGCCACATTTCCTGCCGCGAAGTTCAATGGTCTTACACGTGAGACCAGCAATATATGGCCTGCACCATGCTTCTCCTAACAACTTGCGTAGTGGCTATGGTCAATCTAGGACCTTGCGGCATGCTACCGCCTCACTTTCATCCTCGAGCTGCGAATTGGATCGTTTCGGTCACCGGCAATACAACGACGTTCATGCAGGAAGAAAATGGGGCTCGTACAGTCAAGACATTCCTCACCCCTGGTAAAGCAACAATCTTTCCTGCTGGTAGTGTTCACATGATGTACAACAATGGTAAGCACCTACTGTAATTCCATGTCCGAGACCTTCATTCCTGATACTAATGCGTTCGTCCAGAATGTGAGGATGCTCAACTCGTCTCGGCGCTCAACAATGAGGACGCTGGTACTCTCAACATCGGACAAATCTTCATCAATGACTTCCCTATTGACTGGATCAACGCAGCTTTCGGATCGACCCTTGCCACTCAGCAAGCCAAGTCGAAGATGATTCCAGTCGGCACAGGAGCAAATTGGGGTTCTGCTGAGTGCCTAAGGAGATGCAAGATCACGCCACGTTCGTGAAAAGAGCTCCGCTGCTCGCATTTGAGGTTCGAGTCCGTGCTATCTGACAAGTCTGCGCTGGTTCCGACGCAGTAGTGCAGCGAGACGGAGCTCTGAGCACCTGAATATCGACGGCATGATTTGGTAACTCACTGAAAATGCTACGACTGCTTGACTGCGATTATCTAAACTGTTCAATCCAGTCTCTTCTGTTTTTTCCAGCAAACAAGGTTAGAAAGGTTCGAGATCGAACTCTTCCGAAGCCCTTTTCAATTGAAGAGACGCGTTGTTTGCTTCTCTCAGCCGTAAGCAACACATAATCTGCTGCCATGACTTTAGCTCCTAAGTCTTTCGGTCACCCATTTGTGCAATGATGAGCTCGCAGACCGATAAAACTGGATCTTCCAACTCTCCCTCCCTCGAAGACAGGCTGAAAAGTGTGATCACAACTACTATCCACAAGCAAGAGAGATCGCAGACCAACACGACTGAATCTTCCAAGCCTCCCTCCCTCGAAGACAGACTGAAAAGTGTGATCACGTCAGCTATCAAAAAGCAAGAGAGACCACCTTGTGAGAAGAAGAAGAAGAAGAAGAGACCCGTCTCCGATCCCAAGCCCACTCCAGCAATAAAGCGAGAGAAGAGATCCATATCAGGTCCTGATGTACCCATTCAGCAAGAAGATAAACCTGTCACCAACCTTAGATCAGCAATCAAGAAAGAAAAGTACTCCCTCGCTGGTCCAGAACTACCTAGGCGAGAACCACCTCAGCCCTCTCTCTCAAAGCCTGTTGTGCTCGATCCTAGAAACGACCCGAACACTTACGAAGAACTAAGTGAGCCCAATTGTTTCCATCCTCCATTTTCCAACGACCAACTAATCCCTTTGTCTAGGTCTTGACTCCCGTGCCAATCTCCTCAAACTCCCCCTCGAGACCGTACATAACATGTATGAAGATATAATTCACGGATCCAGAAGGAACTATGCAAGGGCTGTAGAAATGGACATCTTGATGAGGTGGTTTTATGGGAAGGAGTGGAGTGTTAGGACGGAGGTTTGCTCGAGAGAGGAAGAGGTGGAGGAAGAGGATGACGAGCAAGACGGAGACAAGATGAAAGAGGAGGACGACTTGTTAGCCGAAGGGTAAACGTTCGAGGAGGAAAGGTTGATGAATGGCCTTAGAGCAGAATGCTGCATCCCGAAAGGCTCTGTCACATGCAATCCGCTCATTCAATCATGTACATGTGACAAACCCTGGACCAGATTCACATGCAGGCTCACATGCAGAGCATTGCGGTCTGTGCATACTTTTCGGGCATTCATAAGTGCCATTCTTCTCAACATTATCTTGACTTGAACACCACCCTCGTCTGACTGCTCTTCGATGGCCGGCGCCCGCTGGCCGCGAAGTGAAGCAAGTCGTTGGACGCCTACACGCTTCTGTGTCCGTCCGAGAAGTCACTGAGTACTGGTCGCGACTACAGATGCTTTGTGATGCAGGTAATGTTGAGCTAGGGTGAGGTGAGGTGAGGTGAGATGAGGTGAGGCGAGGTGACAATATCGTACATGGATCTTCACCGCGATCTAGCCTTCTATCGTCTTCGGCTCGGCAGCCTAGTCTCAGGACCATCGCAGTGAAGCGGAATTAATGGCTTCAGCGAGATCTTCGCTGCGGTCTAGGCCGTACCTGCAGGCGTACCTCCTGATTGAAGAATCTCTCGAGATACATGCATTTGGTGTACATGTATGTCACTTGAAGCGCCGCGAAGCTGATCCGTTTCCGTTAGCAAAGGTAAACAATTACTCGTTGGTCATCCTGCCAGACATTCGCGGCTTTGAATATATGAGGATTGCTCAACATTCCGTCTCAGGAGGTCGTATGTCTCGTTGTCACTCTGCATTCGAGGCTCGAGAGAACACTATCGATCCGCGACATCCTGACTGCTGCCCAAGCTATGCGGCAGAGGCGTGCCTCGTTGCCAATTTCAGATGCTGGCCAGTTGCTGTCGTCTTCTTCTCGCGTCTGTTGACCAGGCAGATGTGCTCGATGACCGGTCCAGGACTTTGAGTAATGAAGTACGCATAATCAAGTCCCGAACTGTGAGACCTCTCAAATTTCAGCTTTCAGGCTGTAGGTCGACGCAAGCATGAAGGTTTTTGCGTTGCTCACATCAATCGACATGAAAAGTCCAGATTACCTCCTCGACATAGCGACTTGATGTCCAGGCAGGTGGATTTGCGAAAAACGCAGTCCAAGAATGCGAAGAGATGAGGTGAAGTCTGCAGACTCAGTCCCGAGTTTTCCGATCTCTCAGCCTTTCATCCTTCTCGCTAGCTGCAACGCGTTCACGCTTGCACTGACAACTCGAAAGTAATACCTCGTCTGCACGTCTACTTTGCCTCTGACTTCCATTCGGGCCAAGACCTCCAGAGCTAGGACTCCGTCTTGCGATAACGGAATCTGAGCTGCGCGGCGTTTCGCCGTCACTAAGACGTGCAGACTGGCCAGTCTTCGTCCCAGATCAAGAGATTGCACAAGCGCAGAAAGTCGATCTTGAAGCAAACAGGCATTTTGATCGTTGCTCGGAAGGTAGATATTTATTTGCAGATGTCTCAGCCGTTGCATCAGGTCTGGATACTCCCATGGCAGACAGTTTGGTATTGTGTATGCATAGTTTTTGGGCGAAGCTTGCCGCAAATTCCCAGTTGATGCAGAAGAGATCGAATAAGCTGAAGGGTCAGATCTCGATTTGTTCTCCACGTCAATAACCCACAGGAAGTCATTGGTCTTCAGCAGGCGAGTCCAAGTCAGTATGATATGCTTCCTATCCAAGCCTTTGCACACTCACCTCGTAAAATGCTTTGACTGCCTCACTTCTCAAACTCCTACACGTTTGAAACAGAGGTTGATCGAAAACTTGGAGGCCAGCCCAGACCGGATACTGGAGCTCAATGGTACCTTTCTGTTTTAGAGCGTAAATCAAGATTCTATGCCGTAACTCAAATGGTAGGTTCAGTAGGAATGCAACCGGAGGATCGGGATGGTTTCGGCTTGTGGGTAGGAAAGCCCGGTTGAAGTATTCTGGGTCCATTCTTGAAAATTGACCTGGCTGTTCCTGTGTCGTGTGCTCACAGAAGATCGTCTGATATGAGAGGGTATCCCAGGCAGAGATATTGATATCAGCGTTGGGACATTTATCTCGGACCGACCGGAAGGTGGAGCCTTGATTGCCCGACGAGGTGACGTTGCTGTGACAACGTAATGGTTGCCTGATTCGGAAAATTGGTTTTGGGTATTGACGAAGTGTACTTCTGAGCCTGTCTCTAAGAGATCTGATGGCATGACAGACAACACAATGTTAGGAAGATGCGGCAGTTTCGATTGACCTTATTTTGTGACCCTTTGGATTATGAGAAGCAAGGGAGTTCTTGCTCGTCATATGGACGGACGGTGTTGCGGACAGTGACGAGAAACAGTCTTGGCAGATACACAAGAGCAAAGTCCGCTGATACCAGCAGAAACGCAGGACCGTATCCCTAGGGTATGGGCCAATTCTAGACTCCGATGGTGGCGATTGCTATTACCTCTCGTAGATACGAAAGGTTCATGAGTGGACGTGCCTTGAGGATGACTACCAACTCGCTCTCAAGGAGGGATTTCCAGACGCCTGCCCCCAACAGCAGAATATGGCGTGCAATGCCTAGTTGCAAGCGGTCGAATGCATTGCTTATGGCAGGAAGACTGGCGTTGACAGAGGTCGATCAATGAGGACAGGCATTGTCATAGACCCTTTCCTATGGTTGAGGCTTGCTTGATGCTGCTGCCACCAGGATCGGGGCGTTCAAGTGCTTTCTAGAGCGACATCCTCCCTTTCAACTTGAACAAGGACTAAGTGACAACCCAGCATTAGCTCCCGTGATTTGTTGAGCAAGTATCTTGGAGCAAGGAAGAGCAATTCCTGCTTTGATGCTTGGACCGGCATCGGCGTGGTGAATTGAAACACATCGTCGCGTTGAAGTCGCAAGCCTTTCATCAGCAAAGCGGTGTAGCAGCGCTTTGTCCAAATGCAGACTCAGCAGCCATGGTTTGCGCAGGAGCAGGGAGTTCGCATGAATGGCTTGTTCTGTCCGTTCAGATCCTGGTCTCCAATCCGGTTTGGCGTCGTGTAACATGTTGGCAACAATATTCTCCGATCATGCTGTCTTTGTTTAGGTGGTTCAAAAAAGGTCCTTGTGCGGAGGCCGCAGTAATAAAAGCATAGTATTATCTTGTCCGGTGGCACAAGGGAACACGAGCACACGAGCACCGCTCCACGAAACACGCAACCGGCAAGGATTCGGCACGGCCTGTGCTCGCATTGTTGTTGTCCATGCTGTGAAGCTCTTGCCCTGCTTCGGCACCGCAGACCGGTGCTGAGGTTGATAACTCCTAGGCATGGCACTTTCGTCGCCCCATGCTCCTGCATTATGGCAGAGACTTGCGGTGAGCGAATAGGGTAGATTCCCAGTAGTTCCTTCCAGAATCTAGGACTCCCGTCGATCTGTTGCTGCAGTCAGCCTTCATCAGTCATCTCGGTACTGCATATGCAAGCCAAGTTGCACTGTTAGTTGCAGCGAAGAGAATGCCGGCTGTCACAGCAATTGCTTCGTGAGGCAAGTAGAGCCCAATGGGATGTAGTCCACGCCAGCTCGCTTGGAGTCGAAGGTGCCATTGAACTCTAATGGTAAAGACATTTTTCGGCCCGGAGGATTCCAGCTTGTCAACGCTTTTCAAACGGCTCTCACTCGTGACGAGATCGATCGTGTGCTTGCTTCTTGCACGCTCGAAGGAGGCGTTTGTTAGTGCGAATTTGAGTACTGAGGCGTCCACCACGACGTATGTCTTACGTTGTGCTCCAGGTGGCAGTCGCAACGCTGATGACTACACGAATCCTGAGAGCTCGATCTCGTCAGTGGTTTCACAGTGCTCAGACAAAGCAGCCAGCTTTGCACTGCAGCGATAGGCCTGCGTATGTGTGAAGAAGACCAGCCTGCGACCAAGCCTGCCGAGCTCATCATTTTGTCTTCCGGAAGATCACCACGTCTGAGCTCCGGCAGGCTGTCCTTGCCATCTGGACTGAACGGCTCAGTACATTGGTACAGTGGTGTTTTTTGAAGTGGGCCGTCCGTGCACGACCGGGGTGTTGGGATTCCTCCTTCTTTCTACCCTTTATTATATAGTACCTAGAATTCGAATAGAGTCTATCGCGTAAAATATATTCGAGTAGCTAGGAATTAACCGTATTCCCTAGAAGACCGAGCTAGGCGAAAAGTTAAGAAGGCTAAATATCCTAGTTATATATAGACGGCCTACTTTAAAAAATACTACTATATATATTATATATTATATCTTAGTACTTCCCCTACGAGTAGGATAATTATATAAAAGAAAGCTATATATACTAGAAATAGTAGCTACTAATAGAGTTAATACTTATACTTATAATATATATATATAATAGCGTTTTATAGTATCGAGATATATATAATAATAGTTAATCCGACTATACTAAACGCGGGAGTAACTAAGTATATAACTTAGTTTAATTAGACTTTCTACTATATAGTTAGATAGACTTTTATAAAGTTAGCTTTTACGGATCGTTCTTTCTTTATATAATCTACTAATATCGATAATATCTTAAGCTATTCGAATTACTACTAATATCTATTCGAATTACTAATAAATAATATTATTTAGATTATAACTTAGATAGATTTAAACGATTAAGCTTTTTAATATTATCTCTATCTACTTTAATCTAAGCTCTTTATAAGAGGCTATTCGATTCTATTAATTAGATTATTTAAAGTCTAATTATTCGAATTAGTATATTAGTTTATTCGAATTAGTATTACTCGAATAGAACTCTAGTCTTATTCGAATTATATTTTTCTCTCTAGATATTAGCTTACTATTTACTAAAGAAGATCTAAATATCTTTTTAAAAGGTTATAAAGAGTATAAAGACTAGTTCTTTATTAAAAGAAAGATCTATACTAACGAAATAGATCTTAGTAGCGACGAGACTAAACTAGATAAATCTATTATACTATTATATAGACTAATAAACCTAATAATAGTTAAATATATCGACTTTATTAGTATATTACCTTTATATCTAGATACTAATAATAATAGCTATATATTTCTTATCGATCTTTATACTAAGATTAATATTACTAAAGAGACTATAGTAAACGGTTTAGTTAAGCGAGTTATTAAGGATATTAATATAAGTAATTCGAATAGGACCGTATTCTTATTTAAATAGATCGGATTCGAATAAGAGAAGCTAATTATTTAAATTAGATCTAATATTCGCGAACTACTTAAAAGAGTATATCTACTATATAGTATATCTTCCTCGATCGATTTAGATAAGATATAAAATATTATAAATATATATATTAATATAGTTATAAGGACCTATACGTAGTATACTATATATTAGCTATACTAAGCCTTAGAAGGGCCTAGCTTAGCCTACTCTAGACTATTCTAGCTTTTATAGCTTCTTTATATTCTTTTCTTTCCCTTTCTTATCGATTTAAATATCTTATACTTAGAATAGTTTAGCCTATATATTATAATCTACTCTTATATACAAATCGATCTTCTAATATATAACGAACTATTTAGTAATAGCTCCTATTTCGAGGAAGGCTAGTAAATAAACCGCCTAATCTAGAAGCGAGCTAGAAGGCTTAGTAATACTAGATACTATCTCTAAGAGAGAGGATAATATATCTATAGAAGGCGACGAAGATAAAAGACTAGCCCCGCCTAATAAGGACGGACTTATAGAGGACTAGGGAGAGCCGGTCGATAACTAATCTAGCTTAGACGACAATAACCTAGAGCGATAGATTCTCGTAGCTAAGAAAGAGGCTAAGAAGATAGAATAACGAGCTAAACTAGCTAAAATTAAGACTAGAACTACTACGGCGAACGCGACGATTATAGAACTAGCGGCTAGGAGACTACTAGCTATTATTAGTCGGCCTATCTTAGGCTATATTATACTAACCTCGACTATAATCCCTAAGGCTCGTAATCTAATAATCTTTATAGATAAGAGCCGAGTAGAATAGTAGTAATAGGCCGACTCGATAGAGAGAATCTTCTATAGAAATCTAACTATCTACGTTACTAAGTTTACTAAGGTAGACTTTAGCGAAGAATAGGTCGATTATAAATACTAGTCGAAATAGAAGTACTATACTAAGTCGCTTAGGATAATCTAATCTATATAGAAAGAAATAAAGATATATATACTAGACTTAATAGGATCTATAGAAGAGAGAGCCTAACGGGCCTATATATAACTTTATTATACTAAATAAGGCCTCCGAGATCTATTAGAGCTTATAGAGTATATAAAGATCTAGTAGAACGAGATCGGTAAGGATAGATAGTCCTAATAGATATAAGCTTTTATAGTAGTACTATACGACGACTTCTAAAAGAGACTAAGTCTTATTAAGCTACTACTAGCTATTCTAATAGAGATAGAGAATAGAGCGTACGAATAATAGAGATATATAAAACTAGTAGAAGATAGTAGAGCGAAGAGAAAGGGTCGCCCGCGCTCTAATATAACCTATAGTAATATAGATAAGGATACGCTAGACTATAAACGACTATCCGGATCCTAATAGTAGTCTAATAGTCTATCGAGATCTAATTTAGACTATAGACTATCCTAGAAGGCTAACGATAACTAGATTCGTTACTACTACTACTAAGAGATAGGTTATAAGCGACTAGAATACCTAGCTCTAAAGTAGAAGAGGTCGGAAAACGATAGCTCTATACTATAGAACGCCTTATTATAGCTAGGGAAGTTTTATATATAGAGGAGTAGAAATAATCTATAGAGCCGGACTTTAAAGTATTAAAGCCTCGTAAGGAGCTAATTAGACTCGATCTAGAGTTTACTAGACTAGATAGATCTAGGAAGGTAAAGAGCTTACTCGATTATAGCGCCTAAGGTAACTTTATTAGTAATATACTAGCTAAAGAGCTCGGTTTATATCTAGAACGTAAGTCTAGTACTCGATATAGGACTCTTAATAGCTAGAGCCTATCTATTAACGGCTACTATTACGTAAAGTTTTTAGCGCTAGATATAAATAGTATAGTAAGAGGGTATATAGACGATTTTACTATAAATAGGATTTACGGTTTTAATATAGTCCTAGGTATATCCTAGTTATCCTAATAGAACCCTACTATTAATTTCTATTACTATATAGCGGTATAGAGAAAGCGAAATAGCCGAAAATAGTATAAGTTAGCTCTCGTTACTATAGTAACTATACTATAAGATATATTAGATCTCTCGACTATACTATATATAGGATCGCTAGCGCTAAATAACCCTTTATTAATAAAGATTATTCTATAGCGGTATAAGAAGTACTCGAAAGTCTTCTCTAATAAGGATATATTACTATTACCGGATTATAGACTATATAAATTAAGTATCGATCTTATAAATAGTAAGTTATCCCTATAGAGTCTATTATATAATCTCTCGGAGATAGAGCTAGAGGTTCTACGGAAGTATCTAGAAGAGTACTTTAAGAAGGGCTAGATTAGATCTTCGAGGTTACTAGCTAGTATAGGTATCCTCTTTATAAAGAAGAAAGACGGTAGTCTATACTTATATATTAACTATCGGGCCTTAAACGCTATTACTATTAAGAATCGCTACTCTCTCCTACTTATCTAGAAGTCCTTAAATAGGTTAGCGGGCTCGAATATATATACTAAGCTCGATATATATAATACCTACTATAGGCTCTATATTAAGGATAGTAATAAATAGAAAACGGCCTTTAGGATCCGTTATAGCCTCTTTAAGTATATAGTAGTCCTATTTAGGCTTACGAATACCCTAGAAACCTTCTAGGTATATATTAATAGTATCTTATCGGACCTAATTAACGTATTCTATATCGTATACTTCGATAATATTCTAATCTTCTCTAAAAATAAAGAGGAATATAAGTAATATATCTTAGCGGTCCTTAAGCGTCTAGAATAGTATAAGCTCTACTATAAACCGTCTAAATACGAGTTCTATACGGATTCGGTATCCTTCCTTAGATATAAGATTAGTCTATAAGAGGTAGAGATAGAGCTAGAGTAGGTTAATACTATACGAGATTAGCTAGTACCTAAATTAGTATACGATATCCGCGTATTTATTAACTTTATAAACTACTACCGCCGCTTTATTAAGGGATTCTCCTATATCGCGGCGCTACTAAACCGTTTAATAGAAAGGGGGCCTAATATAGTCTATAGTAGCTATAAGTAGTAGAAAGAGGAATCTTAGGAAATCTATATTCCGCCTAATACGCTTAAGTCGTTCTAAGATCTAAAGAAGGCGTTCTACTCGGCGCCTATATTAAAGTACTTTAATCTAGAAAGGCCTATATAGATTAAAACTAATATATTAGAATATATAGTATTAGGTATCCTATACTAATAGTACGAGTTTAAGGCTAAGATATAGTAGTTCCTAGTTATATACTTTTTAAGAAAGATAAATATAGCGGAGCGGAACTACGATATATATAATATTAAGCTACTAGCTATAGTCGAGATATTTAAGTACTATCGATACTATTTCGAAGACGCGAGATATTAGATAGAGCTAATATTAGACTATAATAACCTATAATAGTTTATAACTACTAAGTCCCTATTAAGGCGCTAAGTAAGATAGATAGAATAGCTCTTCGTATTTAACTTTATAATTATATATATCCTAGGTAAGCTTAATAGTATAGTAGATATAGCGAGTAGGAGGCCGGACTATATAGACGTCGACTATTCTAGCCGCTAGATAGCCTAAGAAGACTCTAAACTAGTTCTAAAAGCCTTATAGGCCTAGTTAGGGCTAGGAGGCCTAATAATAGGCGGAGGTATTACTACTAATATTATAAAGATAGTAGCGAAGCTAGAGGGACCCTTTAAGTACGTCTCGATAGTATAGATAGAGATAGAAGATAAGACTAATATCTTCTAGAGACTTTAAGTAGCCTAGTAGGAAGATCTAATAGCCTAATAGATCTATATAGCGATCGAGGATTAGTAGAAAGATCTTTAGCTAACGAGATAGAAGGATAGGAGTAGTATACTATAGCTTAATAAGTATATCTACGTACTAGTATACTTATATAGACTTAAGGTACTCCGAACCTACTACGATAACCCTCTTATAGACTACTTTAGGTTTAAAAGAACTATAGAGCTAGTATAGAGGGCGTACGACTAGCTAGATATCCGACGATATATTAAGGACTATACTAAGAGCTATAAAGCTTATAGTAGAGCGAAGCCTAGACGCTATAAGCTATATAGTAAACTCTATATAGAAGCCCTACTAGAGATATCCTAGAAGGACCTTATACTAGACTTTATTATAGATCTCCTATTAAGCGTATACTTAGACTAGGTATATAACTCAATCCTTATAATAGTAGATAGGTTCTCTAAAATAGCCTATTATATTCTAGTAAGGAAGGATATCTTAGCTAAAGATCTTATAGATACGTTCCTAAGAGAAGTTACGCGCCTATATAAGATACTAAAGTTAATTACTTCTAATAGAGGGCTAATTCTAATATCTAAGTACTAGAGCTCCTTTTACTACTATCTTAGGGTATATAGAGCCCTTAGTATAGCCTACTACTCTTAGACTAACGGCTAGACTAAGCGTTAGAACTAGATAATAGAGTAATATCTATAGGTATACTATTACTATAAGTAGGATAACTAGGTAAAGCTACTTAGTATAGCGGAGTTCGTATATAATAACTTAAGTTACTCCTCTATTAGGGCTACTCTATTCTAGGTATATTAGGTACGAGATCTACTAAGTACGAGATAGCCTAAAATAGCTTAGAAGAGTAGTAACTTAGCCGATATAGAGTAGCTTATAAAACGAGTAGTCGAAACGTAGCTTTCCTTTAAGTAGAGGCTACTAAAAGCTAAGGAAGACTAAGCGAAGTACTATAACCGCTACTATATACTAAAGAAGTATATAGTAGAGGATATAGTATACCTATCTACTTAAAACCTAGCTACTAATAGAGCCTCGAAGAAGTTAGACTATAAATATATTAGCCTATACTAGATCTCGAAGATTATTAGTAATATAGTATATATCCTAGAGCTACTAAAAATAATATTAATCTACCTAACGTTCTATATCTTATTACTCGAGCTATATAAGGAAGTAGATAAAGCCGTAAGAGCCTAGGATAATCTAGAAGAGCCTATACTAAATAACCTAGATATCTATATAGTTAAAAAGATAAAGGGATAAGACTATAATAAGGATAGAAGGTAGATTTATAGGATATCCTAGTAGAGATATAATTCTAAGGAAGATATCTAGGAGTATACTAAGGATATTAGTAGATCGGTAATATACGCTTATAAAAGGTCGATTAGATAAGGTACAAAGAGACGCCGAAAGCGTTAATAGGCTAAGATAGTCTTAAATAGGCCGGTATAGATAGATAGAGATACTCTTTAACTTAGAAAAGGGACTAGAAGTCTTATTAGATATATTTATATACTATTAACTAGGATATCTTCCTAAATACTATACTAAAGGAACTAAGAAGAGGGCTAAAATAGGCTAAAATACCTCTATAGAGTCTATATAATATATAAATAAACTAAGCTAGTCCTCCTTAGCGTTAATCTTATTAGAAGAGACTATAATATTATCTAATAGACTAGAGAGGGCGCGAGAAAGGGTAGTAGCCCTAGTCTAGGCCGCGATAGTAGTCTTAACGGTATAGAGGATAGTACTAAGGGTCTTAATATACTAGAATAGGTTAGAATAGGCTAAACTAGGGTAAGATAGACTAAGCTTACTTTATAGAGGGTAGTAGTACCCGTAGCGCTATCTACTATACTAAGAGTAGATATTAGGCGCTTCTTTCTACTTAAACTAGCTAGAGTCTAGGGAGTACTCTCCTTATTATCGTCTACCTTATACTATAATAAGGTTAGCTAGGCTAAACTAGGCTAAAATAGGCTTATATACCTTAAAGCTATAGTCGTTACGGATACGCTTAGCTATAAGTAGGCTAGTCTTAGAAAGTATAGAGATATCTATATATAAGTATAGGCTATCCTTACTAGCGAAGAAGGGCTTATTACTAGAAATATATTAGTAGGAGCTAGAATAGGCTAAGCTAGGTATATATACTATCTAATTATATTATAGAGCTCCGTAGTAGCCTCTTATATAGTCTTAAGGATATCTTCGTTAGTATTTAGGGTAATAGCGGTATAGCGAGTAGTATTAAAGGCGTCGATATAGCCTTAATAGGACTTAGGGAACTAAAATAGGTTAGAATAGGCCTAAATAGACTAAGATAGATATATCTACCTCGTAGTACTCGCTATTAGTACGGAGATAGTAGGTATAGTACTTTATATAGAATCTAGAGCTATTAATATCTTTATATTTATCGTTCTAGGGGTTCGCTATCTTATAGAAGTTCTAAATAGATTAGAATAGGCTAAAATAGGATATTTTAGGGCGGAGCTATACCTAGAGCTACTTAACTATAGTAATATTAGCTAGAGCGACGTAGTTAATATATAGATTATCGTTATAGGCGCCGGCGTTAGTCTATTCCTTACGCTACTTAGCCGCTATAGTATAGATCGGCGCGAAATAGGCCGAAATAGATCTAGATAGGCTAAAAGAAGTATATAATAGCGGCGGAGAGGACTTACTATACTAAGTTAGTATATACTAATCTAGAATAGGCTAGTATAGATATCCCTATCTATACTACTAAAAATAGTATTTCTAGCTTATTTTATTTATTAAGGTTATAGAAAGGAATTTAGATTAGCGGAAGAACTACTCGTACCCCTTACTTCCGCGATTAGTACTTAAATCTACGCTATACTAAAAAATATAGTAGCCTAAACTATATATAGAAAACCTAGGAAGTAAGGGTATATACAAATTTAGGATCTTAAAGATAATAATCCCTAGGAGGAGGATAGTTATAAGGACCTATACGTAGTATACTATATATTAGCTATACTAAGTCCTAGGAGGATCCGGCTTAGCCTACTCTAGGCTATTCTAGCTTTTATAGCTCCTTCGTATTCTCTTCTTTCCCCTTCCTTATCGATTCGAGTATCTTATACTTAGGATAGTTTAGCCTATATATTATAATCTACTCTTATAATAGTAGTATATATTACTACTAATATCTCGATAATATCCTTTATTTAATAGACTATATAAGCCTTCTAGACGACTTCCTTAAGTAACTAGCTATCTATCGATATAAGGATCCTAATACTACTAAGCTAGATCTACTAAAAAGAAACGCTATAAAGTAAGTACTAATTCGAATTAGGTATAAGACTAACTCGAATAGGTTTTATTTAAATTAGCGATATCTTTAATTCGAATAATCGCTTATCTAGTAACTAGCTCCTTTTAAGATATAAGCCCTTCGATCGACTAGATCGCTTTTACTAATATATTCTAGTATATACTTTAGTATCCGAAACTAATTCGAACGATCTATTATCTATAGCGATTTAAAGAGCTTATATAGTCCTATAATAGGATAATTCTAGCTTCTAAATATAAGTATCTTACTTTAAATATAATAATTCGAATAAGTACTCGATCTAATTCGAATAGTATAATAGTAGTCGTAGATTCTATATCCGCTATTCGAATCGATAGATAACTACTATAAATCGAGACGATTACTTCTTTAAGCCTATTCGATATACTAATTAGATTAATATAGACTATCTCTAGAACTTCTATTTAAGATCGCGACCTATACTATATACTTACTATTACTAAATTAAGTAAAGTAATAAATAGAAGAAATATTATAGTAATATTATTTAAATAAGATATACCCCTTATTCGAATTATATTTATTTAAATAGATACTAACTTTAATTCGAATTAGGGTTTATATATTTATAAGATCCTAGAGAGATACTATACTATAGCTATTTAGTATCCTTTCTTAAGCTTATACTAGAAGATCTTATTAAATATTCGTATATTCTATAGATATTAAGAGATATATATACGTACTCTCTACTATCTTCTAATAGGCTACTAGCGTTAATTCTTAAGGAGATTCGAATCCTAATCGCCTACTATACGAGTAATAAGCTTACTTTTAGTAAGCGCTATTCGAATCGCGATATTATCTTATTCGAATTATACTTACTTAAATAGGACTTTAAACTAACTCGAATTAGCTAGCTTTAAATAAATCGAGATATATAAGGAGTAGTTAAAAGATAAGGATATTAGTATAATTAAGAAGCTTATATAAAGTATAGTAATTAAGGATAGGATCTTAATAGAGATTATAAGATAAAGGCTTCTTCGTTATTTAAAGGATACTTACTTTATAGACGTCCTATTTAAATACGAATAGTAGAAATTAGACTCTAAGACAGTAAGTAACTCGAATAAGTATACTAATTAATTCGAATTATAACTATTTAATTAAGAAGATCTACTAATTCGAATATAGTAATATATCTAAGGCCTATAGAATTTAAGTAATAATATAATAGTTATTTACTTTTATAAGGTATTAGCGTAGCTCTTTTACTAGCTTAGCTACTTTAAAGTCGATATATCCTTTTAGTAGATATAATAGAAGAACTTAAATAAGATAATCTTTATAAAATTCGATAAGTACTAGAATAAAAGTATATAATTCGAATTAGATATCTCTTTAGTTCGAATAGCGATACTAACGAGAGATTCGAATTATAATACTAACTAACTCGAATTAGATATCGGTCTTACGAGATACTTTATTAAAAGAGAAATAATTCGGATTTATAAGCTATATTTCGATCGCCTTTTATACCTTATCGATAAAGTTACTAGAACGCTACTATAATAGTTATATATCTATAGTAGTAAGGATATCTTTAGAGTTATAGCTAATATAAGTACGAAATAAGCCGCTAGTATAATTCGAATCCTAGAATATCTTTATTTAAATAAGTTTCGCTCGAATAATAAATAGTACTAATTTAAATAACGTAGGTCTTAGCTAATACCTCTATAGTCTATATCTACGCTTTACGATTTAAGAATACTAAATTATAACTCTTATCTACTATAATATTTACTTTAAACGATCGATTAAGCGTATAGCTAGTAAGAGCTAGATAGATACTTATTCGAAGATAGAGAGCCTTCTATTATAGCCCTTACGAGAAGCTTATATTAATATAGTTCGAGAACTAATCGGTTAGTATTATTTAAGTTAGCGAATATTTTTATTCGAATAGTTATTATTCGAATAATAGATACTAACGATTCGAATTAGCTTATCCGTTAAAGAAGGTATAAGATTAAGCGATTAATAAGCTATTACTAATAATCCGGTATAGTATAAATATATACTAGTCTATAATAGATACGTTTATCTTCCGCTAGATTTAATCGTATATAAATACTATTAAGTCTTTAGATATATAGATCTATTAGATAGGGATATAGTAGGATCTACTCTCTATAATTAAATAGTAAGTTAATTTAAATTAAATCTCCCGATAATTCGAATAGAGATTATTCGAGCTAGTAACTATTATTACTTAAATATCCGATATTAGTAGGAGTACCTAATCTCGATACTATTAGTATAAGCTCTTTAGATCTCTAGAAGAAGTACTCGATCTCGATACTATTAGCTTAAGCTCTTCTAACTCGGCCTAATTCGAATAACTCTACCTAATAATTCGAATAAGTACTATTCGAGCTAGCGACTATTATTACTCGAATACCTAATATTAGTAGAAGTACTCGACCTTAATACTATTAGTATAAGCTCTTCTAATATAATTATAGCTCTCTTCGCTCTAATTCGAATAGTATTATTAGATAATTCGAATAAGTACTAGTCGAATTAGCGACCGTCTCTACTCGAATAGATATTCTCTATAAGATCTAGAATATTCTCGAAGATATCTCTAATCGTTAAGCTTCTTATCGACTATATCGTCGAATTAATAATAGGCGTTCTATTCGAATAAGAAAGATCGATAGCTTAAATAATCTCGTCCCCTTTACTATTTAAATAAGAAGCTATACTAATTCGAATAATACTAACTCTCGTATAAGGTAAGAAAGATTAATAATCGACTTATATTAAGCTAGTAAATCTAAGAAGATATAGATATTCGATAAGGCTAGTATAATAATAGTAGATATAAATAGATAGCTTATTTACTCGCTCTATTAAGAAGTAAGTTTTTATATCTCTAATTCGAATCGCTAATAGAACTAATTCGAATAAAGCTCCTACTCTAAAACGTTCCTATAATATTTTCTATAATAAGGGATCTATTTCTAGAAGCTTAGTCTTAGTAGCTATTCCGATTAATAATAGTCCGTTATAGCTACTAAAGAAACTAGTAACTTTAAAACCGAGAAAGCTAGACGTTAATCCGATCCCCTATTCGAATTAGCTAAGCGATAATTCGAATTAAGCTATATTATTTTCTAAGTATCTAATCGAAGGTTCTATCGCTTTTCTATCGTCGCTATCGAGTTCGATATTAGTTACCTTATCTAAGCGAACGAAAGTATAATAATTAAAAGAAGAACTAGCTATCGAACTAGATAAAAGACGAGAAGCGACTTAGATAAAGAAGTTAGAAAATAATTAGCTAGAATTAAAGAACTATAGGCTTCGATATAAGCTTAGAATAGATAAATAATTCGAATATATAGGATTTCTTATTTAAATATAAAATAATTCGAATTAGCCTAAAGCCTTATTTAAATTAAACTACTCTTAGATCTTCTTTCTCTAAACCTTTAAAAAGCTCTAAATTATAATAATCGATATAAAGATACGACTTTTTATCGTTCTTTAAATATACTAAATAAAGTACTTTATAATAATACTTCTTTAGTATACTAATTATTACTACTAAGTTAGCTTTATTAGTCTTTTTATTTTAAAGCGTAGAAAATAGTCGAGGTTATTCTATTAGCGAGCTAGATAGAATAGGCCTATAAGTTATATTAGAATTATTCTATAATAGTAAGTAATAGTTACTTATAACGGCGATCTAGCTAGATCTTTAGATATACTAAAAATAAGTAAGTAAAGCTAATTCGAATAGAAATACCTAGTAATTCGAATAATATATAGATTTTCCTTTATATTTATTATATTTACTACTATAAAGATAGAAGAAGTTAGAATAGGATTATTATTATTATAACTATAAGTAGAGATAATAAGAGATTAGAAAATAAGAAGTATATTTAATAGTATTCTTCTTAGAAGCCGATAATTCTAAAGATAGAGAGCTATAGCTTTATTAGTCTTAATTCGAATAAGAAATTAAGCTAATTCGAATTATACTTTAATATATTCTTCTCTCTCTTTACTTCTAAGAAAAAGCCTTTAAACTCTTCGCTATTATTATAGTCGTTATTATCGCTATTATTACTATTATCGCTATCGTCGCTATCGTTAGAGCTAATAGTAATAGTACTAATAGTATTAGTTTATTAGAGGCCTAAAGGTTAGTATAAAGAAGAAGAGATACTTACTAGATAGATCTAGTAGCTAAGAAGTCTAGATTCTAGTAACTATCTAAAGATTATATAAGCTTATTTAAATTAGACTATATAGTTATTTAAATAAGATAAGTAATAATTCGAATTAGAATAGATCTAAATTATTATTATTATTATCCTCTATAACTATAAGAGTAGTAGAGCTCTTACTACGAAGTATCTAACTACTAGAAATAGTATTACTATAGCCCTTACTCTTATCTATTTCTTAGTAAAAGCTATCTCTAATTCGAATTACTTAGCGTATTTATTCGAATAGAAGTATTAGCTAATTCGAATTAGCTTCGAAAAGAGTTACTTACTATAAGAGTAGGTTATAATATATAGGCTAAACTATTCTAAGTATAAGATACTCGAATCGATAAGGAAGGAGAAAGGAGAGGATATAAAGGAGCTATAAAAGCTAGAATAGCTTAGAGTAGGCTAAGCCGGGTTCTCCTAGGGCTTAGTATAGCTAATATATAGTATACTACGTATAGATCCTTATAACTACCCTCCTTCTAGGGATCGTTATCCTTAAGATCCTAAATTTATATATACTTTTACTTCCTAGGTTTTCTATATATAGTTTAGGCTACTATATTTTTTAGTATAGCGTAGATTTAAGTACTAATCGCGGAAGTAAGGGATACGAGTAGTTCTTCCGCTAATCTAAATTCCTTTCTATAACCTTAATAAATAAGATAAGCTAGAAATACTATTTTTAGTAGTATAGGTAGAGATACCTATACTAGCCTAGTTTAGACTAGTATATACTAACTTAGTATAGTAAGTCCTCTCCGCCGCTATTATATACTTCTTTTAGCCTATCTAGATCTATTTCGGCCTATTTCGCGCCGATCTATACTATAGCGGCTAAGTAGCGTAAGGAATAGACTAACGCCGGCGCCTATAACGATAATCTATATATTAACTACGTCGCTCTAGCTAATATTACTATAGTTAAGTAGCTCTAGGTATAGCTCCGCCCTAAAATATCCTATTTTAGCCTATTCTAATCTATTTAGAACTTCTATAAGATAGCGAACCCCTAGAACGATAAATATAAAGATATTAATAGCTCTAGATTCTATATAAAGTACTATACCTACTATCTCCGTACTAATAGCGAGTACTACGAGGTAGATATATCTATCTTAGTCTATTTAGGCCTATTCTAACCTATTTTAGTTCCCTAAGTCCTATTAAGGCTATATCGACGCCTTTAATACTACTCGCTATACCGCTATTACCCTAAATACTAACGAAGATATCCTTAAGACTATATAAGAGGCTACTACGGAGCTCTATAATATAATTAGATAGTATATATACCTAGCTTAGCCTATTCTAGCCTATACTAATATATTTCTAGCGATAAGCCCTCCTTCGCTAGTAAGGATAGTCTATACTTATATATAGGTATTTCTATACTCTCTAAAACTAGCCTACTTATAGCTAAGCGTACCCGTAACGACTGTAGCTCTAAGATATATAAGCCTATTTTAGCCTAGTTTAGTCTAGCTAACCCTATTATAGCGTAAGGTAGACGATAATAAGGAGAGTACTCTAGCGACTCTAGCTAGTTCGAATAGGAAGAAGTATCTAATATCTACTTCTAGTATAGTAGATAGCGCTACGGATACTATTACCCTCTATAAGATAAGCCTAGTTTATTTCGCCCTAGTTTAGCCTATTCTAACCTATTCTAGCGTATTAAGATCCTCGGTACCGCTCTCTATATCGTTAAGACTACTATTACGGCCTAGTCTAGGACTACTATCCTCTCTCGCGTCCTCTCTAGTATACTAGACGATATTATAATCTCTCCTAATAAGATTAATACTAAGGAGGATATCTAGTTTAGTCTTTTTATATATTCTAGGTTCTATAGGGCTATTCTAGCCTATTTTAGCCCTCGTCTTAGCCTCTTTAGTATAGTATTTAGGAAGATACCCTAGTTAATAGTATATAAATATATCTAATAAGACTTCCGATCTATATTTCGAGTTTACTATACTATAGATATTCCTCTAAGCCCTAAGGATATTTCTATCTACCTATACTAGCCTATTAAGGCCTATCTTAGTCTATTAATGCCCTCGGCGTCTCCTTATACCTTACCTAATCGACCTTTTATAAGTATATATTATCGATCTACTAATATCCTTAGTATACTCCTAGGTATCCTTTTTAGAATTATATCCTTACTAAGATATCCTATAAATCTATCTTCCGTCCTTATCGTAGTCCTATCCCTTTATCTTCTTAACTATATAGATATCTAGATTATCTAGGATAGGCTTTTCTAGGTTATCCTAGACCCTTATAGCTTTATCTACCTTTTTATATAGCTCGAGTAGTAAGATATAGAATATTAGGTAGATTAATATCGTTTTTAGTAGCTCTAGGATATATACTATATTACTAATAATCTTCGAGATCTAGTATAGGCTAATATACTTATAGTCTAACTTCTTCGAGGCTCTATTAGTAGCTAGGTTTCGAGTAGATAGATATACTATATCCCCTATTATATACTTCTTTAGGATATAGTAGCGGTTATAGTACTTCGCTTAGTCTTCCTTAGCTTTTAAAAGCCTCTACTTAAGAGAAAGCTACGTTTCGACTACTCGTTTAATAAGCTACTCCGTATCGGCCGAGTTACTACTCTTCTAGGCTATTTTAGGCTATCTCGCGCTTAATAGATCTTATACCTAATATACTTAGAATAGGATAGCTCTAGTTAAAGAGTAACTCGAGTTATTATACGCGAACTCCGCTATACTAAGTAGCTTTATCTAGTTATCCTACTTATAGTAATAGTATATCTATAGGTATTACTCTATTATCTAGTTCTAACGCTTAGTCTAGCTATTAGTCTAAGGGTAGTAGGCCGTACTAAGGGCCCTACGTACCCTAAGGTAGTAGTAAAAGGAGCTCTAGTATTTAGATATTAGAATTAGCCTTCTATTAAAGGTAATTAACTTTAGTATCCTATATAGATATATAACTTCCTTTAGGAACGTATCTACGAGGCCTTTAGCTAAGATATCCTTCCTTACTAGGATATAATAGACTATCTTAGAGAATCTATCTACTATTATAAGGATTGAGTTATATACCTAGTCTAAGTATACGCTTAATAGGAGATCTATAATAAAGTCTAGTATAAGGTCCTTCTAGGATATCTCTAGTAGGGCTTCTATATAGAGTTTACTATATAGCTTATAGCGTCTAGGCTTCGCTCTACTATAAGCTTTATAGCTCTTAGTATAGTCCTTAATATATCGTCGGATATCTAGCTAGTCGTACGCCCTCTATACTAGCTCTATAGTTCTTTTAAACCTAAAGTAGTCTATAAGAGGGTTATCGTAGTAGGTTCGGAGTACCTTAAGTCTATATAAGTATACTAGTACGTAGATATACTTATTAAGCTAGAGTATACTACTCCTATCCTCCTATCTTATTAGCTAAAGATCTTTCTACTAATCCTCGATCGCTTTATAGATCTATTAGGCTATTAGATCTTCCTACTAGGCTACTTAAATCCTCTAGAGGATATTAGTCTTATCTTCTACTTCTATCTATACTACCGAGATATACTTAAAGAGTCCTTCTAACTTCGCTACTATCTTTATAACGTTAGTAGTAATACCCCTACCTATTATTAGGCCTCCTAGCCCTAATTAGGCTTATAAGGCTTTTAGAACTAGTTTAGAGTCTTCTTAGGCTATCTAGCGACTAGAATAGTCGACGTCTATATAGTCCGGTCTTCTACTCGCTATATCTATAGTACTATTTAGCTTATCTAGGATATACGTAATTATAAAGTTAAATATAGAAAGCTATTCTACCTATTTTACTTAGCGCCTTAATAGGGACTTAGTAGTTATAAACTATTATAGGTTATTATAGTCTAATATTAGCTCTATCTAATATCTCGTATCTTCGAAGTAGTATCGATAGTACTTAAATATCTCGACTATAGCTAGTAGCTTAATATTATATATATCGTAGTTCCGCTCCGCTATATTTATCTTTCTCGAGAAGTATATAACTAGGAACTACTATATTTTACCTTTAAACTCGTACTATTAGTATAGGATACCTAATACTATATATCCTAATATCTTAGTTTCGATCTATATAGGCCTTTCTAGATCGAAGTACTTTAATATAGGTACTAAGTAGAAAGCTTCCTTAAGGTCTTAGAACGATTTAAGCGCGTTAGATAGAATATAGATCTCTCGAGACTCCTCCTTCTACTACTTATAACTACTATAGACTATATTAGGCCCCCTTTCTATTAAACGGTTTAGTAGCGCCGCGATATAGGAGAATCCCTTAATAAAGCGGCGGTAGTAGTTTATAAAGTTAATAAATACGCGGATATCGTATACTAATTTAGGTACTAGCTAATCTCGTATAGTATTAATTCGTTCTAGCTCTATCTCTACCTCTTATAGACTAATCTTATATCTAAGAAAGGAGACCGAGTCTATATAGAACTCGTATTTAGACGGTTTATAGTAGAGCTTATACTATTCTAGACGCTTAAGGACCGCTAAGATATATTACTTATATTCCTCTTTATTTTTAGAGAAGATTAGAATATTATCGAAGTATACGATATAGAATACGTTAATTAGGTCCGATAAGATACTATTAATATATACCTAGAAGGTCCCTAGTATATTCGTAAGCCTAAATAGGACTACTATATACTTAAAGAGGCTATAACGGGTCCTAAAGGCCGTCTTCTACTTATCGCTATCCTTAATATAGAGCCTATAGTAGATATCGTATATATCGAGCTTAGTATATATATTCGAGCCCGCTAACCTATCTAAGGACTTCTAGATAAGCGGAAGAGGGTAGCGATTCTTAATAGTAATAGCGTTTAAGGTCCGATAGTTAATATATAAATATAGACTATCGTCTTTCTTCTTTATAAAGAGGATACCTATACTAGCTAGTAACCTCGAAGATCTAATCTAGCCCTTCTTAAGGTACTCTTCTAGATACTTCCGTAGAATCTCTAGCTCTATCTCCGAGAGATTATATAATAGACTCTATAGGGATAACTTACTATCTATAAGATCGATACTTAATTCGTATAGTCTATAATCCGGTAATAGTAACGTATTCTTATTAGAGAAGACTTTCGAGTACTTCTTATACTACTTTAGAATAACCTTTATTAATAAAGGGTTATTTAGCGCTAGCGATCCTATATATAATATAGTCGAGAGATCTAATATATCTTATAGTATAGTTACTATAGTAATAAGGGCTAACTTATACTATTTTTAGCTATTTCGCTTTCTCTATACTACTATATAGTAATAGAAATTAATAGTAGGATTCTATTAGGATAACTAGGATATACCTAGGACTACGTTAAAACCGTAAATCCTATCTATAGTAAAATTATCTATATACCCTCTCGCTATACTATTTATATCTAGTACTAGAAACTTTACGCGATAGTAGCTATTAATAGATAGGCTCTAACTATTAAGAGTCCTATATCGAGTACTAGGCTTATATTCTAGATATAAACCGAGCTCTTTAGCTAGTATATTACTAATAAAGTTATCTTAGACGCTATAATCTAGTAAGCTCTTTACCTTCCTAGGTCTATCTAGTCTAGTAAACTCTAGGTTAAGCCTAATTAGCTTCTTATAAGGCTTTAATATCTTAGAGTCTAGCTCCGCGGATTATCTCTACTTCTTTATATATAAAACTTCCCTAGCCGCGATAAGGCGCTCTATAGCGCGGGATTATTATTTTCCGATCTCTTCTACTTTAGAGCTAGATAGTCTAGTCGCTTATAATCTATCTCCTAGTAGTAGTAGTAACGAATCTAGTCCTTATTAGTCTTCTAGGATAGTCTACGGTCCGAATTAGGCCTCGATAGACTATTAGGCCGCTACTAGGATCCGGATAGTCGCTTACGGTCTAGTACGTCTTTATCTATATTACCGTAGGTTATATTAGAGTATAGGCGATCCTTTCCTTTCGCCCTACTATCTTCTACTAGTTTTATATACCTTTATTATTTATACGCCCTATCCTCTATCTTTATAAGAGTAGCTAGTAGTAGCTTAATAAGACTTAGTCTCTTCTAAAGGTCGTTATATAGTATAACTATAAAAGTATATATCTATTAGAACTATCTATCTTTACCGATCTCGTTCTACTAGATCTTTATATACTCTATAAGCTCTAATAGATCTCGGAGGCCTTATTTAGTATAATAAAGTTATATATAGGCCCGTTAGGCTCTCTCTTCTATAGATCCTATTAAGTCTAGTATATATATCTTTATTTCTTTCTATATAGATTAGATTATCCTAAGCGACTTAGTATAGTACTTCTATTTCGACTAGTATTTATAATCGACCTATTCTTCGCTAAAGTCTACCTTAGTAAACTTAGTAACGTAGATAGTTAGATTTCTATAGAAGATTCTCTCTATCGAGTCGGCCTATTACTACTATTCCGCTCGGCTTTTATCTATAAAGACTATTAGATTACGAGTCTTTAGAATTATAGTCGAGATTAGTATAGTATAGCCTAAGGTAGACCGACTAATAATAGTAAGTAGTTTTCTAGCTATAAGTTCTATAATCGTTACGTTCGCTATAGTAGTCCTAGCGAAGTCGTATATAGGCCTATTAGGCCCTTTCCTCTATAGATCCTATCGAGTCTAGTATATATACTTTTATTTCCTTCTATATAGATTAGGTTATCCTAAGCGACTTAGTATAGCGCTTCTATTTAGACTAGTATTCGTAATCGATCTATTCCTCGCCAAAGTCTACTTTAGTAAGCTTAGTAATATAGATAGTTAGGTTTCTATAGAAGATTCTTTCTACTAAGTCGGCCTATTACTACTATTCCGCTCGGCTTTTATCTATAAAGACTATTAGATTACGAGTCTTTAGGATTATAGTCGAGATTAGTATAGTATAGCCTAAGGTAGACCGACTAATAATAGTAAGTAGTTTTCTAGCTATAAGTTCTATAATCGTTATATTCGCTATAGTAGTCCTAGCCTTAATTCTAGCTAGTTTAGCTCGTTATTCTATCTTTTTAGCCTCTTTCTTAGCCGTAAGGATCTATTACTCTAGATTATCGTTATCTAAGCTAGGTTAGTTATCGACCGGCCCTTCCTAGCCCTCTATAGATTCGTCCTTATTAGATAGAGCTAGTCCTTTACCTTCGTCGCCTTCTATAGATATATTACCTTCTCTCTTAGAGATAGTATCTAGTATTACTAAGCCTTCTAGCTCGCCTCTAGGCTAAGTAGTTTATTTACTAGTCTTCTTCGAAGTAGAAGCTATTACTAAATAGTTCGTTATATATTAGAAGATCGATTTATATATAAGAGTAGATTATAATATATAGGCTAAACTATTCTAAGTATAAGATACTCGAATCGATAAGGAAGAGGAAAGGAAAGGATATAAAGAAGCTATAAAAGCTAGAATAGTCTAGAGTAGACTAAGCTAAGTCCTTCTAGGGCTTAGTATAGCTAATATATAGTATACTATATATAGGTCCTTATACTTACTTAGACTCTTTCTTAGTAGAAGTACCTCTCTTATAAATACTAGTTAGAGAGGCCTTACTTTTCTTAGAAGTAGCTAGGGATCTAATTCGAATAAGATTAGTATCTAGTTCGAATAAGTAGAGAGTTTAATTCGAATTAACTTATACTAGAGCTAGATCTAAAACTAAGCTAGTAAGGAAAGTACTAGTAGCTATAGTCTTATAGTCTATTTTAGTAACCTTTTTTTAAGTAATTTCTTTATAGAACTCTATAATTTAAATTAGATTAGTAGTTAATTCGAATAAGTATTAGTACTAATTCGAATTATATATCTTTAGCTTTATTAATCTTATCCTATTTTATACTAGTCTTCTCTTCTTCGATAAAGTAGATCTACTTACTATCTAATCTTATAAACTTCTTATTAACTAGCTTAGAGTTCTTATTAGCCGCTTCTTTATAATCCTTATAAATATAGTCTACTAAGGCCTAGCGACCCTTATAAGTTCTCTAATTCGAATTAGTTAGTATATATATTCGAATAAGTAAGTATTCTAGTTCGAATTATATTTTATAGCCTTTAAATCTATAAGTAACTTCTCTTTAATAGATCTTAATACTAAGCTAGTTATAGCTCTAGCTATCTAGCTTCTTATTCTTTATAAGCTTCTATTCGAATTAGTTAGTATATTTATTTAAATAAGAGAAGGTACTAATTTAAATTATACTACTTTAAATAGTAGAAGATCCTTACTAGTCTCTTTCTTAATAGTATATAAATAGAGATAATATAAGCGAAAGTTCTTAAAAGCCTAGATATTATAGTAGCCTATAATAGCGGAGATATTATTTACTATAGCTATTTTAATATTAATTTAAATAAGACTTTAAGCTAATTTAAATAAGAGTATAGTATACTTCGAATAGGCGTAGTAGGGTAGTAGGGTAGTAGGGTATAGGTATTTAGGTTAAGGTAGAAAGCGCAGTCAGGTTTTAGTTAGCGCGGTCGCTCCCGCTTTTAGCGCGGTCGGGTTAGCTGAACCCACGAGACATACTGTATTGGAGAGCCAGGGAGGCAAGGCCAGCTCCGCGGCCTGTGCATAGCTATTTGCTGCATCGACACCGTTCTTGGAGCGCACGCTCATTTATCGATATCACTGTTCGGAACCATGATGGCGGGTACTTCGGGCGGCCGATCAGCTGGGCGAAGTCAATTACCGTGGGCATCGACAGCGGTCTGAAAATGAAAGGGTCCTCCTGCTAATTGAACGCCCAGCCTCCTGTTATTGCAGATTTGCAGGGTTGCTGACGCTCAAATGGCGAAGATCCTCCGCGCCCATCCAGTATCGTGTTTGAGGGACGTCGAAGGCTGAACACCGGTGATGCTCATAGTCGTGGTGCAGCGACCAGAGCAATACCCGTGAGCTCTGTTTTCGACGGATAGCACCGATTAAGTGAGGTTCATCGCGAAGCAGCCGCCAAAACGACATGGATCAAAGATGATTAGCGTGAGTCTAAGCTATATAAAGACTAGCGCAAAACGCGTGACGCGTTATTGACACGAACGCGTGCGTGCTGCGAAGAGCATTGAGCTAGGTAAGCGCTATCCTCACCGATGATAGACCACGAGCATCTAGCGCAAGACCCTGATGAGAGACTTGAGAGTACATGCTAGAACCGCTACTGCAGTCTTCGCATTGGTACTTGAGGCCGTCTTTGTCGCAAGTCGCAGAAGCGCAGCGCGAGGCCCACAGGGTGTAGTCGGCAGGGGCCACGTTACCTAGCCAGGCTGGCTCCTCACAGACAGTACAGAGTCTGTACGCATCGGAGTGACAGTGGATTTCCCGCACACCCTTGAATTCCAGGATTACAGCGAATAGCGCTACTCAGAATCGACGGTCCGCGTTTAGTTACTAGCACTCCAATGTGCAGAGACGCTGTAGGCCCAGGGCAGGCCATTATTGCAGGCCCAGGGCTCTGACCGCTGCAGAGACAGCTCGTTCTCGCGCTGTGTGACCAGCACATAGCGCGAACTGCCCGCTGCCAGTCCAACACGTCGCGTACCATAAAGGATACACTGCTGGCCTTGATTTCCATCACCGATTGTATTTGCAACTAACACACGGATCACTGTGTCCATGCGAATGACCAAGTTTTCGTGACGTCTTGATACATTCGATCCCTTTGAAAGTTCGATTTCTATGTAGTGGTCTGTGCGGAATCACTAGCGCATCTACGATTGGCCTTTGGCTTTTTGTGGATCCACTCCGTGCTTTCCTTCCGGCTGCTCGCACTTGCTTTGCGCCCGCGGTTCTTTCCTCCTGCCAACCGCACCACACTTCCAAACCGCCCGCCCAACCGCCAGAACATACTGTAACAGCAGGACATACAATTCTACTTCGACATCCCGAACACTCCCATGCCGATCGCGCACGCCTACTGAACCATGCTGAGCGACTGAACAGCTCCAGCGCCTGTTGCGACGGCGGCCTGCGCATTGCACACCGAACAGCGTTTGCACCCGACCCACCATTTGTTGCGCCTCTCGCGGAACCGGATACAGTACAGTAAACACAAACGGATAGCTCTTTGTTGACAGACGCGATGGAGCGCACGCGTCCTGCGCTTTCTATCGCGCTGCCGCTCAGCTGCGACTACCACCACGACGACACCCAGATGCCCAGGACACCAGAGGCACAGCAATGCGGTGAGGCACAGTCTGCGACTGAGCCGCCGCCTCCACCACGACCACAGCCCTTCAAAGTCAAGAGAAAGCGCCCATCTGCGCCATTCCAGGAACCCATAATGCTCGACACGAACATTATCCCGACAATAGAGATGTCGGAAGTGCCCACGCAAATGTCTAGTCCTACTCTGCAACCCACTTCAGCGCACTTACTATCGCCTATACCTATGTCATCTACTCTGCAACGCGCATTCACTCCTCCAAAGACGCCAGCCCCGAAGCTGTGCACTCCCTTCAGCCAGCTAGAAAGCCCAATGGCCGATGAATGGGACCTAATTAACAACACGAAGCCGGCCTTCCAACGCGCTGGTAGCGTTTGCTCGACATTCTCCGATTCTTCAGTTTCATCGTGTGGCAGCTCTGCCTTCTCAATGCCGACAGGCGGTTACGACAGCCCGCAGTCGGAGGCTACCGACCCTTTCATGGACGACGATTTGACTAAGCACGACAAGTCTATGTCCTCTCCGAATCTTGAGACCGACACCCCTCAAACGAAACGGATTAAGACGCGACGCCATGTGACCTGGACTCCACAAATGGACGACCACCTTTGGATGACATTCATGGCTTACCTTTCCGACCCGACGCTGACGCCTTTCAAGATGCTTCCTGGCAGCACACCACCAATGGGCGTGTGCGACCAGGTGGCAACCAGGGCTAAGCGCACTTGGCGACCACGCAAGGTCGTCCCAGTCACTCCTGGCTCGATTGATGCTCTGTTGGAGGCTGAAGCCCGCAAGCAACGGGAAGGTTCACCCGACACCATCCGCCCAAGCACACTGCAAGCCATGCAAGCGAAGTGGCCCAAGAGTGCTGCCACAAGACGACGTCTTCGCGAATTGTGTGCGCGGAGGCCTTCCATATCAGCACATTACCAGCGAATGTTGCGTACTCGTAGTCCGTCCCCATTCGAGACTTCGAGCCCCGCCACTAGTGGAGTGCCGCCCTCGTCTTCCTTCTCCAATTATGAGATGATGAAGACGCTTGTCACCTCCACTGCACCCTCCATGCAACCTGATGGTATGCTCGCACAACTTGCCAGTGTAGAGCCTCCGCCAGCTCCCAAAGCGTCAAGACCAGCGCGGCCCGAGGGTTGGTTTGACCGTATACCACGCTCCAAAGCTCACCAAAAGAGCGCCTCATTGCAGTCAGAGCTCAAGATCCACATCCAAGATATGGATCTCAAGCCTCTCGGCGGCCTTGATTCGCCTTTTGATGCAGAGCCTGGTGCTAGTCGCAGCCACCTCCTACGAAGCATGGCCAACACTAAGTCTCTTGGCCGTACAGAATTCAACGGAAAGTCTTTGGACTCACCTTTCGACTTTAAAGTCGGCGCGCCAACAGATCGTCGCTCACGCAAGCGTCGGTTCAGATCAGACGAGGAGAAACCACGTCGACCGGTTTTGACCGATGACGTCTTTGGCCCTCCTGTCGACCAGCAGAACGTGGTGCGCGGCCGTGGCTTCAGCGTCGGTGCTGTCCGTGCTACAGATAATCTGTCAAAGCTGTTCACGCCTCCGTCAGTAAGCATGGACCATGAGATGCCTGACATTTCAATCACATTGGCAGACGCCCCGTTGGGAAGTCGTTCCGCTCCCCGTCGACTTGCAGAACCCGTACCAAGGCTCGGCTCACCGTTCATGGAGACACCACCTCCCAGTCGTCAACAGCATAATACATTCCCTCGCACCAGTCTGCTCCCGACCATGAGCAACCAGGAGCCTTTCCATCAGCGTTTGCTTGAGCTTGCCAACCAGCATGCTGGCGATGAGACCTTTTGATCTCCTCCAGCCTTGACTCACCTTGTTATATCTGTATTGCATCCGCGCGGCGTACTTGGGCGCTCAATAGCATCTCCAGCATCAACTGCATCCTGGAGCAAACGATACCTGCATCTCGAGGTCGACGACGGTAGTCGACTATGACGAAACGATATCACGACCACATCCGGCCTCTTCCATGCCATACCGGAGTGGGGAAATGATCCAATGCATCAACTTCTCTTCTCAGCCACAAACGCATCGACCCGGTGTTCCGACCAGCCATACCGTATGGCAGTATACAGATGCTCTTTTGATATCCTTCTCTTGTGCTCTTTTGGACTTTTTGACAACTTCTCGAAGAATTTTGGTAATATCGGTGGTGGATGTGAACGAAGATGGAAGATGGAGCCATGTTGCTGAACTGAAGATGTGATGGACATCTGACACGAACTTCTCAACTTGCTTCGGCAGTAGAAGATACATACTGGATTTTTCTCTTTTCGTTCATGTTTTCGGTCTTGTACCTAGTCGTTGTTCTTCTTTTTTTGGTCTCCTTTGTTGCAATGTGGACACGAAGATGAGAAATGATGAGAAACTCCGCAGTCATGATAAAAAAGGACGGCGTTCAGGAGTTGTCTTTTTCTTTTCCTCCGAAACGTGGTACGCATGCAAGGGTTTTGGGAGAAGGGGGTTGGACAATGCGTGACGATGAAGAAAAATTAGTATCGATCCAGCTGGTCATCAAATGCAAAGAGCTTTGACGTCCACCATTACCTTAGCAATTTTTTCCTTGTCCTTTTCCCCCGTCTGCTAATGACCGACGGTATTGAAGTGCCGTCGACTCCGGTCTCACACTCAATGCCAGAATACCTGAGTTTCGTAGTAGTGCCATATTTGACACGAGATCGATAGATCTACTCGACACGCGCGGGTCGAGCCGCGCTCTTGCCTTCGAGACGTCACTCGTCGGGTTCCTGCCATTGTGCTACGCGAAACAATCGCACCTCCTTACTTTGCTGAACGAGGAACACCACATCTCAAATGCTTGACTAGCTCATCTACGAACCATGAGTAATAACAACAACGGTAGCAACACCCTCGATCTACCCAGCAGTCTCCGTGTCATTTCCCTCAATTGCTGGGGTCTGAAATTCCTCTCCAAACACCGACACGAGCGCCTCACGGAAATCGGCCGACAAATTGCCCAAGCTTCTCCCACGCCTCACATTGTCGGCCTGCAAGAATGCTGGACTCAGCAAGATTACCTCGCCATTCGTGAACTGACGAAAGATATCTTACCTTATGGCAAATTCTACTGGTCTGGGATTTTTGGCGGCGGACTTGCTATCCTTTCGAAATGGCCGATTGAAGAAAGTAGTATGTATCGGTACCCTTTAAATGGTCGACCTGCGGCTTTCTTCAGAGGGGATTGGTATGTGGGGAAAGGTGTTGCTTCGGCGAGGATTAGAATTGGGAGTGGTGTGAAGGATGTTGTGGAGGTGTTTTGTACGCATCTTCATGCTCCCTATGAGAAGGAACCGAATGATAGTTATATTTGTCATCGGACTGCTCAGGCTTGGGAGATTGCGAAACTTATGAGACATGCGGCTGAAAGAGGGCATATGGTGCTTGGTCTGGGGGACTTCAACATGGTGCCATTGAGTTTGGCTCATCAGTTGATTGAAGCGCATTCGCCTGTGAAGGATGTTTGGAGGATTGTGAGGCCGGATAGTGCTTTGGGTAGCTATGAGGTTGAAGCTACGAAGAGTGGTAACCAGATTGGTACTTGTCCGACTGCAGTGGCGTGCTTAGAGGAGCACGGTACGACTTGTGATTCGAAATTTAATACCTGGAGATGGAGCAAGCAGATGCAGAAAGATCTTGACAAGGGCAAAGACTCCACAGTCGATCCGCAGGCCTTGGATCCCAAAGCAAAGCGACTCGACTATATCTTCTTCGCTGACAATGCAGCAACAACAGGGCAGCAGTGGCAAGTGATCGATGCCAAGGTCGGCATGACTATGCGCCATCCGACGTTGAGATGCTCATTGAGTGATCACTTCTCCATTGAGACCACGCTTTTCCGACAACCAGTCCCGAAAGACCGGCCTTCTTTACCGTTTTCTCCCATGCGATACCTGCCGCACAGCACGTACTTGGCCATTCAGAATATGATCGCCAAATACGACCTCCGCGAACGGAAGCAACGCAAGTATCGCATTGCTCACTTCTTCCTGCAATTCGGGATATCCATCGGCTGTCTGATCGCCGTCTGGTGGTCGCCACGCAACTTTGTATCCTTCCTGCTCATGTTCCTGAGCACGCTTGGTCTTAGTGCTGGAGTCATTGATGGACTCATGGGCTTTTTGTTCGTCGGCAGCGAGCTCCGCGCTTTGCGAGAATTCAAGCACGAGATTGATACTGCAGCTGAGAGAGCTAAGACATTGACTGTGTCGAAGACAAGTACCGAAGATGCTCGCGTTGTCTTGCAAGATGAAGTACAGAATCGGAAAGATGAGGATGAGAGGAGTCCACAGGCCGCGATGATTGCTCAGTGAGCTTACGCAGCAACAGCTTTTAGCAGAACCTCACACCAATTTCATGTGCTTTGTGCTGAGGTCCCACAGTCCTCCTGCCAGGCACGAGTGCTACTTCTACAAGTAAAAAGTAATGCATAATCCACTCAGACATGAGCTCTGTGCAATAAGCACTCACAAAGATGAGTACGGAAGACGTTCACGCCATCGTACAAGATGAGGCGCAGAAACGAGGAGGTGAAGACGATAAGACTTACCAGATCAATATGCTTTGTGCTCTGACCTTAATCCTCTTCCTCTCCAGCGTCAACACCATGTATGCTTCTTCCCTTCTGCTGGCAGTCGGTCTTCATATCTGGCTTTCTGGTAGGTGCCAGGCATTGCTACGGAAATCTGAGTAGTTGCTATAAAGACGTCCAACTCATGGGTCGCTGTGCCCTCCTCCTCCCCTGCTTCCTCGTTGACAATGTAGATCGTACGTAGCTTAGTTCGAATGATCCGAAGCGTCGTCTCCTGGCTACGCACCGCTGGTCTCGACTGTACCCGCTGGCCGCTATTCCAACAACTGGCGTGCTGACGGTGTGATAATCGTGCTGTCTCGTGCCTCTCTTACCCTCGTTCCTTTCGCGATGGATGGGTCCTTTCCGTCAAGGCACTTGCTGTCGATAAGGGGGACTTATTCACCTGAATCGTGATCGTCTCAGTGTCCACTGTATCGGACTCAACGTCTTCACAACCAATCGATACAGCATCCCTTTGTTCAAACGAATCAAGATGAAAGCGACCTCGTGAACGCACAGCAACATCACACGTCTACAGCGCTCTTCTTCCTCCAAAAGATCTTGCATCGGGCATGTCAACCCGTATATGCCAGCTTGCTTTCGATCGCAGAGAATCGACCGGCGAGGAGGAATCGAGAATGTCAAGATTTGTGGCTGGGTTCATGGGGAGGAAATAATCGAGGAGACATACAGCAGTCTGAGAACGATCGTGGCAGGAAGATGAAGAGGATGGTGTTTTGAGACGAACAGTACTAAGCCTCGACATTCAAAGTGACACTACTTATGACGATCGTGTCTACAGAATATACACAAACTCAGGATTCTCTCTATCAGTCAAATCCAAAAACTCCTGGTTCTCCAACTTCTGATACCCAGGTCGAGCCCTGATCTCTGCCTTCTTCTTATTCTGACTCCTACACCACAAATAGATAAACAACATAATCCCCAGCCCCACACCATAGCAACAAATGATAACAATCTCAGCCGGAACATATCTCGGGGCATCTTTCGGTCTGAACGTTTGTGGTCCGATGATGTTTCCGACACAGTACGCGATCAGATACATGGCTGCGACTGTGGTTTTCTTGGTGTACCCAGCTACGTTGGTGGAGATCAAGGAGAGGAAGGCGACGAACGGTGTGGCGGTTGCCTGAGTGAAGTAGTAGCCTGCTAGGCGACCTGTGTTGTTTTCGAGGGGAAGACCGACTATGAGAGCCATGCCCAGGATGCCCAAGAGAAGGCCGGAGCTGGAGATCAGAATTCTGTTGTGCAGTTTGTCGCCGAAGTAACCGCAGAAGAGGAGGGTAGCGACTTCGACGGCGCCGCCGGGCGTGCCATAGAGAAGCGATTGTTGAGGTGTGTAGCCGAAGGAGGTGATGAGTTGGGAGAAGAAGTTTGTGATGCCGCCTGAAAGTCAATGGTATTAATGGAAGAGTACCTTATGACTTCGTGGGAGAGATTGGAAGCTTACCATTTGGAATGTCGGCGATCAAGGCATATGCTGTAAAGCCCCAGACCATAGGGTCAGTCAAAGCTTCGTAAAGCTGATACATCTTGAAATGCTTGTTTCCAACACCTTGCTGATTGATTCGGATTCTTTCCAGAGCGAGAATTCGATCCTCCTTGTTCAGCCATCTAGCATTGAGCTGGTTGTCAGGGACCCAGAAGAGGAAGACAACCCCCACAGCAGATGTGACAAGACCTGTAGCAAGGAAGAGTATCTGCCATCCAGATAGCGCTGCAGGATGCACTTCGATCCCCTTCGCGATTCCGTATGCTACCACGCCGCCCACAACTTGTGCCACGCCGTTGAAGGAGAACCAGAGCCCAGTGCGCATACCTTGCTCGGCTTTCGTGTACCATTGTGAGGTAATCAACGCGAATCCAGGAGTGACAGCACTTTCAGTCAAACCCAAGAAGAAGCGAATTGCGACTGCGCCGGCAAAGTTCTTGACAGCTGCAAAGCATGCCAAAACAATGCCCCAGATAATGATACATCCGGCACTGTACTTTCCCAGCGGTAGTCGTTGAAGTAGACGATTCGTGGGATATTCGAAAGCCAAGTATCCAAAGTAAAACATAGATCCCAGCCATTGGTAGTTATCACCCACGAGGCCAATGTCCGTCTTAAGACCCATAATCGATGCGTACGACAGAGTAGTCTTGTCAAGGAATTGAAGACCGTAGATGATACACATAATCTGTGCCACACAGGTTAGCTACTTCCTCACCAGCTCCGCAATAGATGTCTTCACATACCGGCATGAGATTCAAATCTATCTTCCTCAACAGCCTCTTATTCGTAGCCTCATCAATCTCAATAACTTGTCCCGAATGGCTAGCAAAAGCCTTCAAAGCCTCATCCGCATCATGAGAATATTTCAGGACATTTTCCGGTACACTGCCAGATCGTATCGCATCTGCGAGCGGCGCGGGTAGCTTCTTCTCCAGCTCTGGATCCACGTCGTAGCTGCCGCCATTCGCTTTCTCGGTTTCGGAGCTCATGATCGCAGGCGATAATACAGCGAGTGTACGATGAAGAGCGTCGGGAGGAAGAAATAGCAAAGATGAAGTGTACAAGACCTACGTAACTCGTGCAACACTATCTCCTCCCCGTAGGATGATGATAGCATTGCCGATCTCCCGGACAATCGCGTGGCAGAGGAGCGTTTCCGCCACGAATGCGAATGACATTTGGGGTGTGTCGCGTTGCATCTTCGGATCTTCGTGATAGGCGAAGCTTTGGGAAGGTGGCATTGAGGTGCGGCGAACAAGGGCGAGGGGTCGGCCAAGCACGATGTCGGAAGCTTGAGGCGGCTTGTGAAGGCTTCCGGTGTGCTTGGCTGTGGAGATATTCCGGTCAGACTTGAAGAGATCCAATATTGAGATATTGCGAACAGTCAGTATATGGTAGACCATGTTGTATTTCTGCCTGTTCCAGGAACTCGACAAGTTGGCGCGAGGGCTAATGCCGACATCGGTGGCAAGGAACCATTATGTCGGCGCCAAGATAGTGCTTTCAATGAAGATGATTAAAAGAGAGTCGTAGGACGAAGGACCATGACCTGACAGCATTGATTATATATATCAATTGGGCACCCTGATGGATGTACTAATGCTGACAGACGATAGCCTGGAGCAGAAACCGCTCACTCGGCTCGCTCCCGATCACTGCCATCCTTCACACCCTGCAAAGTTCATTGCAGCAGTCGTCAAATCTGACTGACAGGAGCGCGAAGCCGGCACTCCGCGATGTATCATGTCTATTGTTCTTGTTGCCTGAGATATTCTTTCTGCACCCATCGGAAGCGAGGATGGTCTTCGGGAGCGTTGTCAGCGATCTCGGATTGCTTACCACCTTCCAAAGCCACACGGAATCGCTCGAGTCGTGCCTGTCTAGTGACGAGATACATGTTTGCCCGCCAACCAGGTACGGGCAAGGCCATAAACTTGTGGTGGTGTTCTGGCTCGAGAATCCAGTGCAGCCCTCGTTCTCGCAAGACTTTAATCTCATCCAGAGCGATGCCTTCTCGACCGATGTTGTATGCTTCTTTGCGACCTAGTGGCTTGGTCTTGCTGCCTTCCGCGCTGACAAGACGCACGATAGTCTTGTTCCTGAGTTCGTGGGCGAGCAGGATATCAGCATCGTCGAGCCAGTGGAACAGCAGACTGCCAGAGCCAACGTGAGGATAGTATGGATTGATCTCGATAAGGCTGACCGCAAAATCTTGCTTGTGGACCTCGGCGTAAATATCGAGCGCACAAGCTGTGAAAGGCAGTTCAGTCGAAATTTCTTGCCATAGCCGGCGTGCCTGTACTACCATGTTCTGGAGTGCATGATCGCTCACATCCTCATGATAGGGTTGATAGAATCTGCTTTGACTGATGGCGACGACTTCAGAATTGTGTATGTAGCAGCGCCACTCACTGAGGCGGTCGAGCCCAGCATGATATGGAAAGAAATAAAGCTCGTTATCAGTCGTCCGATCATCAGATTGGTAGATGGAGAGTAGAGCTTGGACAGCACGCTTCGAGCAGACAAGCTTCTGCAGGGCTCCAGCAACAGAATGCACTGGTTGCAAGTTGCCATCGTCGACATCTTTGGGGCTGCTCTCGCTCAGACGCACAAAGTAGCCAGTCTCGCTCCCGATTAGACTTGGAAATCTATCTTCCAAGTGGTCGATATCTGCCCTGTAGGCCTTGGCCAATTGTGTTGAATATTGACATTTCATCGCTATCTCCAGGAGCCTTGTGACTATCTCGTGATTGAGGTGGAACCCCAACAGTGGTGGATGCAGCATACTTGCGGCGACCTTTTGAGACATCCAGCGACCCATATTGAACGGCAAACGCTCCTTCTCGCGACGATAGAGGTACGCCGGTGTGAGGTAGCCGGTCTCTGCGATCCATGGTGCTAGTGCATGTCTATTGTAGGCATTCAGACGATCGTTCGGAGAAGTCTTTAGCGGGCATCTCTGGATATCAATTTGTGCCATGTTGGATGTTTTGCCGCGATGGAGCAAAGACTTGGATGAGAAGACTTATGAAATCGTAGGAGCAGTATCGCAGCTGCTTTTCGATTCAGCTCTTGTCCTCGACTTGTCGTTGTTCCTGCATCTGCCACTTTCTCTGGACTCCGTGTGGATTTCTGCTGGCAAGAACTCTCCTTTCTGAAAGTTCAGCACCGAACCTTGTCTTTTGGAACATGGCTGGAGAGGAATGCTTCCAGGAGACTATGTTTCGAGATCACTCGTCTTTTTCGGTGTCCATTATAGGCGGCGGTGAGTAGCCTAGCGCTTATAGGCATGCCAAAATTTGTATTAGATATCTGTGGTCAGCATCAAATTCGCATTGATGGGTACCTACATGTCGCTTTGGGAGCCCTTTGGGCAGAGCATATACCGATACCCGCGTTGAAGAATGCTCCAGAGTGGTGCCACGATAGTCATGCCCTATTGTATTCGCTCAAAGGGGCTCCTTCCTATCGCTATTTTCGCGCGTCTTGTCTTCCGTCCATTCGAACACTCATTCGCATGTTTTACGACAAAGGTTCGCCCTAGGACCGTACCTCGTCAATGATTTCACGGTGACCGTCCTGAAGTTGAGCAATCGAGCACGAGCGAGCACTGTGTGTTGCGCGAAGTTTTCGATGAGCACACGACACAGTTCCCGATGCGGCTAGCCAAAGGCACGACCTCCACTTGCGTACCACTACTGCAATGCCGAGTATTACCAGACCAATGGCATTGAGAATTGTGATGAACATACTGGCAGTGCTCAGGCTGACAGGCTTCAAGAGAATGAGATCAATTGAAGCTGCCAAATTGTAAAGACTGAGAAATAGATTTTCAACTTTCACGGAGCCGAGTCCGAGTCATTTTGAGCCTCTCGATCTCGCTGTGTCCAAGTCGCCGCCCTGCTACTATCTCTATGTCTGTCGTCCTTTTTTCATCTAGATAACATTGTCGAGCCTTGGTGCGTAGCCAAGATTGACAGCCACAATGGCCGCAGCTTCGCAAGCAGACATTGATCGAATCTCTGGGGCCAATGCGAATGTCGCGCCCGCCGAGTCGTCGTCCACGAAACCAAATGGTGCAGCAGCCAAGAAGAAGAGACATCGAGGTGGCAGGAAAAGGAAGAATCGACGCCAGAGCTTCATAGCGCCTTCAGAAGCACCCACAGAAGATACCACCGAGGGCGAGCGACCGAGTCTTCTCGATTCCACCCGCCATGCATCGCAGCGAGATAGCTACTATCGTGTACAGCAGTCCGCTAGGCGCGCTAGTAACACCAGCTTGGAAAGCGAGGCGCTGTTGGACCACCGTGAGCATGCACCATTCGGCCGCTCAAGACGGGATACCATCAAGAACAGTCTGGCGCGCGTGAGCCTTCCCTTCACCAGGCATCAACATCGCGCCTCCGATGCATCTATGGGCAGATCTGGTTCTGGTTTGCCCAGATCACGTCTGGCACATGCAGAAGAGGCTGCCATAAGTGAAGGCGAGGATGACCACGATGGATCCAACGACAGGACGCCACTTCTCTCCAGCAAAAATCGCTCGCAGCCGAATCTATCCCGACACAACAGTGGTCTAGGGCCTGGATATGGCAGTCAGGGTGCCTATCGTGGGAGAAGATCCTCGAAAGACTCCAGAACGTCCTCCAGAAGAGGTCTGCAGATCGTCACTACCGCCAGAAATGGCAGCGAAGAGGAGCCGCACGATGTCAACAACCCGCCGTCAATGCCCGGCTCGCCACAGCTTGGTACGATGGACGATGTGTTCCTCGCTGGCGGCGGAAGCGAGCGTGGACGCGATGCTATAATTGACATTGCTGCTGATGACGACGAACGTTTCGCAAGCACTTCACCGCAGAGCATGAGACGCAGGCCGACTCTGGCTCACATTGCAGAAAGAGATGTATGCTTCCCAGACGATGTTGATATGTCAGATCATGGAGAGGGATCGCCACGCCCACGACATGAGTCTTCTGAAAGGCCAAGACGGAGACGCGGTAGGAAGTGGCCCGATCTGGAAATTCTTGAAGACTGGAGCAGGGAAGAGAAGGAAGAGCGCACACACCAGGAGATCCTCCGAGCTAAGAAGATTTCTGAGCCAGTCATGGTCAATGGCAGACTGCGACCAGCAAAGACCGCATGGCATAGGGAGGAAGACGATTCTCCTTTCAGATTCACGTACTTCAACGAGACTTTGGATGGTACCATACATGCCAGAACAATCAGCGACTTGCAGGATGACATGACTTTCCGTGAGCTGTTCTTGCCCGACCACATCGAGCTTAGCGACTCCGATGATTCCGAAGATGAAGGTACAGGAGAGGACAATGCTCTAGAACGACCTGCGCTGCGAAGAGAGGACTCCAACGAGACTGCGGCCACTGCGGCGACCAATATCAAGGATCCTGCTGCAATGAGCGAGAAGGGCATGCAGAGTCGTCAGCCATCTGTCATGAGCAAGACGGCGGGAGGATCGGCGAACGCTTCAGGAAATGCTACTCCTAAGCCACACCGAAAGAGATACGGCCCTCGACCCACCTTCTGGCTCGATGTCCTCCAGCCTACCGAAACCGAGATGAAAGTGCTCTCAAAAGCTTTCGGCATTCATCAGTTGACTGCTGAGGATATCCTGATGGACGAGCAACGTGAAAAGGTCGAGCTGTTCCCATCCTATTATTTCGTCAACTACCGAACGTTCGAGCAAGATAAGGACAGCGAGAACTACATGGATGCGATCAACATGTACGTGATTGTGTTCAGAGACGGTGTCATCAGTTTCCACTCTAGCATGAGCCCTCACCCAGCCAATGTGAGGCGACGAATTCGACAGCTGAACGACTACATGAGTCCGACCGCCGACTGGATCAGTTATGCCATCATTGACGACATCACGGATGTGTATGCGCCATTGGTTACAGAGATCGAGACAGAGGTCGATGAGATCGATGAAGAGATTCTTTACATGCACACAACTGCCGCTGACAACGCTGAGGGTACCCAGTCGTCGGAGAAAGATCAGCGGCCGAAGAGCTCGAAGGGCAAAGATGACAATCGTTCCCAGAACCAAGGCGACATGGGTGCTATGAAAGCCGAAGGCGAAAAGACTGCCGGCGAAAGCGGAGGTGATATGTTGCGACGTGTCGGAGAATGTCGCAAGAAAGTCATGAGCTTGTACCGCCTTTTGGGTAACAAGGCAGATGTCATCAAGGGCTTTGCGAAGCGTTGTAACGAGCATTGGGAAGTCGCTCCGCGATCTGAGATTGGTCTCTACCTCGGCGACATTCAGGATCATATCGTGACCATGACGGGCAATCTGTCGCACTACGAGAGGCAAGTTCAGAGCTCGCTACCCGGAAGAAAGCATTTACTGACATGTACGTCCAGTCTTCTCAGCCGAGCCCACGGCAACTACGTCGCCCAGATCAACATTCGCATGAACGAGCGAGCGGAGCAGAACGCTGACGTCCTTGGAAAGCTCACTGTCTTGGGTACCATCGTCCTTCCTATGAACATCATCACTGGTATGTGGGGTATGAACGTGTGGGTTCCAGGTCAGGATATCGAAGGCGATCTCACATGGTAAGTCCACAAGCTCCCTTCCTTCCTTCAACACCACAGGGTTTCTAACGATGTTTCCAGGTTCTTCTGCATCACAGCCGGCCTCCTCGCTTTCGGTCTGGTCTGCTACTTCATCGCAAGGAAGGTGTACGGCATTGTATAAGTAATGCCTCCCGGCGTTTTGTATCCCTGAGATTGGACCTAGGATCTTTCACACGCATCGTTTTGGAGCAATTCTTGTATATATGGTGTTCTTATTAGGAAAACGAGACAGCACGTAGATGGGATAGAGGATGAGACGATACAGCACGCACGCACACGAGCGATGCGGTCTGCTGCACTGGTGTACAGCACGGAGAGTGAGAAGAAGAAGTATTTATTGCCTAATGAAATCGCGTTTGCACCCATTATCTCCTTCACAGAAGCAGAATCTGATTTCGGGATGCCTCAAGCTGCAACTGATATCATCCAGCTGCAACTCATGCTTCTCAACCATCTCATACCCTCTTCCCAAACACCCTAATCCTCTTAACCCCACCATCAGGAATAATCACCAACTTCACAAACCCATACTTCCTCCCCTCAACCTCCTTCAACTCAATCCCTTTCTTGTATTCATGTTCCGCGTCCGGTCCCGTCTTAGTCGGAGCCAAAACCTCAACCCACCTCCCATCCTCATGTCCCGGCACTTCCGTCCCCTCAGCAGCAAAAACCTGTACTTTCTGCGGAAAATTCCCTCGGAAATGTGCAGTATCAACAACAACTTTCTCAATCTCTCCAACAGTGCCTAATTTTATAATCGTCCAATCAATATGTTCACCCCTAGATCTCTTCGTTTCCCAGCCATCACCCATATCTACTCCTCTTCCAGGAAGGAGTAAGTTGTCTTTTGTACCGAAATGTTGGTCGCTGCATGACACGGCTACGCCGCCGTTTACGGTAGCTGCGAGATCGAAGACAGCATTTGTATCTTGTGGTAACACGGGTACTACGTCTCCGAAAAGACGGAAACGTGCGATACCGCCGTCGGGATACATGAGTAAACGGACGTGAGTGTAGGCGTTTTCTGTGATGTTGGGGAGTTGCCAGGCTTGTCTGCGACTAGGACCGCAAGGTTTGTTTTCTAGTATTGTTTCCCATTTTCCGTAGTCTTTCTTCGCGACTCCGGCATCGTCGCCTGTGTGGAAAGTTCCTTGCACTGCAATTTCTGGGGCGTGATTTCCATCGAAGAATGCTGTGTCCACTTCTACTCCTCTGACTCTTCCACTCGCGACGCCGAGTTTTATTACGACCCAATCGTATTCTTCTGTGTTATGGCGTCGGGTTTCCCAGCCGTCGTACCAGGCTCCGGCGTAGGTGAAGACGCCTGGTTTGCGGATTGGTGGGGTGGGTGTGGTGAGGTTGTCGGCTGCGGCGAACCATTCGTCGGAAAAGGAGAGGATCTTGGAGCCGAGGGCTTTGTTTATGAGGTCTGTAGAGTCAGTACGGAGAAGTATGGGAGCTTGAGATGTGATTGTGGTGTACCAATGCTGCTTGATTTGAAAGTTGAATCGATTTCTTCTGCTGGAATAGATTTGATTGCGGCATTGAGTGCATCTTGAGCGGCGTCTGGGGTGAACACTTGAGCTTCCATTTCAACAGACTCTGCAATTCAGAGGCAAGCAATGCAAAAGTGACAGCAGGAGGATCGTCCGTGTTTTGGTGGGATGTGCTACGACGCATCAAGCTTATCGATAGCAATAGTTTCACTCGGCCTTTGAAGGCGATGTCGGCCGGCTGCGATAGGGTCTCGTGTCGTGTCAAGCTGTCCAATCATGGTGACGCCAAGTCTAAGGTGAGGCTAACCTACTCGATATGATCGAGTAAAGGTATGCTAAGTAGCCCGGAAAAGTTTTGTGACGTGGCATTCGTGAAGCACGACATCGCAGACTTAGTTGTGATCGAGCGACAGAGTCGAGCTGATTGGCAGTCCGAGTGTGATAGCAAGGCTATCGTTGCTGACCACAATTCGCGAACGCAGTCGTCGAGTTGACGGGCAAAAACATGCGAGAATGAGGTCAATTGATCGATGGCTTGCATCAAGAGCTGTCGTCTAGACTAGCATCAGCGTAGACGCTATGCCTTGTTCTGCCAGGATCCAACTTGTCGAAGAAGTCCGGCGGGACCGTAGGAATGTATTTTCGTTCTTGCGTCTTGTTCATGCCTCCGATTCCCGAGCCATAGCTCACAAGCATGTCGGTCGACGTTGGGAGGTGGAAGGGTAGTAATAATGCTGGGTTCATGAGATTGCTCTCTGGCTGGTCGTCTTCATCAAGAGAAGGTGTACCGGGTGGCACAGGTGTAGATTTGCCGTTGGGGTTCTGAGCTCCAGGCGTCGAAGGCAGGTCCTTGTTGTTCCCAGACTGAGGTTGTGGTTTCGGTCTGCTTTTGACCTCTTGTATAAATCGCAAAGTCGGTCTGTTCAAGCCTTTCTCGCCGACCTCGCAACGATAGTGCTTCACTGAATGTAACAGCTGCATGGAGGAAAGCGACGGCAGTTGTTGTAACGTTGTTTCCATTGCTTCACGATCTTCGCCGATTGACGAGAAACACTGCAGCCATTGTAGAAGTTGCACAACAGGGGCCAAGTGCCGTCGTGCTGCGTCGATCGTCGACTCTCCGCTCGAGGTTGTGTGACCATTCTCATGATGCTCTGGTTGCTTATTGTTCGTGCGTGCCCAGTCTTCCAGCATCGATATATTCATGCGGATCTGCATGGCTTTGGTGCGTGCCAAGTATCTCTTATTGGACATTATCCGGTTGAAGATCTCAGCGCCCAGCCAGTAATACAGCTGTGATAATATCTGCGAGACGATGACTGAGTGGACGTCGTAAAGATCTAGTACGAAGAGCGTCGATGCGAGCAGAGATGTGATGTTCCGCGGCGAGATCTGTGCTTTCCGTTTGGGTGATGGAGGACCAAATCGCTTCTCCATCGGCTCAGGTTTGACAGTGGTTTTCTTCTTCAGGAAATTCCACTCGTGTTGAAACGAGACATCCTCGAACCCAGGAATAGTCTCGTGATCGAGCATGGCGGAGTCAAGGACTTTATCTATGAAATGAGTCAGCGTGGTCTCAAATTACGCCAATTCCTCCCTTCCTGACAAGACTGTTGAATTGGGCGTGAGTGCTGAGGCAGTGCTCGCGACACGGAGTCGGCATGAGTATGCACACGCGCTACTTACCCATTCGTCGCTCTGCATCTCGGATGATGAGGATGTAGATTTCATGGACAAGTTCTGCCATCTGGGCCTGGAATTGTGTCGTCACTTCAGTGAGACCGGTATCTTTCTTCAGGTAGTACAAAAGCAACGTAGCGTTCGACAGCCAGAATGCCAAGATAGTCATGTCCCATTGATTTCGATCCACGACAGCATATATCTTGTCTTGGGCGGATTCAAGCCAGTCCGTGAGCAACTCGGGACTAGAGTGGTAATGCGCGTATCGAGCGCCGAGAAAAACAATGTTCGCGGGGACTGGTTTCTGAGAAGCTGATCGTTGCGGCGTCATCTGTGTGATCAGGAAATCCTGTATTCGTTCAATGTCGCTTTCCATAAAGACGAACATTTGGTCGTTCAAACATCGGTCCCAGATGAATTCCTGGGCATCTTCAAAGTCATCTGGCGAGTCCGGCGCCTCGTCCAAGCCCAGGTTGCCGAGATCGACCTCCAGATTGATAGCGCTCTCCATCATCATGCGTCTTCGCTGTTCGCTTTCTGCCAGTTCCTCTTCAAATCGGTCTTGAGAGAAACCGGCACTGTAAAAGTCATCTGTAACTCCAGCATTGCCTGTATGGAAAGCTGTATAAGCGGGTGTCATTGTGCGAACATTATTCTGATCACTCCATGCAAGATGCTCGCAACATGTACGAATTTGGACCCATGATGCTCATCGGATGGAAGTGGAAACTCACCAATGCTGTACCCATTGTGCTTCAGAAATTCCGACATGACGGTTCCTGGCGGGACAAAATCAAGAGCAGTCCTACCACTCGAAGATTTCACCTCCGTCGAGGCTCCGTGATCCAACAGCAGCTTAGCAATGTCCTGGTGACTGTTCGTGATGGCCCACATCAGTGCTGTCCATTGATTCTTGTCCTGATTATCCACGCTCGCGCCTGCATTAAGTAGCGACACGACAAGCTCCTTGTGACCAAAGCAGGCAGCATAAATCAAAGGCGGCGTCCCTTCCGCATCGGCCGCGTCAATCTCTAGTAGCTCTGATGCTTCACCTCGCACCAAACGTCTGACTCGTTCCACGTCGCCATTGCTTGCTGCTAGAAAGAGAAAGTCCTGCAGAGCTTTTGCTTTTTGGTCGCGTGACAGCTTCTCGTTCGCCAACACTTCGTCCTCTTCCGTCTCTGCTATATTTGCTGGACTTCGTGCCGAAGCAGCAAGCATCTGTGCGACTCGTGCGTCATCGTTGCCAAAGTCTCGATCGAAATCGTCGTCGGGTTCGTTTAGTGATAGGTTGAAGTTCAGAGGTTTTGCTATTGTAGGCGCACTCAGGAATTGCGATTGACCTAGACCACATCAGCACACGCTTCCACACCATGGTCTTCGCTTTGGCTTCGAATCGTGCCTACCCTGCCATGCATCATAGTACTCAGTCTCTTGTCCTACATACTCGTTGCGCTGATGCCTTCGATCGTCTAGCGAAGTAGGCAGATCAGCAGGCAATTGGCGCGGCTTCTTCACCTCTTGCACCTCCTCATGCTCGCTGACTTCCTCACCACTGTCATGGCGTGGTGACTCGGTATCCCTCTCCGGGTCCATGCCCGCCCGCTGTCAAGTGCTCGAGCTGCCTCTGTCCGCCTTCGATCGCGTCATTGAGTCGGGTTGTTATGGTTTGAGGAGAGTGCGACTGGAGCGGACTGGAAAACTTCCTGTACCGTTTCTGAAGCGGCTGGGTGCAAGTTGAGAAGGAAGTGGTACCTATTGAAGCTCTGTATGAACCATTTGTACTGAACATTTGAGTACTGAACATTTGAACAGAGGTCAATCAAATTTAGGTCACACGCTTCTACCCGCTCTCCCGCAACACAAGCGAGGGAAGGCGCGGTAGACCCTGCATCCAACATCCCTGTTCCATTTGTTGCTAACCTCAAGGACCGATGGCATACCGTGCACCTTGTGTTTGCGACGATAACAATTGTGGAAGCATTCACAATTTCGATCTCCAGTGGGAAAAACATTCTGATCTCACAGCCTCGCCTTACAAGTCTACGCAATCAGAAATTTAGAAACAACAAGCAGAAGCTGGGAGCTGAGATGGTGCTTACAAACGTAACGTACAGTAGCCGGTAGTTGAAAGCTTAACGCGAGTGGAGCTGCCTTGCCGTTTCGCGATTGATTACACTGCTGCGTGAACTCATCTGCTACCTACAACGCCGACCCTCATCGCCCATACGCGCATCTTCACCTCACGGCGATCGCACATCCGCGCAGCTTCTAGGCTTGCTCATCAGCATCCTCCGACCTCGGCATGGAGACGCAATCGACTCCTGGACCTCCATAAACAAGCATGAGCGCGGCAGAGGTGTATTGTCGGAGCTAGAGGGCAGCTGCTATGGAGCTCGGCAAAGAGCAGGACGGCGAGGAGGGAGTCGCGCCCTTCCGTCGCATGTTCGAGAGGCTGAGGGAGGAAGTGCCGGGATATGAGTTCAACGACCGCATCCCTCCTTTCCACTCCAGCTACGATAACTGGCACTTCTTTGGCAAGCGCAAGGCATCGCAGACCGGCGATCGCAAGACGAGTGCGTCGTCGATATCGGGCTCCTCTCGACCATCCTCGATCCGAACGCGATCCGACTACGATGCTGTACCCATCGACGGACAGGAAGAAAAGGAGGTATGGGTCATTGGTCGTGTGGGCAAGCAGATTCTCCGCCTGGAGCGCGAGTTCAAGCTGTGTCAGGCGTTGTTCCAACAGTCCTCCGAATCTGCCGCAGAGAGGAAACACTTTGTGAGGCCACTGGACTTCTTTCGGCTTCCCGCGAGACATCCTGGCGAGCCACCGTTGTGCTGTTCGGTCGTGGAAGCACCGGGACGCAACTATTTGAGGGAAGTGGTCGAGTTTGGGCCAAACTTTTATGCCGGAACGCCGGATAGCCCTCAGGAGCAGAGACATGAGCAAGTCGCACTGTTGACTTTCCTGGACTTTGGCATAGGAGCTAGCGAGTGCTTGGAAATCCTTCATCATGGCAACGAACTGGTTCATGGAGAGCTTCGGGGCGATGCTTTCCACTTCAATAAGGAGACTGGTATTGTGCGCATGATCAGCTTCGGCTCAGGCTCACGGAGCTTCGAACACGGCCTGACCTCTGCCAACTGGTCCACGTTGATGTCGCAGCGTGGCGTGGAGCATCGATTGCAGTTCATTGCCCCTGAGCAAACAGGCCGCCTGCCAGCTGAGCCTGACGCAAGGACTGATGTCTATTCACTAGGCATACTCTTGTGGACCATGCTGACCGGTCAGGCGCCCTTCGAAGGAAAGACCCCTCTGGACATCATGCAAAACATCCTTTCCAAGAGAATACCTCCGCCTTCTTCCCTTAGATCTGATGTACCAGATGCGCTCAACAAAGTGATACAAAAGATGACCGCACGCAATATGGACGACCGCTACAACTCGACATCCGGCATCAAGTACGACTTACAACAACTGAAGAAGATCCTGATGGAAGGCGATCAACAAGCTCTCAATTCCTTCAAAATTGCTTCCAAGGATGTCTCATGCTTCTTTGTCCTTCCTACCCATCTCGTCGGCCGGGAGAAGCAGCGGGAAGCCATTATCAGCGTGATCGAACGAGCTGCACAGCGATCCGCAAGGGCTCCGCCGATCAGCCGAAAGGGCCTGTATAGTCTTAGCTCCAACTCCTCGATAATGTCTGGAGAGGTCACATTGCCTCTTGAAGATATCCTAAGCGACAGCACATCTTCAACCGACCGCGAGCGCAGTCGTGATGATCAGCGGCTCATGTCCATACCTGAAACGGCGCCGTACGAACCCCAATCCCAGTACAGCAGAAAAGTAGCACAAGACCGACTGGAACGTAATACTGATCGATCTGGAAGTGTAGCGTCTACGGCCACTTCTGTCAATGGTGATGCTATCGCAGACAGGGCAGAACATGATCTCTCGGTTGATGGCCGAGCATCACCCAATCACACCGACAGTTTGCACAGGACACTGTCAAGCGTGCACATGAACAGCCTCAACAACAGCGAGCCTAGCTCTCTCCTGCGCACTGCACAAAAGCTCAAGAAGAAAGGCAGGACCGAGCTTATTGGAGTTTGTGGAGCCGCTGGGTTTGGCAAGTCGGTCTTGATTAGGAGCATTCAAACGCAAGCACGAAAACATGGCTACTTCACGAGCGCCAAGTTCGATCAGATCAGAAACACGCCATTCGATCCGGTGATCAGAGTCATGTCCTCGCTATTTCGACAGATTTTCTCTGAGAATGATGTCAACACGCCTTTCCATGAGAACATTCGAGCTTTTGTCAAGCCATTTTGGGGGATCCTCCATGCCTACTTGGAATTACCCCTTTGGCTTCTGGCGCCGACTGTCAATGGAAAGATGTCAAACAAGGCTGCAGAGCATCAAAATGGATCGATTGGATCAATCGGTGCCATGCCTGAACGGAAAATGTGCAATGCCGCAAGCACACAAGAGTGGCTTCGCTCAGGTGGATCGAACAAATCTTCACGCTTCATGCACATCTTCCTGGACGTGCTCCGATTGCTAGCAGTCCAGAAGTTTGTTTGCTTCTGCCTTGACGATCTCCAATTTGCAGATCCGGAGAGCTTAGAGCTGATACAAGTCATCTGCAAAGCGCACATCCCGATCGTGCTTATCGTCACGTATCGAGGAGAAGATATGCTTGCGCCGGCGATGAAGCGCCTGCTCGAACGATCGACGAGGGTCGAAGTCGGAGCTTTCACAGATGAGGACACTACGAAGTACGTCGCCGATACTTTGCATCGTCCCGAAGACTACTGTACGCCTCTGGTAGGGATCATCCAGGAGAAGACACAGGGTAACCCATTCTTCATCCGCGAGATGCTGGACTCTGCTTATCGAAGAAAGTGCATCTACTATTGCTGGAAATGTAGCCAGTGGGAGTACAGTATCGACAAGCTATTTGAGGAATTTTCGAACCCGGATGGCAGCCGCTTCTCCACCAACGATTTCATCCTGCGACGGATGAAGGAATTGCCCATTGATGCTCAGACGATGCTTGCTTGGGCCGCTATCATCGGCAACAATTTCAGATTCGAGACAATCAAGAGGGTCATGAGCTGTGCTTGCTCGCGATTAGTGCCTCAGCCGCTCATCCCACCTGAAAGCAAGGACGCCGTTTCTGGTCTGCAAATTGCGCTATCGTCTTTTGTCGTAATGCCGACCAGTGACGAAGATCTTTTCAAATTCAGCCACGACAGATACATTGCAGCAGCAGATTCACTATGCGAGAACTTTGTGCGAGAAGAGATGCACTACGTTGTTGCCTGCTCCATGATGAAGCATGAGCCGTATGACCCCATCACACAATCAAACAACATTCTTTTCGAACAGGCGAGACACATATGTAAAGGCATTGCCTGCATTAAAAAGCGAGAGAAGAAGAAGTTTCCATTCAGAGACCTCCTCTACCAGGCGGCCGAGACAGCGCGCGAATCGGGTGCACGCAGATCTGGCCTCTTCTACTTCAAACATTGCCTGGATTTACTTCCTCCGAACCATTGGAACGACCCTACAGGCGATGCAAACTATGCCGAGGTTTTAACACTGAAGACGCGTGCCGCGGAGGCGTTCTGGTATAATGGACAGTACGACGAAGCAGAGCAACTCTTGAACGATGTATCAGATAATACACGAAGCAAGGAGGACCAAGCTCCTGCCGCCATAATACTGTCCCGTATGCATGTCCAGAGAGGAGATAGCGACACAGCGTACAATGGCCTCAAGAATGCCCTGTCTCAGCTCGGCCTCCCCATCACCGACATGACTTGGGAGCAGTGCGACGAAGAGTTCCAACGTATGATTCCCCTGCTACAGGCCAATCCTCCCGACTTTGAGCACACCAATAACAGGAGTGTTGATCGGACATTGAGCACACTCGGAGCTCTATTGACCGAACTTCAATCCTCGGCATACTGGACCGACCATCTGCTCTTCTATCGGTCCACACTAGCAATTCTGTCCTTGTACCTCGAGCGAGGACTCTACCCTCAGGCTGGGCTAGGCTATGTAAACATCGCATCGCTCACGATCTGGCGATTTAACATGGTCCAGCTAGCTATGGAGTTTGGGGACACAGCACTCCGGATCTTGGACTTCTTCGATCGGGAGCTATACACAGTCGGAAGAGGACTGACCCTTCACTCGCTGTTTCTTGGCCATATCCGGCACGAGATGCGGGACAACTTCAATGCTCTCAATAGGGGTTTGGAGGCGGCATCCGCAGCCGGCGACAAGATCCTTCACCTCCTCAATGTGGGTATCATGGCCGCTTACAAGCTATGGTCCGCTGAGAACCTGGCCGAGACTGAGGCCTTTATTGCTTCCGTAAGCGACGAATTTCCAGAGTGGCAGGAGAACCTCCGGGGCGGCGTGGTGCTTATGGGCACGAGACAGCTTGTTAGAGCACTCGAAGGCAAAACCAACTACAAGTCAGCGCATGACATATTGAGCGATCCAAGCCATAACAGCGATGACTACATACAATTTGTCAAGAACAGCGCATCCAGTCCCGAACGGCCACTCAGTCTCTACCTGGTGTGCAAGCTGATGGCACTCTACAAATTCGGTCACTACAAAGAAGCTATGGAATTTGGAGAAAGATTGCTCCCAATGACCGAAGGACTACTGTGCATGCCACATCGCTACGCCAACCTCTTCTACTACGCGATGGCCATTCTCGCTATTCTCAGAGAAGAGCCTGACAGGAAGGATCGAGAAGCTCTTCTCAAGAAGGTCGAAGAATGTAGGACGGCGTGCGAAATCGTTGGGAGTGTCAGTGCTTCCTCTAGCTATCTGACTTACATCAATCTTCTTGACGGCGAGGTTGCGGACGTGAAGCAAGAGTACGGAAAAGTCCTCAAGTTTTTCGAAGATGCCATCAACCAATGCGTCCTGACTGGCAACGGACTCGACGAAGGGTTCAGTCTCGAGCTGTACGCTGATTGGCTTGCACGAAGAGGTGCTGCTCGTCCTGCGAGAGGTATACTTCTTGACGCGATCTCAGCATATCGCAGAGTCGGAGCGTTCGGGAAGGCAGAGCATGTAAGCGAGAAGTATGAATTCTTGCTCTATGGCACTCGAAGCCTTTCCACGGTCGATGCCGGGACCCAGACCACCATGGACCAAGCCAGCGGTCCTTCCTATGCCTACAAGCTGGAGAAGATTGCTAGCCACCAAGCGTTGCACCAGACCTCAACTGATAGGACAGCGGAGTGGCTGGATCCGCAGACAGCAGCAGGCGCAAATGTTCGGGAACCTCCAGCGGCGCTTTCTTCAGCGGTCGGATTAGATATGATCGATTTGGCAGGCATTCTAGAGAGCTCTCAACTGCTATCATCGGAGCTGGACGTTGACCGACTTCTCAAGAAACTGACGACAATCATCGTCGACTCTACTGGGGCAGAACTGGTTGGTCTCGTGGTTGAGAGCGACGACGGCACGTGGTGCGTCGCCTCAGTGGGCACACCTGAAGGCATCGAGGCGCCCGAGCAAGGGATCCCGTTGGAGGAAGTGGACGACATGGTGGCGAAACAGGTCACAAAATACGTTCTGCGCTTCAAGGAACAAGTCTTCCTTCGTCAAGTACTAGAAGACGAGCGTTTCTCGAATGTGCCCGAGTCGTGGCTGGAGAAATTCCCCGAAGGCGCATCAATGATCTCCATACCGATCCTACACGGCGACAACGTCCTGCTCGGTAGCTTGTACTGCCAAGCACCACCAAACACATTCACAGAGCGCACTGTGACGCTGCTTAAGCTGCTCGTCAACCAGATTGCGATCTCCATTGCCAATGCTCTGCTATTCAAGCGCTCGGAGAAAGTGCAAGCAAGCAACACGTCAATGCTTGAAGTGCAGAAGCAGGCACTTGCACAGGCCAAAGAAGCTGAAAAGAAAGCCAAAGCTGCCGAAGCGAAAGCGATGGAGATGGTTCGCCTCAAGGACGAAGCCGCCAAAGCTAAGAGCATGTTCCTTGCCAACGTGTCTCACGAGTTGAGGACGCCGCTGAATGGTGTGATCGGCATGAGTGAGATGCTGAAGGCGACCCCATTGAATAAGGAGCAAGAGGAGCATGCCGACAGCATTAGGGTATGCGCCGATACGTTGCTTAGTGTCATCAACGATATACTGGACTTCTCGAAGCTGGAGGCTGGCAAGATGCGTAAGTACTCTTGTTACGATGGTAGGGCTGAGCTAACAGGCATACAGAGGTCTTCAGCGTGCCGCTTTCTCTCACAGAGACAATCAGCGAAGTCGTTAGAGCGCTTTCATATACGAACATCGAACGCAACTTGAAGACGATACAGGACCTGGATGGACTCGACAAGAATCTCGTGGTCATGGGCGATCCAGTCCGCTTGCACCAGATTTTGATGAACCTCATGTCGAACGCATATAAATTCACTGCCAAAGGCAGCGTCACAGTCAAGGCGAAAGTGGACTGGGAAGATGCTGATAGTATCAAGGTGACAGTCTCCGTCACTGACACCGGAATTGGCATCTCGCAAGAACAGCAGAAGAAGCTCTTCTTGCCATTCTCGCAGGCAGACTCTAGCACGGCTCGAAGCTATGGTGGAACGGGTCTAGGCCTGTCAATCTGCAAAGCCATACTCGAGAACGTCATGCATGGTCAGATTTGGCTTGAGAGTGAGCCTGGCGTTGGTACAACAGTATCGTTCAGTCTGCCATTCAAGAAGGTCAAATCTTCGGACTCAGAGACCAATGGCACGACTCCGCATGGCAGAGAAGCAGATCCTATGGCAATCTTCACGCCGCCAGCTGAAGACGACGGACCTGGAGGTCGGGCAATCATGAGTCTGCAGGGCATACCTCGCGATCAGCTAAAGGTGTGCATTGCTGAAGACAATCCGATCAACCAAAAAATTGCCATCAACTTCGTGAAGAAGCTTGGCTTCAATTGCGAGGCTTATGGCGATGGACAGCAGGCAGTAGATGCGCTTGGCCGCGCGAGTGAAGATGGCCATCCTTTCCACCTCGTCCTGATGGATGTACAGATGCCCGTCCTCGATGGCTACAACGCGACGCGCGAGATCCGAAAACATCCTGACCCACGCGTCCGCGACATTCTCGTAATCGCAATGACCGCATCCGCCATTCGCGGAGATCGTGAGAAATGTCTCGAAGCAGGCATGAACAACTACCTTGCCAAACCTGTCCGCGCCGACACCCTTAAGCAAATGCTCGAATCCTACCTCCATCAGCCCGCCAAAGCGATACCAAATCTGCAACAAGAAGCCAACCAGCTCGTAAGCAATGTCGTGACCCAGGAAGAAAGCGGCAGTCACGAAAATAGCCTTGCACCAAAGATCTCTCCACCCGAGAGGCCCAAGTCTGCACAGCGCAACACCGAGATCCATCTTACTCCTGAAGAAATGGCGAAGAAACCTCAGGCTCAAGCACAGATGGCTGCACAACTGCAAGCTGTGGAGCAGCAAATCAAAGAACTGCAGAACCGACCTAGATTGAGTCGCAGTGGCACACCCAGTGCTGAGGATGTTGTGAGGAAGGTTAGGGAAAATAGCACTACTGCTGGCAAGAAGCAGTGATAGCAAAAGGGTGGATTAGCAGGCAGTGAAAACAGACACTGTGAAAGGGGAACGGGAACTTGGAGGATTCTTTTAATGAGACATGATCGACGAGCGAATGCGACAGTGTAAATAAGAAGGAAGTGCATTTCACCTATGATTCTGACAGCACGCAGGCAGTGAGCTTGGACTTCGGCGATTACAGGTGTACTGCTACTGCTTGCTCGCGTTTATAGCGCTTGGTGTTGTATTCATGTATTGAGATAGAGAGGTTTCGATACGGAAAGATTTGTGTGTTCATTTGCTGCTTTCCGACTCACTGATGAACAAAGTCCTCTTTCAACGTAACGAGGATGCACAGAATGTCAAAAGCCATGTTATAACACACTACACAGCCATTGAAAAATGTTCTCTTTGACTTTAACGCCCTAGATCGACTTTCCCAGAAGAAGAATCCAGAGGTCGAGCGGACTCCGGATCTTGCCTGCCTATATCAGACCTTTACTATAGCATAACAGCCACTATATGTTTCCATGCATGACATCGAAGGTTCTCTCTCCTGATTCAGTATATGCGAGACATAAGATCACGGAGGTTGTCGGTAAGATGCTTTACAGAGAGAAAGTGAGGCGTCAAAGTTAGTGGAGTATCGGTGTGACTTCTTCTTTGTCGGTGTGATACAATGTGATGGTTGGGATAGCATGGCTTATATATACATGTTTCTTATGCTTACTATGCCTGCCATCTAATTAACGCTCAATCTATATTTGCTTTCTTCCATTTCCATTTTCGTCAGACCTGACCGCTCTTTGAACATAACACTCATTACCGCCGGTTCATCCGACTGAACCACTATAAAAGCAAAGACCCGCCAATCGCTCGAGCGAACATTGCTTCTATAACCATGCCCGTCCATAAAACCATGCTTCTTCAAACTTCTGCCGCAAGCGGATGAACGCTCCCCACAATGCAAGTAAATGCACGCCCGTTAATAGCAGCCCAATCTCGATTCCCCACGAACCTGACACCTGCACGAGAGTGACTCAGTCTCGACTTCAAACGTCGAATTTCTTGCGCTTCCTCGTACAGTGTTGGAGGAGTGTCGTCTTTACACCGTCATCCTGTTTGCTCTGTCGAGGATACCTGCTTCCAGGAGGCCAGTCCACGAATCGTACTGTGTCGGCTTTGACGCGCTTCATGTAGTCGAGAAATCGGTCATCGGTGCGATCGACACGTCGGCGTCCATGGAAGTGAAGCTCCAGTGTTTGTAGCTGAGAGTGGTCGCCCAGATGTCGAAGTACCGACATTAGATCGTCGTCGTGAACGAAGCGGCGCTCTTCGTTGGTGCGCATTGCTGGATTGAGGCACGGAACGGCATCTTCCAGCATGAAGGAGAGCTTGCGGATGAAAGCTATGTTGGTGGAGCCGACTGACTTCATGAATTTTCTCACGTTGAGGAAGCCCAATTCCCGCCATTCGCTTTCCCAGAAGGATCCGTAGCGTTGCGTGCGGCGCTCAATAGCAAAGCTGTTCTCGGAATAAAGTATGCTTCGGCCTTCCTCCTATCAGAATGTGTTAGCTGTCGATCATATTGCATATAATATGCATGCTCAATGTGAAAACCTACGTAGACTTGCCGACAAGTTCTCAATAGTGCAGCAGAGCGAGAGAAGTTATCTGCCTGAGCGAAGTTTACTGATCGGGTTGTGACGAAGATGGTACGGTAGATATCGTTCCTCAGCTCGGCCGGAAGATCCAGAAAGCCGGCATATTTACTCGTCTTCGATGTCGATCGTGCATTGAGTCTCGCCAATGTAGCCTGGGTCAATTTATCACGCTTTGAAGGCGTACTAGGAGCGCTCTGAACAGCCGCAAAGTTCTTCGGGTCCAAATTGATGGTCAACGGACCTTGGTGGCCTGCCGGCACATTGATGGTCAGGTGGATAGTCGTGCTTGCTGATGGCGGTGACGGCCTCTGAGGAGCCTCATCATCAGACAGCGACGAGTCGGAGAGAGACTCTACATCGTCCGACGGCAATGGCGCGGCTGGTGATGGTGACCTCTTCCGCTTTCGAGTGGGTGCGATATGAATTGAGTCGTCAATTTCTTCTTCCTCAAAATCATCATCGTCGTCGCTGATTGCGACTGCTGAATCCTCGAATGGCGATTCCCGGCGAATTTTCCGGCATTTGCGAATTGCCCTGCCTTTGGCATTGTAGTCAATGTTGAAGTCGCCGTCGCCCAGCTCAGAGCTCGCTGCTCGAGATGGCGCAATTGTCTCTCGCTTGGCCTTTTTGAACCCCCTGGGCGGCATGTTGGAATTGGTGTCGGTGATGAGTATAGGAAGAAGCTTGGAGTATGAGGTATTTATTAGATGCGGCGGCGGTTGCGAGGCAAGTGACAAGCTTTGCCTGACAGGAGCGGAAAGCACGGTTCATTCACAGAGATCTGAAGTTATAGGGTACAGGCCGGGAGCCCGAGCCTTTAGGTGGAGTGAGCGTCAGTAGTAACTTTGGAGGTCTGCATGCTACAGTTGAGGTTGATGTGCGGAGATGCGCAGTGGTAGTGGCAGGTTGCGAAAAATCAGATTCAAAGACAGTCTAAAATAGTCGCATCCAGAGTCTCGGCGATGGACCTTAGTAAGAGTATTCAGCGATGCAATCGGGGGTCCAGGCAAAGGCGAGGGATGCAACCTTTTTGCTCTCCAACTACGCACATCGCCAAGTTGCCTCGCAGGCAGGCCGGTCCGACTTCGCGACTGCCGCTGCCCAGGTGATCTCAAACATCAGTAATGTATAGTCATGGGGGCCAGGGTGCCTGTGTCTCAGAGGGACACGCACGACTACGCAATCTCCAGCTGTCTCGACGGGCGAGAGCGCTGTGAATGGGAGAATGGCGTAGGTGGTAAGCACACGCACGCGGGAAAGTGAATACTTTTCCGCGGTCAGCCAATGTTTATGACTGAATACACAACTTCGTCCATCAGAACGTCTCAAATTGCTCCTCAATTAGTGGTGATGTTGGGCCCGGAGCATCTCAGCAGCATCCACAACGCAGCACGAAGCCGCGGTGAAGTATGTGCCGTGCAGGCCAGCTCATCGTCTGGATTTTAGTTGTGTGAAGAGGAAAGGAGCTCGTGAATGCGGCGGCAGAAATGTGATTGCCGATGGTTAGTCAGCTCCCGTGAACCCCTGCTTAGCGCGAAGCAAAGCGATCATGAAAGTGCTGCCAAAGTCGTCTCAAACATCCAATGTTCTTCTGACTCTAACCAGACCCGCGCAAATTTATTACGGAACGACGCCGTGACCATGGGCTCCAAATATGGCACAATTGTCATGGGCCCGGCGGGCGCTGGCAAGACGACCTTCTGCTCAGCCATGATCCAGCATCTGAAGAACAACCGCCGTTCGTGCTTCTATATCAATCTGGATCCGGCCGCAGAAGATTTCATGTACGAGCCCGATGTCGATATCAAGAACTTGATCACGCTCGAAGATGTCATGGAAGAACTGCATCTGGGGCCAAACGGTGGTCTGATCTACTGCTTCGAGTTCCTGATGGAGAATCTCGATTTTATTAGCGACCCGCTTGAAGACGTGGGCGAAGAGTCTCTGATCATCATCGACATGCCTGGTCAGATCGAGCTGTACACCCACGTACCTATAGTCCCGCAATTGATCAAGCATCTGACGCGCGGAAGCTTGAACGTGAGTATGTGCGTCGCATACCTGCTCGAAAGCTCTTTCATCGTCGATCGTGCCAAATTCTTTTCTGGAACATTAAGCGCGATGAGTGCGATGCTTATGATGCAGCTCCCTCATGTCAATATCCTCAGCAAAATGGATCAAGTCAAGGGACAGATTGCGCGGAAAGAGCTGAAGCGCTTCATCGATCCTGACACGAGTCTACTACAAGATGCGCCTGAGAGCGGTCTGGTTTACGAGTACAAGGAGGGTGTGGATAACGGCGACCCAGAAGATCCTAAGAGCATGATGGCTGGCACATCATTTGCCAAGCTGAATCGCGCAGTTGGCCAACTTATCGACGATTTCAGTCTTGTATCCTTCCTGAAACTCGACGCTCAAGACGAAGACAGCGTCGGAGCTGTTCTTAGCTACATCGACGACGCCATCCAATTCCACGAAGCGCAAGAGCCGCGAGAACCAAACGACGAGTTGGTGGACACCGATATGGGTTGAGATGTGGCAGTCGAAGCTGGCTTGCCAAATACGAGCAAGACGACTCAGACAGACGAGATGCAGATAGTCGTCAGGAACCTCAGCATTGCAGGAAGAGGTGATACCAATATGCAGGAAAGCGATGGCCTTCCGGGAGCTCCGCGTCCACGCAACTGGACGTGTCGTCTTCCCGTTGCTATCGTCCTTAAGAATGGTCCTCCAAAGTGCTGCAAATGTGAGATAAAACACCTCTCGCTGCGGCTGATGGCCAAGTACGGCGCTCTGGATGACACTCAAGGCTGCGCGAAATCAACTAGAAGGGCACGTGTTGGTTAGAAGTCGCCGGACGCCCTCAACGAGCACAAAAGCGTTACAGCGGGACCGTTGCAACCGTGGGCCACAGGAGTGCTTAAGGATGTTCTGATGGTCACCTATCATCCACATACTGCTATCTTCGAACACTGAGATTATGCTTTTGCCCACCAGCTAGCGGCCGCTGCAAGATGACGACGATCAAATCGCCGGAAATGTCATCTGGGTTGCCGAAGGTGGAATGGGCATGTCAAAACAATCAATGTTGGAAGGCTGATAGCAATTCATATCAATATCAACCTCGCTTGCCTGCTGTCACGGTACTGAACGACTTCAGCAACGGTCATTACTTGAGCTATCGTGTCTAAGAATGCCACCACTTTTGCATGTGATGCGCCATGGGCAAGGCTTTCATTCTGCTGAGATCAATAAGGATGGCCATTTGATCAGAGATCCAAATCTCACAGACAAAGGCAAAGAGCAGTGTAGGCAGACATGCCGCGCTTTCGAGCGATACCAGCAGGTTTGGAAATAGTCCCATTGTCGACAACCGAGCAAACATAAATTTGACGAGCATAGGTTGAACTGCTTCTTGCGTCGCCGATGCGCCGAGCCATCCAAACCTGTCAGATCGCCTTTGCACCATGTATAGAACGAGGCATGAAAGTCCTCGCTCTACCACATGCAGAAGAGGTCTCTGAGGCACCCTCGGACACAGGCAGTGACGTTCAAGTCCTCAAGGAAGAATTTGGCGATGGAGTAGACTTCCAGTTTGTCAACGATGGATGGTGGAAGCATGAAGGTGAGTATGCGACGGATCCAAAAGCTGTGAATGCGAGAGCTGCGAAACTTCGACACTGGATCAAAGCGAGACCGGAGAAGGAGATCGCATTGGTCAGTCATGGCTTTTTCAATCATTTCTTGACTGGAGACGTCGATGACAACGGCCAGCAGACGACGCCATGGTAAGTATCCATTCGCGTGTAGAAGTTTCGAAATTTTATTGACGAATGACTTCTCAGGTGGAATGAAGCAGAGCTGCGATCATACACCTTTTTCGAGCAGGATGATGAGCTGGCGATGATCCATGAGACCCAAGGCAGCTTGATCGCGCGAGGAGGTCACCTCGAAGATGGCAAGGACGCGTTCCTGAAGCTCAATCTGCCTGCAGAACGGAGCAAGCAGCCGAATCAGCCTTATACGACTGTTAAGTCCCCGAGCTGAAGCAGGTCGATTCGGATTTTCGAAGACGTGATGAGAGAGCGAGCCAGCAATTGCGTCTTACGTAGATCTCGCGGCACTTTGCTTTCTAAGGGCTAGTCCAATACACTCAACAAAGCTCAGCATATTGTGCTGCTTTACAAAGTCCATGTTCACGTAGGTTGAAAAATATAAAACGATACTCAATGCCAGCAAAAGGCAACACAGCAAGGTGATCTCGGCCGTCGATCGGACTTGCCTCCTGCACCCCACATTGCTTGGACCTCATTTGTGTTTCCATGCCGAACAACCTTAAAATTCATTCCAAAATGACGTGAAATCACATCGTCACTAAACGCCAAAGACGCGTTCATCAAGCCTTTTACCCGAAGAATTGGCAACGACAAGACTTCTCTCAGTCAACGGACCCAAGTCCCACAGCACGCGAGTATGGAGCATCGGTAGCATAAGCACAACTTCAACTACATAAACACAGACTTCCAAGAATACGCCACCAACCATGTCTTCCGGCCAGGACAAGGACTCCTCTCTCCTAGAAAATGGAGAGACGAAAGCAAACGGCAACGGCATACTCTCAAAACATCCGACTCCCACTCCACCTCAAGATGAAAGCCATCGCTACCGCCTGCCCTTCCGAACCTGGATCGAAGAACGTTTCTCCTGGTCCTGGTTCACATGTACACAGTCCACAGGCGGAATAGCAATTGTAATATCCGAATGTCCCAAAACCTTCACAGGACAACAGACCATCGGTACCATCGTCTTCATCTTCAATATCGTCCTCTACTTCCTCTTCACGACTTTTATGATCTTACGCTGGACGGGGAACAAAGCGAAAATAAAAGAATGTTTTACGAAAGCTCCGGAATGTTATTTCTTTGGAAGCTTTTGGTTGAGTGCTGCTACTATGATTATTAATATGCAGAGGTATGCTGTGCCTCATACGGGGGAATGGATGATTGTTACTATCAGGGTTTTGTTTTGGTGAGTGTGATCATTGATTGAAAATGTGGTGACATACCGTTGCTGATCGAACGTCTCCTAGGCTCTACGCTGCAATCACAATCACGAATACAACGCTGCATATGGTATCTCTGGCACATACGACGCCGATGAAAGTCGTCGAGTTCAAGCCTCCCATGTTTTTGTGCGTCCTCAACGCCATGCTCACAGGCACGATCGCTGGAGCCATTGCTGAGGATCAGCCTCCATACCAGCGTGTCCCTATCTTGGTGGCAGGCGTTGGCTTCCAAGGACTGGGCTGGATTGTTTGCATGATCTTCTTGACCTTTACAATCGGAAATCTATTGGAGAAGGGCTGGCCTCTTGTCAATCTCAGACCAGGACTTTTCATCATGACTGGAACAACGGGCTTCACGATTGTTGCTTTGATTGGTTGTGCTCGAGCTTGTCCGCAAGGTTATGGATTCTTTGCAACACATCCCACAGCTCCAGAAGTCCTATTGATTGTTGCTGTGTGGGCCGGAGTCTTCATGTGGGTCTTTTCGCTTTGGGTATTTGGGCTGGCATTCTTCATTACAGTTCTGGGAGTCTTCAGAAAGGATTCGGACAGCGGCAAATGGGACCTTGATATGACCTTTGGTAATGTTTGTTGGAGTATGTTGCTTTCGCACTCTGTTTGCCACCGGGCAATGCTAACGTCTTCTAGGCATCATTTTCCCCAATGTAGGTTGGACACTCAGCACAGTCTACCTTGGGCAGGAGTTGGAAAGCGATGGAGTGCTCTGGGTCAGTGTAGCCATGATTCTCGCACTGATATCAGTCTGGCTGCTAGATCTGGTTTTGATGTTCAAAACCATCGCACGATCTATGTTTGTAGATTCGCGAATAAAGCTCAACTGAGCATTTGAAGCCTTCTGGAGCCACAGCTTTTTTTCCTTCTACATACCTCTAGAATCAAAGTTCAATCATGCCGAAGAGGAAAGATACGAGAGCGAATACACCAGCACCTCTGGCCGCTCCACTCGCAATGAGTAGTCCTACATTGCTACTGCTCGTAGAAGATGTAGATGTGGCGACAGATGGATTAGCGGAGCTGGAAACTGCAGTGCTCGAATCACTGGAAGATACTCCTGCAGAAGTGGGCCTTGCATATTCAGATGAACTCGGCAAGCTTGTGGCCACAATGGTCGAAGTGCTCGAATATGTTCGAGAAGATTCAGCATCCGTAGAGCTCGCCGGAAAGCTTGTCATGATTGTGGTCCCAGATTGCGTTGGAGCCATGTTGCTCGATGACAGACTACCGGGAACATTCGTCAACGTCGACACAGCTTGAGTAGTGACCGACCCATGTTCCAAAGCTCCAAAATCACCGCCGCAATTACTATTATACCAAGTCGAGAGCTGTTCGCGATCCGTTGCGCTGGGGCATGGCTGGTCGCAGATCCCTGTCGCCGAATATCTGAGAAGATCCAGATACGCTGACTGACAAAAGCACATCCATTCCGCCGGAGTTGCGGTTCCTCCACTAGCTGAGCAGGCTTGAGCAGCCTGATTAAGGAGCAGACAGTCTTGAGCACAATCAGGTATACGGTTGTTGCCGTTGACCAGGACGCCTTGCTGGACTTTTGCTGCGACGACTAAGAAAAAGAGGATTTGCAAGGCGTGGTGAGATGGTGTCTTTGTCGCCATCTTCAGTGGTTGAAATGTCCTCCAGAGCCAGGCAACGTTGTCGTTTCGATGGTATTGAGTTCAGCATGCACTCCGTAGACCGTTCCTGCGAGCTTGCAAGTTGAAAAGCGCTGACACCGGCGATACCCGGCCTTATAGTGTTTTCTTCAATGGCTGCTCATGAGACACGAGCTTCTAAGGGCCTCTCAAGCAGGTCAAGCGTCTGAGCTGTGTCGCCGCGGCACCATACACGCTGCCAAGGAAGGAAGCGGCACAGTCTATTAGTGCACGAACGGGCGAGATCTGGTGGGTGTTCGATCAAGCAGCAAAGACTCGGGCCTCTGCTTGGAAGTCAGCGTTTCACTCGCCATTCCTAAAGAGATCAAAACACCTCGGGCTATTTTGAAAGGGCGAAACTTTGATATTTACAACTGCTACATTTGTAGACATTCTATTAGATACGACCGAAGTTGATGCCAAGAAAGATGTTGCCCTCTGTGTTCAACGACGATGACTGTTGCCGTTGAACACCACTGAACATAAGAGACTGTTATGCAATTGAGTTCGTAAAGGGGTATCGCAAGCCGAGAAGACCAAGAAAACCTCCAAAGTCGTCAATCATAAATCCATTAATCCTTCTCTAGCGCCACGCTTCGCGCTTGAATCTCATTATCTTCCAGTGCAGCGATCCAGAGACATCGACTAAGAGCCTCGGGCTCGGGTCGGAATGTGTATCTGGAGCTCGCCTCAATCAGTCTGAGTAGATTCTTCACAATCATAGCTGCCGTTTGATATCGCTCAAAATTCACCAGTGGTTCCTTGCCAGCTACTGGAGAGTCTATACGCGCTGACTTGAGCGCATTGAACATCAGGTCGTGTGTGTATAAGCCAATAAAAGGTATGATGCCATTGTTAGGCATTGCCGTCTCCATCTCCGCGCGTAGATTGTGGAAGTTTCGGAGAGGTCGACAGAGCTGCTCGAGCTGTTCGAGCATGTGCTTTTCTCTGAGCGCAATTAGTCCCCATGTGTCGTGCAGTTGACTAATCTCGTTGGACAGTAGAGCCAACGTAATCTGATAAAGCGAGGCATAGTTGCGCATGCGATGGCAGTGACTCGCGATGTGGATGTATTTCGTGATTGCTCGTGCTCGTTCGCTTGGGGCCTCGGTAAGCACAATCTCCGAGATGCACCATTTGACAACAAGATTGAATCGTGCAATGACAATGTCGATGCCATTTGATGTCTCTTTGTTGAGGAAGTCAACCCAATTGCGGACATAAGGTGGACTTTGCTGCCAGTTCAGGCTGATCAAGTCCTTCCAGTCTACCTCGTCCAGAGCATCTTTCTCGATGATGGTCAGCTGTTCAGCGATCACTTCCGACTCGAAGGCTAGCACGAATGGAATGTGCTTCTCGAAAGTGGCAATGGTTGGAGCGTTACCAGGAGAAGTCATCGACCTTCGCATGTCTTGGGGTCGCTTAGGAAATGGCTGGTTGGAAGCTTGGAGTTGAAGAGCAGGATTGCTGATCTTCTCTTTCAAGGTTTTGCCAGGTTGCTGACCCATATATCCGTTGTGTCGTGGTAGCAACAATTTGCGATCCGGGGAGGTCTGATGGTCCGTCGTTGTCGGCACTGTCGAAGTAGGTGTTCCGTACAATGGCTGGAAAGCATGCATTGGGTACGGGTTCGTCTTCCCTGTATCATCAAAGAAGAAGCTTCGCACGCCTATATCTTCTCCATCTGCAATTTCTGTTGAGATATCACTCATACTGTGGTTGTCGTCCGGCAGATAAGAGGGGTGGTTGCTGTTGCCCCATGGTCCAGGTCGGAAGCTCGGATAGCGATCGGACGGCAGGGAAGGTATCTTCATCGAATTGCTGTGTATGCTATTTGGCGAGTGAACGTAGGCAAAGGACTCTGGTGTTGAAGCAGCAGTATATGGGTCCGCAATTGCAAATCGACTCAATCTTGATATCATCGGTATGACAGAGGACGAAGCATTTGAATCTGTCTGCGCACGGTATGCGGTTTGCAATTGCTGTTTGGGCAGCGGGAAGCCTGAGGGATAGTCAGGGCCCGAGCCTGAAGGATGGAAGATGCTAGCACCCTGAGTCTCAGTCGCCGGACTTTGAACATCGTTCCTGATCGAAGGCGAGATCTTCATTGGAATATCGCCGTACATGGCTCTAACATCTCCGACAGAGACTTCTTGAAGTGCTGGTGGATGGGGAAGCGCAGGAGCGCTCTCCTCTGCTGCAGCCTCAGCTATTCTGGTCTCTGGTGTGATGCGTGTTTCTGGTGTCTCGGTGGCCCTAGACTCCGAGGATCTGTCCGCTGACCTGTCTGCGGAACGACCGGAAGACGAGCTCATTGATGGGCTGGGAATTTTGCCTTCCAACTTCAGAAGAGCAGCCTCAATTCCTCCAAGTTCTGCTGCCTCATCTGGCAAGCCTTTCAGCCTTCTTGCCTCTGACTCAAATGATGGTCGAAGAATGGGCTGCGATGAATGCGTGGCCAGAAGCGTAACAGAGGTTCTGTTCACAGCCTCCTCTATGGAGCTATCGGGTAGCAGGACTCCTCCGTCATCTTGGGACATTCTCGACGGCATTGTAGGCGCTTTCGAAAGACGGGAAGCCGCGGAGATGCGAGAGGCTATGGAGCCTTCCGAACGTGGGCGAGGCGGGCCTGTCGCCATCTCAAGCGAGCGTACGTGATTAACGTCTCTTAAATTACCTCCGGGCACTCTCCGTAACTGATGATGAATTGGCTGCATGCCTTCGATCCCAGAAGACTCGCGTGCTTGGTCGCTGTCGGACGGGTATTGGCTTTGGTATGCACTGCTACGATCTTGCAAGCTCCAACGTCCAGGAGCAGCGAGCAAATCGTGCATACGGGCATCAGAAGACCGCCAATGATACGATGGATCGCCTGCCATTGTTCGTGGAGGCTCTTGTGGCGTATTGCCAGCGATCGTGCCAGGAGGCAGGTCGAAATTGTCTCGGTCACGGAAAAGTGGTATTGGCATCATCTCAGTCGACATGGAACTCAGTGAAGTGCCGCCTAACCCGCCAGACATCATTGGCAGTTCTGGAGCGCCCGTTGCATCAACAATCACGATCGACCTGCTTCCGTTGGTGACATGAGTGTCTCTGCCGAAATCTCTTGCTTCGAAGGACGGTTGTGAAGACTCTGAAACCGGGGGTGGAGGTGGCAGAGACTTGTCCTTGTACGCTGTCGATGGTCTTGGGGTTTCTGCTCTCTCTGGCTCCGATATATTGTCTGGATCTTTCTCTTTCTCGGAACCTGTACGAGAAGTCTCCTCCCATGCCGACTTGTACGCAGTCTCAATCCGAAGCCCAAGAATATCGAGTCTTGCAGGTCCAGGTAGTTGCTGCCAATCTGGCTGTGGTTTGGTGTTCAACGCGTGGTGTCTTTCAGTCCCACGTGACCCTGTAGAGCCTTTGCTGCTAGTGCTTCGAGCAGGTGATCGACTGCCGCTACCTTTCCGATTGCTTAAAGCTCGCCGTACTTCACCCACGAACTTCTTGACATCTAGATTGTGTTTCTGCCTCTCACCCGCTTCAGCCTCGGTGCCTCCAATGTAACGAGGCTCAGCCAGCTCAGGCCCTGGCGTAACAGGCACATTGTTGTCTACATGCGGAGACAGAGGCTGCAGCAGAAGACCTCTGACTAGTCCTCCTGTAATCGCAAATGAAGGCAGGTCTTTCAGCTCGATATTATCTGTCTTGGGCGAAGACAGAGGTGTCCGCTTGTCTCTCAATGCGTCAGAAAAGCTGCCACTCCTCTTATGATGTCTCACTGGCCTCAAGCCTGGCTTGTCTGCCGTTTTATTGTTCAGACTCTTTGGCGGTGCTCCCACCGGACGTGGAGCTGCTTTTGCTCGATCGCGGGCTCGTGCGCTCGGCCGAAGGTTTCGTAGGAATGGTACTGAACATGAAAGGACTTCCAAGCTCTCTACACTTAGCGGAGAGACAGGAATGCTTGCTGTGCGGACTGTGCTTGTTGTGTCCCGATTGCTCGTACCATGTCCATTGGCAATTGGTGGTGGCGCTTCTGACCTTGGAGGCAGTTGAATGGTGGTCATCTCGAAAATAGAGCCTCGAGCATTAGTCGGTCGGATTGACAAAGGAAGACTGAGCTCTGAGGGTGCTTCAGGGCGATTTTCTCGCGTCACGCCGCCGGGTGTAATATCTGCCTCTGGCGAAACTTCCGTATCTTCGGGCACAGGCCAATACAAAGCACAAGTTCGTCTCCAGCACTTCTTGAGCTCAAGCAAGATGTTCATATCTCCACCTCCACGGTCTGCTCTTTGCCGCAGAACAGCTCCCAATTCATTGACTACTGTGCAGAAGTCCTGCCTGAAAGGCGCATCCAACATGAAGTCATCGGCGAAGTAATTCAACATCCAATGGCGGAGAGCCACGAAAGTGCGCACTCGGACAATCCGTCCTGCATCATTTCCGCTCGTGAAGGACCACCGCAGTCGAGCAAAAAGATAGTCCAGGAGATCTCGACATTGCATAAAGCAGCGGAACGTGAGGAAGAAGTCCGCAAGCAGTTCATAGTCCAGAAAATCTGGCGATGTGATCTGCGCGATCAAGCGAGCCGGAGTCGCAGCTACGATCCTTCCAGTAGTAGGATGATAATGTACAATTGCAGGATTGTCCATGTTCGATTCGATCTTGTCAAAAGTGCTGGGAGTGATAATCCCTATCGTCGAGGGTCTGCCTGACAGGTTTGGCGTCCTGCCAATGGTGCTCATACTCCTGTATGCATTGCTTGGATGAAGATACAACTGGCCGTTGGATGCTGATGCAATGAAGCTGATTCCTCGTCCCGGAGGCACAGGGAACAACTTTTCGTACTCAGCTCGCGAGAGCACAGATGAAGGCACACTGGCAGTGGTGGCCATCGAGGCGTGCAAATATGCTGTCCCTCTCTCGCTGAAGCGTGGCGTACCCAGGCGATAGTGAGGAATCGACACGCCGAGCTCTCCTCGACCCAGATCTGCTGAGCTTCTTCGTCTTCGTCTTGGTCGCTCGTTCTCATGTCGAGGCAGGTTGAACTCGTTGGCGTCATATCTCGTCATGCGAGAATCGTCGCTCATGGTGGAACATGATTGTGAACGCACTCTTCGCCGGTTGTGCGGATTGTGCATGCTGATAGGTGGTTGCGCAGACCTCAAATTGGGCTTGTCTGTCTGCCTGCGCTCCAGACGTGGTGTCCAGGTCCCGGACAGCGCCGAGGCATCGCTCTCGCGAAGCAAAGGCCGCTCATCATGCTGTGAGTAATAGGATGATGCACCTTCGGAAGTTGCTGGTGGAGTCGCAGGAGCATAGTTGGGATTGGGCCCAGGCACGCGACTCGGTTTGAGGTATAATATCCCTCCCGCTCCGACATTATAGACCGTGAAGTGCTTCGGGTTTTCTTCGTCATATACACTCTGCTTCCCTACAGTAGGCACAGTGTCATTTCGTCTGTGACCCTTGGCTCCCTCAAAGAAGCCGTTCTGGTCCATTCGAATGCGAGCTGAGGTTGGAGTTCCGGGTGTCGCTGGCTGTGGTGTCGTTTCGCTCTGCGTTCGCTTGTGAGGGAGTCGTATAGGTGGTCTCGCGGGCGTGTTCGCGTCTCTCTGGCGCCTGCGAGCAAGCGCGCTTCGATCCATATCGAGCCATTGACTAGGTGTTTCCTCCTATGTGCCCACGACTCACTGTCTCTATGACCCTGCCGCCATCTACCTTGCTACGTCACAGTTGGAGAGCTCACAATTTCCAGACTCTCGTGATCAACGCTGCCGAGTCAGGTACTGCGTTTGATTATCCGTCACCTGGACCGACTCGGTGGGCTCAGCTTTGGGTCGCAACGCGGTCAGGTCATAGTGGAGGTATAATATGGTATACAAGGCATCGCCTTATTGTAGCCCTCTCTTTCTACGGCGGCCGCGTGGGCACCGCCGCCATTATGGCTACGCAGGATCCCTGGCCGTGTGCATTCACGCACGAGATGCGAGGTGGTTTGGTGTCCTAGAGAGGCCTAGCATCGCTGCAGGGATACTCGGGCAACGCACGGGGAGCAGCAGAGCCTGAATCTAATCTGCTCTACTGACGCCATCGCACCAATAGAGTGAATCGTACATCCTGTGACCGAGGGCCCGTCAGCCGCCGACGTGACATATCCTCTGCCTCTGACTCTCTGTCACTTTCTCTACGTCTATCACCTTTTTGTTACTTGTTCGATAAGTGTAGTACAAGGTGGCTGGCCGACGGTTGACAAATGGCTGTCCTCGTTGCTGAATGAAATTTCTTCTCTTGAGGACGGCTTCGAGCATACGAGTCTGGACCTGCTAATGCAGTGACTACGGGCAAGCCTCGCAGTAATCCGCCGTGTGGTGCTGGAATATGCACAATTGAATTTTTGGCAGCTTACGGGCAGTCTGCTGAAATAGCAGCGAGCCGATCCAGACCACACACGTGTAATAGATTGCCCATCAACTTCCAGGCCTGAGGACGGGACGAGGATTGGGCATTCCTTTGCTGAAGCTCTGCATTGTAGTGGTGGGCTACAAGCTGCAGGCGGCCGTTCAAGCTGTGTGGGCTGCATGAGTTGTGCCTTCAGCATGACCTTCGGCAGGCAGATATGCATTGCCGGACCGGCAGATGCAGCGGACTGATATGCATTGGGCTGAGCCGCCATGAAGATCTGTTCCACGAACCATAGTTCAACCCAATCATGGCGTCGAGGAACAACCACGTACAGGAACAGGTAGTCTGTCGGTAGCTGCAGTCTGAGAGCGCTTGGTATCCTGGACAAGAGCCCAATCCGCTGAAGCGTTGAATCCACCGCGATTGTGTCCAGGCGAGCTTGTAGGCCGTCCATGCTTGTAGCAAGCATTCAACAGCGATGACAAAGCGCTCAGACTTCTGTCGTCGAGCATTAAGTGCTAGCAGAGTTGCATACAGATCTCGCGTTTGTGCTCGAGCTGCTCCTGCAAAGATTCTCGTCTATACGTAGCCTGGGTCCAGACTCTGAATATGAGAGCCGCCACGACTCTGCTGATGGTATGCACATTCGACGAAATTACTTCAATACGAAGTTGATGTGCAGGCGCATCTCAAGCTTCGAGAACGACTTGTCTTTGGAAGGTGCCAACCTTCGAATGAGCACGGTCACCAATGCAGGCGCGTGCTCCAAACCTGAACTGACATGGTGCGTTTCTCTCGTACTCTCACAACTCATAGCGAAGACCATCCTACGGAGTGAAATGCATGCTGCGATCTTGACCGTGACGTGCGCAACTCGTATCTCTCTATTGCTTCAACTCGAACATGAACGTGAGAAGCTCATACCAAAGAAACCTCCTTTCAAGAACAACATGCTTTGAAGGGCACCACATAGCAGATACATACTCTCTACAACCACCACCCAAATGGAGACATCATCAAAAAGTCCAGCACCGTCATCTTCTTCAAGTGCTCGGTCCGATCACTTTTAGGGTTCAAACGCGGAGGAAAGCAGAACCAGCACGGTATTAGCGGCGATATTCTCGAATTGCTGATAAACTTGTGCTACATTTATCTCGACTATGTCTACATTGCAGCCTTGCCAATTCTCGACCTGAACCAGAAATCGTTACAACCACAATGTCTTCACAAAAACAGCTGACCCTCTTCGTCACGTTCAAAGTCAAACCCGATAGAATCGAAGAATGGAAAGAAGCTCATAGACCAGTCTGGGTATATCAACTCTAATCACTTCACTTATTTAATGCAAATCTTTTTACTAACATGATAGTCCAGGCCGCATGCGCCGCCGAACCCGAATGTCTCTTCTTTGACGTCTTCTCTGATCCAGCAACGCCAGGCACATTCCGATTCGTAGAAATCTGGTCCAAATCTAGAGAGTGGTTTGAGAAGGAGCAGATGACGAAGCCGTAAGTAGACCGGATAAGTGTTCCAGGAGAGATACTGATCAATGCTGCAAGGTACTATACTACACTGTGGCCAAAATCTGAACCGTGTTGGGAGGAGCCGGCGAAGATTGAATACTTCGAACGTGAGGGTGAGGGTTGTACTTTTAAGCAGGGCTTTTTGGATGGTGGGAGGAGATCGGATTGAATGAGGTGAGGATGGCGGATTCGGTTCTTTTTCACAGCCCTTCAATGATGTTTGGTCTCACGTCCTGTATTGAAGCGTCATTGCTGAGCCGACAAATCTTCTATGCGAAATGTGTCTCCACTTGACTGTTCTGTATCACTCATCAGCTACTTTGACTTGGCCTTGGTGAGAGTCAGCCAGCATGTAGCTGACTGGGTTGATTGCTCATGGGCTCGTAGTTGGGCAAGGCAAGATCTAAAAGACCTCTGCACTTGACCTATCCAGGACATTACACTATTCGGGAACGAGGCGATGGCGCTTTCAAGCGGTTGGTATATCGTTGTTGACCTCCTGCTATGCTACAAGCATAACCTTTCGCAGCAAGCTATTCCTCCTCCACGCTGTACGTCTCGCCTGTCACAGAGCCATGCATCGAATGCGATTATTTGAAAGAGGTATAAAGCAGTCAGCGCGTGGCATGTCGAGTTGAGAGGAAGGCAGGAGATTTCGATGTCATGTTCTTCGCGCAAGTCGTCAATGCATTGATTCTCCGTGCAAGCTGCTCGATCGAGACCTAGCTCTACAGGGCTAGTCACTCGTCCCAATTCCCGTAGCCTCGATACGCCGTAATGAGAAAGATCAGACCGCTTAGAAGACGAGCGCAGCACCCTTGGTCTTCTTGTCACCACTAAAGCTAAAGTCAATATTTGTGCTCGTGCCGCTTCTTGTGTATTGGACGTACCCCAACTCGAAGTGCTTGCAACGCTTGAGCGCAAGCTGTGCCTTGGTCTTGCACTGTGTGCACTCTAATCGGAGAACGACCTTCTTGGTGGTCTTGGCCTTCTTGTGGAAGACAGGCTTTGTCTGACCACCGTAACCGGACTGCTTGCGGTCGTAACGACGCTTACCCTGGGCGAAAAGGGAAGCCTAGAGCATGTGTAAGTGGTATGTTTCCCAAACTCATACTCTTGTCCACTGCCATACCTTGCCGGCCTTGTACTGGGTGACCTTGTGCTGGGTGTGCTTCTTGCAGTCTCTGCCCTTGCAGTAGGTGCGGCGAGTCTTTGGTACGTTCACCTGAAGAAGACGCAGTCAGTATTCTGACCACAAGAGTATCAAATATTCCAGATGCCGCGCCGCTCTCCGCTTCTCTCCTTCTGCGTTGCTCTTTCTCGCCATGATTGCATCGGAATTATCGCTGCTGACAACAGCACAATTCTTTGGTCGCCTCCGATGCCTGAACGTATTGTCCTGCTGGCCTTGCGCACTCAAGCACTCGGCGCAGCCTCTTCCAGAGCATTTGCCTCTGCTGTGCCTCCATCATTCGTCCCAACTGTTCTGCCAGATCGCGAAGTCGAGAGCGGCGTTGCATTTGTCGGTATGGAGTGGATCAGTTCTTACCATCTTGGCGGTATTGCTCCGGTGATGTGTCGTTGGGCGGTGATTGTGGTGTCGCACTTCCAGTCAACGACGTTGTTCTCAAATTGCAGCAGGTGTGCGGGAACGCGGGAGAAAGCTTGGCGCGAAGAAAGAGCTTCCGAGGGGTCGTGAAATGCGGCAGGCATGGGCGTCAAATTTTGATGGGACGGAACTCCTGAAAATCGATAGAAACCGTATGCTCGGCTACAACAATCATACAGCAGCATCTTCCACTCTCGAGTTGAGTGATTGGATTTCATTCGGGAATCTACTCTATCTGAGCATAAATCGCAACAGCACTCAGAGTCGCACTGATACCCGTCAACAGCGCCCTTATCTCATTCTGGCCAGCCCAAGTCTTAATCAACTTCTTGGTCTCAGCATCAGATGGCGCATCGCCCTTCCCGTCCGCTTTTGCTTCCAGAGGCTTGAGCGTCGAAGGGCCCATCACAAAAATTGTGAATGGCACGATGCTAGGCGCCAAGACTGCTGCCGCAGTGTAGAGAGCTGAAGGTGAGATGGCAAGGCTGCCTGATAGCGATCGAGCTGTGTGATCAGTCAGTACTAGATGTCCTCAAGGTCATGCGTGTCGTACTCTGATATGCAAGGAAGGCGAAACAGCTAGCGGCAGTGATGGCGACTGGAGGTGCTGCTCCTTTACCGAGCTGGTAGGCTTTCTGCCATTGTTTGGCAAGCGTCTTTGCTGGGATATCTTCTGCAGCTGCTTCTATGGCCGGCACTGCGACTATGGTGAAGGATGTGATGTACGCTGCTCTGTTATTAGTCTGGCATTCTTCGTAGCGGGTCACGCAGGTGACCGGCATTCATACCCGTCAGAAAGGATGCACTTGATAGGCCTAGGAGAGCGGCCACAGGCACAAGTTGCTTTACTGTGCTCATGGTTGCTGACGCGATTCGCAAGGTTCAAGACTCTCTGGGCTTGTAAGCGTTGGTGGTTGACTTTGCTTGTGATGCTCGGCAGCAGCGTGTGACAGCAGAGTCTCGAAATCAACAGGTCCAATTCTTGCTCATATACTCCGTGTGCTAGCTCTGACCATAGATCACACTATCGTATTGTGCGATTTTTTGTATCGGTCTCTGTTAAGACCGGGATTCTTTGGTGACGACGTGAAGCCGGGATTTGAAAGTCCGACTGACTGGCCCAGCCAGCCAAAACTTCCTTGACATGCTTGACCAGGCGAAGGTCTTCCAAAACATTCCGACGCTCTACGTTATAGTCAGGTGTATACGCTGCGACAAAGTGCTGTTCTACGTATCTGGATGCAATCTATCTTGATGTATAATATCTGTAGTCTATTCATAATTCCCGCAGGTTCAATGCTGAAGCTCACCGGCGGGTTCTAAAGCTCGTAGACGTTTTTCTTCGCTGAAAGAGTGAATCGATGCTCCATGAGTTAAGGTGCGCGATGAAAGTCAGCGATATGTATGGGGCGCAGGGAGATTGATCCTTTGCAAGGGCGCCCGACAGCATCTAGCTTGTTGATGCTTCCACCTCCTTGGGCTCTGTGCCCTTGACAAACTTGGTATGTGTGCCAGTGGCGACGATCTTGCCTCTCTTTCCGTCTTCCACCTTGTAGATACCCACCTTCGTAAATGCGAGATTGCCGCCGACGCGCTCTGCAATGCCTTCGATCTCAATCTCTTCGCCAACCTTCGCGCTGGACTGGTAGGTGACGTGAATGTCGACTGAGACTCCAGTGCCATTACGGAAGTCCCAAGACGCAATAGCCATACCACCTATCCAGTCCACTATGGTGGCAGACACTGAGCCGTGGATGCCACCTTGGCTGTTGATGTGGTTCTCCGATAGAAGCAGGCGCGCGACAACCTCGCCTTTCGAGGCAGAGGTAATCTGAACATCAGAGAGCAAGAACTTGTAGATTCCATTCTTCAGTACCCTGCTCTGCATGATCTGCTCAATGTGCGCGTGTTCTGCGGTCTTGCCGGTGTCTGAGGCCATTGTGCGTGAAGTGTGGGAATGATAATCTGTTTTCTGTCAGCTGTCTAGAGAAACCACAACGATCAAGTCACACGGGACACGAGCATGGCAATCGTTGCAGCCATGACAGTGTCTCGTGGACAAATGTTGGCGTACCGTGGAAGAAGTGGAAAAGATTGAGAGAAATTGGAGATCAGCAGGCCACCAGGCACAAGCCAAAGCTTGTGTTGCGTGACGTTGAGCGCCTTCGCCCTGATGAACGCGTGCCAACCAGCCAGACGCCAAAGTCACCCATTCACTTCTCTTTGCATGATTATTGGTTTGGCCAGCTGCTTCAACTATCCTCCTGATACTTGCACGCCTGATCTTCTAAGTGTTTGACAGATAAGCGACTTGTTAATCCCTTGCAATCGAGTCTGCTGCAGAGAAAGCTTAGCTTGTCCTGAAACCTGCAACGTGGGAGTGACAGGTGGTAGGCTTGCAAAACACGGTCGACCCGTTGATGCTCCAATCTTTTCAAGTTGGCTCGCCTTCCACGTATCTCCAGTTGGGCGCAGTACATCAGGAGGAATTTCCCTTGGGCTGCAGGCGAAAGCGAATCGAGCTCGAGACGTGCAGTCTGGCTCAGCAAATACGAAGGCCAATGGGCGAAAGCGCCTGGCAAGACCATGGCCAACCAGCAGGAGGCTGATGGTCGGAGCTATCTTGCCAAATTGTCGCCATGGAGTCGAAGTCCAAGCATACCGCCCAGTAAAGGCACTGCAGGAGAGCCGACCGAGACCGGCTTGCTGCAACAACAGAAAGGAGCAGATCACGTCGTGAGCAATAGGCATAGGTTAAGTCTGCGGAAATATCCTCGAGACTGCCCTCATCTACGACCGCAATGGTTCCATGCCGTAGACATCCCCAAGCGCAAGCCGCATCTCACGTTCAAGAAGATCAAGGAGGAGAAGCCACCGGGACAGCCCAAGAAATATGCTGCTTTCTCAACTCGGGACTCAAAAGCCATCGAGATTGCATTTCAAAAGCTGTTGGAGCAAGAAGATGAAGCAGAGCGTACACAACCACAGAGTGGTGATCTTGGACAAGGCAGAGCAGATAGCAAGCACAACAAGAAAGAGGCCAAGATACCTGTCAACGAAGATTACCTGTTCGATGTGGATGTCGAGGAGCGAGAACTTGCACCCGCTTATTGGCTCGGTCCGGTCTACGACGTGCGCAGAGGGACATGGTTCTACCAAGAAGGCAGTGAACAGAAGCCCTGCGATGAGAATCTCGCAGCACAACTTGAGGAAGGATATCTGAAGGTCAAAGCCTGGAGGTTGCCTTCGGCACAGAAGTCAGAGCCTAAACCACGATCGACGTCCCAACCTCGTGTGAGGCCGAAGTCATGGGCTCCCGCCGAGGAAGAAGAAAGTACAGCTTCACAACCAGTGTCTCAGAAAGGCTCCAGTGCAGACTTGCGAAAGAAAGCCGAAATGCAAGCCGTGCAAGCTGGTCAAGCTGTTGAACTCGCGGACAAAGAGCAGGTGCAAAGCACTTACCGACTCTTCGGCCAGCATATGAATAGTGTTGTCACTTATCAGGATGGGAAGACTGCGTGGCTGATGACTGATGACGCATGGTCGCGAATCAATTCGACTGTGAGAAGAGGTTTTGGTGGTGTCGGTCATTTCGCCGGCGTCAAACTGACTCGAGGCTGGACTAATCCCGTTGCAAAGAAGGATGAAAAAGAGGCGCCAACTACGAATGTAAAGGACGAACCATCTTTGGCGAAAGAGCAAGAGGCGAGCGAAGGCGAAAATTTGGATGAGAGTCGTGCTGAGCGTGCCACTTCTTCGGAGACCAAGAGACAGACCCTGCAAAGGCAGATGTCAGCTCTTCTCGAAGACCCTACTCACGGAGATGATGCCGCTAGACTGGAAGAGGAGGCTCGACGCCGTGACGAACGTGAAATTGAGGATGACTATCGTGACACCGAGGACGATGACCAAGGTCGCGACATCGAACACCTTATACTGGTCACACATGGCATTGGCCAACGTCTAACTCACCGCGTAGAGAGCGTCAACTTCGTCCATGATGTGAACACCTTCCGAAAAACCATCAAGGCCGTGTACGCCGATTCGCCTGACCTGCGCGCTTTGAACCAGGAACTCGAAGGATCTGATTCTGTCAACAGTCGCGTACAAGTGCTTCCGATTTGTTGGCGGCAAAAGCTCGATTTTCCGAACCAAGGCCTGAGGCACAATCGAAGGGAGCATGATCTTGGTGACAGTGAGATTGACGAAGAAGACTATCCAAGCCTGGAAGATATCACTGTAGATGGCGTTCCATTCGCAAGAGACATGATCACCGACTTGGCTCTGGATATTCTCCTCTACGACTCGCCGGCATACAAAGACCATATCTCTATGATCGTGCTGAATGAGTTGAATCGCATCTACCATCTTTTCATGGAACGCAATCCAAACTTCAATGGCAAGATCAGCCTGATCGGTCACTCACTGGGTTCTGCAATCATGTTCGACATTCTTTGCAGACAAGATCAGCAGCCTGCATCGCGCCGCAAAGGCATGGATAAGATGAACCTTGACTTCCCCGTCGAAGACTTCTATGCGCTTGGTTCGCCTATTGGGCTCTTTCAGATGCTAAATGGACGTACGATCGTTGCTCGAACGCCAGTTGGAGGACGCGATCGTGCGAGAAGCAGTCTGGGAGAAATGGAAGATCCTATGCTTGGCTCAGCATCCAAGAAGAAAGCTGCAAAGGATTCTGAGCCTCCTGATGTCCCAGGCGAAAATCCACTGGCACGACCCAAATGCGCTCAGATTTTCAACATTTTCCACCCGACAGATCCAATTTCCTACCGCATCGAACCCTTGATTTCGCCAGCAATGGCTCAACTCAAACCTCAGCCTCTGCCATATACTAAGCGAGGCATATTTGGAGCACCCAGCACTCAAGGACTCACGGGCATAGGAGCTCGCGTGGGCCAGAGCGTGAGCAGCATGTGGACAAGCATGGCATCGAGCTTGCTCACTCGCGGTCTCGGCTACGGCTCTGAGCCGACCAAAGCTGCCGCAGACTTGAAGGCTGCAAGCAAAAGCAGCGGCCCCCTCTCTCGATCCGCACCAGGCATATCTAGTAACTCAGCAGGTGCTGGCACCAATGTTGCCGCTGGGGTCATACCGACTGCTCCATTACCAGCTGAAGGCACTGAGATCAAGAAGATTGGCGAAGACAAAATCAGTCGTCTCGCAGCAGATGCCCAAGCAGCTTCCGAAAGCAAACAACATCCCCCAACCTTGATCGACAACGAGCTCACCACACTTTACGGCAACTTCGAGAAGAGACGTAAATCTGCTCAAAGCGATGCAGAGACCCGTGATCTCGGCGCTGGTGCTGTGAAGGGTATACCGGAATGGGCTGATGCCGAAGAGCGAGGCAAGAAGCTGAGAAAAGAGGAAGAGAAAGTGCGGCGACTCAACAGCAATGGTCGTGTGGATTATGCTATCCAAGAAGGCGCATTTGATATCAACTTCATTGCCGCCATTGCAAGTCATTTGAGCTACTGGAGTGACGAGGATGTCAGTCATTTCGTCATCTCTCAGCTGCTGAGTCGACATCGCATTGTGAGACAGCGAGCGGATAGTGCGCCCAATCAAGGGAAGGCGAGATGAGTGTCGGCCTAGCATTAGAAACACCAAGCATGGACCGTCCCAGCGTAGAATAGATACAGATAGACGACATTTAGCGAGCATGATTATGCGAACACCACTGCCAGAAACACATCCGAGAAAGATTCATGTTTGAAGAAAATCTGCATTGACTCAAATACCTAGGTGACCAAAAGCATCCTCCTTCAGAGCGCAGTGCTCACAGAAGCCGAAGCGCCCTCATGAGCAATCGGCAAAATTGTAGGTCTAGAGATACCATTCCTCCTACTCCTTCCCAAGCTTCCTGCAAGATACACTGGCTTAGGTCGACGATAAGTGTATCCGAAGAAAGCTTTCTTCTTTCTCAACTCCATAGCTTTTCGACCCACGAGTGGATCTCTCAACATCTTGTCCCTGTGCACACAAATTGTATCAGCAAAGTATATCAGCGCTCAAAGCAAGATGAATCATACCTTGGTCTTTTCTTTTCCTTACCCTTCTTCTTCCCATGTGGCCAGTCAGGTTCAATGCCCTTTCCGATCCGCAACTGCGCAATGTCCACCATCCTTCTAGCCTTCCACTCCTCGTAGCCCGCACCAAAGTGCTCTTTGATGCGTTGCAGCTCGCCGTCTTCGCAGTCGTCAATGCCAATCAGCCACTTCTCTTTGGCGATGCGCTCAGCTCTCCACTTCTGTAGATGCGGTCCAAGAATTTTAGCAACCTCTTCGGAGTCGATGTCGGCATCAGAATCGATATTCTCCTGTGCAGAAACGAAGCTTGAGCTGTCGGAGGTCACAATGTCCTTCTCTTCCTTAAAGTACTTGGTGATAGACTGATTCTCTTTGACACGAGGGATGAAAGGTGGCGACATGAGATGTAGCTGCGTCCACTGAATTCCGTGGAAGAAGCGATGCGACTTGATCTCCTCGGCGTCATTTGCAAAGACATGGCGAGCCAGTGGACCGGGTGTGATTGAGTCTCGTGACAAACGACGGCCGAGTCTGTGCTCGGTATGACGATACTGCCTCGAGCTGAGGCGCAGTTCCTTGTCCGTGAGGATATTTTGAAGGAGATCCACCACGGTACTGCTGGGTGGCGGCAGCTGTCGTCGCGACTCCGAAGCAGGTCTCGACCAACGCTCATTGCTCGGGAATTGCAGCGTCGAGTGATGGTGTACAATGCTCTCTTTCGTCTTCTGGCGATTGTCACAGTAGAAAGGCGTGCGTCCATAGAGACACTCATACAGGATGATGCCGATGCTCCACTAATCGCAACGTCCATCGTAGGGCTGACCCATGATGACTTCTGGCGCCATGTATTGGCTTGTGCCGACGACACTGCGAGCTAGCTTGCGCCGTTCAAGGCGATTTCGCCAGTTTAGCAGTCCTTCGCGATGAGCGCTTTCCTCCACATCCACTTTCGAACGAGGCGATCTTTGCGGAGACTTGGCCGCCTCTTCTCGCATCTCTTGCTCATCGATGACATCCTGGTCGTCTCCCGTGATCTTGATGCCAATTTTGTCCAGAAGCGACTCGCGCTGACTGTTGTAATAAGTCTGGCTGTGAGCCCAGTGACCATTGAAGGCAAGACCGAAGTCGGAGATCTTGAGGTGGCCAGAAGCGCTGATGAGAAAGTTGTCCGGCTTGACATCGCGATGAATCCATTTCATCTTGTGGGCCTCTTCAATGCAGAGTATCATTTCAGCCACGTACCATCTGGCGACTTCCTCTTCAAGCACATCTTCGCGCAACAGAAGGCCGAGAAAGTCTCCGCCGATCATGTACTCCATGACGAGGTATAAATTCGTGTTGTCCTGAAAACTGGCAATGAGAGGAACGACCCATCGAGAGCCCTCGGCGGCCACCAAGAAGTCGCGCTCGGCACGTAGATGGCCTTCCTGGCAAGCGCGCAGCATCTCCGACTTGCGAATCACTTTCATAGCGAAAACATCATAGAGCGGCTTGCCCTGTGGAAGATTGCGCTTGGCAGTGCCATCGGAGTGAGAGAAGTTGCGCTCCATCTTGTTGATGGTCTCACGTATGCCGTCATTCTCGTCAGAGGTGGTTCCATCATTAGCATTCGAAGCTCGCTCTGTGACGAGGCGAACAACGCCAAAGCTGCCTTTGCCGAGGACACGAATGCTGTCGAAGCCAGCGATCGAGATACCTTTGACTTCGTGACGCTGCAGTGCCGTCGACTTGAGCACGCGCATCTGGCGGAGATGGTCACTTTCGGACGTGTTCCATTGCTGCTAGGCAAGCACACGCTCGTCGTGAGGCATACACATCTCGTTAAGTTTCTTCTCAAATTTCTTTCGACGAATCGATCGAGGCGAGTGTGGTTCTATCATCAGGTCGTAAAAGTGGGTTTCCAGAGCGCACTTTGCCGCCGCGGCATTCTCAACTGTCGTTACGGAAGGCTGGATGTCGACCAAGGTCTCTTGTACCGGTATGAGCAAGAAGCGCCCGCTGTCTTCTTCAATGACCGGCAAGATGTTCTCTTCTCCCGTGCCACCACTCTTGCTGTCCTTCTGGCAATCTTCTGGAGTAGCACGTTTATTGCGTGATCCGGACGACTTTGGTGAGGTCGTCCAAGAGGTTGCTGCTGTCGAAGCTGTTCCACTATCTGGGGACCACCCTGCGTTGGCACCTCGAGAGGAAGGAGATGAAGAGGAGCTGAAGCTTGGTGCAGGCGTTTCTTCTGCTTCTCGCGCATTTCCGTTCATACCATCGAGGTTCGTGTGGATGTACGGCACATTAGGCTTCTTCTTGGAACTGGAGCGACGGACCACTGTTGAAGTTGCAGTGTCCAGCTTCAGCTTTGCTGCCAGCGCCTCCAGGCTCTTGCTGGTGGAGCGTGAGCCTCGCGATCTCCTTTCCGGCTCAGGCGGCGTCACAGGCTCATCTGAGATTTGTCCATCGAGTTGACTTTGCGAGAAACCTTCGAAGCGGACGGAGCGCTTTCTTTGTGGCACGGGCTGTTCATTACCAGAAGTGGACTGCAGCTGCCCTCGGGACCGACTGACATGCAAAGCTTCGCTTCCGACCATAGCTGGAGGCGGCGGAGTCGCCGTTCGATGGTTTGGCTCACACGTGCCGTCCATGTCCAACCGTGTGACTGCCAGAAGTCAGCGACAGTCTATACATACTTACAGCCGTCTTGACCATAGTGAATATGCGACGATTCTGGCACCTGGGGAGAAAGATAAAGACACGCACTGTTATGAGGTCTGAACCTTTCAAGGATGCCGGACACTGATCTTCGCAAACTTCTAAGCGTGTTCGTCCAAGGCTTTCGGGCTGGAGGTGGACTTCTTGCGGTTGCTGCAACCAAGGGAGTTGGGAGAAGATTATCGGGATCGGGTCGGCTGCCAAATAAACGAGACTGTCGCTTGCGGATGCTAACAAACGGCATGTCTCATGCTTGCAGCAGATGGTGAGGGTAAAAATGCTATGGATGAGATGTTGATGGAATGTCGAGTCTCTGTGTTGTCGATCAAGAGTCCAGATGATCGTCCAATCTGTCATGGAAGTAGCAGTTGATGCACTGGCACTTTCCGTAATAGAAGTAGCAGGTGTTGGGTGGCGTGGACTGTTATAGCAGTAGCAATGGCAGCATATGAAACATGTTCGTTGGACCTACAGAACTCAAGCAATCGCTCTCTCGCTACAGTCTTCGGGCGATAAACGGTCTTCTCTCAATGCGTAATTCTCTCGAGCGTGCATCATGTGTTCATTACCAGGTGAATTGGTAATCACGCCCGACTCTGCTGAGGTATTGAGCATTGTTTCCGATCGTTCATACCATGGCTCTCCTCTGGATCATTCTGCAAGAAGATATCTTGAAACCCTGGGGCGCAGTTCATTCGGCGTCCTTATTCATACTAACCGTACCGATGTTGGCACCAGTACATCTCCAGATCATGTAGATGATTCAGCAGCTTCATATCGATGTGCCGTCCCTTTGAGCTTCAGTCCAGAAGCAGTCCAGGCCACGTTCAAGAAAAAGGCGACATAGCAGTTGCCTGTGCATCTGCAGAGCAGGAAAAGCATTGTTGTTGCTCTGCACAAGCGCTCTCATGTCAGCCGAGCATATACACCTCTATACCACTCCACATAACGCCGTTATCGTAGCAACCTGTGGCTCACGCCATCGTCGGAGAGCGATGCTGCGGAAGCTCATTTCGACTGGCTGGGATGCCGCGGCGTGTGATGTCTGAAGGCGAAAGTTTGAGGGGAGACAAAGAGAAGGTACTCGTTGTTACTGGTCAATTCTGACACGTGCTTGCCTCGCTTGCCAAGCCAGCAGATCCGGATCCGGACCACGGCTTGGGTGGCTCGCAATGCTCCGTCCAACTTGAATCTTCGACTCCGCCTCTTCCACCACCGCACACAAAGAATCTACACCACGCCTACGACTACTTACGCCTACGCACCATCACCGCGATCAACGCCGCCTTCAACATCCTCGAAGCCGATCTCAACAGCCCTTCGCAAGCAGAAACCGTGGCAAACCGACGCAATGGCGATGTTAAATTACAGTAGTAAAAGTAGTAGTAATTTCGCCCGCAAGACGAGCACCGAGTCTTCGCGCCGCTCCAACACTCAGGCGAGCGCATACGCCGTCAATGCCAACACCATGGCGCTGACCGGCTTCCACTTTTCCTCCACTCCAGGGGGACAAGCAGCGGGGTGGTATGTACATGCACAACATCGCCGACAACCACATGCAGGAACGAACTATATACTGATGCCATACGTCTAGGTGGGTTTGAGGCCCCTCCAGGAGGCGTACCATCACCACCGCCGTCCCCGGACGCTGCGCCCGTAGGCCGACCCAGTCTGCGTCAGCGCAAGCGTTCGACGGACGCCGCTAGTCACATCATGGAAGAGTGTGAGAGACTCTTCTGCGAGACACTGAAGACCACTTTCTTGGTTGAGAAGGATGTTGGTCTTGAGGACTCGCTGATGATGGACTTGCGAAATACACATGTCGGCAGCAAACCCATTCCGCAGCCGCCCCAGAGCACCACGATCGCGCATGGTCAGCCCACTCCATCAGCTTCGCCGGATGGTCGCAACTATCCACGGGAGCGAGGACTGATCAGAGAATATGTCGAGATCTGGGACTACGTGGCAGGCGCAAGGTTCAGAGGGTTTGTCGCAGAGAAAGAAGACATGCGCACCATGTGCGTCTTCTTCGACAAGGACGTTGTCGGGATGGACTTGAAGCCAGGGTAGGCCCTAGATCTCACCCTTATTCACATGAATGAATCCCACTTGCTGACATATCTCAACAGACTCATGTCCTTACTTGAACTGGCTAGCAGCGATCATTTCGATTGCACCGACATCGTCATCTGCATTGACCGAAACGCCGACTCAGAGGATTTCAAGGATCTCACGCGGTCCTTGAATTGGGTCGGATTCGAACTGACTATGCTTGAGGCATGGACCGGCAGCGAAGGCTGCATTAGCGACCGCTACGTCTTCCTCGGCATGGATGTCTAATTCGAGCACGACATATTGCGGGTGGAGTTCGGAAAGTTTTGCATCATGCTGACTGTATGCATATAACGCGACCAGGGCTGTTCATGCATATGCGGGACAGCAGAGCCAGGAATACAGAATTTTGCAGTTCATGGTTGGTGGGTGGCGCAGGCAGTTCAGGCGGAGTTCATTGATTCACATGCTAGTCTTCAGGTCGAAATTGGGTGGGTCTCTGTATTCACATGCAAATACGAAAGCTTCAGTGCAAATAGGACAGCAAAACGGAATTGGGAATTCTTACCCTGCTTCGCTGGCGGCCTGTGAATTCTGCAGGCCGCACGAGCACCTCTTACCTTACAGGACTTTTGCCTATCTCTCCACTCGTCTCTAGGGCTCACCATGCCACGCACCGGAGACAGCACCGAGTGCCCAGGTCGATGCCTTTCGGAGATCCCAGCCATGCTCAAGAGATCACCATCTGCCTGGAGCCAGCTCATGTATGGACCTCGAGTTCTATACGAAAGGTTGAATATACTCGGCGTCTACTGCTTGGGCCTGGAAGTGACCTTCCTCTCCTCTGATCACCGAATCACCTCAATCACACTCGCCTTCCTGGCAAGCATAGCCAGAGCTTGCGTTCTCGAACACGTCGGACCAGCATTTCGCATAAGTCGGATGAAGAGACCCGTGAGCCTGTTGAAGTAATTTCACCTATTTCTGTCTCTGAAGAGGTGTTCAGGGCCTTTTTGAGGTACAAGCACTTTGTCTGCGCTGCCCAATTTGAGTCGACCATGGTGATACCTAGTCTGTACTCATTGAGCCTGGAAAATGGATGGCGGATGCTGGATTTTGCGGTCTATGCTCCCCGAGTAGTCCTGAGCCTTGAGCCGTGACAGTCTAAGAGATAGTTAAATGGCAGATCTGCCGAGGTCAATGCCACGCGTGAACGTGGGTGTTGTCGTCGCACGCATGCGAGTCCACCTTGACTCCTTGACGGTTGACTTGAGCATGCTGTCAGGTTCGATCTCGAATGGGTCCAGACAGAGGTAGAATGGAAGTTTCGGGGAAAAGAAAAACGACTTTTTTCAGAGCACACAAAAGCTACCGACTCTTCTAATCAGCTCACAATCATCACGCTTCGTTCAGGCCATATATCACACAGCATGCCAATGCCGCGATCTCATCATATTAGCCCATCTTTTGCCGCTCGCTTGCTGTTTCCGCACTCATCCCAACGCAGCAACAACAACACGCTCATGACATTCATGTAGTGCATCCATATCTTCATACGCATGCCTCTCAATCATAGATCCCTGGAAAGAATCCTGGCCCTCTCCCTGACACATCTACTTCATTCCAGAAGACGTCCCAAAGCAGTAAGCTGGAAAAGTTCCAAAATAAGCTGTTGCTGATCAAGTCCAAAGCTCAAGCTCCACTTGGAGGGCACCCATGCTGATGTATTAGGGTCATCGCTCCTTTTCTCCCACAGAAGAGAAGCTGCTTCGGACAATCGTGGAAACAAAACCAAGGAAAATTGCAAGGTAAGCCAAATCAAACGTGGTCGAGGCAGATCTAGTGTCCGTCGGTCGCGTCCGTCTCCGTATTACGCTGGTGTAACTTCGACGTTCCAGAATGGTAAATAAAAAACGCTGGTTTATGTGGTATTTCGTCCGTGATATCCCGGTCATGGTTCATCGTGAGTTCCGGTTTAGTGTCGTGGTCATGAATCGTAAAGTCCGGTGAAAGTACAATTGGCGACGTGGGTGAACATAAGAAAGAAAAAAAGGTTGATACTGGCGCAACCCTCATCGTGTGCGCTGTCGTGAAAAAGTCGTGCGGCCGTGAGATCTCAAATTACGTGGTCGTTATCTTCTCATGCCGCCGGCTTTGACAGACTGAGGCTGGCTGATCGGGCGAGGGGCCATGGTGGGATCGGTGCGCTGTCTCTTGAGATTGTCGGCGGCACTGCCTGGCCTGTTGTATGGGTCCTCTTGATCATCGGCCTCGCGCACTCGCTTGTTGTTGGCGTTGAGCACGCCATTGACGGCAGGATACTGAGGCGCTGGATGATAACCAGACTGATATCCAGAATCATGGCCGTTTGGCGCGCCAGCTCGAGCATCGTTGCTCATCACGTAGTTCAAGTTGCTCGATGGCAGCTGGGTTGGTCGCTGAGGAGTATCATTATAGCCAGTGTAGGTACTCGTCGTTCGTGGCGTTGCAGAGCTTGGCGCTCCGTTCTGATGCGGCGAGTGTGTCATCTCAGGCGAAATCTGAGGATGAGCCGAGTGCATGGGTCCTGGTGCTGCGTTAGGCTTGTAATTGTACGATTGTCGTCTGGCGTCATAAGACGCACTAGTGTGGGTATATTCACCCTCATGCTCTCCATCAGCATCCTGGTGGCTGTTGTAGCCATCGTGAGGCTTGCTCTCGCCATGCTCGTTTTCAGCGCCAGCGCGTGCTGGTGGACCCATCTCGGTCTTGACACCGCCAGGGCTGGCTTGCATGCCACTATAGCCGCGGTTCATGCCAGCAGGTTGCTGGCCGTATTGCGAGCTGTACGAGCCAGGCGCAGAGTATGGCTGGCTTTGGTATTGCGGCTGGCTGGTCTGGTATTGAGGAATACCTTGTGAGTGGCCAGGAGAAGGTGCAGCTAAGGGGGTTGTTGGTACAGTTCTTGCAGACATGCTAGTGTCAATGGAAAGAGGCTGACCTGATTGAATTGGAGCACCTGCTCCGCCATACTCGTATGAGCTTCCTGCGTTGCCCATGCCCATTGTCAAGCTCGAAGCGCTGGTTGGTGGTGTCGGGAATGTATGGGCTCGATCAAGACCTGGTCTGCCCGAAGCTGGGTGAGGTGCAATCGAATGCGGCGGCTGTGGAACGCTGGCACCGATTGGGTTCGACATCGAGTGATGATGGGTAAGAGCAGGTGGCTGCGTGCCTTGTGGAGTACGCATGTAGTCTTGCTGTTGCCCTGGATCTCGTCGCGCTGCCATGGCGGCATTGCCAATGCTTTGACGCGCTTGGTTCGTGGGGTGGTAGAGCAGGGCACCAATGTTGTGAACAAATAGAGGATACAAGAGCTCGGTGATTTTCTCCTTGTTGGCGAAGTCCAGCGCGCGGTCGAAAGGAATCCTGCAGCTGTTAGTATACCATCGATGATGACCACACAATCAGTACTCACCAAACACCCTTGAGATGCATTGGACCAATCTTGACAACGTGACGCGTCTTCTCGCTCTTGAGGATGCCATCGCGACGACCTCGAGTCATACCAGCAACATTGAGAAGCTTGGTGCCGTTGATCATGTGGTTGTCCTCACGTCGCGCAACACAAACACCATTGGCCTCCACCTGGAAGCACAAGCTGCCTTCATCTTCCCACAACGTCGCAGTGACTCGAGGCTTCATGCCCGGTGGTGCAATCTGGCCGGTGGTGCAATCTGGCCGGTGGTGTCGAATGACTGCTGAAATTGCTGACCGCCGCCGGCAGAAGGTGGTCCGGCGTTTGACTGCATTGTTGGCAGAGGAAGTGAGTTTTGTGGAACCATGGGTCCAGCCATCGAGGAAGTCACGGGATGACCCGCAGACATGGGTGGCATTGTGCTGTATGAGTACTGTCCGTAAGGTTGAGGCGCATAGTTGTGCGTGGCGGGTTGCAGAGCTTGCGGCTGGCCATAGTTGGAGTACTGTGGCATGCCCGCCGGAGGAGGCGCTGGTTGGCCGTAGCCATCCATGTGCGGTTGCGGTTGGTTCATTGCTGGATAGTGTTGTGCAGGAAATGGATGAGAATGCGTGCGAGAGTGCGCAGACGTTGGAATTGCCGAGCGTGGAGACGGAGTCTGAAACTCGCCGGGCTTGCTGCCGTCCACGGAAGGTGCGAACGACGTGTTGGAGTCGTAAGACTGATTGCCAATGGAATTACCACTGGACGAACCAGCCCGAGGCGACGATCCTACGGACGAAGCGCTCGTCTGCTGTTGATGCTGCTGCTGAGCGTCCTGGGAGAACGATGCGCGATCTCCGAACGAGCTCTGCGGCACAAACGAAGCTGAAGTGCACTGACTGTCGTTTCCTCGGGCTTGAAAGTGGGACAACGGTGGCAGCGCCAGCTTTACGGTTGTCGTGAGGCAACAGAAACTCGACGAAGAAGCCGAGCTCAATGCGTCACGAGATTAGGCGTACGTCGCGATGTGGTCGTTGCCGTCGTTGATAATAGCCTCACTGGACGTGAATGGGCTGTCGTACCAGTAGATGGGCGCAAAAGATGGCTTCGTGAGGTCAGATGTCGTCGTCAAGCAGTAGTGTCGTTTCCGTTAATTGTCGTGAATTGGCCGGCGCACAAGGCGAACTGATGTCGTCTATGATGCTCGCTGCTAACAATGACGCCCAGGATCCAGAAGCAAAAGCACTGCAGTGACAGACGCCAAAGAAGTCGTTAATGCAAGGAGTCGTTAGGTCGTAACAGTCGTAACAGGTCGTGGGTCGTGATCAATGGGGGCCGTCCACTGACACTGACTGACCTACACGCGCACCCAAGTCAGCAATGTGTTCGAGATGAAGTTGGTGAGCACCGTGTATTAGCAGCGGGAGCACTGCACGACGGCGACTACAGACGCACCCGGTGCTCTAGGAAATGCAATGCATGCAGAGTGAGCAGCGGTTCGCGAGGAAGGACAGTGGGGAGCTTGGAGTAGAAAGACTGCGGAGGCTGGGTGGTTGGAAGCTAGAGCCCGGCTAAGCCAGCAGCGTGCAGGACGTGCAGGACGTGCAGCACGGCTGGCGGGAGACGAGCCAGCCTGCGTGCGCACAGGTATCTTGCGGCGCTAGACCGCATCGGACGGGCAAAGGCGAGAGGAGGTGGGCAGAGTGGAGCCTGGCCGGCGAGGAAGAAAAAGAGTGAGCGGGCACGTACCTGAAGTGATGTTTTGAGCCGGGCGAGCGAGCGTGTGATTGAAGCGTGGTGCTGCTGCTTTTGGACGATGCTCGATGCGATGCTGGAGTGTGTGTACCGTGAAGCTGCGTGAGATGCTGGGTGGCGATGGTTGAGCGCGTGTAGCGGTGTTGCGCGCGCGCGGCACGTCCTCGTTTGCAGCGGCAGTCAGGTACAGTGCGCTGGACGCTGCAGACCAGGCACCGGTGCAGAAACACGCTGCAGCAGAGGTGTGGATGGTGAGGTGCGCGCAAGGATCAGTTGCTCGCAGTGCAGGACAGCCAAATCGAATCGAATCGACCAGACCAGACCAGACCGACCGTCACAGCTGCAGCACAACAACAACAATGGCCGCTGCTGTCAATGCTGCTACCGCTACTGGTGAGTAGTAGGTGGTGCAATGCGATGCGATGCCGATGTGCGATGAGCTGCGTGAGGGCGGGCCGTTGCGCGGTTTCTGCTCTCACACGCAACAAAGATGCAAGGGAGAATGCGACACCTCGTGGAGCTGGAGCTGGCAGCTGGCAGCTGTGCTGGGCGCCAGTAGCAAAGTGAAGCTGGTGTCTGAGCTGCAGCAGTGGCAGGCAGAGCGCGTTGCGTTTGGTTTGGCTGAGCGGGTTCTGGCGGGTTGCTGGTGGCCGTAGTAGGCAACGTACAGTACACAGATAGGCACTGGACAGGCTGGTAACCGCAGACTGCAGACTGCTGCAGCTTTTAGAGCGGCGAAAGGGCTTTTTCGGTTTTGCTGAGACACGAGGATTCTAATGGAGAGCGCAAGGCCAACGACGGTGCAGGGATCGCTGCTGTAGCCGCAGGTGGGGAACTTGCCAGTGGGTGGCTGGCCAGGTTGCGTCGGTTGGAATGCAGCTCACACTGCTGATCGGCGCTCCGCTCCTGCGCCCAGGGCTCGCTGCTGCTCACTCTGCGACAACTGATCTGTTGATGGGCGGCACGGCTGACGGTCAATCGCGACTATCCTCAAGAAGTAGTCAAAGATGTGCTGTTCGGATGATTCTGTGGGTGAATGCTATCGTAGTCCTGCCCTGAACCATCTACCACGCCCGCTCGATCGCAGGGAAGCAGACGCCCGGAGTCCGCGCCAGAGAAGCTCTGCGAGTGATGATGCGATCCGGAAGTGCGGCGTTGGTTCAGCGACAGCCACAGCGGGATCACGATAGTCACGATTGATATCGATATCGCCCAGCTGCTGCTTAAGTTCTAACAAAATCAAGCCGCTTCACTACTTTCTTCCGGCTAGCGCTCGCACGATCAAAACACACTCCGGCCTTGGCTCGCCGGCTAGCCTAACGTTATTGTAAGAACTGCGTGAACGTTGTGACTGCTGTTCTGCCCTCTCGGGACCGAATGAGTCGTTGTCCTCTCGACGTTACTCGCACAATGGGAATGGGAGCCGGGCACGGCAAATGCTATTTTCGACTCATGTAGGAGACACGGCCATCGCTCACCCATTCTTCGCACCTCCTGTGTACCCACGAGTACGTATCTGTCTGTCCGTCTCTGTCGAGGCCCTGTGTCGAGATCGGAATTGTCACAGGTCATGCACAGCGCTTGCTCGAAACACTCGGCGGACGAAACAGGCCAGCACGGGCCTCAATTCTCACTGAGGTCGCTAGCATCAGACCCAACGCTTTCTTCCGCACACCAGCGCCTACGCTTCGCTGGCTGGCTCCGCTGGCTGCACACGTTGCAAGCCCTCACTTGAGTCAGCCCGCCGAGTGGATGGCGGCTGCGTGGGCTGGCAGGAAAATTGAGAGCCGCCGCCTCGAGCAGCACAGTGCCCCCGTACGATTGGTTCATGGCCCTGGTATCGGTCCGCTCTCTGTGTGGGAGTGGCGCTATCTGCCAGTCATCTCTGCCTTCGCTAATCCAGCTACCCATGTCACACCGACAAGGCTCTCGCTCCTCTGGAGATAGAGCCAGAAACGAATCACTGGCCCGAAGGAATGGCTCTCGCTCCTCCTGTCCGGCCACAAGAGGCACGGAGCAGAAGGGCGACCCGATGCTCGTCAGGCGCGCTGCCAGAGAGCAATGTCATTGTTCACGCGATCTGCCAGCGAAACATCACAGTCGAAACATCAGCAGAGATCCCCATCATGCACAATCGCGGGAAGCAGAGCGGATCCCGTTGGAGAAGACGCGGGAGCTGGCAACACCTGCAGCCGCAATGCATGTGATGCAGCATGGCTCTAAACCGTAGTCAACGCTGAGGCCAACGTCGATAACAGCACCACGCAAGAAAATAGTTCGAGCTCTCCTCCCGGCTCGCTCGCGCCTCAACACGACGTGCAATTTGTCGTGATGCCTGTCTGTCGAGCCAGCGCAGACACATTGATTGAGGTGGAGCTGGCTGGTCGCTACCGGAGTTTGCCAGGTCGTCGACCCCGAGGGCGAAAAGCAATATCACATCCCGGGGTGCCGCGAAAGCGAAATGGCCCCGGCGAACCACACTGCCAAACGCCTTTCGAATGGCAGCCGGCCACGTCGACAAGTGTGGGCAGACTAGGCAACCTTAAAAAACGCCACACTCGGCGTGCAGTCGCACAAGCATTCCAGGATGTTGCAGGATATGGCCTCCACCTCGTCCTATAGGTGTGCGCTCTTGCCTGAAGAGGAGAGCTTGAATTGTGAAACACTTTTGCCCCACGTCAACGGATTTGCGCTTTGGTAATCCTCTCAATCGTGGCAGTGGCATATCCGCCCTTGTTGTGCACGAGGTGCCGGCATCGTGAAAAAGCATCCACCAGGTCCAGCTTGTCGATCGCGGCGGGGTCACTTCTCACCGCCAGTTCTTGCTCGCGCTCCATCTTTTTGATTGGACCTCGCTGCAAACGAGGCCTCTCTCGTTCAATATCGAAGAGTTTCACTGGGATGCCCACCTGTACAACACACTTGTCTCGCAGGGAGCAGCAGGCGACGAGCTAGTGTCGCCTTGCCACGAAAACCTGAGACAACTCGGCATGCCATTGTTCCTGCCAACTGACCTCACCTCTTCCGTCTTCAGCCTGTCTCGCCTGTCTTGTCTGCCCTGCCCGAGCTGTTTGTCTCAGTCTCGAGCAGCACTCCCCAGATCTTCAATGCACAGGTGGGATCTTGCTTGAGAGGCTAGGTGCTTCCGCAGCGCGGCGCAATCTCGTACATCACGGCAGCGTACTCTTGCACCATGCAGGGCAACGCAGCCAACAGGCAGTGGGCATGGCATCATGTACGTTGCGGCCGGCCTATTCTGCACAGCGCCTCGATCCGGCGCACTCCAATGCCAGGGACTTTACAAAGCCTTAAAGAGACCGCTTCTCACATCGACCTGTGTTGTTCTACGAAAACCATATAGATTGAATATCGAATTTTCCGAGCACAAGACCGCTGACTCGAGTCCCGATGGTGTACAAGGAGCTTCCTAGCTGTGCGACGCTTCCGGCCTGGTGTCACGCGATCGGGTATCGCGATGGCACAACTGACTCGCCTCTCGGACAATCCATTTCAACTTCTGGAGAGCCGCCGACCGAAAAAAAATAAATCAGGATTCGAACAATGCCACCCTCTTTGGCATGGTCTTCTTCGCTGGCGACACCAATTATCACGGTGTGCTGACTCGGAGTTTCATCGACCTGGTTTCGCTGCAATAGAACTTCCCACTTAAGACTTGGGCCTCAACACAGGCATTGACCTCGCCACATTAACAGAATGGCAACGAGAAAGTATCTCCTGAGTTTCCTCGACTTCATGGTCCCTGAATGTAGAATCCTACCCGTCGGCATGGCTGGTGAAGTGAGCTCGGAACAAGTTATGCGCGACACTGACTCTTGCATACACCCGCCACTTTGGGCACAAAAACACGTGCTAAGGGTAAGAGCGCGAGTTTGATCGTCTGAACATCAAACAAAGTGGCCAAAGGCTTATGGAGGCTCCGGCTACTGCAGTCTTCAAACATACCAACGACTTGGTTAACATGCAATCGAGGCTCGACTTACCTTCAGCCAAATTCGCTCTGACTGTGCTGAGCATTTGTCAACAGCTCGGCCGATCAAACACATATCGATTCATGTCGAGCAGTCGAACTGCTGCGGTCACAACGGCACCGCATGACGGCATGGCTCGACTGCTGTCCTACGTCTGATTAAAGTCACATGGCTCTCGTTCAACGATCATGACGACGGCAGGTAAGGGAATTGAAACACTTTCTTCTCGAGATTCTTGATGTGATAGGCACATTTCTATTTTGTGACACCACAATCACCATCTTTGGCTATTTTCAGACTGTCAAGCCGGACCTACCTCTTCCTGACTCGGTGCACGTCACCGACATGAAGCATGGAAGACTCAACAGCGATCTGCGAGGACCGGCCGAGGCTGTGAGGCTGCTTCCGGTATATGGGATACACGAGCGAGATAGTGCTGCAGGTACGCGAAGCGAAACAGTCAGTCATCCTCGTTAGCACGAATCGTAGGCTGAGGCTGTACCTGAACGTGGCCGCCTCACAACTCCTGCAAGGCGCGCTTGTGGGAATGATCAGCTCTGCGAACACCTTCAACCAGGCTGTAGCATTGACCGCTTCCAGCTCCCTGTTTGACGTGCTTTCTCAAGCATACCAAGTTCTCGGGCGAGGAATCGAGCATCGATCACGACACGTTAGCTCGGCGTCACTTCCAAATACGCCAGGCGAAACGCAAGCGTCGAGACCAGAAATGGAAGACTGTCCGGAAGGGGGACGATGTACAGCTGCAATTTGAGACTTCACAAGTCACAGAGCTGACTCTGCCAGACTCCAGATCGATCGGATATCCTCGGCTTGTTCACGCGTGATATTCAGTTGTGTACGAGTGTTATCCACCACTTGTTGAAGCAGCGAGCAAAACCTTACTTACTTCGCGGAGTCTTTGCATTTCCAAGAGCCGCGGACCACGAAATAGTTGCATTGATGCTGTCAATGTGTTGAAACTGTACATATGCATGCACTCCTGAGATCTAGGTGTCATGTTGCAGGTTGTCAAAATCTGCAGCTGGCGGCGCATGCCGTAAGGCAGACATGCGCAAGCCCAGCATTGATGCAGGAACCCGCGCTGCCACCAATGCACAGTCAACACCGGATTTTGAAATTACAATGCAAGATGAGATTTCTTCACCGCTTGACTGGTCTGACATTGCAACGGACCTCCTGCGTTGTGCATTATTGCTGTCGACCTGGATGGAGAAGTGACAGCCGTCTCCGCGGGAAGAAACGACGTGGTATGCACACCAAATGCGAACCAATGCAGGCTGATGACATTGAGGTCGTTCCTCGTTTCCAAGTCTTCTCCTATTTGCGCGACCAGTTTCTCGATGTCCAGGAAATCGAGAGTCCACGTCTCCTGGACACACCGACATTTTTCGGATGACGGACCTGGCGTTCTCTGGACTCATATCGGATTTCTCGACTAGAATGCTGAATTCCTTCTGTCTAATACGAAGTGCTAATGCACGTGCGGAATCAATGCAGCAATAATGCGTCTGTAGTCAATGATGGTCTGGTTTTGCGATCGCCCGCAGGGACATTAGAGAGATTGCCGCATGCAGACCTGGCATTGACGAGAACACTGATAGATTGCTATGCGAACTGCTCGAGTACCGACAGCTGCCGGCAACATTAGCGACATGGTCCTCTATCAAGACCTCATGTCCATAAAGACAGCAGAGACATGCTCAAATGTTATGATGCTGCACACTGCTGTTTTCTTGACAGCCTGAATCACACAGCTTAGCGAGAGCTAGTCATAGTTTTTGCTGCAATGCGGTCTCAACACTACCACATCGGACAATAGGACAATATCGTGACACGCGCGGTGAGTCTATGGACATCGATGTTGATCGCTCGTGTTGCGGAATATTGGTTCAACGAATCTCATGGCAATAACGCCCGCCTTACAGGTGTGTCGGTTGCGGACGATCCATTGAGACGAACAGTGGATGTCACACTCAGCCACCAATCCTCCAACCAGAATTTGACGACCATGGGTCTACATACGGTTAACGTCAGCCTTCTGCACCCTGAAACGTCCCTTCATCTCCATCATCTGGCCACATTGCAATGGTTCGGAGAATTGCTGAGGCGATGACACTCGCCATGCTTCCAATCGTTGTACTGCCCTGGAACCAAGAGTGATAGTGCCGATGTCATTGTCGATGGAGTTTGGGTTGAAAGGCTTGCTATCACATCTAGACCAGCGTTCCTGCAAGGCAACAAATGATCGTGGTCGAGTCAAACGGTAGTGGGTTGCTGACCGCCGCTGGTCATATTTCTCGTTCATGCAGTCCTACCCAATGACAGCCTGTGCACAACAGAAGCATGGTCTGCGAACCATGTCGCTCCCAAAGCGAGGCTGAAGAACAAATTTCGCAAGCCCTCTGTTTCTTGCCAGCTCGAACTTCACACTCAGTACACTCGTCCTCGCAGGACATCTCCAACCTTGATTCGCCCAACAAACATCACCACAATCTTCCGGAGAAGTTCGCCATTGTTCACTGACCACAAGGGCAAGGTTCACAAGGATACCTAGTCCAAATCCTAAGCTTCAACCAGGCTGGCCCCAGGTACTCCTCCACTTCACCCTTCTTCCGTCCGCCCCAGCTTTTGCATCATGCAAGCAATACTACATACTGCACAATGCAGAGCTGTAGATGCCGTGCTGACGAGACACATTTGCCCAAACGAACAGGCCATATCGGCCCTATTCCAGGGCATATTGGCGGTGCTCTCCAAGTCGAGATTCCAGACATTTCGCCTGAGCTAAAGGATAACTTTCTCCGATGGTAAGCAAGCAAGCAAGCAAGCAACAACTCAGACCACCTTACCTATACTAAACTCACGGAGCGAAACGCCGTCTGAAGGCGATTGCACCACCACCCATGCCTTGGTGGTCTGATCGCAGGGCGAACGAGAGAAAGTTCGTTTGGCAAGTCGTCGTTATTTCCAAAAGAAGAATCGGAGTTCTGCAAACTGTGCTGAATCTAGTAGCTGCAGCGGCAAGATGCTTCTCGTCCTGCTTCCTGCGTCATGCGTATGTGAAGAATCACCAGCGTCCACGGATATCGGCACGATGTAGTGACTAGGTGGTAGATCTGTACCTTGTCTTCGAGATGCCTGGGGGGGGGGGGGGAACTGCCTGCGGCGAGAGGCCTGGTGACCAGAACACACGGCAGTAGATTGTCCAGACGGCAGTTTCTGGCTGGATGAATTGGCCGTAGGGCTATTCATTGATGAGATATGGGCTCGGCAGCCAACAAAGTGGACGATGCTGCTGCTACCGTAGCAGAAAAGTCTCATTCAAGCACTAGTGCTGCGCATATGATCCGGAACCAGACAGTGAACTCGCCAAGATCTGCGGCTGCCTTCAAAATGACTGTCTGTCCAAAAAGGCCTGTGTAAAATGTATCAATGCTTCATGATGCTTCTGACCTGAACTCGAGCTGGCAGTTACCTGGAAGTTGAGATTATACTCTTGCTCTTCACCTCCAGCAGAACTTCTGCTAAGATTGCTGCTCCCTCTAGCTTCTCAGGTTCGATGACATCGATTCAATGCCCAGGATTCAGCGTCCACTGCCAGAGGATTATCTTAAATCCGCAGTCAGAAGCCAGATGTCGATGTAGTCAACGAACAATGACTTTGCTCAGAACTTTCGAGCTGGCCAGATGAAAGTCGGAGACCAGGTGCGCTTCATCAACACCAGTGTCGTCGCGTCGAGTGACATCAGCCCACAATCTTTGTCCCAACTCCCGTATGACCATGATCTCAAAGCTGAGACCACATTCTCGCTTCTCGTCGACAAGCAAGAAAACCAATAGATTTCCTTCACTTTCAAGCTTCCAAACTCGAACTCATCGCTCCCAGCCCCAAGATTCAACGATCAATCACAGATACTCGCGATCAGGAACCCGGGTACCATTGTACCACACAGTTGTTGACTTTGCCGAGAATCTCCGAGTCGAGATGATGACAGGCCTCGATCAGCCGCCGTTCATAGATAGGCAATACTCGAGCTCATAAGTGCTTCGACTTCGGCTTTGACTTGTCACTCGTTCTTCCGCCCAACTCCAATCTGACGACTGACATATGAGTGAAAGTTTTCTTCCCTCGCCTCGTGAACATATCCTTCCCGGTGGTATTGATCGCAAGTCCTAAGATGCGATTGCGTCTAGCCAAATGCTGGAAAGAATCGGACCACCCCAGCCTCCAAAAGTCCATCGTCCAGTGATCGCTTACGTTCTGCTTCATTGACATCGTCAGTATCTATGAACATCAGCACCACATCTCCCTCCTTACTCTCACCTTCCTATAGAAAACACTTCGATGTCTGGAAATGCCCGAACGAGGCTGATGTAAAGAACGGTCCATTGCGTGCTACTAAGACACTCCAAGAAGCAACACCGTGCTCGATCGTACACATCTCGCCAAAATGGTTTCGTTTCGCTCCCAAAGGAAAAGTAGTTCCTGGTGTGGTATGTCGAAGCAATAGTACGAGACAGCAAGAAAAAAAAAGGCCAATGAACCTCGTCCTGCAATCGACCACGTACCAGCCAGATTCAAAGATGCGCCTCCTTCGTTCAACGCCCGAACTTCAGTCAAAAAGGTCATGACCACTAGTAGTATTGCTTCTGCTCCTCCCATTTGCTCATCTTGCCTTCCTCGCGCTTGACAAGACTGCCATTGCCACCCTCGATAAAGCTCGAAGAATCACCACCACTCGTATCTGGCGCAAAGCTGACTCTGCCACTTTTCCTCCTGTTGTGACCACCCTCAGGACTCTCAAGATATCCCACAGCACCAACCCATTCCCAGACTCGTCCTACGTCTCCGCTTCTACCTTCCCTCACCATTGGTCTGACATTGCTGTTTCCTTCGACTTTCTTCGCCACCTTCTCCCAAAGTGCTTTCCTGCGAGTGGCGCTGAATTCATCGCGTAGCACATCATCTCTCAACTGTGCCACGGAAATGTAGTTCTCTTGATATAAATCCGGATCCTGTGCGTGTAGAGCAGCTTGATAGCTCAACTTTTCCAGAGCATGAGAAGCCAATTGCTTAGCTTTGACTTCCGTCTCGTTTCCAGTCGTGATGCGATAGCGAGTGTAAGAGCCTCCAGAGAGGACGAGTAAGACGGCTATAACTTGCCAAAGATACTCTCTAAGCGTTTCGCGAAGTGATCTTCGGACGGCGCAGGAGAAGGGGAGTCGTGCGAGGGAGGTGCTTCGGAGGGTTGGTTCGGCGCTGGGGAGGCGGAGAATCTGTCAGTACCATAAGAGTATTGTGTAAGCGCGCGTATGACAAAAAGGAGAATTGTCGTATGTTTTGTTTGGGGGAATTTTGGTGTTCACTTACCCGTCGACTCCACTGACGATCTCGTCAGAGTTCACAATCTCTCCAATGGCGGAAGACCAGAGATCTTCAAATTCTTCGTTGGACATGCCCTTGCGGCGTTTCGTGGCAATGGCAGTCTTGAGTGCGGTCTCTTTCAAGGCTGGGGCGGATGCTTCACCGCATTCGTACTTTGCGTTTTGGAGTCGAAGTGCCTCCACAGCGCGCTCCTTAACAGCATTGACCTTTCTTGCTTTGGCGCTGTCTGGCTCGCAGGTCGGTGGGAGAGGAATGAGCCCGTTGACTGAAAGAGGATGCTGCGTCAGTACGAAGCCATTCTCGCACTCGGTTTGCAAGTTCTCATGGCAGAAGGCGTGTGGCGGACATGGCTCGCACTGTGGTCGAACGGCATCTGCCCATGGTGGGATCTCAACACCAGCGATCTCTGTTGACGGCTGTCCCACTCCACAGTAACCCACTTGAAGCTTCTCTTGCCGCCAGAGACCACCAACTGCAGATGCCATGACCAGCAGAACTGCGCCAACACCACGTTTCGCAACCTTGCCGGGACCTTGAGTTTGTCGTCGGACAGGCACAAGCTCGCCTGACGCTTGTGCTGTAACCAATTCTTGTGCTTCCTCCGGCGTGAATTCTTCTGAGATTTCCACATCATCCTGCTTTGCGATTGGTACCTCAAATGTCTTGCGCGAAGGTACTACAGCTCCATCTGTCTGTGGGCGGAATGGACGAACTTCGTCAGTCCGCCTGCGCAAATCTCGATTCCGTCTCTCCAAATCTCGCGCAGCGCTGGTGGATCTCGCGGTGCTCATGGTGGTGCGTCTACGCTCGGAATCTCGCGACACTGGCCGTAGCTGATCTGAAGGCGTGGCATGCGACTGGAAGACATTCTCATTCGAGAAAGGGCTGCTTTCATCGTCTTCGACCTTGACTGCCACTGGAGTGGCCGCGCTCTGCCTCGTTCTTGCTGTCCGTGATACTGAGCGCTCAGATCTCTCCTGTCGCTGTCTCTTCGGCGTCGACTCTTCTTCCATGATGGTGGCGTGCTTTCCCGAAACCACTCTCGGCGTCACACCTTCCGGCGGCGCAGTGCTATGGCGATGGCGCATGCCTCGTGGTGTTGGCTCGACCTCTTGCGCTTCTTCCGTCCGGGCGCGAGTCGTTCGTCTCGAGCTTCTGGTCGTGGCCGGTGTAGGTGGAATCTCATCGACAGGATCACCAGCGCCTGTGCCCTTTCGTCCCGTTCCGATGTCCTCGATACCTCTGCTCGTCCGCTTCACGCGCGCATTCGCCGCCCTGATCTTGCGCGCCTGCGAGACGACATTCTCGTTGAAGAGATCGATCAGCTGCTGCTTCTTGGCCGATGAAGGATAGTTGACGTTGTGCGCGACCAGAATGGATCGCAGGCGCGGGATGGTCAGCGTTGACGGGTCGAAGTCCGGCTCGAGGTAGGCCTGGTCGTCCATACTGAGGCGGAAATGGAAGCTGTCGATGTCGTTGGCGGTGGGTCTGTATGGAGGTGTTGTTTGCGCCGAGTCGTGGTCAAGCTTGCGCAAAGGCTAAAGACGACTCTAAGCGCTTTATCGACGTCTTAACAAACAGCACTCTCGCAAGGATGCGACTGGCAAGTGAAGTGTTGTTGATGTCTGCGACAAGTGTCTTCAGTTGTTGTGAGGAGGAAAGCTAAACTTTCAGTCTTTCAGAGCTCTGTAAACAGAGACCAGGCAAGCACGGTGCAGCAGAAGTTGCCACGTGATGCTTCTTTCGCTCGGCAGTTGCTACGTAATTATGCACTAGCCCCAACCTTAACACTTCTGCCTGCTGCAGCCTGAGCATTCGGAGCTCCTTCACTTTGACTGCTCCTAGCCATCAGCTTGCCACCCAATGTGCCACCTCGGCCAGTTCTGGATCTGTCGCAACTACGACCGGCAGCAGCTCTTCCACAAGTTGACGACGGAAGTCTTGCACCCACCACTTGCCTGAGAGCTCCTGGAAAGTCGCTGCATACAACAAGCATATAGCGGAAGCCAGCGGGTCTTTGAAGGTGACCATTTCCATGAATGGTGCCGGAACCTGCACAAGCCATGCGAGAACCCGGGATGGCTCAGGCTCATAGACCCTAAACAGAATTTCCAGATAGTCCAAGGTCGCTAAATATATTGCTGATGGGTCGTCATCGGAGAAATGTGGTGGGCTACGAGGTGCTCCAACTTCCCAGCCATGTGTGTCTTTCTCGGACTCTTCGTGATCAATGGGAGTATCCACTTTGGCTCGCCGACGAAGCATTTCGAGAAGTCTTTCTGCTTCAGGCTGTGGTCTCCTTACTGGCTGCACCCATTCCGGCTGCTGAAACAACATGTCGTACGTTTCTGCATCGACAAGATCTCGGGACGCCCGTAGAATCAACCATGTTCCTTTCCATAATTGAGACAGCTGCACCAAAGTGTCTGTCGCTCGTGTCGCAGCAGTCTCTGGGTCAACTCCACGAAGACCAAGTGCGATGACTCCCAGTTTGGCAGAACAGTGATACAAAGCTTGACAGTCCTCCGCAGTAAGATTCGCGAGACTGTGCCTGTAGGAAGACAAAGCACGGGCCTGGTACCGGACTGCATCTGCCACAAGCTCTTTCCGGGCTTCCTCCGATCGAGTCTTTGCTATGTGCAATGAGGTGATGGCAAGCAGCGTGTCAAGCAAATAGTCGTGCTTGAGAGCCAACTTGGGCACTTCAAACAGTTGTGTTGGAGGACCTTGTGGACGAATGGCAATGGTCGCATAAGTATCAGTCAGGTAGTGGTGTAAGAGCTCCATCTGCTTGAGATGAAGTTCTTGGCTGATTGTAACTCCATTGGCATGGTCCGGTATACCCGCGTCCGGGGTCGAGGGGGTGAAGGCTTCTGCAATTTTGTATGAACATTCTTCTTGTCGCCGTTTGCAATTGGAGCACGTCGGATGACGCTCATCACACTGCCATGATCAGTCAAGATTTTGCACCCTCGCTGCTTGTGTATCGATGCTTGCCTTCACTCTACGCGCTTTGCACTGAGTACACCCAAGTCTGCTTTTGACGTGGGATTTTCGCTCACCCATCCTGCCCACTTATCCCGATGGTTTTCAGCCAGCCTCAAGGGCATGCTGCCTTAGTATGAGGCTCAGAAAAGCGGAAGCCTAGTGACTAAGAACTGCGAAGCCCAAGAATATCGCGAGGTCCAGACGAAAGACCACACAAATAGACTTATTTAATAAGCATGAAGTGTGTGCCATAGAGGGATACGCGCGAAACAGTCTATCCGGAGCAACCTTGCTTGTGTTGCCGAATGTGGTTCCGGTCTCAGAATCAATTGCCTATTGGCATGATCGCTTCCTCTTGCGCAGGACGATTCGAGGCGGAGTGCAGCGCTAGGGCATCACGCTCACAGAAAATCAGGTCTCCATGCAGGTACTGTGAAGGTGAACGGGACGTGCAGTTGCCGGATGGGAGGCGCACAAGCAAAACGGAAAGACCTGACGAGCGTGTGGAAAAGTCGGACGGGCCGGCAGTAACCCCAGGCCGATGCCGATCGACGAAAAACATCACGAGAGAAACTGATACCATCAGAACGGATAAGCTTTCTCACATTGATGGTCTAGAACTATATATCAGGCCTGACGAGTCCGACCATGGCATCCTCCTCATCTCCGGCCGTGTGCGCTAAGTGCTCTCAAGCTCTGGAGGTCACGATCGACAACACTTCAGACGATGGCGAAGACACCTCCATGAACGAGGATGGCAACCAGACCGTCCCAGATGATGTCCACCTTCCCTGTGGCGATCACTTCCACTGGGAATGCATACTGGACTCCTACGAACTAGACAAATGTCCGGCCTGTTGTCGCAACATAGTCACATCTCCACCATCAGGAAGCTCTTCCTCACCACAATCACAACAGATCCTGGTCGACCTCAACAACGAAGGTGGTCTCCAAGAACAAATCGACATCTTCCCCTTACTCCAAGAAGAATCATACCTCCGCGCATATCCGGAAGAAAGAAAATCTCGTGCCTTTCTCGAATTCTGTCGTGAAGGTGATCACAAAGCCATAGCAGAATTGCTGAAAACTTGCCATCCCGACTCAGAAGACTACGATGAAGATGATCCGAAATCTGCCGATGAGATTCTGAGGTATCAGGATCCGATTGGAGATATGCAATCTGGACTCCATGCGGCTGCGGCGAATGGGCATAGAGAGGTGGCTTGGTTGCTTTTGTTGCTTGCGAGTGAATTGCCCGAGCTTGACTTTCCAGCTTTGGTATTTCAGGAAGCTGCCGCTTTGGGTGTGATGCGTGGTGAGCAGGATGGGAAGGTGGATATCAGGACTTTGAGAGATGGACAGGGTAGGACCGCGGAAGAAGTTGCGAAGCAAGCGGGTGTGATTTGGAAGGGGTGGATTGGGAATGGGAGGTTGGCGATATCTTGAGGTAGCAGAGGGCAGTTTTTCCACCACATCTCTGCATGCGATCAATGCACGTCAATTCGCAAAGGAGATGCTGGAAGTCCCGCTATGTGAGTACTACCGCACTGCCGAAGCTCCGCTGCTCAAGCCGTGAACTTGTAGCTGCTCTGTAGGAGCAGTGCCAGCGCAAAGTGGCCTTGATCTGATCGCTGCGCTGTGAGAATTCGAGAGCATGACAAAAAGTCAAGGGATGACAGGAGAGTGGCCGAGCATGGGCACAAGAAAAATGAATGACGGGCTAAATTCGCAAACAGATCGACGAGGGAATAAGTTATCCATTCCTCTTCTGCTTCGAAAGCACTCGTCACATCCCAATACATTCTGGTAGCCAATCGAAAAACAGAATTGTCCCTGACTATCAGGATCAGTGACTCTGGATGGCCTTGCTTGTCTTTCCCGTGTACCTTCGCGATGTAGTCGTGGAATATTTGATTGCATCTCATGTTGACCCACAATGCGCTTGCACCTACTCCGGTCACGCCCACTTTGTGGCGGCCAGAGGCCAGCGAGTCTCCACAAAAGCTATCCTGCGTAGATACAATGCTGCCTGCGGAAACCGCGCGTATATCTCAGCGTTAGCCACTACAAAACGGGCGTGACCGGAGTGTTGCTAATGTCGTGAATATTCAGCCAACCCATGAGTTTCAAAAGGTGGCAATGACCACGATGGCTTTGCAAAATTTCGTTTCGTTCACATTTCGAAAATCTCGCGGCCATTCGCATGCGCACTGGTCATTCCACATCCCAAGGACTTCCTCGCCTATCTCAATCGGGACCCGGTAGGTGATTGCAGCTCGCTTTGTCAGGATCAAGAAATACACTGAATCGGCCTGCTGAGTTTCACGATAGGATCTGTGGCACACCAGTCAGAGCGTCAGCTATCAATGCTCTTTGTGTCTTTGTGTAGGTCAGTAAAAGCCTGGCTCGCACCGCAGCTGTCTTCCATAAATAGCAGAGAGTCGAGAGTTGAAACCTCCGCGCTCATCAGGTATACGAAGCCTCTCATGAGCTTGGAAAGCCGCGGTCGACCAAAGCGAATGACGCATCGCAGAAACGTAGATGCATTCCTCGTAATCTCTACTCTTCGTCGAGCGCTTCTGAGCGAGAACGCCTCTGGCCGTAGTTGGTTCTCCGACATGAGTCTGCACGTGCAGAAGACCTAGCATCTCGAATTTCCCCGGGCCTGTATGAACTTGCTGATATTGGCCGCCATTCGACTGAGCGAGTCGATGCTATGCCACCTTCAAACCCTTCCCGGCATCGTTCTTAACCCGGGGAATGGCGTTTCATATTCGATTGCTGTCCGAACAAACTTTAGGGCGGTGAAGATGGGGATTCCAGCCATCAGGGTCTGGGTCCGCTCGTTTCAACGTGATCCAATTCCTGAATGAAGAGGTTGACTTCTGAACTGCCGATATGCAGGTGTTGGCTAAGACTCAAGTCACTCCATTTGCGAGGAAGACGTTGAGCATATGAAGTACACCGGAGCCTGGTGGAGCTGAGCGGCCAGGTATAAGAAGCTCCATCCCTGCAATACAGAAAGCATATTGGAGCTGGCGAACTCGTGTTGGCCACGTTAGTTCTCGTGGCATTGTCTTGTTCCTAGAATTGGCATTATTCGATCGTGATGAGCGCTATCGCAGAGTATTCCTTTTACGCGAGAGCCTATAACGAGTCTATACACGTGTCAAAATGACAGGCTGTCGAAATTGCACTTATCGCGCAAGCTGTGGCGTGGTGGAGGTGTTGGCACGACTTTGCTTCTTGGCGAGAGCAGGTAGAATTATCAAAGATTTCTTGATTGCTTCGAAGCATTGGTAGGGCTGGAGGGTGCCACGAGAAGGACGAGGATTGCATCCACGTGGTGAACTTGGCATAAACGTCTGTTGCCTGACGACGACGCGATAACGAGATGTTGTTGAAGTGAAGAAAGAGGGAGCAGAAAGATGGTATTCTTGGTCAAGCGCCGCTTTCTTGGCAGGCAGAAGCGCCATCAGACGTCACTCGCTCCGTTTCTGCCCGCGCATCATCCAAAAGGACAGCGATGCAAGGGTAAGTCAACAATCAATACATGCACTCTTCCTCAGGGTATCAACAGCCCAACCTAACCTCATAACTTTATAATGGCCGCCGGCGCTCTCGAGTCTCTTGGCCATGCGAACTACACAATAAGGTCGCTGCCATGAACCGTCAGCACACATTTCATCACCACGCGAGCAAACCACGTGCACAACCCTGCTGCACGCGAACGACAACGTGCATGGCATATCACATATCTGCTACAATATCATAGAAAGTCAACGACATGGTCGAAGAGGCACAAGACCTCGATACTGATCGCATCAAAGAATGGCGGTCCATCATTACGCTCATCGTATTTGTTATTACTAGTGAGTGCCTTTCACATTGCAATTCCAGAGCGCAGAGCATTCGCTAACACTTCGTCGTGTCTTTAGATGTAATTGTTTTGTTCCCCTTTCAAGTCCCTGTGTACATCCCACGGCCAATATGGAACGGTATCGTGGACGGCCTGAGTGCTCTTCGAATCATACCAGAACGGCAGGACAAGTCACATCGCTTCAGAAGGAGAGACAGCCTGATGTCGAATGGTCAGCCAAAACGCTTTGTGCGAACGCTGTTCCCGATGAATATGTTCACTGCGCCTCTGATCGCTGACCTTTTCCTTCTCGCGATCCTGGCAATCGGGCGACAGGAAGTACACGACGGAACAGTTGGTGCCCAAGGCATCAGCCCAATCGATATCATGGTCTTCTTCCTAACGCTGGCATACATTGCGATATCGATCGATGCTTCAGGACTAATTCGCTGGCTTGCTTTCAAGGTCTTGCAGAAAGCTGGAAAGAACGGGCATTTGTTATTCGTGTACCTGTACACGTTCTTTTTCCTGCTCACGAGCTTCGTTGGAAACGATCCCATTGTCCTCTCAGGTACTCCATTTCTGTCATACATGACTAGAGTATCCTCGAATATCAAGCATCCGCGGGCCTGGATCTTCATGCAATTTGCGGTGGCAAATATCGGATCTGCTATCCTTGTTTCATCAAATCCTACGAATTTAGTTTTGGCGAGCGCTTTCGAGATCAAGTTCATCCACTACACTGCGAACGTGGTAGTTCCGGTCGTCGCAACTGCGATCCTGTTACTTCCGTTCCTGCTATACGTGGTGTTTAGAAGCGAGGATCTGGTCCCGCGATCAGTGAAGCTGCACGAACTTCCGGAAGCATACAAGCAGAAAGCTCCTGTCAACCCAAACATACCCGATGCACGCGGGCCAATCGAGGATGACGAGATTGCGGCCTTAGAGGAGATCTTGAACCCTTTCCTTGATAAGCCAAGTGCATGGTTCGCTGGTATAGTCATGGCGGCGACTTTGATCACGATCCTGGCTATCAATGCCAGTAGTGGAGGGCACGAGCATCCGGTCTTCTGGATCACTCTCCCTGCTGCGTTTGTGGTCTTCTGCTGGGATCTCACCCGTGGCTGGATCAATCGGGAGGATACGCGAAGGCAAGCTCGACAGGGCCGAGAAGCAATCGAGCATGCGCAAGAGTCGCACACGTCATCCACGATTGATGCTGGCTCTGAGAAGGCTGGGCTGTTCACTCCAGATATCAATGAGAAGTCGCTCGAAGCCGTCGCTTCACCTGCGATGAACAAAGACGATGCAGCATCATTGCCACAAAGCGCAACTGGAGAGGCTGCGACCATTCCGAATCCAGCGGATGAGAAGGTGCATATCAAGCCAGGCAATACTCCGGAGTCGGTTCTACCGCCAGGAAGACTGAAAGAAGACGCTGGGGCCATCGAGCTTTCGGGACGAGCTGGAGCACAAGCGAAGCCCAAGTCGCTCGTCGAGCTGATTGCCAACTTTTATGCGTGGTGTGAAGTCACATTCCCGACGATAACGACAGTCGCGAGCCATCTCCCATGGGCGTTGGTCCCATTTGCTTTCTGCATGTTTGTCCTCGTCCAGGCTTTAGTGACAAATGGCTGGGTGCCCGTCTTCGCGCATGGCTGGGACCACTGGATCGACCGAACAGGAATTGTTGGAGCCATCGGTGGCATGGGTTTCCTGTCAGTGGTACTATGCAATTTTGCAGGCACCAATATCGGGACCACTATCCTGCTAAGTCGTGTTATCCAGGCTTGGGTTGCCATCCATGATCAAAATGGTACCATCATCAGCCAGAGAATGTTCTGGGCCACAGTGTACAGTATGGCGATCGGTGTCAATTATGGAGCGTTCAGTACCGCGTTCAGTGCTTCTTTGGCTGGCTTGCTGTGGCGGAGCATCCTCTCGCGCAAGGGCATTCGCGTTGGGAGTTTGGAGTTCGCACGAGTGAATGTGCTGATCATTACTTTCACCACAGTCATTGGACTTGCAATCTTGATCGGACAGATCTACATCACTCGAAGTACCAGTGCGTACGTGGGAGGATAGCGTCAGTTCCAAAGCTCTTCGGCCAGCGTAGTAACGACGTAACGACCATGTTGGGCAGTGGCTCCCTGATGCCAGATCCCCGCTCTTTCTCCAACGGCCGAGAACATGCACCTCACCTTTCTCTTGGCTGTAAGCACCTTCCGACTTTTCTACTAACACGCTATTGCTGCTTCCGCAGAGATACGGCCAGTCGCCCTGGCCCAAAAGGCCGATTAGAGGCATTGTCATTCCTGACCAACGCGGCTTGAATTGTCCCGGCTGAGATTCGCACCGCGATGCCACAGAGGCTATCACACGAGGTGAACGCCGTGAACGCCGTCACATCGATCACGATTGCGCAATGACATTTACACTTTGGCAACATTTCGGATCTCTGAGTTTCTTGGAACAGCATGTACGGCTTGCGTGAATGCATATGCAGCTGAGATATTGCGTGCATTAATTGCGGGCGGATCTGGCGGAAGACGGATCCGCACCACAGATGTTATGATCCTATCGCAAATAGGTGCATTAATTCTCAAAACGACATGCGGACAGCAAGGTGCAATGTCCTACGCTTGTACAATCTCGTCTCAAGAAGCGAAACTTCCAAGATTCAAGCGCTCGATCTCTGTTCATGTGCGGAGCACGCTCAAGTCTCGATTAGCGACGTATGTGTCAAGACCCACCGTCGCCAGAATCTCGGGTTTTTCATCCAAGCTGGACATCAGGTCTGCTGAAGCGTTCTCGAAATGCGAGGCTAGATCAGTGCAGAAAGCAACCTATTGCGCCAGCTTCGAGATTCCAAAAGGCGGGCTGGGCAACAACCAGCAACGCAGCGGTTAATGGCCGTTTTCCCGAGCCATAACAATCCCGATACCACAGATAAGCACATCGGCACGTACTAAGAGGACGTGCTGCCGGCTGCGCGGGGAACAGGAAGGGACAGCCTTTTATGCCCCTTAATTGTCCCATGGTGCATCCGACACAAGACCGACTAGAAGTCGCCGAAGACACCTGCTAATGTTCCGTAGCAGCAAGGGTGCGTTTACCTATAGTCGGTATTCTCGTTCCTATAGGTCTCAAACCAACCCTCTTTTTAAAAACCTATTCGTTTACCTTCTAAACCGGTTTGAATAGTCGGAATAGGTATACCTAAGCTACGTATAGGCCTATAAGTATTATCCGAGCGCGGTATACCTAAATAGATAGGTAATAGGGGTAGATTTCTAGACCTACTTAAAATCGAGGATTTTACTACTATTCTTAGTACTAGCGTATTTGTCTCGTATCTCGTACCTTATCGCGTCTCTCGTATACCTATATACTACTACTATTTAACTCCTAGCTCTTTATATCGATATAGATAATATAGTCGCTTTTACGGTCGTAATCGGCGCGATTACTAGTACTATACTCGCTATTTCTGCCGCTCTCTCGAGATACTAAATAAGGCGTAAATTTCGATAGTATAAACTAGCTAGAGTAGTAAAAACGTTAGTAGAGCCTAAGAAAAGTAGAAGAGAAGTATTTCGATACCTTTATAGTCTACTAGACTATTATTATTATACGATAGGCCTATAGTAAGAGGTATTAGTAGATTTAATTAAAGAGTTAGAAGAGCAAGGTTTAACTAGCGAAGGGCGTATCTCTACGACTAAGAAGATAATAATATTCTACGACTTTATATATAATAATATATTAGTAAGGGAGCTATAAAGATTATATTAATACTCGATAAGGACCTTTACTAGAATACTTAAAGAGGTTAGTAAGATCTTATATTATATATAGAACGACTATATTAAAGTCCCTTATAGCGATAGCTTACTATATAAGAAGATAGTAAACTTTAGTATAAAGTTAGATAAAAAGCTAGGTAAATTTTAATTCTTCTATAGCGTACTCGAAGCCCTCGATAGTAGCTATATTACTATTAATCTATCTATAGAAGATTAGTCTTCTTAGCGTAATTATAAAGGATAGATATCTACTAATATTATAATAGCGTATAGGTTTAATATAAGGTTATACTATATCTTAGTTAGTTATAAGGGCTCCGCTATAGATACTACGGTCTATAATAGAGCCGTTAGATAAGGAGGGTTTATCGTACCTAAAGGGCGATATTATTTCGCTAATACTAGCTACTCGTTTAATAAGAAACGAATAATTATACTATACTAGTATACGAGATATTACCTTTAAGAGACTATTAAGGCGGAGCTATAGCCTAAGAATAAGGAAGAGTTATATAACCTATAGTATTCTTAGCTTCGTAACGTTATCGAGAGGCTCTTTAGTATACTAAAGAAGAGATTTAAAATACTCGCTAAAGGTATATATACTAGTTACTTACTTATTACTTAGCTTAGGTTTATTACCTCTTACTTTATCCTTTATAACTTTATCTTAAACTATAGTATATAGTCGCTAGAGAGTAAGAGCTATCTATACGACTTTAACGACTTAGACGACGCTCCTTTAGATAAGGACTTTTATAAGGGCCTTCTTAAGCCTAAAGATAGACTAAGCGAAGAAGATATCGTTAGTAGCGAAGGGTAGATATTTCGAGAAGAATTAGTATAGGGTATATAGGTATCTTATATAAAATACTATAAAGAAAACGGTTTAGATATACGTAGACTATAGAAGGCGCTAGAGGAGTAGAGCGGAGGTTAGGTAGTATATAGGCGTACTATTCGGAGGATTTAATAGGCGTTTTATTAGACGAATCTACTATTTCTTCCTCTCTAAGTCTATTAACGGTATTATCTATCCTTTCTTAATCCTCTTCGAGATAGCTTAACGTTATATTTATATAGCCTTAGTAGGGTTAAGTTTAGGCTTCGAAGAGTAAAGAACTTATATTTATATAAAAGCTAGTTACGTATAACTTATTAAAGCTTAATCGAATACTAATAAAGTCTAATTAATTTAAATACCTATATTATTACTAGATAAGTCCTTTACTCTTTATATATCTAACTATAGAAAATTAGTTCTCGTATAGATATAGATAAATTTAACTTTAGCTTTCTAGCTATTATAACTTAATCTCTTATAATAACCTCTTTACTACTAGTTACCTTACTATAGCGGATAGTCTCTAATAAGCTAAGACCGTATATACTACTACTATTATATTTATTTATCTCGAGCCTTCTACATCGCCTTAATCCGTCTAAGAAGGGCGATAAAGTACTTCGAGAATAGCTCGTTCTTATTACTATCTTTAAGCTAACTAATAGTAAGCTACGCGTACTAGATAGAGCCCTTCTTATTACTAATCTTAGTAAGAATAAGTATCTTATTCTCGAAGGAGATATTTAGAAGTATAGCTTCGTCTATTAGTCAATTACTAACCCTTAAAATAGCTAATCCTATTATAGTATTCGACTTCTTAATAGACTTTATAAAAGTCGCTAACGTCTACTAGAAGGGTAGTATAACCTTCTTTATAGAAGCCTTATATTCCTTAGTAGAGATACTACTTACTTTCTAAGTAGCCTACGCCTTCGCCTTTACCTTCTTATAGCGCTTAGTATTCTACGTAGTAATAATAGCTTATTTCTCGTACTTAGAGAGATCGTTTAGATTAATATCCTTATCTTCTTCTATCTCGTCGTTTAAGCTAACTTCTTCCTTCTTAGATTCTTCTACCTTATCTATCTTACTTCTAAAGTCCGTATTAGTAAGCGCCTATCTATTAACTATATTATCGCTAATCGCTATATCTCTTCTATATATCTCTTCTATTTCCGCTATAAACTCGGATACTATAAACTTATAATCTCGATACTCTTTATATACTTCGAAGTACGCCTATATAATAGCTAGATCGTTAGGCGCTAGTAGATAAGCGCTATTCTAACTACTAAGGTATTTTAAGTATCTCGTATATAGCCTAAAGTCCTTCTTTAACTTACGCTATTTACCCTTTAAGGACTCCTATTTAAAGAATAGCTTATACTTTAACGATAGCGCTATAGTAAGAATACGCTATTTAGTCGCTTTAAAGGTCTAGTTATTAGTTATTTTACCTCTATCTTTAAGCTTCTTAAGAGCGCCTAGTATTACTTTAATATATATTAACTTATATTTAGTAATCTTTAGAAACTACGACCTAATAACTTTATTCTTCTTCGCCTTCTTTACTAATAATATTACTTTACTCGTATTCGCCGCCGAAGCCTTTTTTATAGGTATCTTTACTATTATATAATAATAGATAAGAGTTAGAAATAATATAGCGATAGTAATAATAATAGTAGTAGAAAGAGCGAGATACTAGGTAACGCGACGCGATAAATTAGCGTTCTAATTTAGAACGAATACGGATACTACTAATACTACGGAAAAACCTATTCCTACTCGTTTACTAGTAAAACCCGGTTTTTATATTATTCCGACTATTAGGAAGATCTATTCTTATTCCGGTTAAGAATTCCTATTCCTGCGGCAGGTAAACGCACCCCAAGTTCTGCGAGATACCCTGCACCCTGCTGCGCTTGCACTCCAGCTCGGGTCCAAGATTTTGCATAATGGCCGACGCCGCGCATTCCGTGGCGTGGTCGCTGGCAATTCCATGAGACAAACCATGCTCCTCCACAAGTCCAAGCAGATGCAGTTGCAGCGAGAATGCAGCGGATCTTTTCATGCCATTGTCCAGCTGGCTAAAATAATATCGACGACATGCCTAACGGCCGCATGCAGTCGCCAAATTTCTCTCCTCCCTATCGTACAGGCGTCCATTGCAAAGACATTTACAGACCACCAACCCCAATGCGATAAAAAAGCGATCGCTCATGCGCCAGTAATCTGGACGTGCCCAGGTCTATGCCCGTCTAGTCGTGTGCATCGCTTTCCCTTATAGTCAGAATTCCGTGGTATCATCAATCAGCACAAAACCTCCAGCGCCTTCGCTTGTTACGTTGTAAAAGTACAGGAATCATTCGTCAATCACAGTCATCGGTTCTATGAGACTTTCGTTCTTCTGGGCCTTTGCAATGGGGCTGCCATGCTCTGTTTCGTTGATTTGATGATCCGATAAGGAAGAGCTGTGGGGTCCATACATGACCGTCGACGACGAGTGAGAGAATTTGTATCACGACAACAGCCTGTGCATTCTGTAAGCCCAAGTCGGAGTCGAATCTAGCACAAATCACGAACCACAACGTTCATGAGTGAGATGTTCGTATCGACGAATCTTCAACGGACAGCATTTCTGCTTCTCCGTGTAGTCAGAGCCTAACGGAAGTGTTAGCCATCGTCCTCCAACTCATCAATGATATGTGCATACACCAGCAAAGGACGCAATATCGTATGTGACCGCACTGGTACTTCACTCGGACGTGCTGGCACATGCTGAGCCAAGTCGATTGGCGTGATGGTCCTTTTCACGTGTTTCTGGTGACACGACATTCGTTGGCGAAGCCCCAGACCTTATAGAAGGACGTGAGAAGTGGCGGATAGTCACGCCTTATGTTCCGAAGAGGTAGGATACTTCGGCTAGCTGACGTTGGACCCGTTGATGGCGGTGGTTGCTCCAGAGTGTTCTCTTGGCGGCGGGAAAGGGTTCGTGGCGGACGCCTCGTTCCCGGCTCTTCTTATTTATGATATTTTATGACAAAGTGGAGTCTCTCATCTGCATTGTTGTTACAATTGAATGAACGGCTTCCGAAAGTGTGAATCCCTGCAGCTACATACGAAGCGCCGAAACAGAATCCTTGGAGGCAGTAGCAGGGTTTCGATGCGACTAGCTGTAGAAGATTCCCACCCCACGATCTGGACGTGAGCTCATAAAGAACCGACACCCTGGGCGTGGGCGAACAGGGCACATCAAATGCGAGGAATAAATTGCGTGTACCCATCGCTACTGCACAACGGCTACTCTCGACTCTCGATTCTCCATCAAGGTGCGGAGCTCTTACCGTGCTCATTGATCATCTCGTTTGGAGTAATTTCGTGGCCTGACAGAGCAGCAACTTCCGGCAGGATTCTTGAACCTCCCCTTCGCTTGTAGCTTCAGCAAAGCAAATACTGCTCAATGTCACCAGGCCAAACTATTGCTGCGGTCAATGTCTCCAGCAAATCTGATGCACCCAATCAATATTACTGATCCCGTCCTCTGAAGAGCTATTCGGAACCATTACCCACCGCTACAGCAATTCGGGAGCTATTTCAAATCTTCAGTGAATGCAGATCTCTCTCCGAAGCATCTTGCAAGCCTCATGAAAGCTCAACCGAGGTGGCCTGGTGGTTGGCACCGCTTGGGGTTCCGGAGATCGCGACAAGATCCCTCTGCCGGAATTGCCATCTTTGCCGTTGAAATGACCAGCACTTGGTGCTCGGTTTCGTTGCAAAGCGAGCCTACGCGCTGGGGTAAGGAACACAAGTTTCCAACTTCTCTGGTGACAGCTGCTGTCAATGCTGCACCACCAAGATCCGGTACAGTATCAAGCTATGCACGCTACTGCAGTGGTGCAGAAGTGTACCACGCCGTCGGTATCCTGCATCATCACCTCCACCTGTCCTACACCGCAAAATCGACCTCTAGGAAGCAGAAGAAATCAGCTGCAACACGTCTGCACGCAAAGCAATGTCTTGCAGATTGCGAGCGGCGCAAGAGTCTTGCTCGCATACGCCTTTTTCCACATAGGAGAGACAATCCTTTTGCGATGTCGCGAAATCGCACCAAGGCCCCCAGCTCGGATCCTGGAAGGGGGAGCAGAGCAAGTTCCGATCCGATACCCTCGTGCAGTCCCTGAAGATCTACTCAATCTATCACACTCCTTCCACGCATTGCAACATTCCAGATCAGCATGGTCGCGTGGAGTTCCTCACCGACTGCGTGGGCGCATGTGGTGTGAAGAAGTCATGCTCATCATCAGCCCTCTCAAGGACCACACCTTCATAGATTGATGACGGCCATCTTCTGCGATGTATGGCGTACACACCAAGCTCGCACGACTTGATTTGGCCGTACCCGCAGTGTGTGCGATCTAACGGGATCGGGCAGACACGGGACAGTCCTTCAATATCCGTCTCGATGTGTCTCGATGTAGCGGAGCTTTGCATGTGTTCTTGTCTAGTGGACTATCGGCCTGCCGGCGGCGTTTTACGGAGATGTGAAGAAGCTCCCCGTGTTTGATCTAATGCACATTGCTTGAGCTTTCGGCGAAAAGCTTGAGAGCCAATTCTGAAAATATCAATGATCATGTATAATTTCTTCCTGGGCAATGTTGTCAAATGTTGTAAGTTAGCCTCATCACGGACGAGATCACAGACAGTTCAAGAGCCACGATTGCAGCCAGGACTCATACTACCACAACCGGTACACTCTCATCGGCCGAAATTCCAGCAAGGACATAATACCAACACAGCCTCGTCAGCTTTGGTCAGATGGCACGGTGGGATGCGGCAAGCATAGTTCCACGGCGGCGCCAAAGGAAGGCTGGTTTGTCTCAAACGAAGGTTGTCCTGTACCTGCTTCCTGGAGATCAGAACCAGCCAACCTACAGAGGTGGCGCGGCAGGGCTTCGCGGACCTCGAGTAGCCTTTTGAACACCAGCGAGCAGGATGACAAGATCTTCAAGATCATGCTTGGTTACGTCTCTCAAGTCGACTGGCGCGAAGGCCGTATGACCTCCAAAACCTTACCGACAGGTTATCACACTACGTGTCTATCTTTATGATACAGTGCAGTTGCTAGCACCTTGACATGGGCTTGCGAACAGGGGGTTGTGTAGCGCAATTGTCATCAGAATGTGCCTCTAGCGAACCATCACCTACAATGTCGCCGAGCTCTTCTCGGCCCTTCTGCGCACGCTCAATTCGCTCTTTGGTGGTTTTGTACAATCGCGGTATGCCAGTCTGCTCAAACGATGCATCATCACTGATCATGGTTGCAAGACCCTTCGCTGCAAGCCATATGACAGGCACTGTCCGTTCGTCAGCAATGCTCACATCAACTCAGTAGCGTTCGACACGCATGGAAACTTACTCCCATGCCCATTGAAGCCTGCACAGATCCACTGGTTCGTTCTGTCTGGAACAGCTCCGATATGAGGATTCGAGTCGTACGAATAACTCATGACACCAGTCCAGATCTGATCCACTTTGGCATGTGAGTCTTCCCAACCTCGAAAGGTTCGTTGCATATACCCATCATAATAGTCCTTTGCTGCTTCAATCAGGGCCGAGTCGTCGACATTGTTGTACCATTGCTCTGTGTGGGGCTTGAACTTCGAAGAAGCACCGCCAACCACAATGCTACCATCTGGACGAGGAATGAGATACGAAAGCGTCCTATCCTCTGTTCGATCGCAGTAAGAGTTGGCGAGGAAAGGTGCCTGTTTGCCTTTTGGAACAGTGATCCGACAACAAATACCCTTGCAAGGAATGATGTTCTTGCTGTACTCTGGAAGCAGGCCTGCGACGTATGCATTGCTGGCATGGACAACTTTCTTGGCATGTACGGATCCTCTGGCTGTTCTCACAACGAACCCACCGTTGTCGAGTGGTGTCACTGCAGTCACTGGTGCATAAGTCTGCAGATTAAGGTCACCGGAGCCGACCAGCGACTTCAAGACATGAGCAATAAACTTATATGGCCACATCATACCGGCTGTGTAAGTGGCAACGGCTTTACAGCCTTTGACCCCGGAGATGCCTTCGGCGTCCTTTCCATAGTGGAAGTCGACATCTCTCATATAAGACAAGCTGTGGGCAGACATTTGCTCGTAGACGGTCTTCGCGGCATCTGCGGCTTCCTGATTCGACCAACAGTCAACGGTCCGGGCGAGGACAAAATCACAATCGATTTGCTCTTTCTCGATGAACTCTTTCATCGCTGGTACATGAGCAATCTCAAACTCCGCAAGCTCTTTCGCCGCCTCGAGCCCAGCTCGTTTGATATATGTTGGTATGTGGCCATAGAGATCTGGTCGCAAATGCCCGCCATTACGTCCAGTAGCACCTGGAAATGAAGTCAACGTAAGCTCCAGCTAAGCTGCCTCTGCAGCAGCAATCCCTACCTTCACATATGCCTCTTGCTTCAAGCAAAGCTATCGATTGCTTCGGCTGCGAGGGTGATCTGTCCTTCACCAGATGCCAGGCTATGGCTGCACCTGCATATCCGCCTCCGATAATGACGATGTCGGCTTGCTGAGGCAGTTCGGGTGTTGTTCTATGGTTGTGGAAATCGTCCTTATCTCTACTCCAAAATGCCGGAATTGGGTTGCTGACAGGCAAGTAGTCGTGGTTGGTTGACGAGCCCATGTCTCCTGTCCCCAAAGCGCTCATAAAAAGCCAACGTGCGTGGGATGTAGCGCGGTATAGAGCAAGCTACTCATGCAGCTCTCATGGGAGGCTCTATTCGGTTAATTTTGACCAATTCACGGAACTATGCCGGCAAATCTGCGAATTCAAAAGCCACTCGAGAGAAAGATTGAAGGTACTCGCAAGCCAGAGATTGGTGAAGATATGGCATAAGGACTTATCTGATCAAACAGTCGAGGGACTAAAATGTACTGTACAGCGGCCACCGGCATTCGAAGAATCAAAGGGAAGCCGAGCGAATCGAAAGAGAGGATGCGATGTCGCAGCTCCGGAGGCCAGGTCCCGCCAACCCCAACCAAGCAACACAACCATGTTCGCCACGATATCAGCCAGAGCTTCGCCTATCTTCGAACGCATCCGCGCCTCCACTCGAAGCATGGGCTGAAATGACCGGCCCGGGTGGTGTTAAGAATGTACTATTACCTATAGTGAAGACCTGAGCGGTCGAGATTCACGCGACACTACTGTCCATCATGGTGCAATCTGCTGAGATGGAGCGAGCACCGACACCACAGGCTCTTCACGGGTACGACAAGGACGAGAAGATGGAAATCGACATTGAAGCCAGACCGCAGTCTATTGACGATGTCGCGGATGAGAAGGCACCGAGTATGCTCGGGCACTTCGAAGAAGTCCAGCATGTACGGCAAGGACTTCATCAAAGACATATTCAGATGATCGCGCTCGTGAGTTCAATCGCGTGATTTTAGTGACTGAGAAGTCATCAACTGACCGTGATGTTCGACAAGGCTGGAACCATCGGGACTGGGCTTTTCCTGGGATCGGGACGAGCGATTGCGAATGCTGGACCTCTTGGAGCCTGGTTGTCGTATAGCATTGTTGGCGTTACTGTCTGCAGTGTTGTGCTCGCAGTGGCTGAAATGGGTGCTTTGGTTCCTCTGAGTGGATCCATCGTCCGATTTTCGGAGTTCTTCGTTGACCCTGCCCTGTCATTCGCCGTGGGCTGGAACCAAGTATACTCATACATCGTGAGCATACCGTCCGAGATTGTCGCAGCGGCAGTGCTTGTCAGCTTTTGGACGGACGCGAACAGCGCAATCTGGATCACGGTGTTCAGTCTGTTGGTCATTGTCAGCTCAATGACCTTTGTGCGAGTATACGGCGAGCTAGAATTTGGCTTCTCCCTGCTCAAGATCTTCCTCGTGGTCTTCATCAACATCCTATCCCTGGTCATTACTTGCGGCGGAGGACCGAGCGGAGAAAGCATCGGGTTCAGGTATTGGAGAAATCCTGGACCTTTCGTCCAGTACTTGAGCATTCCTGGGTCTCTCGGCCGCTTCGCTGGATTTTGGTCGACTTTCAATTCTGCATTGTATGCTTATGGAGGTATTCATGCCATTGTGGTTGCAGCAGCAGAGACCAAGAACCCGAGACAGGCCATTCCGCAAGCTGCGAAAAGGATATTCTGGAGGGTACTCATCTTCTATGTCCTTACGATCTTCATGGTTGGGCTTGTGGTCCCTTCGAATGACCCCAATCTTTTGAGATCAACTGGCACGGCATCGCAATCGCCTTTCGTCATCGCTGCCAGACGAGCGGGCATCAAAGCAGTGCCGTCATTTATCAACGCTATCGTCCTGACATCGGCCTGGTCGGCGGCAAATTCCAACATGCTGACAGGATCTCGAGTCCTTTTTGGAATGGCCAATGCAGGTCAGGCGCCCAAATTCTTCACTCGACTCAACCGCCACAGCATACCTTGGCTGGCAGTCGGTTTGCTCTCCCTTTTCATGGCGCTCGGCTACATGACATTGCAAGATACGGCCAGCACTGTCTTTACTTGGCTGCAGGACCTAGTAGCAATTAGCACATTGACTGACTGGATCCTGGTCCTTGTAACATACCTGCGATTCTACTATGGCTGCAAAGCGCAAGGTATCAATCGCAAGGCGGAGCTCCCATGGGCAGCGCCGTTTCAACCCTGGTTTACGTGGATCTCTCTCATCCTGTATCTGGCGCTCCTGCTCACGAGTGGTTACAAGGTGTTCATCCACGGTCGGTGGGACACGGAGACATTTATATCGAGCTATTTCAATATCCCATTTACGCTGATCTTTTATTTCGGCTACAAATGGTGGAAGAAGACCAGGATTGTTCCATTGCATGAGATACCGATCCGTGGATTCATCGATGTAGCATTGGCCAATCCGGAGGAAAGGATTCCGAAGAAGACCGGATGGAGGAGGCTCAATGTCTTATGGTCGTAGCTGATCAATATACGAGCAACCCACAGTCGATCTCTCTGCGTGCCAAAGCTTCATTTCTGTTCTCCCTGCGTTTTTCATGCTCTCCCCCTGGGGCTGCTCCTGAGTCAAAAACTATGCAAAGCGGCCCTTCCATTGATGATGTGGATGCAACGTTGTGCTCTGCACGGCTCTTCATAGAGTGGAAGATCGCAAATGTCCCAATGGACGCCATGATTATGAAGACATGTCGATAATCTTCTTCGCCATATTCGGCAAGGTGTCGGCCATGACGTCCATCGTTCCAAACACCTCTGAACAGTCGTATTTCTCATAAGCTGAGCAGTAAGCACCCTTGAAGCCAACCAGTGCTGCCGCAGATACATCCCACATGTGAGCTGCTGCGAACCACTTTTGATCTTCCTTGCCAAACTTCTCAAACACAGGTCGATAAGCAGCAAGAGCCGGCTTAGCAACACCTTGAGTGTCACAGCTCACGAATCTCCCAGCTGGCATTTCCACACCTCCACGAATGAAGTAGCCCTGCACTCGATTGATGTCTGCAGTGGTCAAGCACCAGACATCAAAGCCATGGCTCCTCAAAAGCTCGATACATTCTTTCGCGCCTTCTCGAAGTTCCAGTAGTGCATATCCTTCCTGACATTTTTCTCGTTCTTCATCGGTGCATAGCTTCTCCGGATCCTGGACGCCAGACAAGAAGAGAGTTCGGTAAAATACAGCTTTCATCACATCTTTGTAGGACTTGTGTCTGCCACTGATTGATAAGAACGTGAAGTCCAGCTCGGCGTGCGTCATCCAAGAATGGCCAAAAGATGTTCCATTGAGTCCATGTTCGCGCAGTTTCGAGCCTATTACTTCGTCGATGCGTTTGTGGAATGCGTCGAAGCAGACGAGAGTTCCGACGATGTCAAAGACAACGTGTTTGGCCATGATTTGTGTTTGACTGGGTTGGTTTGTGTACAATCCCTCTTCAAACTGACGTTCTTTCTCTGCTATTCAAGCTCCTGTTGTACTTGTAGTGATTAACTCCTGCATCGCGGTACATTTTAGTTGCGGCAGCGTATCCATAACGATATTTCGAGGACCAGCCGGCCCGGCGGTCCTGTGGTAGGCGCTTCTACTTCGGCCAAACTCCGCCGCGTCTCGGGCAAGCGACAATGACCGGCGAAAGATACGGCATGCTCGCCAACGCAGTCGGCGGGAGCATGATTTGAAAGGTGAAGGTGCAAAGGCAGAGATGAGCGAGAGTCAACGACATATGCCCCTGCCAAGCTGACCTTGGCATTTCCGAGCGACCGCAGGTGTTCAAAACACGACTCTCATGGTGACACGAATGTCCATACATGCCGCGTTACTCGAGCTCACTGGACTTTGGGCACGTCTTGCTTGGCCGAAACACGTTGACCTTCTACCTACGCTCCTCGAAACGAAAAACTTGAAATCGATAGAACGACGGGTCGCAGCTCTAACAACGCAAGATTGCGCACATGCTGGGAGAACGAAAAGATTGGCAAGAGCTAGGATTGATTGAAACAAAGCATACATCAGCGAATCCTACCTTGAAGCGGTGGAACCTTTGAGCTGTGGCTGCTTGGCTTGGTACGAGGGCCGAACGGAAGTTTGGGTACAGGTGGGCGCGAAGTGTCTCTCTGCAACCAAATTAGCGTTTGACAAAGTGCACGAGCAGGACGGACATGCTTACAAGTCCAGTGCTGCTTTAGAGGCCTTCTTTGCGCGCATTTGATCGATAGTCATGTCTAGAGCTACAGCATCTGCTTCTTCCTCGGCCTGATTTCACTCTTCTGTCTCCTGTGCCTGTGCGTCTGTCTTCGCAAGCTTCGCATCTGCCCCATCTTCTGCCTCTTCATCAGGGTCCCCATGTCCTCATCTTCTGCCTCTTCATCGGAGTCCATGTCCTCATCTTCTGCCTCTTCATCGGAGTCCATGTCCTCATCTTCTTCCTCTTCATCAGGGTACTTCTTCTCCTCATCGAGCGTTTCTTGGTGTTCTACGAGAAGATCCCACAACCTTTCCATTTCCTTGTCGACGTCGCTGTTCTGGCCTTGCGGGTGGTTGCGGCGGATGTAGTACCATTGGAGTTTAGCTTGATCATGGAAGCACCAGGCTTCATTCCAGTCGTCCACGACGTTGACAAGCAATAAAAGTGTCCTGATTCTGTGGGGGCGTGGCAATGCAGGCTCTGCTAGCAGTACTCGAGCTGCGTGTTCGCATTCCGCCATTTTGTCTTGTTCGAACAAGGCCTGCGCTTGATAGAAGGCTTCTGTGAAGCTCTGAATGATCTGATTGGCGGGGAGCGACATGATGCCTTCCAGTGCAGTCCGATGAATGGTCAATAAAACGTGGTGAGTAAAACGTGGTGAGTAAAACGTGGTGAGTAAAATGTGATGGGTAGACTATGGTGGGTGGTGGGTGCTGGGTGGTGGATGTTCAATTGCACATCTCTTGAGTAGCATGATGCAGTGGCGAACGGCCGCTTCGCAACGGCAGGAGCGACGACACCTCGCCCAGTGAGAACGGAAGACACTCGTAATGGAGCATGTCCGAAACTTCCACACCTTGTCAGCTGAGATAGCCATTGCTCTTTCTCCCCAATGGCCACATGATGACTGCTTGTAGGCTCAAGCTTCCAGCCGTGCTCACAGCACATGGCCATACTACGGTCTGCCAAGATTACCAAGACATCAACGTGCGCTTGGAGGAACACATCGGCATAGGGAACGAGATCAGCTGTTTCTATCATTACCACCATCACACCTTTGCCACTGGCTGCGGAGCGCCTGTACAAGAGCATCAATCTTCCAGCCAGTCCTTCGGCCCATCTCTTGCAGGAAACCCACGCATGCTTGCCGGTCTTGGTCATTGCGCAGGTACACGCCCCATACTGAGATGCAATGTCGTGCCGTGAACCATACGTTCTCCACCCTCTCGTTGGAATTTGCCACGCCGATTACAATCAGCAGGTGATATCTGACGCGCTGCTCGCATGCATGCTTCTCATGAGTTGACTCAGACGCAAGCCCGTCGGCGCTCAGGCGATTCCAGTCGAGGACGATTTGGGCGATATGATAATACTGCACACCAATGGCATGATGACCGGCAAGCATCCAAAGATCAGGAAGAGCGCCATCATCGTCGCTGCGTCTTGCTCTATAGTATATTGGTTGGAAGGATGTGGGCTTATTCGACTCCCACGCTGCGATTTCGGCGTCAATTGAAGCAATCTTGTCGATGTCTTGCGTTGCACTGTATATCTCTTTGAGAAGCTCAGCCAAATGTAAAACCATGAGACTAGCCCACGATGCATCGTCGCCTCGCTCGATGAACGATGATCTTCGGAAATGCTCAAGCGCAATTTTGATAGGTGACTGTGTGGTGAGTGAAACATAGATGTCCTCCCTCAAGCACAGCCAAGCTGCAGCCTCGCCTAGTCCGCCAACAGCAGCGAAGTTCGGAACAGCGTTGAGGATGCGAGAGACTCCATCCAGGTGGAAACGGTTGTCGTGCTCATCCATTTCTTCGTTTTGTCGCAGAATGGCCACCACCATCAAAGTTGTCTCATCGATAGTTCTCTCGGACATCGCCGGAATCAGCATACGAAGGCACTGATCCTGATGGTACAGCGCTTCCGTTTCTCCCAGGTTGGTATCTCGATGCAAGTGCCTAGCGGAAAAACTGCACAGAGCGTGCTTCAGTATTGGCTCGGTCAGGGCCCTGCGAGGTACTTCAAACTCGAATGTCTTGGCCGGATCACAGATGTCGGTCCACAAGGCCATATTATCAACGTAGTTCCTGATCAGAATGGCCTCGGAAGTAGTGAGCACAGCCTGAAATCCATATGTAGTATCATCCAGTGATGCATTTTCCTCAGGCGGCTGGTCATGAGTGCCGAGATTATACACCCTGGATGCCTCATTGCTCGGAAGAGCTGCTTCGTCATTTGCATCCGAACAGATCGAGTTTTGGGGCAATGAACGAATTTCTTCAGCCTCGTAGTATGATCGCAACTCATGAGTTTCGTCCAGAAATGTGATGGGTCTCTGTGACTTGATCCATGTATTCTTGGTCTCAGCGACGAGTTTCTGCTTCGGATCAAATCGGAATTTGAAGGAGTTCTGGCGCACACATTCTAGGCCAATAGCTTTACATTGCCGACAGATTTGCTGTTCGAAATCACACTTCAAGTGCCTGATCCTACATGCTATAGGGATACCGTATCAGTATAGGTTCCCTATCATGCCTGGGTCTTTTATCGTAGATTCACCCTGGCAGCTTTGAATCGGTCGTCTCCTGCCATGGTCCTCATCCGTGGCCACTGTCCCGGATGAAGGCATATCCGCACGAAGCCATGGTCTACGATGCTGACGGCTGAGCGATGGAAGAGCTGAGAGGCTGTAGAAACATTGTGGAAGAGAAGGAAGAGAGAGGAAGCATTAATTCGAAAGTGATTCGCGTCAAATATACTAACCCCAATGGGAAGTGATGACCGCGGCCAAGACTTCCCTTCTCGCATCCCCTTTCTCCAAACTTTCGTTCTCCGTTTATCAATTCTTGTTTCCATTCATGTACCCGTTGGCACCTTTCTTGCCCTCGTAAATCAATTTCCCTTGCTCATTCCATCTACTGACCTCACCAGACCAGAGCGCAGACTGCAGCGCTCTCGCGATCTGCATTACCTTGACGCCAGTCTCCAATGGCAGCGGCACTGGGCTGTCATTCAAAATGGATTCGATGAACTCATGAGCTTCGGTCGCGAAAGCGTGCTCGAACCGCTGCCAGTATTCTTCCTGGACCTCATGACTGATGCCACGCTTGTCGCAAAGCACGACATTGTTGGCGCGTGGAACGAGATTCACGCTGACCTTGCCTTCTGTTCCAGTGACCTCCGTGCTCACATCGTGACCATGGGCTTGGGTCCTTGAGCAGTAGAAGTATGCAATTTGCCCTTGCCAAAATTCGACAACCCCAATTGCATTATCGACGTCGTCAGAATCGGCGAGCTCTGGATGGTGCTGGAGAGTTCCTGTTGCCCAGCATGCCTTGGGCGTTGGATCGGAGAGATACCACAGTGTGAGGTCAATGTCATGGATGGCACAATCAACAAAGATCCCTCCGTTTCGAGTTGCGTAGCGCACGAAAAAGCCCGTCGTGTCGAGGAGATCGCAAGTCTGGCTCCTCACCAGGAATGGCTTGCCAATAGCACGATCCACGAGCACCTTCTTGGCAGCATCACGATACGAAGCGTCAAACCGACGAGAGAAAGCAGCCATGACCTTCAACTCGGGCTTCTGCTTGGCGGCATCAACAACATTCTGTGCTTCGGCGAGGTCCGTGGACAAGGGCTTTTCACAAAGCACATGCAACCCTCGCTCGACTCCTTTCAGAGTCTGGATAGCATGAACGTCTGTGGAAGTGCTGACCCAGACAGCTTGGAGACCTTGATGCTGCAGCATCTTATCGTAGTCGTCGTAGACAGCGATCTCAAAATCCTTGTATTCCTGGTTGTTCTGCGCCCATTCTACCTCATGCGGCTGATTGCTACAGACAGCCACGACCTGCAAAGGAGTCAGTGTCTTGGTCTAATGGCAGTGGAAGGGTTCCAAGTCAACTCACTCTTGCCCTGGGTGTTCGGTAAAGCAATGTGTGAACATGACGCTTTCCCATGCGGCCCAAACCGACCACGGCAATGTTGACTGTTGTTGGTGCCATGTCTGCTTTCAATACGACCTGGTAGTCTGATCTTTGGAATATGTGATGAGATACATTCGATTTTGATCAAAAACAAATTCTCTTTGTTCTTATACAGATGGCATTGCTCCACAGCGGTACTACCATTTACACCCATCACCGCTGCCGCCGTCCTATGCTCCGCTAAGGTAGACGTCCTGTGACAAGTGCATAGCAAGCATAAAGCCTTTTAGACTTAGGATGGAAATTGTCTCCGCAAAGCGGGCAATTTGCTGCGGTGGGAGGGAACCAGCTTCCGAGTCTTCCCCACCTTAATCAAGAACTTATGATTATCATCCGGTCATTGTTTAGACAAGCACTTGTCACCAGCGCGACCATCCGGACTGCAGCAGAGATCAGAAAGAGACTGTCGGAATGCTTCTTTCGTCAATTTGACAAGTACATACAATCATTAGTATCCAGAAGCGAATACGCGGTACTTTCGACCCGAAACTTTTCAAACCGCTTCGTCACTCTTCTTCCGATCGCTTGCCCCTCTTACTTTTGTGCTCAGATCAAAGACTGGAAGTTGAAAAGGTGCATCCACTGATGCAAGCATCAGAGCAAAGAAGAGATACCAGCCGAACATGCATGTTACGAACAGCAGGGCTCCTCCTGCTGTGGTAAGATCCGAGCTCTTGTCCGCCATGCCTTGACCCGCGTACCAGAACGATGCTGCGAGACAGCTGAATGCGGCCGGTAGGGGCAGGAGGACCAAGAACAGAATGAGGTTCGTCCTGATCGAGCAGATCAGGTAGATGAGGCACAGAAGTCCCATGAATAGCAGAAAGAAGGCGAACGAATTGACAAATCCCGGCTGGCTTAGACCCAAGGCTGGGTTGTCTGGATCTGGCGAGTATGCTTGGAACGCGCCGTAAAAAGGCTGCAGAACACCACCGTACGAGAGCCAGAAGGCGCCGAAGGTGCTAAAGACCACGGCGATATAGGTATTGCCGAGAACCCACTGGAGCAGATCAGCGCTGCAGAAGACCAAAACATCTCTGGCTACTTACTTCTGCAACTGCAGCCAGTATCATCAAAACTCCACCAAAGAACAGATATACTGTAATGTCTGAGGCGCCGAATCCAGTCACCGTGCCACGCCAGTCCATCAAGAAACAGGAGAGCGGACTCAAAGAGAGCAAGAAGCCAGCAAGGCCGCTGCGACAGGTCAGTATTGAGATCTCCTCGAAGCGTGTCCTTTGGCTGCTTACACGGGCGTAGGATTACCAAATGTCTTTCGCAGCTCTCCTTTGACTCTTGCCTCAGGGTTGAGATACAGCTTCTCGAACAGCTCTGGAGGTATCGACACACTGCCGGCGGTCCTGATTTTCTGGAGAGCCAGTTCAGGAGACTCGTTCGGATGTAGCGAAATGTTGCCTTGATCGCCATACGACGGCGCGTAGTCTTTGCCGTTCACGTCCGCCATTTTTGACAGTGGTTGAACAGCTTTCTGAGTGTGAGAATACTTGAAGGATTATGGTTTGCTACACAATTCCCAAGCTGGGCGTCGCTGCTTTCTTTTGAAGGAGCATTTTGGGTGTCAAGTCTTGCTAGCGGGGGAAAGTATCGTCGGCGCTCTGTCCAGTTACGGATCAATGGATGTCTTCGATCACATCCGTGCGGCTTGATGGGACGAATAAGTAATGAGGCTATGAGAAACAAAGCTGCTCATTGGTGAACACATGACCTGGCAACAGGTATTGGGAATAAGATCTCGCCATACGCAGCAGGCATCGAATTGGCGTTATGCGGGGAAAGTAGCACGTACTGGACAAGGTAAACATCCCAGGGAGCTGGCAATCGAGCGTTGTCCGCGCAAGAACTGGTCTTGGTCTTGGTCCTCGGAGAAGGAGCTGTATATCGCTAGTTCGACTGCCATTTCTGTGCTGACACAAGACATTCAGCGGCCGTTGCACCCATTCGATTCGAGAGATGATCGTATTGTAGCTGGATGCTGTCATCATCAATGCAAACCATACTTCATCTTGCTGCTCGATCATGGCTCCCTTGTCTGACTAGGTTGCCGGTCGATCATGGAACAGGGTATGGGCATAATGAAATAGTTTCCGGCGCGGAAACTCCAAAGACCGCCTGGGCCTTCACGCAATGTATTCCGCAGTTCACGTGGTCCAAATTATGAAACCTTTTGCACGGACTCATTGTTCTTGTGGAGATGAAGTCCAAGCGAAGGAAGAGGTCGCTCGCTGAGTCGCTGAGCGGAATCACATGTCAAGGTCGCAACGGTTCATATCCCTGTCCAATTGTACAGTTGTCGACCTCGCGTTGTACTGGCTCACGTTCTTTCTCCATCAATCCTCTGAACGGCCGGTGTAAATGATATGTTCGAGGCTTTGCATCGAGGACTGCGAATTCAAGTGTCGGTTCAGACAATGAAGAGTCTTGTGATGCTGAAGAATGCCAGTTTGTCGCCGCTAATATGACGATGTGCAGTACCAGCAATCTTGTTCGCTGCGCTTGTGGCAGACTCTTTACAACAACTGTTGTCTAGGCGTTTACAGTGGTCCTGGTAGATCCCGTCTAAGCTCCAAAGGAAAGTCGTCGTCTTGAGGCGGCGCACCTGTGCAGAGCGCAAAGTCGAGATAAAGCATGAGGCGCAGAAACAGCTTAGGACGCTTCTGTACCAGATTGGTCCAGTCCAGCTTGACCTTGTTGGGATTGGATATATTGGCCAATGATGTTCCGTTGCCATTTGTCTCTTTGCCGTCTCGCCAGTTGATCATGGAGCTGATGAACTTTTCATCATCTTGTGCGTAGGCTACCAGGTTCGACAAGACATCAGCACAGAAGTCTGAGCCATCAAAGTTCTCTTGCTGACCCTTGAGCGTGCGTGTAAAAATTTCCAGTCTTCTGTTCTCGACACCCTCATTGCTGGTACCACGGGCGGCAGCGACATTGATTGCCTGAAGGACCAGCGGGATGGCATGGAACGCACTCACGCTTATCGGAAGATACTTCATCAATCGAACTTGAACAAACTCTTGTACGCGCCTTCCCATGTCGAGATTGGCTGTCTCCAGGTCTTCTCGACAGTCATCAAGCGAGAAGAGTCCTCTAGCTGCTGAGATCGCTTGGTGAAGGAGGATCAAATGCTCATTGAGCGCGAAGATAGCGGCAGAGTGATATATAAACATCATATTGGCGTATATCGAGATTGGTCGACTCTCGTGCGCATCATCCAGGGCTATCGGTGACGGAAATGTGCGCGAGGCCTGCTCTTGCCAGTGCCTGAGCAACCTCAGAGAAGACTGTATGTTGCTGATAGTCTCAGGGAGCGATGATGAAGCAGTCTCCAGCCTCTCGTCCAGCGACTCGTGCCTGTAGATCGTCAGAGCATGGAATAGACATTGCATCAGACGGCATGTTAGACTGAGCACGTCGACGATTCGATGCTGAGTATCAAGGTCATGAACGTGTGACCTCCCAAGCTCGGCTTCAAAGTCATCGACTTGCAGGATGCTGCTCTCATCCTGCCACGGCGGTTGAATTAGTTCAAGTTGCATTCTCCGCCGGAGGCCGAGAGCTAGAATGCGATCCCGCATTTGTACACCCCACCACAGGCGCTTCAAAAGTCTAGATCTTGCTCGATCTCTGCCTCGAAGGCGATAGTGTATGTCCGCGCGGGCAATTCGTGCGAAGCGGATGCTGTTACCCAGCCAGTAGGAGTTAACTCTCAAAGTGTTGTACGTCGGCGCGTAGTACGAAAGCAAGAGACATGCTTGAGCACATGCTATCGGGTCTTTCTCTACGCCGACATCAAAGAGTGTCTTCAAAGCATCAGTGAGAATGATCGGCATCGCTTCTTGCTTCGGCTTACTTTGCTTTGCCGATAGTACATGACCCTTGCTTCTCTTTTGCTGGCAAAGCCCAGTCCAAGAAAGGTCTCAAGCTCCATGAACTAGTCGAAATGTCAGCAACCTCGATTAGCCTCTGGGAGCATCACATGACTGGTCACCACATACATTAATCGATGCGAAGACCATAGCCTTGACGAGGAGAAAAGAGTAGTTGCCAAGAGTAAAATGTTCACCATTCCACAATGACCAGAATTCATCTTCAGCTATGATAGGCAAATTCGGGTGAACCATGAGAAAATATACCCTGGCCATTTCCAGGAATGCTGGCATCGGCGGAAGATCTAAGCATCCTTCTCGTCCCAGATACTCCGCTTCGGACAGAGACAGCCCGGGTATCTGGAACGCAGTTGACGCCGAGGGGCTCAAATGTTGAACGTAGGCTGAGTTGAATCCAAGATCTGTCGGTCCGAAGCCGGGAACCACAGTGTTATCTCTGGTGAACCGAAAGACATCATGAAGATCTGCCAAATGGCTCAGATCAATGCTACCACTGGCTTCGGTTAGAGCAACTTCTTGACCTGCCGCATTGCCGCTCCAATTGAAGCTGTCATCGAATGTTGTAGCCGCTTGCTCATAGTTGCTTGGAGTGGCAATGTTTGGACGCCTGTCGTTTGTTCGTTGGCTCGTGTCTTGGTCCCATGCAGAGTCGTTGTCGTCCAACTGGAAAGTATGACAATGCTGTAGGATCTTCTGCTTATGTTCGAATGACGGCGAGGCTTCCCTGACTGAGAATCAGCGAGGCAGAAACATGCAGAATAAAGGGACCGACCTGGAAGCAGCTCGTGGGCCCTTCTTCTCGACCACCACACAATTTGTCCGAGCATCGACACAATTCGAGCAAGGAGACCTCTCTACCACATCACAACGTATTTTTCTGACTTGGCAGTGCGAACAAGCTTTCTTTGCTCGTCCTGGAATCGATTTCTTGCGTATGCCACTCGAAGGTCTTGTCGACTCGCCGAAGGAGGGATGGCGGTGTGTGCTATGCATCGTACAACGCTGTCAACTCATAAAAGTTTTCGGATGTCGTCCGAATGGAGAGTCAGATGCTTCCGTGCCAGAGACGGCTTTCCAATCTGTAGCGACCGATGCGGCAACAGGCTTCTCCAGATGGGGTCGGAAAGTCAGTTGAACGAGACCCTGTCAGTTCAGAGCCGACCATGTCTGCCCCGCATTGGTGACACGGCCGCGGCTACTCATCACGCGTCTGTTGAGTACAACTTATGCCGACCAGAAGTATGCCATCTCAAGGCCGATATCCTTCTTGTGAGGTGTGCCTCTGAGACGTCCACAGAAACACGAATTAGACGCAACTCGGCTGCCAACGTGAGTGAAGGCTGAAGTCAATTCTTCATGCAACACCGTATCTCGAGGATCTGCGGGCGTCTGTCACTGATGTTGGATGTTCAAATGCGCAATGCGCTCTGTGCCTACGAGGTACCTGAGCATGAAGCTCGCACTTGTCTTGCGAGCATTGCAAGACCAGTACCCCCAAAACTGATGCCTCTCGCACGAAGCAATGGCAGGATGTCGAGCAGACGAAAGGGACGGAATATCAGCTGTTCGTGACTCCAGCCAAAGGTGAATATAGTCGAAGAGCTTCTGGCCATGCTTTGGCTGTACTGAACTCGCGGATGTGGGACAACCAGGGCATTGAAAAGTGTGCAGCACTTACAGAAGAGCTCTCTCGCTTTTGGACGTTGTGCGCGCTGCGGAGTCTGATGCACATACCCTGAATATCATCCATTGACCGCGTCCAGCTTGCGTCTCAACTCAGGGTCTACTGCCGTGACTGCCAGTCATTGCATGCAGCGACAGGTCCGAATACGAGGTCCGGTTCCCATCCAGACGGGCATCTTGCTACGATGGTAAGAATCCGAAGTCATGTCCGAGCGACGTACTTATAAACTGAGCGTATAGTAGCGTGTTTGTTCCGATACGACTACCCTTAACGGGGTCTAGGGTTAGAATAAGCGGCGCAATAGCGGTGTTTTTCTCGTATCCTATACCTAGCCGTTCGTACTATAAGCTCGATATATTTAGCTTAAGATATTAAGTAGTTATTATTAGAAATAGCTTATAGAAATAAGTAGTTATAGTTATAGCTATATATACTAAGTAATTAAGAAGTACTAAGGATTAAGAAATACTAAGGATTAAGAAGCGGTTAAATATTAGTTTACTAAGATAGTAGTTCTATAGTAATTATAGTTAGATATTTATACTAACTATTATAGATCTATTATATTTAGGCTTATATTACTTATACTATACTTAGAGATTTATTATTAATACTATATAAAGCCTCTACTACCTATATTATCTACTAATACTAGCTATAATCTCTAATCTAATTAATCTACTATCGATTAGAGATATCTTATTACTTTATATATTACTAATATTAATCGTTTAGTATTAAGACTTATATATATTACTTATATATTATAGTAAGGTTAATATTAAGATATCGTATATAAGAAATATATATAAATAAGAAGTAGTCTACTAAGAGTTAGCTAGATATTAAGTACTTAGATAGATATAAAACTATATCTTATAAAAAAAGAATAGAAACGATTACTAAGATCTATTATATAGTTAGTAATATCTAATATAGAAAGATACTAAAGATATATATTTAGTCTATTAGTTTAGATATAGGATTATTTAGTAAACTAGCTTCTTATTAGTATATATATTTATATATATTATAAGTATTATATATCTCTTAAAGGAACTATATATTCTAATTAATAAAGAGAAGCTTCTTACTAGTAGATAGATCTATAGTAGTCTTCTTATTTAAAGCTATATAGATAAAGCTCTTATTACTATTCTAAGTAATTAGTACTATCTAAACCTCTTCGAGGGCGATATATAGAGGCGTACGGAAGTCGTAGATAGTATCGGAAATTATAGGAATAGTAGTAGTAGTTATAGAGTAGATTATAGTTTAATTTCTTATCTAGCTAATAGGCGATATTCTTCGCCTTATTATATTAGCTACTAGGCTTCTAGTACCTTCTAAGGACGCGTAATAGCTTACGCGTACTACTAGATAGGCCTAGTTTTTATCTCGTAATTAGATCTCTAGAATTTATTATTCTAGAAGCGATCGAACCTATAAGAGATTCTCTCTTAGAGATACGAGTTCTATTTAATTCTAGACCCCTCGTATTAATTAGGATCCCTTAAATATATATTCTAAATATTAATATAGAAAGGTTAGGTTAGATAAACTTTCTAGAAGGTTCTAGCTAGTCAAACTCTATCGGGGGCGCCCCTAGCCAAGTTGGTCTAGACTCCGGCTTTACCGAGCGGCCCCTACCGGCACTATACCTAAATAGGAAATAGTACTTAGTTTAACTCGCCTCGCTTAGAGTATCTCCTAAATATATATATTAATATTTGATAATGCTTAGTCATCGCTGACTAAGCGGAGCCAATACCAAGCCAACATAGCCAACACCAAATATTTGATTAGAAATGCCAATCAATATTGATTAATCATTTGATTAATCGTTGGATTCGTTGGACTCGCGTTGGATTCCCTATTAGGAAGCTACTAGGCCCAAATAGGCAATCCACGCTTTAACCTTGGTTTTTAAGCTCTATTCGTCCTCTTTTAATATCTATCGCTATTAGGACTTATAGTATCGATATAAATCGACACTCTTAGTTTTAAAGGTTACTAAAAACTTAATATAGATTCCTACTCTATAGGGCTAATAACTTCCTTAAGTCCTTCCTAACTATTATAACCTATAGGTTAGGGTATTAGTAGTACTAAGTACTAAATCTAAGGCTTATCTAATAGTGCTTAAGACCTAGGCTTATCTATTCCCTTTATACTCTAAGCGATCTAATACGCTTTAAGTAAGTATACCTTACTAGGTTCTTTTATAGCTTATATATATAGAGCTTCTTTATATAATATATATAGGTCTACCTCGAGTCTCCCTCTCCTATTTTGCCTCTTCCTTCTAGGACTAGACTTATAGGTTTAGGAGTAACCTATACTACTTTAGTCTTCTACCTTATAGTTATAAACCCGGACTTATAATCTATCGAGCTAAGGAGGGCCGATAGGTATAAATAGATTATAAAGTATAATAGAAGCTATAAGGAGTAGTAGGGGCCAAAGTAGGAATAGTAAGTATATTATTATTTTCTATAGGTTAGGGCTAAACCTAAAAGGTATTAGCTTAGATTAGTTATATAATTATAATTATATAATCTAGCCTATCTTAGTATCTCTTACTAGGTTACTAACTAGACTATATATTCTAATAATATTTAATAATACTTAGTTATCGCTAACTAAGTAGAGCTAATACTAAGCTAATATAGCTAATACTAAATATTTAATTAGAAATACTAATTAATATTAATTAATTATTTAATTAATCGTTAGATTCGTTAGACTCGCGTTAGATTCCCTATTAGGAAGCTACTAGGCCTAAATAGATAATCTATACTTTAACTTTAGTTTTTAAGCTCTATTCGTCCTCTTTTAATATCTATTACTATTAGGACTTATAGTATCGATATAAATCGATACTATATATAAAGATACTAGTCTTATTTAGACTTAGTAGTCTTATTTAATAGTTATACTTAGTATCGAACTTAGTAAACTTAGACTAGTAAACTAATACTATAGTAGTATATTATCGACTCGATATACTAGAATAGTAAAGAATAATATATACTTATAATATAGATACTAGATCTTAAGAGCTTATAGATATATAATTAGATTATAGAAGTATATATAAATAAAGAAATAGTTAAGAATAACTACGACTAAGTATAAAGTTAATATCTTAGACTATTCTTACTAGCTAGATCTATAATATTAAAGCTATTAATAAGAGCTATCTATATCTTAGTAGTATATTAGTAGAAGCTATATATCTCGCTACTTAGAGTACTAGAAAAAGAACTATATCTAGTAAATACTTATCTACTATACTACTATATCGAAAATAGAGTCCTTAATCTAATAGCTACCTTCTACTAGAAGATAATTAAAGGTAAGTTAATATAGTCTAATCTATCTATAATCCGCGCTTACTATATAGATACTAATATTAATATATCTATATTTAATAGTAATTATATATACTAGCTTATTAAAGATACTAAGTCTATAAATACTAGACTATACTATATATATCTTCTAATAATATAGTACTTACTATCTAAAATTATTATAGAGTCTCGTTTAGTAAACGACTTAAACCTTAATATAGTAGTTATATTCGCTTTTATAGACTTCTTTTATTTTAGTAAGATTATATACTTAATAAGAGATATAGGTTTAAGAATATAGTTAATAAAGAATATTATAAGAATAGATATAAGTATTATAAAAGAAGGCGATTATATAATACTAAGACTTAAGTACTTAAAGAATAACGTCGACTATTAAGAAATTAATATTATAATAGCTACTATAGATATACTAATATATTCTATATCTTATATATACTAACTACTAGTATAATACTCTATAGAGCTAATAGCGCTACTATTCTTAATCTCTAAGCTTACTAGATAAGACTTTACTAAGAACGACGTTATCTTCTTTATTAAAAAGAATATTAAGATATAAGAAGTAGATAATAGCCTATATTCTAGATATTCTCTTTACTATAGTACCGCTTAGTAAGTAGTAGATATTAGACTAATATATAGTAATATATATCTACTTAGTAGATAGAAGTCTAATACCTTTAAGCTATACTTTATAATACTATAGTTATAACTATATAGGCTTAATAGTCGCTTCTAGATAGGTCGTTTTATACTACTTAGAGCTAGACTAAGTTAAGTTAATTAAGATACTTTCTAGTAAATAGTACTAGTAAAAGTAATTAATACGATAATAATAAGGCTATTAGATATTAAAGAATTCTTACTTTAAGAAGAATAAGTATTTCTCGCTTTTATATATATACTTATAGGCGCTTTTATATACTACTTCTACTATCTATAGATACTTCTACTTTACTTACTTTCTATTCTATTTATTTAGATACTTTCTTTAGATCTTTATATAATTACTAGATAGTACTAGAAGTATCTATAAAGCCTATAGTTATATATAGAGATCTAAGTATCTAAATATATACTATTCTTTATTTATCTACTACTACTAGAGCTAGTAAAAGTATAGATTAATAGATATAGATACTAGTAATACTATTATATAATAGAGAGTCTACTATTATTAAAATATACTATTTCGCGACTCTAATATAGTATAAGTCTAGTATATAGAAAATATAGCTAAGCTTTATTTTAAAGTAATTCTAATAAAGATAACTATTATAATTAATATAATAACGAAATAGACTAATCTTTATTTAATTATTAATATTAGATCTAGAATCCTTTCTTTAGAATAGTTAGTCTAGAGCCTAGTTCTAACGAACTTAGAATTAACTTTAGATATTATAGTAAGGCTTTTAATTTAATAGATAAAGTATTATAAAGTATTATAGTAGTATACTTTTAATATTAATAGTAATTTAGTATTTAAGACGGCTAAGGAATTACTTCGCTCTATATAATAATATATAAAGAGCCGCTACTATATAAGATAGAGACCCTTACTTAATATCCTTATCGCGGTCTTCGAAGTATAACTAGGATTTCGGATTAGTACGTACTATATTAAGGTATAATAGTATATAGTCGATAAGTCGTCCGCTTCTTAATAAGGTAGGCGTATATTCGGATTATAGACGTACCTAGCCTTAGTTCGTAGCTACGTTCCTAAGGGGCAGAATATTGTGCTCTAATCCGAGCGAAGCGAAATAAACAGGCATAAGCCGAAGCACTCGAAGAGCTAACGACGGTGATGCGAACTTGTAGCCTGGTTACGGGCTGAGTGGAAGAACAGTGAGAAGTATTGGGCTCAGAAATGCCTGGCAGCAACGAGGGCAAGCGGCGGAAAGGCAGGAGGGCAGGGAGGGAGGCATCAAGCAGTAGCCGTGGAAGGAGGAAGGCGTTGCAACTTCAAAAATTTTCTTCCACTCAGCTGTCGCTTCGCTCGGCCACCCTCAGGCAGTGCCTGCAAGGTACTCTATCTCCTAAAAAGTTGTAAGTCCGCAAGCAAGGTGAAGGCCGAACTCACACCTTGTATCAAAGCAGAGTTCCTGAGACTTTCGCTCAAGACAGTATGCCAGCGCTCTCACTTGGATCCTAATGCTCAGAATTGGGGTATCACAATGCCACCTCCGATCAACGCCGCAATCGATTTACCAAACTCAAGCCAAAGCCATCTGTCTTCCAGTACTGCTCTTGACAGTACTTCCATCCTTCATTCGTACCAAATCCCCATCTTTTTCAAACTCGTCCGGCGTGTGTGCTGTCCCAAGATGCTTGACTAGCGCATCGACGTCACGACAAATACAGTCAATATCCCTCCACTTGTCGCAAAGCACGCATGCAAAATGACCTCTTCCATCTGCTGTATGACACTTGACCACAAATCGCGCATCCATGCGATAGTCGCGATTCTTGACCTTCTCCGAACTGTTGCTACTTGACTTGGGAAAGTGCGTCGACAGAACCCACACATCGCGTGTATCGACCGGTATTGGAATATGGCAAGCAGGACAAGCATGGGTCCCGCTGCGCGAAAAGGCTTTGTCAAGAGGCCGCCACGGGTCTTTCTGAAGGTCCTTCGCATAACGGCAAAAAAGTGCCGGTGGAGGAGCAGGTAAGGATTTGATGGTCTTGGGGCCTGGTGGCGGCGAGCCACGCGCGGAACGCTGTGAGAGAGGAGGCGACTGACCAGCAGTAGGCCTGTTCGGCGACGCTGGCGGCCTGGGAGGTGCGACAGACGTAGCGCGAACCGATTTGACTGGATCAGAGTTTGCTTTGTGCGGACGATCCTGCTCCCATCCTGCATTTACCGGCACCTTGTCTGTCGGGGCGAGAGAACCTCTGCGGGACTTCGGCGGAGGCGCCCAGGTGCTCGTCGGCGGTGGCGGCCCTCGGACGGATTGTGTACGAGAAGGTGCGCGACTTCTACCATCATCTGGAGCACCTCGCCCCATCGGAGGAGGCGGGGGCTTCCACTCCGGTTCATCAGGCAGAATGCGAGAAGAAGTAGCTTTGTGCGATGCTGCTCTGCCAGAGACTTCATTTGATGGACCACGGACCGATTGGCTCTTGCGAGGCTCGTCCCTTGCGCCATTAGTCCTATTCGTTGCCGCTACTGTAGCAGCCGCGGTTGCCACCCCTGCCCCAATGGTTGCGACGGCAGACGGGTCCGCATGCTTGTCGCCCTTCTTCTTGTCAGGAGGTGGTGCAAATGGGTCGGAATGCGACTCTTTTCGTTTACTTTCAGGTGGCGCCGCGAACGGATCAGGATAGTTCTCTCTCTTCCTTTCTGTCGCTGCGAAAGGGTCGCCATATTGACCTTTCGGGGCTTTCCGCGGCGGTAGAGGAGCAAAGGGATCTTGATACACTTCTCTGGCAGTTCCCTGTGCTGACCGATATGATTCTCTCCTGGAGAACTGCGCAGCAACAGGCTCACGGTCATATTCATCCCTGCGATCCGATGATTGACGCTCCCATGGTTTTGGCTGTGCAGTTTCTGCAGGTGGCAGCGCTTTCATGGGCTCATGGCGCTCAGACGCCGCAGCCGCTTTCGCTGGTGGAAGCGGGTCCCACGTTTTGTCTCCTTGCTCTTTCCGCTGCTGTTCGGCGAGCAGACGGTCTCGCTGTGCATTTAAGGCTGAAATGGATCCGTCACGAGCTTTGTCTTGTGCCATAATGATCTGGCGCATATCGTCCTCGGTCAGTGCTCGATTATCTGAGACTGCGCCTTGCAATACACTAATCACGACCTGCTGTAAATCAATGACTTGCTTTTGCAGTGCATTTTCGGTGACCACTACCAACATGTCAGTATGCGCAATGCTCTCATGCTGTGCGAGACACCTACAGTCGCCCTGCGCAAAGTCTTGGCCAAGTTGACCAACATTCTGCTCATATGTCTCCTCCAGCATGGCTTTGGATCTTCCGGTGGCTTGCGCGAAATCGTCGTTCTCCATCGGACTGTCACGTCGAGAAGCTCGACTTCGAGCCCTGCTGCGTCGGCTGCTTGTCCTTGACCTGCTTCTCGACCGTGATCGTGAGCTCGACCTTGACCGCGATGCCTTCTTGTCCTTGATCGATACTTCCTTCCCCTTATCGGCCTTATTCTCGAGCTCTCCTAACCTTGCTTTGAGCTCCTCGAGGCCCTTGTCCTGCTTGTCATCCACGCCTTGTTGCTGCTTTTTCGCATTCGCCGCCTTCTCCTGCTTTTCCTTGATCTTGTCATGTAATGCAATGGATGCCGTGAAAGTACCAACAATCGTCGAAACCAGTGTCGCAATGATGAATGTTTTCTGGAAATCGTCAGCCTGCAGATCTCCGCTTTACCACTGGGCATCCATGCGTACTTTGAGCGCTTTTTCCTCTATCATGTTAGAGTAATTCATATTGGGCTTCGGAATGCCGTCCGCCTTCACAAGCAGTCAGTAGGGACCAGATGCGCGGCGCGCTCGCGAGAGATCCTTCCCATTTGAGCACGAAGAGGAGAAGCACTCAGTTGATAAGCAACGGCATGCGAGGTGACACTACTACTGGCAGTGCCGAGCAGTTGGTACGAGGATCGTCAATAGACTCTGTTCGACAAGGAGGCATTTATCGTTGAGCATGCACGAGTGCGTAAGCCGGGAGGACCAGGAGCACAGCGTCCAGCGCTGCCAGCGATGCGAGTCCAACATGGCGATCGATTGTTCCACGTTGCAGCGACATTGCGTCTGCGACAGACTTTGCGGCTTCACATTCCGCGAGGCGAACGTCTTGCAATGGGATGAACCTTGTATGCGTGCGAGTATAATTCCCAGTTTCAGGACGTGCAGTCGGCAGTCGGGCTGCCGGTACTTCGTTGGGCAGCATTCACTTGTTCATCTTGTAGCGATCGACCATATCGCTTAGACGTGGGAAATCTCCGGGTGGACAGTAGTCGTGATGCTACAGGAGCAGATGGTCGGAGACAAAGAGCTCAGCTTCGTTGTAGAAGCCCGCACGGAGAAGTGAGACGGTTTCAACGAGGAGGTTGGAATTGGCTTTTGTCGGTGGCCTGACTCTCTGCCGGAGCCGAGCGCAGTGGACCTGCATTCCGACTCCTTTCAAAATTCCTTTCTTGCTTTTCGTCTCATCTTTGGATGACCTTGCTCAATTCCAGCGCCAACGAGATGATACGCAGTCGTCTTGTTTCAAAGCATAGAGCTGATCTCAGCGTTCATACTCGCAATGTATGATGGCCACGATGATGCTCTGGCTCGGCATGTTCGCGGCATGCCGACCGAAAAACAGCGGTCAGGACAATTCACATGGATCCATTGCCTCTTGAGGCATTCGTATGCATCGGACGAGATCGCCGATTGAACGTCAGCCTTTGCAGAGTTTCTGGTCTGGATGCTGCCCGGTGATGAGGATATTACAATTCGAATTCCTTCTCATGATCCCAGAAGTGGACGACGAAACATCGCACCGAGTCTGGAGCCGGCAGGAACTTTCCTCGAGCCTGCTACGCCGTGTGCTGAGGCATCATTCACCCGTAGCTCAGACATGATCAATGAGCGACGAATCGCACGCATTTTCCAGGTGCAGATCACACATGAGACCTGCTGCGTCTAAGGGAGACAACCTGAATTGAGCTCAGTTCTGTCGTCGCAGGCACGCGCTTCGAAGCGATAGCTTAAACATGACGACCTAAATCCTTTCCAGTCTCCTGAGAAGCAGCCAGACCAGGCGATGTATGTATGCTCCATACCATCATCTTCGCCTTCGCCACAGGGCATCCGTCAATACAGACAACCGGCTTTGGTACGGCAGGGGCGATCGGTGGCTAATCAAGACCCTCGAGCGCACGTCTGCTATGGTGCACACGGTCTTCGAACGCCAATGATACCACGCGCGCTGCGACCCAGCTGTCCTTGTGCTTTAGGTAGTATGAAATCTTTCCAAGTGATAATCATGTCGAGCGTCTTCACGCGACCACCATTGTCTACAAAAGTATGAAATGTGTGCTGACTTTGGTGAATAGCTCTCGGCTAGTGTCGATAGCTATATTGAACTCCGGTGTGAGGATAGCGCAACTTTGCAGAGCACGAGTCCTTCAGACAGGAACACTGTTGATTTTGAGCACGGATAAGGCGGTTACTGAAGCAGTGGGCAACGAACCAAATCCTAAAGACAGTTTCAGCAGGCCTGGGGCCTGCATTTCCAACAGATGCTATCTCCTCGCTAATGCATTTCGACCTGGGGAGTTCTATATTGGCACATTCCTGCAGCGCAGATCGCATGTGACGAGGCATCGAAGAGGGAAGAAAAGTGCCGATGAATATCGACATCTCACAACATGGCTTTACTCGAAGCCATAAAAGCGGCCATAGCGACTACTGTGTGGCACTTGGAGTTGCGAGAAACTGCTCACACGAGACTATATCATGCCAGGTACCGCATTCCACTCGGCCGGGTTCCTGGCTGATTTTCATTCAAAGAACAGGTGCGATTGCTGATCGACATTCGCGCACGATCTGCAGCAGATCTTGCTTGCCGCGCTGCAGCTCAGCTGCAGCTTCACAGCTTTCGATCCTCTGAATCCTTCGAGCCCTTAGATAAACAAGCCGACAATTTCAGCCGTACAAGGAGCTGTGTCCTCCTCTCGAGAGATCGCGACTTGGAGCAAAGCAGACTTCACGCTCGTTCACTGCCCTGGCAGACTGTCGTTTCATGTATCAAAAGATGGCTTTCAGCAACGCGGCAATAATTACAACACTGCTGTTCAGCAGCCATATTCTCGCACAAAATGCGTCCTTTCCAGCTGGGGGACGAGTTTATCAAGGCTTCAATTCGGGAGCTCAAATGACCAACTCCGAAGCCAAAACGGAAGATGATTTTACCAAAGAGTTTCAAACAATGCAAAAGCTCGCATTTTCGCCTGGCCTCTTCAACACAGCGCGACTTTACACTAACGTGCAAGCAAATACAATCTCGGACCCACTCTCCGCGTTTCCAGCAGCCATCAAGACCAACACTTCCATGCTGCTAGGAATCTGGGCTTCGGGCTCGGACAACATCACCAACGAGCTCGATGGTCTGTCTAAAGCACTCGACCAGTATGGCGCAGACTTTGCAAACCTTGTGATAGGAATTTCAGTCGGCAGTGAAGACCTGTTCCGATTCGGAAGTCTCGGTCAAGAACGTGGAGCAGGCATTGGTGCTGGTCCGGAGGCGATCGTTGGCTTTATCAACGATACTCGTAGAGCAATCGAAGGCACACTTTTGGCAGACAAGCCCATTGGACACGTTGATACTTGGAGAGCTTGGGCGAACGACTCCAACTCTGCCGTAGTGGATGCAGTAGACTGGCTCGGCACAGACATTTATCCTTTCTTCGAGAACGACACGACATTGAACGGCGGACTGCCTAACACTTTCGCCAATGCAGTGCCAATCTTTCAGCATTTCTACAACAGAACTCTCAACATCTCGCAGGGAAAGTCGGTGTGGGTCAGTACTCTTGTTTCACTCTCCGAAGCTGGCTGCTTGCTAACAACTCTTGATCTAGGTCACCGAGACAGGCTGGCCGTACGAGAACACCGGCCCAGCATGGGGCGAAGCGGAGGCATCTCAAGCAAACATGGCTGGGTACTGGCACAATCTTGGCTGCGCAGACCTTTTTGGAAGAGTCAACACTTTCTGGTATACACTTAAAGACGCTGATCTCTCAGCGAAACAGAAGTTTGCGATCACAAGTGAGGATCTTTCCACGACACCTTCGTTCAACTTGACTTGTCCAGCTGGTTCTGGAGCTCCAGCGTCGATCAACACCGAAGAGACTGCATCTTCTGGGGCAGACACAGCGATGAAGAGCGGGTTGGCGGTTTTGATTTCAGCATTGGCTTTTGCAATCTTGTTCCAATAGAGCTTTGAAGCTCAGGAATGGGGACAAGACAGAAGCTCAAGCATGATAAGATTGCGAGACGAAATAAACCGACAAATATGCCCCTACCAGGAGTGGTGTGGACGAGACATTGTGTGCGGTGATTGGCCTGGCTTCCTTTCAGCTTCATTGCCGATGTCAAATCCTGTCGCACTGTCCAGGACTGGGTGGTGACTACTGCAATTCGAGTCTGACTCGTCCGTGATCTTGCCCCTAGTGGCTTGCTTCACTATGCTCACATGTCAATCCAAGTTGAAGTCTCTCTGCGGTATTCTATACTGGGCGCTCTACGTAAGGTGAGTACTATCCAGCGTCGGTCTGCAGGATGATGAGCCTAGCTATTGCATTCAATGTAGAGCTGCCCAGTCCAAGACGCAAGCATGATCTGCCGATTTGCAGCATCATGCTGTCAAGTAAGCAGTATTGCTGCCGTGATATATGGTGGGTAGCCTGCCATACCGCTCCTCTATGCTATGCTGGAAATCTCCTCCCATCCCTTGCTGTGACAATCGCGTTGCTTTCCACCTCGCTCATCACGACTGGCCTCAGGTTAAGCTTAGGCGATGGACAACCGGGGCCTGATTCCGTACGCACATCACAAGGGTGTCTCAGAGCAGAAGAAGGAGAGCGAGGACCAGCAATCGCAGAACTCCTCCTTCTTGCATCCCATCCAGCTTCAATCATCTTAGCTCTGATTGCTGGCTTCGAGTCTTTCGCCAAGTCGATTAGAGTCTCTTCCGCAGTCTTCAGTTTCCACTTCATGTACTTGTAGAGATAGCCCTGTCCGGTGTGGAGCCAACTGCACAGATTTCTTAGAGTTCTGCATTTTCGGTCGATCTTCTCCAAGTAGCTGATCAAGAACCATATTCTTTCGGAGGCCACTAGAATTGCAGACATTATAGTGATCCATTCCCAATACGAATGCGGCTTCATCACCTGCGGATTGCTGGCGGGATAAGGGGTTTGGGTCGGGACGGAAGGCACAAAGTGGACGTACGTTCTCGTCGGCTCGTACAGTGGCGTTGGTGCGAACTGAGTGTTGTTCTGTATCATCGCGGAGAACGAGAGTGCAGCGCTGACCGGCAGCGATGTGAGATAGTCTGTGAGGGCATTCATGACTTGTGCGGTCATGGCAATTTTCAAAGCATGTGCGACCAGTGCGACCAGCGCAAACGAATCTGGACTAGAGAAAAATTGCTGTAAGGGAGAGTGGAGTGGAGATAGATGCGCGAGAGCCAGAAAAGACGAAGATTCATAGTCTTTGTTCCGCCTATCACGGTAAGAACAATGAAGGTCGCGCTTCTCAGCTCCCTTGGAGGTAGACAAAAGCTGTAATTAGTGCACAGTCGACTACATTGAACAAAGCCGGCAGTCCCCAGTCTTCCTGTGGTGATTCCTTCTCTTTGCTGAAGCTCACAGAGCAGCAGTCAAGGCACTCTGACGATGAAAAGACATCAAACCAAGCAGAGCCGCACTCAGTTTCTCTTCATACATTACGCCTGGTCGTGTCGATGTCCAGTCAAAGGGTCATGTGGCACATGCTTGATGAAGAAGTGTCCGTTTTTATGACCACAATCACTGCCTGGAGTCTCCTGGGCATTTGCAATTGTTGACACTTATATCGAGGGATGGTATCGTGCGCTGATGTGTAGTCTGGGAATCTGCCATCCAAGCGACGAGCCCACAGCAGTGTCAAAATGCCGGTGTTGTTGATGCCGCAGTCCCGAGGAAGGCAATAAGGCAAGAATTCGGCCACGAACGCCTTGGGTTTGCGTATCTTCCAGCTGCGACAGGCAGACTCGTATCAGTCGAGAAGGGAAGAAGATGTCGAAGATGCAGAACAAGATGCAGGCCAAGCTGTCATGCTCGTGTTCGGCAACATCGGCAAGCTTCTCTCTGCCAATTGACCCTGCCCTGTTCAATTTTTGAATGACAAGCACTTGCCCGATACATTTTCCGTCTCTCATCCGTCGTGCATCAAGTCGAGCACGAACCTGGTTCTGCTAACATCAGCCTCGCATCGCTCGCACATCGCCCTCTGATGCTCTCCCAGAATGCGGCGTGTCAGCATGCGCCAAGATGCTAAGGCACAAGCCGATGCTATTCTTGCCTTGCTTTACGACCAGCATTACCTTCTACCGACCAGTCGCCAGTGTCCTCGAATAGCACAAGCTTGACCAGGATGGCCAGCCCTATTTCCTTTTGTTCAGACTTCGACCCAACCAGACGACTGTCACCTCTCTCGCTCGCCGAGAAACTTTTCTGGAACAAAGTATATGTTCGAGTCTGACTGGCCCCCGTCATCAAGGCCTGGTGTTGCACCTACTTCAGGACACGCAGAGCTTCCTTCGGCAAGCCAATCCATCTGTGGATTTCGCTGCTGCGGTCCCTCAATTAGTCTAACATGGGCATCAAAAGCTCTATCCCTATACCAAGACATGCTGGTCAAAGGCTTGTAGGCTTCGAGCAGACGTGCCAGTCTCCCGAGTCCAAGCCGTACCTAGTACTACAGCACGCATTCCACAAAAGTAGAGATGTTGCAAGCACCGGCTATCCTCTCTATATGTGCATCCGTGTCCTCTATTCGATCGGAAGGCCCAGTGACTCTGTTCCTTCACTTGACCTATACTTCTTGCTCATGGCAGCACTGCCTCTCTATATACAGAAATGGAGGTGCACATGAATGGCGTTCCCGTATCACCAATAGATGACCAGATGGAAGAAGTCCGATGGAATGCCATCAGCACGGATGCAAGACCCAACACAGGGACGACAGCAGCACAATCTCCTGCGGCGGATCCGCCATCACGAGCACCTACAGCAGCTAAGAAAGGCTTCTTTGCACAGGTCCGGAGTTTCTCAGTATCGTCCTTAGGCACGGAACTAGGTCTAAGGTCAGATGAAGAGAAACCTGCATGGATACCGACTTGGCTGCGACCACTGCCACTATTAGGCATTGGTGCACTCGTGGTAGCTACAGCGTGTAGGCATGATAGCGCTGAACTATACGTAGAAACACTCACTGACAATGTGCTCGACATCTCAGGTATCATTGCAACACTCGGTATCTTGGTGGGCTCGGATGAGCAACCAACTGCAAATTGGGCAGCGTCACCATCGGTCTGGATTGCCATTTTCACTGCCATTTGCAACCGCTCAATTGAATTTGCTCTTGTGCAGGCGCTGCCGATTGCGTGGTGAGTGTGCCCATCTTTAGCTCTTGGAGTCATGCAAGTTCTGATTGAACTGTCAAAAGGTGGTACTGGACATCGAGAGGATGCACCATCAGGCAATTGCAACAAAACTGGGAAGCAGGCCAAGGCGTCTTTCGTGCACTCATGAATGCCAAAGCAATGCCTATGATCGCCTTTGCCACTATTATGTCTGTATTGGTCGCGATTGACGGACCGCTCATGCAGAAAGCATCCTCTGTCGAGGCTCGTGAACAGAGTAAGCCGACCACGATACAGCTCCAACTTGCTCCTGAGCTACCATCTGGGTTTTCTGGGTATTATGATGAAAATGGCATCGAGACCAGCCGCATTGCCGCACCCGTTCTCGCAGACTATCTTGCAAATAGCACAATCACTGGCAGCGTCTCTGGATGCAAAGGCACATGCCGGACTACAGTTCAAGGCCCTGGCATCATGATCAAGAACTGCTCTACTCACAGTTGGCCGATCACTCGAACAATGCTCCAAAACACCAGCGCAACATGGGGATCTGGTCAGTCAAGACAAGTCGCTCCCATGCCAGTCTTCAGCGCCCAGATGTACGACACAGCTTTACATCCTGGCCACAACGGACCCGAAGAAATAGAGCTTTTGGTAGGTGTCGCCAACTACACCAATTGCACAGGAACCTATGTGGAGCACGTTTGCACGCTCGGTCCCGCTATCTTGGAATACGACATTACAATCAGCGATAGCAATGTTGTGGACTTTTCTCATTCGGTTGGCAGCCATGGACGTGTCATAGCCATGGCCAATAACACCCACGTTGATGCTTCACAGCCTTACATTCCTCTGACCTTCACCACGCTCGGTGCCTTTCTCGAACCCCAGATCTTCGCAAATGCGTCTCTGGCACCTGTCAGTACACATGACCCCAGCAACGCCGCAAATGTCAGCGTCCCTCACCAAGATTCTTTCAACGTGTTTGCCCTTAATCATGCTATCGACTATGCAGCCGATGGGGCTTGCGAGTTGCATTTCCGAGATCCGACAGTCGACATTCTATCTGAGTTCAACAACCTCATGTTCAGGAGCGGCCTCGCAGCAGCTACTGCTCAGCATATCAACGATACAGCAAACAAGATAGATCCCGGCCTAAACATCACCCAGAATGTCGCTGCCAGCCAGATCCTGACGGTCAATGTATATCATTCTGACCTGGCCTGGTTCGCCGGCGCTGCGATTCTCGAGTTCATTGCTATCCTGGCAGTTGCACCCATCTTCTGGGGTTGGTGGACATTGGGCGTTCGAGGAAAGTCCACAAACACATTTTCGATACATACACTGACTTCTTGCTTTCAGTGTCCTTCTCGCCACTCGAGATTGCGAAAGCATTCAGCGCACCACTGCTCAAAAATGTCAATTCCGCATCAGGACCTCGCGGAATTGTGCATAGGATGGGAGACGTGGATATGCAGTATGGTGCGATTAATGACATTGATTACGACATATCCATGATTGAGGCTGGAAAAGTGCCAGCGCAAGGACCGAAGCTGGTGAGTAGACTGGCGATCGGAAAAGAGCATAATGTGAGACAGCCCGTGAAAGGGATGAGGTTTGAGAGATGACGAGAATGTACATCTCGTAATGATGTGATGCGTGATGAAGAAACGATGAGACGAGAAGCTACGGCATTTGGCGTTGCTATGGGCAACTTGCGGCAACGAAGAAATGCCTGGATATCTACCACACGGTGAAGGCATGCTATCTGAAGGGGCAGTAGAGCCGCTCTGCGCTGGATGCTGGGGACTAGACTACGTTCTTCAACAAGCTGGCCGCTGCTCAATGTATTCGTCCTCGAAGGGTTCCACAAACACAGGCGAGACACCTGTGGTACATGTGTCAAGATATAGATGGTAGAAAAATGTACTCCGGAAATAGACGACTAATCTGTTTGGCCCAGCGCTTCGCGCCTTGACTTGGAGTTCGGATCGAAGTAAGGTTTTTCACCAAGCGATACCACGCGATTGCCTTGTCTGCTGCCATAATAGTCGTTGGTGGCCGTGTGGAAGACTGATCGACTGTTCTTGGATGTTAGCAAGCCACCACATGCTGAAAAGCTTCAACGCTCAACTCACTTGTCCCAGATTGCCAGATCATTCCTATTCCATCTGAATCTTACTTGGAGATCGTGATTGTTCGCCACGACCTGCAAAAAGTAGTCCTTCAAGATTTCGCTCTCCCTCGGGTTAACATCATCGATCCAGCCCTCTCTCACTTGGCCTCCCGCAGCAAACAGAGACTGGCGAACAGTATTAGCGACGTATTAATGCATGAATGAGTGTTGCTCTCACCTTCCATCCAGTAACAGGATTCGTTCTAACCACCGGATGGCTAGCCTTGAAATCAAATCCCACATTCTCCGGCGCTCCTCGTTCCCCATCGATCAGCTCGATGCCGTTTCTCTTCGCCGTGCGCAGAAATTCGGGCTGATAGTGCGTTGCGGTCAGGGATTCCGCCAGCTTCTGAAACGCGGGTGATAGACGGTCGTAAGCTTCATAGCCCGAAGCCCACAGGGTGTCGCCACCAGCATCTTCGGGAGTCTGGGTGATCTTAAGGATCGCATAATCAGATGGAATGTTTTCGAACGTGATGTCCGAGTGGAAGCCTTCGCTAGCGAGATGCTTTGATGCTGCCTTGTATCGTTCATTGTCGTAGCGGCGATTTTGCTCTGAGGAGATGACTGAGACCTCGTCGTCGAGCTGTTTACCATTCTCATCTACTGTGATGCCTCTCTTAGAGTTGTACAGAGCATGTCTGTGTAGTCCTGAAGTGGCCGGTTTGCCGGTCAATTCTCCAAGCTTTTGGCCCAGGATTTTCTGGTCGTCGATAGTGAGGTCTTGGTTCCGGAAGAATACGACGCCTCGCTGCGACACCAATATCGCAAGATCGCGGATCTTGCGGTCGTCTTCCACGATCTGGCTTAATTGTAGTGTTGGGAACTCCCTGCCAATGATGTTGGTCACATCAAAGCTTTCGTAGTGGTTGAGCGAGCTGCTAGAGGCCAGTGGCTCTCTCTGTAGAGCATTATCGTCGCTTGAGAGCTTCTTTGCCCCATTTACGATAATTGGAATAGCTGCGGCACTTTGTGGTTCAATGGCTGCTGGCGACATGGTCCTATGCTGAAGGGCGATTGTCAGTAGCACGGTGTTTTGGAACCGTTCGTAAGTCAGCACGCTCAGAGTGCGGCACAAACTATTTATGACGATGTTTCTAGCCTCAGACTCTTGGGAAGCAGCAAATGTGAGGTCTGAATCACGACATTGCACCGCTCTTTGTGTTATCTCAGCAACGCTAAGTACGCCGGGCTTGCAAGCGATATCTGAGGGCTGGCATGGCGTGGCACGGGCACGAGTATCGATATCGGCAGGTCCAGTGACGGCCACAAGGAACGATGAGGGGATTATGAGCAAAGAAGTTGTGCTGCGCCAATTGTGAAAGCGTGCTGCTGAATTGCGCAATCACCGGACATCCGACTCGCGAGTAATGCGGGAAGAGAGGCTCTATGAAGAAAGCAATGCCGTATCAATACACCATCGCTGTCTCGTGACTCTCAAAGGGATCACGAAAGCACATGGCAGAAGCGCAAGTTGTCAAGACGTGAAGAAGTGAAGAAGTGAAGAAGTGATGTGCAGCTGAGACGATTAACTTGCCGCCAAGACCAAGGCTTGGCGGTGTTGGCAAAGCACCTCGCTCACTCCTTCGCCCATCACGACTTGAGCATACATTACAAACTTTTTGCTTCACACCTCCATTGGCTCTCAAGAAAGCTCCGTAGTCGCACGTCTGCCCATCTCCGTTCACTTAATGTGAGCAGCAATGCGATTCGTCATGTACTTGGTCACGTTTCCCAAGAAGATACTCGCCAGAACCGAGAGCACGCCGAATGCAATTGAAACATACCACACGTACGACAGCGCGTAGGCGTACGAGTCTTGCGACGCCCGAGTGGCTGCTCCGAGGATCTCGCGCGTCACGCCTGGGACATTTGCAGCGCTTGCTGGGGCTGTCGCAAATGCTTGGACGAAGGCCGGCACTTCAGACATGGCCAGCCCAGCACCTACTGCTGCACTTGCCAACGCGGTGGGCAGGCGCTTGGCAAGCCTGGTGGAGAAGACGTTGAAGTAGATGGTGTAGCCGATCGAACCTCCAATGGTGCGTACCGACAGCGAGAGTGCTCCAGTCGTCGCGAGAAGCGAGTCTGGACTCGCAGTGAGAGCAATGGTAGCGGCTGGAATATACACGCCGCCAACGCCGAAGCCTGCTATGGTACCTAGGGCAACTGCCATGCCCGGTGTGTCGGGCGTCACCGCAGCGAGAGCACCTCCAAACGCAGCTGCGAGTGCGTCAGCGGACGCATGACGATGCATTTGTATGTTCACTCACTCATCAGAACTGTGGAGAAGATCAGAAGCTCTCGATTGTGGCCTTTGAAGACAGATAAAAGTGCGTTGACGACCACAGCGCCTGCCGTGACGCTGATGCCATATCCCAGTCCCTTCAGCCCGACTTGTATAGGGTCCGGGTTGAATAAAGTGGTAAACGTGAGCGGGAAAAAGTTAAGCAGTGAGTACAGGTTCATACCGGCCACGAATGCAACCACGAACGCCTTCCAAATGATGTTGTTATCCGTGATGAGCTCCTTTGGCACGATAGGGTATTTGGCTCCTTTCCATTCCCAGAGGACGAATGCAGACATGAGGGCAAGGCCGATGAGAAGCGTGCTGAGCACGTAGGCGCTGGTCCAGCTATGGGTGTAACCACCGGACCCCAAAGCGACGAGGCTACTCCTAGATCAGCCATTGATTGCACAATCAGATGTTCAGAGCACCCACAAAAGCGACACGCCAGTAATAGACAGCAGAGCACCAATATAGTCTATTCTCCGCAGGATATCTTTTTTGCTCTCATGTGCCGAGACGTTCTTCTCTGGAAAGAAGGTGGCCACTATACCGGCTCCGAATATGCCGTTGTAAATGCTAGTCTCATCAGCTCTGCTCTAGTAAGTTCGAGACATGTACTTACAGTGAAAGCCAAATCGTCCATCGCCAGGTCGATCGACTGGATATCAGTTGACTGTACATCACGTAGGGTGTGAATGGGAAAAGGAAGGCTGTACAGATGGCTAGGTAAGTGCCTCGCTTCTTGACGGGTACAATGGAAGCAATTCTGACAGGAGGTGTTAGCAAGCGTAAGGTGTCAAGTACACATTTCGCTTACCCAGCCAGTGCAGTAAGCTCAGTGATGGCAGCACCACCGCCGATGATACCCATTCCAGCACATGCCTGCGAGAAGCCATGCGCCGTACCGACGATGATCAAACCAATCAAAACAAGCGCTTCGCCGAACAGAACTACATTGCGTTGACCGAGGATATCTGCCAAGTATCCGCAGAACGGCGAGACAGCTCCAATAGCTAAGGTGTAACTGACGGTCAGCCACGAACTCACTGACGGAGAGCCCAGATCTGGGACGATGTAGCCTAACGATCCGCCAACGAAAAATAGAGGAATTTGTGCCCCTATGCAACAGATCAGCATGTGGATGGGTCTCAAGAAGGGTGACTGTTCTACCAGTCCAGATGCCGCAAAGCGAAGCTGTGGCAATGACAGTCTTTGCCGTCCATTGAATTTCCCCATTGTCGAAAGAACTGCCAGCATCGAATGCACTAGTTTTCTCGATGTCTGGAGATTCCACATGCTGGGCACCATGCTTTTCGTCAACGTGGTTGTCTTGCATTTTGCTCAGTCAAGCAAGATCGGCATTCGGTTGTCGAGCTTACAGGAACAGAAAGGAAGGACGTCTATATACACACACCTACCTTTATGCTTTGCAAGAACTATCGAACTTACATTTACCGCCCATATTCAGCTAATGCTCTACACCTCGTCGTGCGTGTCTCTGCAAATAAGAGACTGTCTTCACCTCACCCAAGAGTACAGGCTCCATTGGGAATGGCCGACCCCATTTGGCATGGGGTGCGGTGACAGAAGTCTCGAAGCATAGCAAGAAGCTTATTCACAGCGAAGCTTGTTGTGATCGCGAGTCACTTCATCTCAGGCGCATGACTTATGGCTTTCACGGTGAAGTCAGCAATCAGGCTGAGACGGATAGGTGGCTCTCGAGGGACTGTATCAGCTCACTCCACAGCGTGAAATGCTGCTTAGCAAATGGCAGCGGGTCCGGCACACGATGCGGCCCGAATCCTTCTGAGTTCGGAGGCTCTCGCGCCACCCACTCTTATCTCACCGTTATCCCGCCCAGGATCGAGACAGATATTGTCGACAAGTCATCGTCAGCAGCAGATAGAGCAAACGCAGCGCCTTCTATATGCATGAAACCCGAGCAAATCTCTTGTCTCTTCCGGTCGAGCTCCGCCTTCAGATCTACGAATCTGCCTATGACGCCAAATACATAGGCTCAAGATTGGTCTGGCTGGATGGGTACCAGCTGCAAGTCAATGGCAGCGCCGTCCCAGACAAGGTCACAGATGAGCAATGTAGATTGTCTGGGTCGCCATATACTCTCCTTCGAGTCTGCCATCAACTTCGAAACGAACTTCTTCCCATGTTGCCCGCGATGAAGGACATAACATTTCACCTCAACAATCTTACTCAAAGGCATCTGCAGGACTGGCTTCAGTGCATCCCTCCCCAAAAGCTGGCCTTGATCCGCAGACTCCGCATATCAGGTCTGGGTCCGTGCCACTTCCCACGAGCACATTCTACAACAATTTGCGACCGTTCCCTGTATCTAGATCTCACCACGTTTGAAGCCCAATTCAGGAAAGACAACTTCCTTGATACACTTGCCCAGGCTTCAGGCGGACGTTACAACAAACAGTTCTACAAGGGATTCTATCTGGTCCGACGACTGGATGGATGCGTGCATATTCCTCGATCTCAGAAACATCCGAGAGGGAGTATTGGACAGTGCAATTCTGTTGTCGATCAGCAGCACGCTATCGCTGACATGGTGAGCGATGATGGAGATGTGATCATTACAAAGCACGGGTTGGGGACTTTGTTGGATGCTGTAATGAGAAGTCAATTACCTGGCGGGCCCGGGAGGAGGAGGATGGAAGGTTGAGGACAATGGCTGGAACAAGGCGAAGAGCCGCGCGCAGCATAGATCAGGCTCCTAGAATATCCGGTACTTCCTGTAAGGAGTTGACGATCCGCGCATATTCTTGTATGGAGGGTTTAGAATTATACAGTGGTGTAATAAGTAAGTTCGGGGAACGGGTGGCTGGTGGACCAAAGTTTTCCCGATGTCCGTAGCGCCATCTATGGACTTGCAAATCCCTCCCTTGCCGTTGCCATTTCATGCTCTTTCGTGAACAATGGTTTTCGCGCTCAGTCCTACGGAACTCCCTAATTCTCGTGGATCTTTTGCTTGTTCCACAATTTGACAAGACATTGCGTCTGTTTGTCAGCGTCTCCGAGAACGACTTCAAGAGAGCCACACTTTCGTCAGCAAACCCGCGACTCCCTCCCAAAGAAGAACCCACCACAGCTCCACCGCAAATGCCTGCTCCACAATCTTCGCAGCCTGACTCATAACAGGATGTGCAGTCGCCGCTGCATGCTTCAGCTGCTGCGGCAAAGGCAGCCAAAAGAAGAGAAAGCTTAATAAAGAGATTTATTTCGTTTAGGTAGACCGGCTAATTAGGAAGAGCTTGACCTTTAATCGTATCCTTAGCGTATATATAGGGTTAGAATAAGCTGTATTACTACCGTAATATTAAATAAGCTATATATAATATCGTTCGACCGATATAGCCGTATTTAAGCCTTTATAAACCGCTAATAATTTATATAGTTAGATTAGCTTAGTAGTTAAAAATTATAACTAGTTTAGCTCTTAGAACTAGAGATATATTATTCTATAACTAGCGCTAAGCCGTAAGTAAATACTTAGCTTTCCTATAGAGCTTTATACTACTTTAGCTTTTATAGTACTATACTATTTATATACTATTATTATCTAAGCTAAAAATAAGTATAATATACTAAAATACTATCTAGTAATCTATTTTACTAATAAGAATATTATCGTCTAGATTATCTCTTCTAAGCTTACTATATCTACTAAGAAAGGTCTAATTAATACTAACTCTAAGCTTAAGCTTAATAAGCTTAAAAAATAGAATAACTTAGTAATATTTAATATATAACTAATTATTCTATCTTTTATATTTCTTTTAATATTATATATTATAAAAAAGAATATTAGTCTATTCTACTTAAAATTAACTCGCGATCTAGCTTAATATATATTAGCTACTTAACTATACTATAATATCTTAAAGCTTAGTATTTATAGCTATAAAGATTAATACGAAGTCTAGTAAATATATAAGTCTAAATATAGTAAATCTATAGATCTAAGTCTATTAGATCTAGTATATTCTTATTATAACTATATTAATAATCTAGACTATTCTATATAATATTCTTTTATATATTTCTACTATATATTTAGTATCTATAGCTTAGTAGCTAATTATTCTTCTAGATATAATATAGTATTAGACTAAATAAAGTTAAAAGACGAAAAGCTATAATTACTTAGTATAAGTCTACTTAAGCCGAAAAGTCTAATACTAAGAAAGATAATAAAATATATACTAGATTAGATTAAAAAGCTAGATAGATATACTTTAAAATAGCTACTTATATTAATAAGGATAAAGTAATTAAAGTAATTTATAGTAAGAATAGAGAAATTAATATAAGTAGAGGTTTATATATATAGATATAGTATAAGATCTTAAATATAAAGAACTAGAAGAAGGATATTTTAATAAGAAATAGAGTAAGTTAATTCCTTTCTTTTTATACTAATAGAGAACGTTTATACTACTTTTATATTAATTTTATAGATAAACCTCCTCTATTTACTCTATCTTTTTATCTATTTAGAATATCCTATTCTCTTAGATCTTCTAGATTTAATCTTTTATAGTTTATTCCTAAGTCCTTATTATATAAGATCTTATAATTATTAGCTATCTTAAATCCTATAGTTTATACTAGTTATTCTATAGCTTTTAAACTATATTAATTCTTATACTTTAAGTCTTAGATTTATCCGTTTATCTATTTATCTATCTATTTATCTATTTAACTATTTAATATTATTATTTTAGTTATAGCTATTACTTATAGCTTTTATTTATAAGCTATAGCCTACTATCTCTTTATACTCTTATATCTACTTTATTTTAGCTTACTAAATCGGTACTTAATAAGTATATACTAATTATATTAATAGAAGTATATTACTACTAAGTTTATTAAGAATCCCTTATTTATTTCTATAAGTAATAAAGAGACTTCTACTTAGTTTAAGAAGTACTATATAGAAGAAGTATTTTTTAATATATATATACTATAATCTAGGTATTATAATATATCTTAGTCTACTAGTTTTAAGTAATCGATAGTAGTATACTAATTAATATATATAGCTTTTTCTATATAAAAGAATATATCGATATAGATAATAGTCTAGAGCTAGATAAAGACTTCTACTATTATATATCTCTATATTTATATACTATAATCGATTAGCTTTATAATCTCGGGTATAGATTAATAGACTTAAAGACTTAATATAATACTAATCGATTACTTAATATATATAGTACTAATATAGATATAGACTAGTACTTATAGCTTTACTATAAAATTATACTTACTCTTTATATAGATAAGAAGAATAGTAATAAGTAAAGTATATCTATTCTATACTTCTAAGTCTAACTCGATTATTCTATTCTAAGTATTAATATCTCGATTATTATAGTAATACTAACTATATATCCTTCTAGATAAGAATACTAATAAGGCCTTACTAAAGATATATAATATTCTTCTATAAGTTATATTATACTTTCTAGCTATAGAGATTAATTAGTATACTAATATAGATTATATAGTATTAAGAAAGAATAGGATCCTTTTAAAAGGAATAACTTTAAAGTCCTATAAGTTAGCTCTAAAAATAAGGATAGCTAGAAGCGAAAGGTATATTATATTAACTTATATTTATTCCTTATAGCTAGTCTTCTTATTATAAGAAATATTATAGATAGTATACTAATCGTATAATAGATACTAGATCTCTTAGTATATAATTATATTAAAAAAAGGGAATTTAAGTTTTCTAAATTCCCTAACTACTACTACTATAATAGTTAGTAATATAATAATCTATATTCTATATAGAGTATTATATAGATTATATAATCTAGAGAGTACTTACTAATATATTAGTCTAGATAATAGTAATAGTAATAGCTCTAGTACTAGTACTAGCTCTATCTCTCCTATAGTCTAAGTTTTATTATTTTTTTAAATTTTATATTATTATAATTACTAGTACGATACTATTAGTATTCTATATTATCCTTTATAGCTAATTTTAGACTATATATATATTTATTTACTAAGAGAGAGAGAGAGAGCTTCTATTCTTTATATAAATAATAATATCTTAGAATATTATTAATCTACTCTAAGTATTTAAATAAGTATAGATCTATAATAGTATAGAGCTAATAAGCTAGTAGTTTTAAAGATTATAGGCTTCTTAATATATTTTTAACTATTAATAGCTAATCGATAGTATTCTAAAAATAAATAGTCTTTTAATATTAATAATCTTCTAATATTAAGAATCTTCTAATAGTAAGAACTATTAATATTAATAGCCTTCTAATACTTTTAAAGATAATATATAATAGGCCTATAGACTTAAGAAGAATACTAAGAATCTAAGTAACTAGATAGACTAAGATTAAGTATAAGATTAGACTATAGATCTAAAGTAGGAATTTTAGACTATATCTTAGTAAAATTAGCTTTAGTAGATAATTATTAGATAGACTAGATCTAATAGAATAGACTATAAGTACTTAATTTATATATAAACGCTTATAAATCGCTATATAGGTAGAAACGTAAATAAGTACTACTATATATAATAGATCTTAGTATACTAGTAGTATAACTTCCTATATTTACTTCTATCTACCTACTTATAAATACTATACTTTAACCTCGATTTCGTACTATAACCTCTTTAACCTCTTCTAAAGGATAATAATAATAATAGAAAGAAGAGTATTTATAGTAACTCGAGTATAGACTAAAATAGTATCCTACTACTATTTATTTATTTATAGCTATACTTACGTCTATAAGCTTAGTTAGTCTTTATAGTAAGACAGTTCCTCGTAGTAGTCTTTATAGTAACTAGCTTAATTCTTATAAGTATCTTAGCTCTCTAGAATTAATAAGTATCGTCGAGATATCTATAATAATAGTAAGCTAGATATTAAGCTAGATATTAAGGACTTCGTACTAGTAGATAATAGTACTATACTAGACTTTATTATAGAGAATACTAAGTAGTTCGAGCTAGTCGAGACTCTAGATAGCTAGGCTCTACTAGTATAGACTCTACTAGTATAGACTCTACTAGTATAGACTCTATAAGCGATAATAGCTACTATACTTAGTCTCGATCTTACTAAATAGAAGGCTATTAATAATAAGGATATAGTATAAGACGACTTACTACTAATAACTAACGAAGAATTAGTTACTACTACTAACTATTAGTATATTAATATAGTTAAGGATAAAAGTATTATACCTACTAGAACTAACTATAATAAAGAAGCCGAACTACTAGTATCTACTATATCTACTATTTAAGCTCTTAGTACTATACTACTACTATCTAGACTACTTATACTATTAGTAATTCTCTTTCTACTAGATACTTTATAGATCTTTAACTAGAAGTAAGACCTTAAGCCTAAGACTACTATCTCTAATATAGAATTAGCTATTAGAATATAGATATAGGATACTAGTATTTCTCGTATCGACTAGACTATTCTTTAATAGATTATTACTAGTATTCTTAGCGATATACTAGCTACTAAGCTTACTAAACTTCTATAATCTATCGATACTATTAAGCTCTATTTTAAGCTTATCTTACTATTACTTAAACTATAGCTTAAGGAGATCCCTCTTAAAATAGCTAACTAGCTAATATTAGTAGTAAGTAAGTAAGATAGCGAGAAGACTATCGAGAATCTCTACTTCTTTAATCTATAATAGCTATTCGTCTATATACTATAGTTAAATATTAGAATCTTCTAAAATATAGATTATATAGTTAACTTATCTATTAAACTATAGGAATCTTAGATCTAGATAAGCTCTACCTATACTATATCTAGCTAATTTATTTATTATCTAGAACTATATTAGCTAGTATAGTATAATACTAGACCTATACGAGGTAAAGTATCTATATTTAACGATAGTACTACTAAGAAGATACGAGATAGTAAGTAGCTATAACTTAATAATAAGCCTAAGCTAATACTAGCTATTCTAGTTAACTAGTTATAATTTAATAGTATATCTAGTAGACTAGTCTTCTCTTCTAACTTCGTATTCTTTATCTACTATAATAATAACTATAACTATACTAGTAGAACGAATTATATTAGCTATATACTTACTATCGGTATTAATAAGCGTACCTCTTATAATAAGAAGTATAATATACTATTTAATAATTAAGATACTATTATTATCTAGATCTAGCTACTACTAAAATATAATAGGCTAACTCTAATAATTTAGTAAGTAGTTAGAGACTAGATAGTACTTCTAAATAAGATATTTCTTATTAAAGGCTATAACTATTATATTCTAGAGTCGGATCTAGAGCTATTCGCTAATATAATTATAATATACTATACTTTCGAAAGTAAGATTAAATACTTAGTAATATCTAAGGAGCTAAGTAATTATATTATATATCGTATCGTTACTAAGGATAGTATCTATTCTATATAGTAGAGCTATCTAATCTATAGTAAGCTCGAGATTATATACTTTAGTTACTAGTATCTTCTCGATATATTTAATAGTAAGTCCTATAAGGTTGTTTTACTACTACTTATTAACTTCTAGAACGGCTTTAGCTTATACTATAATATATACTAATCTTTAATAGATTACTACTTTATTCTTACTAGATTATCTATATAGGAGTATAACTATAGTACGAATATTATCTCTTTTATATTCGGCCCTTATAGTAGTAATATAAGTAATATAATCGATACTATTAGTCTAGCTCTACGATTACTTAATACTAGAGAGATTATAGATATTATAGGCGAGAAGGTTATACTCTATACCTCGACCTTAATATATATTAGAGATATACTATAGTAGTAAGAAAACGCTAGTATACTAAGCTAGAAGGCTATAGTTAGTTATTATTTCTACTATATCTAATCTAAGGATTATAGTAACTTTAATACTAATCTAATTAGCCTTAGCTACTTCTACTACGAGAATAAGTATATTCGCTAATATATAGATAACCTAAGCCTAGTAGCTAAGTCTACTTATAAGAAGTTTACTTAATAGTATAGTATAGATATAGACTAACTAGCCTTATAGAAGATCTTATCTACTATCGACTATATTATTAGTATACCCTCTAATCTAGTATACTCTAAGCTAAATAGTATTACTAGTATAGCTTATAGCCTTCTAATTAAGTAGATTCTTACTAAGCTAGCTTAGTTAGAATATACTAAGTAGCTCTATTAACTTCTATTCCTACTAGACTAGTAGCGACTTTAGTTACTACTATACTATTTTAGTAGTTATTTATTATCTAAGTACGATCGTTAGTCTATTATTAGAATAGTATTATTATAACTTTATCTTAAGGATAGCGATCTATAGCCGTAATTTAAAATAGCTATCTACTAAGAACTATAGCTCTTATAAGTATTAATAGTTCTTTAAGGCTAGTATATACCTTAGCTAACTCTTAACTAGATACTATCCTTAGTAATTATTATCTAGATCTTTATAGCTATTACTCGATCTAATATAAACCTCCTATCTAATAAGACTATAGTATAATAGTATAAGGACTTTATAACTAAGAATACTACTATATATAAGCTCTTCTAAGATATAATAGAAGCTACTATAGTTATATTAGTAGCTAACCTATACTCTCGTATAGTAACTTCTACTATTCGTAGTATTTCTTAGTCTTAAGTACTAGATATTAAGGAACTAGAGTAATATACTATTAACTTAATAGATTTCTACTATAAGAAGGAGTATCTAAATATCTATATTAGTATATACTATACTAATACGATTATAGAGTTTTGTCGATTTATATCGATACTATAAGTCCTAATAGTAATAGATATTAAAAGAGGATAAATAGAGCTTAAAAACTAAGATTAAAGCGTAGATTGCCTATTTAGGCCTAGTAGCTTCCTAATAGGGAATCTAACGCGAGTCTAACGAATCTAACGATTAATTAAATAATTAATTAATATTAATTAGTATTTCTAATTAAATATTTAGTATTAGCTATATTAGCTTAGTATTAGCTCCGCTTAGTTAGCGATAACTAAGTATTATTAAATATTAATATATATATTTAGGAGATACTCTAAGCGAGGTAAGTTAAACTAAGTACTATTTCCTATTTAGATATAGTACTAGTAGAGGCCGCTTAGTAAAGCTAGAGTCTAGACTAACTTAGCTAGAGGCGCCCCTAATAGAGTTTAACTAGCTAGAACCTTCTAGAAAGTTTATCTAACCTAATCTTTCTATATTAATATTTAGAATATATATTTAAGGGATCCTAATTAATACGAGGGGTCTAGAATTAAATAGAACTTATATCTCTAAGAGAGAATCTCTTATAGGTTCGATCGCTTCTAGAATAATAAATTCTAGAGATCTAATTACGAGATAAAAACTAGGCCTATCTAGTAGTACGCGTAAGCTATTACGCGTCCTTAGAAGGTACTAGAAGCCTAGTAGCTAATATAATAAGGCGAAGAATATCGCCTATTAGCTAGATAAGAAATTAAACTATAATCTACTCTATAACTACTACTACTATTCCTACGATTTCCGATACTATCTACGACTTCCGTATACCTCTATATATCGCCCTCGAAGATTAAGTCTAATAAAAAGAAGAATAATAAATCTTCTAAGAAAGAGCCTAAACGCCTTAAAAATAAAGGGCCTAAAAGCGATTCTAAGAAATATACGTTCTATAAAAAGAACGGATACTTAGAAGATAAGTACTTTTATAAAAACCCGTCTAAAGCCTCTAGTTAGTTTAATCCTAATAAAGATAAATTAACTAGTAGTAGCTCTAAAGAAGACGCGTACTTTACTAGAATATAAGAACTAGATAATAGAGAATATCTAGACGAAGAAGAATACCTTTATTCGTCTATAGATAATCTAGAAAATAGTCTAGAGGCTAGTAATCTAGATAATAATCTAGATAATAGATAATCTAGTAAAGAAGACGCCTATTCTTCTTTAGATTTATCTAGTAATACTACCTTTATTTTAGATAGCGGCGCTTCTAGATATATTATTAGTAATAAGTCTTATTTTATAACTTATACTAATAAGCCTACTACTATAAATTAGGGTAATACTAGTTCTATAATCGCTCGCGGTATAGGAGATATAAGAGTACGATTTAAAGATACTTCTAAAGTCGTAACTCTCTCTAATTATCTATTTACGCTAGAATTTAATATAAACTTAATAAGTTTATCGTAACTAGATAACCGCGAGGTTTATACCCGACTTAAAGACGGTATTATAGAGCTTTATAATAAGAAGGGATCTCTAATAACTAAAGCTATTAGAGATAAATCCTTTTATAAATTAAATATCTCTAAATATACGCCTAATAGGCTATTAAATAAAGCCTCTAAAGTCGAAGAAGCTCTAGTTATAGACTCTAAAGACGAGTCTATAATTTAGTATAAACGGCTAGGATATATTAGCCCTAGTACTCTAGAAAAACTAGGTATTAGAGGGACTAATAAAGAATATTCTATTAAAGATTACGAGGTATATATTAAAGCAAAACAAACCCGCAAAATAAGCTATATACTTAGTATAAAAGCTAAGGATTTTCTAGATAAAGTAAGCTATAATATATATAGCCCTATAGAGCCTAAAACTTCTAAAGGTTTTAGATACTTTATAAGCTTTATAGATAACTTTTCTAGATATATAGAAATTAAATTAATTTCTAAAAAATCCGAAGCTTATAATACCTTAAAAGAATTTAAAACTAGAGCTAAAAACTCGACTAGTAATAGTAATAAACGCCCTAGACTTAAAGTTCTTAAGTTAGATAACGCGAAAGAATTAGTATCTAATAAAGTAGAGACCCTATTAAAAGATAGCGGCGTAATATACGAGCTATCTTCCCCCTATAATCCCGAGCAAAACGGGCTTATAGAAAGGCCTAATAGGACTTTATTAGAACGCGTTAGGGCCCTACTATTCGAGGCTAAATTACCTAAATATCTTTAGAGAGAGGCTTTAGAAACGGCCGTATATATCTATAATAGAACGCCGTATTCTAGCCTTAATTTTAAATCCCCTTACGAGGTTAGGTTTAATAAAAAACCTAATCTAAGTAGACTAAGAATCTTTAGATCTATAGCTTATTATAAATATCCTAATCCTAAAAAATTAGAATCTAGAGCTAAGAAAGCTATTCTACTAGGATTTACGGATTATAATAACTATAGACTATTAGACTTAGAATCTAATAGAGTAATATATATCCGAGACGTTATAGTACTAGAAGGGTAATATATTACTAAATCTAAAGACTTAGACTCTACTATAGACGATTCTCTAGTAGATCTAGATCTAGAAAGTCCTATAGAAAAGGAATTATCTAAAGATAATATATCTATAGATAATAATAATCCTTCTATAGATAAAGCTATAGATCTAGTAGAAAGGGAATCTATATCGCCTAATAGTAGTACTACTTTAGATAATACTACTATAGATAGCGAGTTAGACCCTCTATCTATAGAGAATAATCGTCTAAATAATAATAATCTAGATAATAATCTAGATAATAGAACTATAAGGGAGCCCTCTAGACCCTTCTATATTCTAGAAGATAACGGTCTAGAAGACGAGTTAGCTTTATTAGCTAATAAAGATCCTTATAGCGACGAACCTACGTCCTATAAAGAAGCTATAGAAAAAGGTTGGCGGCCGTTAATATAGGCCGAAGTAGATAGTTTAAATAAACTTAATACTTAGGATCTAGTAGATCTCCCTCCTAATAGAAAGGCTTTAAAAGGACGTTAGGTTTATAAGAATAAAAGAAACCCTAAAGGCGAAATAATCGCTAAAAAGAGTCGTTAGATTATTAAAGGATTTAAATAAATAGAGGGTATAGATTATAACTAAACCTTTAGTAATACTTATAGATCTAAAACTTAGCGATCTTTATTCGCTAAAGCGGCTTATTACGACTTAGAAATAGAGTAATAGGACGTTAAATTAGCGTTCCCTAATAGCCCTATAGATAAGGAAATATATATAATATAGCCTATAGGTTTCGAAGTAGAAGATAAGACTAAAGTTTGTCGTTTAAATACCGCCTTATACGGCTTAAAACAAGCCTCTAGGCAATAGTATCTATACCTTAAATCCTTATTAGCTAATTTAGGCTTTAAACCCTTAAATAAAGACGACGTAGCGTTTATAAATAACGAGACAGGCCTTACAATAATATATTACGTAGATAATATACTTATATTTAGCCCTAATAAGATATTAGTTAAAGAACTTAAAGATTCTTTATCTAAAAATCTAGAACTAAGCGATCTAGGTCCCGTTAAGTACTATCTAGGTATAGAAGTAACTAGGGACTATAAAGAAAGATCTATATCTCTTAGCTAAAGAGGCTATCTAGAGAAAATAATACTTAGATTTAATAAAAAGGGCCTAAATCCTATCTCTATACTAAGTAACGTAGGGGTACGTCTAGAAAAATCTAAAGAATAAGCTTCTCTAGATAAGATAAGGTAATATTAAGCCGAAGTAGGTTCTTTAATCTACTTAGTAACTAAAACAAGACTAGATATAAGCTATACCGTAGGTATAGCCTCTAGGTTTTCCTCTAATCCTAATAAAACGTATTTTTAAGCGCTAGATAGGATTTAGAAATACCTTAATAATCCTAAGACTATAGACGCCGCGCTAGTATATAAAATATAATCGGAACCCCTATTAGTAGACTATAGCGATACCGATTAGGGGGATAACTATACTACGCGCTATTCTACCTTAGGATATATATTCTTTTTAGGACCTAAAGCGCCTATAAGTTAGCGTAGTGCCTTATAAAAGTCCGTGTCTTTATCTAGTTACGAGGCCGAATATATAGCCTTAAAAGAATGCTTTTAAGAATATATGTTTTTAAAAGATATATATAAAGAAGTTAGTATTAAAACGGATAATTGCTTAGTATATACCGATAGTAAATCGGCTATAGAATTAGCAAATAATCCCGAATATTATTCTAGGACTAAGTATATAGATATCTCGGAATACTACGTAAGAGAGAAAGTTCTAGAGAAATCTATAGATCTTAGATATATCCTAACTAAAGAATAGTTAGTAGATATTTTTACTAAGGCCTTAGTAACTAGTTTGTTCGAAACGCTTAGAGAATAGATTATATAGGGCCTAGAAGTCCTTATCCTAAAAGAACTAAGCGATACTACTTCTCTAAAAGCGATATTAACTAGTCTATAGATATCTATAGATATTATAGATAATTATAAATCGCTAAATAGTAGTCTAAAAATTCCGAAAAGGAAGGACTATATAATAAATAGAGTAGAGAGATAATATTATCTAATATTATCTAAAAATATCCTAATAATAGAGAGTTATTAAGAAACCGAAGTCTTCTAGGGGTACCCGCCGAAGAGTACCTTAAGAACTTTAAATTCTTTAAGGGTTTCTTCTATCTCTAGGGAGATAATAAAAGTCTAAAAATAGACTATAAAGGGCTTATAATAAGTATATCCGTAGTTAATATCTTATTAAAAACTATAGGATAATATAATTGCCTATAGGGGTATCTATAAAAAAAATCTATAGAGAGATATCTCTATAGGCTATAAGAAGGACGCTTCTATAGTATTTAAAAATAGTACTATCTATAGATAATAAAACTATAGTATCTAATAGAATACTAGAAAGGATAATCGCTCTCTTTTTATTAGAGATACGATTAGAAACTAGATATCTATTAAGATAAAACCTATAGTAATAGAAAGATCTCTAGAAAGATCTCTATCTATATTAGAGGTACTACCCCTTAAAAGATACCGATAATAATAATCTAGGTACGGAGTATAGAAACTCCTAGGGGTATAGAACTCCTAATACTAGTATATAGTAAATATACTAGAGTACTAAAAGAATAATAAAATAAGACCTAGATAAAAGCTCTATAAAATCGTAATTAGATAAATAGCTATATAGGCCTTAAGGGGATATATCGATTTATATCGATACTATAAGTCCTAATAGCGATAGATATTAAAAGAGGATAAATAGAGCTTAAAAACTAAGGTTAAAGCGTAGATTATCTATTTAGGTCTAGTAGCTTCCTAATAGGGAATCTAATATAAGTCTAATAAATCTAATAATTAATTAAATAAATAATTAATATTAATTAGTATTTCTAATTAAATATTTAGTATTAGCTATATTAGCTTAGTATTAGCTCTACTTAGTTAGTAATAACTAAGTATTATTAAATATTAATATATATATTTAGAAGATACTCTAAATAAGATAAGTTAAACGAAGTACTATTTCCTATTTAGATATAGTACTAATAGAGGCTACTTAGTAAAACTAGAGTCTAGACTAACTTAGCTAAAGATGCCTCTAATAGAGTTTAACTAGCTAGAATCTTTTAGAAAGTTTATCTAACTTAACCTTTCTATATTAATATTTATAATATATATTTAAGGGATCCTAATTAATACGAGAGGTCTAGAATTAAATAGAACTCGTATTTCTAAGAAAGAATCTTCTATAAGTTCGATCGCTTCTAGAATAATAAATTCTAGAGATCTAATTACGAGATAAAAACTAGGCCTACCTAGTAGTATATATAAGCTATTACGCGTTCTTAGAAGATACTAGAAGCCTAATAGCTAATATAATAAGGCGAAGAATATCGCCTATTAGCTAGATAAGTAATTTAACTACTATCTATTCTATAACTACTACTACTATTCCTACGACTTCTAATACTATCTACGACTTCTATACGCCTCTATATATCGCCCTTAAAGAGGTATACTAAGCTTACTTATAGTATTATTCTAAGCTCTTATAACTACGTATTCGAAGTTAATATAGTTTAATAATAGTATAAATATAAAGTCGTTAAGATAGTAATTAATAGTAAGTAATAGCTATTACTTAAGTATCTAGTAAACTACTTCTATAAAGAGATTAAAGATAACTAGTACTATATAAAGTCCGAATAGTAAATAGTTCTTATAATAGTATCTATCTTACTATTTAAAGTAAAGAAGCTACTAATAGAATAGCGATACTAGAATAATATAGAAGGCGTCCTTTATATCGTACTTAATAATAAAATAATCGCGACTAGCTTAGATAATCTTAGTAACTATATCTTCGAATAGGATATAGATAATAGTACTATACTTATAAGGGATCGAGTTATTAATATCTCTATCGAAAGTAAAGTTATATATTTAGCGAAAGCTACTATTATACTTTAGTACTTAGCCTAATAGTACGGATAATATTAAGTCGCTAGTAACTTCTATAATATATCTAAGAGCTAAGTCTTTAGCTATCTTCGTTATTATATCTTCTAGATTACTATTAACTAAACTATAGTTCCTTAAGTAGTATAGAAGGCCTTCGTCCTTATATCTAATAGAGGCTCTAAATCTAAGTATATAGTCTAGTATACGAGATAACGTTCTATAAGGATAATAGTATAGTATATAGCTCTAAGTAGCTCGCTTAAGTAGTAATAAGTTAGGCTTAAGAGGCTCGAAGTAGATATAGATATTATATAGAAGTAGTATATTTAGCCTCGTACTATCGCTCTTAATTAAGATATTAAGCTTATTAAAGTTATCTTACTTAGCCCTTTATTCTACTATAATCTATATACTCGCCTAAGTAAGTAATATATCTATACTAGAACCTATAGTCTACTCTTATATAGCTACTATTATTATAGTTATAGTAAACGTTAATACTACTATAAATATCGATTAAATTAGCGTCTATTATAGTATCTAATACTATACTATAGACTCGAAAGCCTTTATCGTTCTAAGTATCTAATCTACTACGTTTACTATTATTATTACTTAAGTCGCTTTTAGAGTAGTCTAGTATTACTTAGTATATAATATACTTATAATAGTATTTAGGTATTTAGATCTATAGCTATACTACTAGCGATTAAGCTATATTATTATTACTTATTCGATCGAATATATTAGCTATATAATTACGTATAATACTCTATTATTAGCCCTCGTTTATATAGTAGAAGATATAGACTAAGAACGATACGAGTATAGATAGTAGACCTAGAATATAGCTATAGAACGTTACTATTATATATATATAATTAGCGAAGATCTTACTAAAGAAGAAGATATTTAGAATCTCGTAGATCTTAATAGTTATAGTAGTAGTTAGTTTACTATAAAGGATATTTAGAATAGCGGTCTTATTATCGTCTAATTCCTCTTTATAAGGACTAACTAGTATACTAGTCTTAAACTTAGATATACTAGCTAAGTCGAAGGTATTATTATAGATCTATTTAAAGTACTATTATAGTACTTCTACTATCTCGTCGAAGAAGGAAGTAAACTTTACTAGAATATCTAGCTTATCTTTATCCTTCTATATAGCTAGTAGAGCGGCGGCTCTACTACTAGTAGATCTACTACTACTATTATTAGTATTACTAGTATTAATTAATACTAGCTTAGTATCTACTTTATACTATATATTAGCCTTCTACTAGTAGATCTCGTCTAGTTCTTTCTATTACTTTAGGGCTCTAAACTTATCGTCGGTTATAGTAGGATCTAGTCTACTATCTTATATTTAAGAAGTAGATATTATAGACTAAGATATATATATAGAAGTACGATTATTATATACTAGTATTTATAGATAACTAATAAGTATTCTTTAAATATTAGAAGGAGAGATAGAGTCTAGCTTATCTAGAGAGCTTAGTATATTATTAGTATCTAAGGATTTAGGATTCTTCGAGAGCGATATATAGAGGCGTATAGAAGTTATAGATAGTATCGGAAATTATAGGAATAGTAGTAGTAGTTATAGAGTAGATAGTAGTTAAATTACTTATCTAGCTAATAGGTAATATTCTTCGCTTTATTATATTAGCTACTAGGCTTCTAGTACCTTCTAAGGACGCGTAATAGCTTACGCGTACTACTAGGTAGGCCTAGTTTTTATCTCGTAATTAGATCTCTAGATTTTATTATTCTAGAGATAATCGAACTTATAAAAGGTTCTCTCTTAAAGATATAAGTTCTATTTAATTCTAGATCTCTCGTATTAATTAGGATCCCTTAAATATATATTCTAAATATTAATATAGAAAGGTTAGGTTAGATAAACTTTCTAGAAGATTCTAGCTAGTTAAACTCTATTAGAGGCGTCTCTAGCTAAGTTAGTCTAGATTCTAGCTTTACTAAGTAGCCCCTACTAGTACTATATCTAAATAGGAAATAGTACTTAGTTTAACTAGCCTCGCTTAGAGTATCTCCTAAATATATATATTAATATTTAATAATACTTAGTTATTACTAACTAAGTAGAGCTAATATTAAGCTAATATAGCTAATACTAAATATTTAATTAGAAATACTAATTAATATTAATTAATTATTTAATTAATCGTTAGATTTATTAGACTCGCGTTAGATTCCCTATTAGGAAGCTACTAGGCCTAAATAAGTAATCTATACTTTAACTTTAGTTTTTAAGCTCTATTCGTCCTCTTTTAATATCTATCGCTATTAGGACTTATAGTATCGATATAAATCGATAATATATACTAGAGATCTAAGATTAAATAGTATAAATCCTATAGGATACTAAAGCTACTAGAAGTCTCTACTAAACTATAGTATTATATCTCTATAGACTTTATTACTAGGCTTCTATTCTTAAAGAGCTTTAATAGTAGTATCTATAACTCGATTCTAGTTATTATTAATAGGTTTTTAAAAATAGTTTAGTACTTTCCTATTATCTCTAAAATTAATATAGTATAACTAGCTAAACTTATATTCTAAGAGATTATTTATAATAGTAGTATTCCTAATAGTATTATTTTAGACTAAGAATTAGTTTTTATAAGTATATATTATAGCGCGTTCTACTACTATCTAGCTTATAAAAAGTATCTTAGTACTATTTTCTATCTTTAAATAGATAGATAAATAGAGCGTTTAAATTAGAATCTTAAAATATATCTCTATATCTATTATAATTAGGACTAAAATAATTAGATAAGACTTCTTTATACTACTACTCTTATATATAATAGTAAAATCTATACTAGACTAGAGAAGTTACTTATCTAAATTATCTTTAGAATTATTCTAAATACTACTAATAGTATTTATTATAGTACTAACTAAGAATATCTTCTATAGAAAAGATAAGGAAATACTAAAACTATATCGAAGTCTTATAAACTCGCTAAATAAGCCTATATATAGATTCTAGTAAAATAAGAAGAATTTAATAATATAAAGTCTAGTCTAGAATATATAGTAGCTCTATAAAAGAAATTTTATAATAGATTAGTCTAAGACTAATAGTTTAATATTAGTAAACGAGTTCTCGTTTTAGAAAAGAATATCTATATATACTAGCCTTATAAGAAGCTTAATAATAAGTATCTTAGCCTATTTACTATTAAAAATTATATTAGTATTTATATATATAAGCTCGATCTTTTTCTAGTAATAAAGAGATTCTATTCTATTTTCTATATATTCCTTCTAGAACTATACTATCTATAAGAAGGCTATAAACTACTACTAGTAGAACTACTTATAGATAATAGTAAAGATAATAAACGTTTCGAAGTTAAGGAAATTCTATTATATTATTATATATAAAGGAGGAACTCTAGTTTAAAATCTAATAGATAGACTATTTACTAGAATATAATAATTAAATAATAGAAGAGAATCTAGTAGCTAAGAATCTTTTTAGTATATATAAGTTAAACTATAATTTAATAAAGGACTATCTAAAAGAATTTTAAAGAACTAATAAGAAGGGTCTAGCTTAGAAATAAGAAAGACTTATAAAAGTAAGAATATAAAAATACTAGATTTTAGAAGTATATAATAAAAAGTTATTTATAAGAAATCTATATTTTTATTATTTATCTATTATATTTATAAAATATAGTAGTTAATTAAATCTATACTTAAATCTTATTAAAAGTTAATTAATTATTAATTATAGAAGGAGCCGATTTCTATAAGAAACTATAAGCTCTATATTATAAAGTCCTTAAAATCTAATTCTATACTTAAAAGTAAATATCCTCTACTATCTTACTACTAAAACTACCTTAAACTAATACCGAAATTATACTATATACTATCTAAAATAGATTAGATAGGACTTCTAAACTATTATACTTTATACTATAGTCTACTTAGTATTAGTATCTACTACTATATTCCTTAGCTAGTATCTACTATTACTATAATCTATATTCTACTTCTTCTTAGTATACTTAAAGCTAACCTTCTAGTTCTAATAATAGTACTTATATATATTAGTAGAAGTAAGACTCTTATTAGAAAACTTAATCTCTAAAGAAGTATAGCTATAGATCTTATAGTTAAGACTAAATAAAGCGACTATAAACTTATTCGAATACTCTATAAGATACTTATAGTAATAGTTAGTAGTAGTTAGGTTAGTAGTATAGAATATATTATAATAAAGGAAATACTATATATTAGTAGCTTACTATATCTCTTTAGGAATCTAATAGAGATTAGTAATAGAATAGTAATAAAATAGATTCGAAATATACTAGAATATATAATAGATTACTAGAACTATCCTTATAATACTAGTAAGATCTCTTCGAAGGCGATATATAGAGGTATATAGAAGTCGTAGATAGTATCGGAAGTATAGGACTAGTAGTAGTAGTTATAGAGTAGATAGTAGTTAAATTACTTTTCTAGCTAATAGACGATATTCTTCGCCTTATTATATTAGCTACTAGGCTTCTAGTACCTTCTAAGGACGCGTAATAGCTTACGCGTACTACTAGATAGATCTAGTTTTTATCTCGTAATTAGATCTCTAGAATTTATTATTCTAGAAGCGATTAAATCTATAGAAGGTTCTCTCTTAGAGATATAAGTTCTATTTAATTCTAGACTCCTTATATTAATTAGGATCTCTTAAATATATATTTTAAATATTAATATAGAAAGGTTAGGTTAGATAAACTTTCTAGAAGGTTCTAGCTAGTTAAACTCTATTAGAGGCGTCTCTAGCTAAGTTAGTCTAGATTCTAGCTTTACTAAGTAGTCTCTACTAGTACTATATCTAAATAGGAAATAGTACTTAGTTTAACTAGCCTCGCTTAGAGTATCTCTTAAATATATATATTAATATTTAATAATACTTAGTTATTACTAACTAAGTAGAGCTAATACTAAGCTAATATAGCTAATACTAAATATTTAATTAAGACTATTAACTAATATTAATTAATTATTTAATTAATCGTTAGATTCGTTAGACTCGCGTTAGACTCGCGTTAGATTCCCGATTAGGAAGCTACTAGGCCTAAATAGGTAATCTATACTTTAACTTTAGTTTTATAACTCTATTTATCCTCTATTAATATCTATCGCTATTAGGACTTATAGTATCGATATAAATCGATACTATTAACTAAACTATAGTTCTTTACTATATAAGATCTATCCTTATCTTTATATCTAATTAATACTCTATAGTATAATATATAATATATTATTTATAGTAGTATTTTATAAGGATAGCTATAGAGTATCTATTACTAGATAGCTAGTTTTAGTAGTATAAGGTTAGCTTCTAATAACTAGAAGTAGATATATATATTATAAGGAAGTAGTATATTTAGTCTTATATCGTCGCTTTAAATATAGGCGTTATCTATAGTAGTTAACTTATTAATATTATCTAGATTAGCTCTTCGCTCTACTATAATTTATATAGTCGCTAGAGTAAGTAAGGTACTTATACTACTATCTATAGTTAACTCGGGTATAACTACTATTATTCTAGTTATAGTATATACTAATACTAATACTAATTAAGTTAGTATCTATTACTATACTATAGATATAGTATCTATTACTATACTATAGATATAAAAATTAGTCTTATTATTAGCTATAGAGGTATCTAAGCGGCCTCTCTTATTATTATTATTCTCGTTCTTCTACTAATCTAAGTACGTCTAGTAGATAATATACTTATAGTAGTATTTAGTTATCTAGATCTAGAGCTATATAGTTAGTAACTTAGCTCTATTAAGATTTATAATATAATTAAATATATTAGTAATATAGTTATATACTAAACTCTAGTAATACCCTTTATTAATATACTTCTTTAAAGGCGATATATAGAGGTATATAGAAGTCGTAGATAGTATTAGAAGTATAGGACTAGTAGTAGTAGTTATAGAGTAGATAGTAGTTAAATTACTTTTCTAGCTAATAGACGATATTCTTCGCCTTATTATATTAGCTACTAGGCTTCTAGTATCTTCTAAGGACGCGTAATAGCTTACGCGTACTACTAGGTAGGCCTAGTTTTTATCTTATAATTAGATCTCTAGAATTTATTATTCTAGAAGCGATTAAATCTATAAGAGATTCTTTCTTAGAAATATAAGTTCTATTTAATTCTAGACTCCTTATATTAATTAGGATCTCTTAAATATATATTATAAATATTATCGAGCTAAGGAGGGCCGATAGGTATAAATAGATTATAAAGTATAATAGAAGCTATAAGGAATAGTAGGGGCTAAAGTAGGAATAGTAAGTATATTATTATTTTCTATAGGTTAGGGCTAAACCTAAAAGATATTAGCTTAGATTAGTTATATAATTATAATTATATAATCTAGCCTATCTTAGTATCTCTTACTAGGTTACTAACTAGACTATATATTCTAATACTCCTACTTAGGATAGTTAGTCCTTAAATCTAATCTAAAGGTATAAGTTTAATTAAGAATTTCTATTATCTAATTAGGTATAATAGCTTCTAGATTAGTATAGTATATCTAATCTACTAAGTTTAATTCTTAGGCCTAGTATCGATCGTACCTATTTATATATTAAGTATATATAGGTAGATCCTTTTACTATTATATAAGTTATAATTATCTAATAAATTCCTAGAACTATAGCCCTATCTTTAGCTTAGTTAGGCTATTAGCTACTATCTCTTTTATTAGAGTATATTCTACTATAATTTTCCTTTACTACTAAAGATTTCTAACTTTATTAAAGCTAATATTAATATATTTTAATCTCTTATAGGTATAAGTATCTTTAACTAAAGTTAAAGCTACTTAGTTGTCTCCCCTAATCTAAATAGGTCTAATTTTATTTACTATATTAGAATTTCCTTTAATTAATAGTTAAAATAAATATTCTCCTACTAACTATATATAGTCTATCTTCTTTAGGAGTACTACTAGAAACTAAGATTACTTTATATATATATTTATTACTATATACTTAGCTTCTATAGTTAATATAATAACTAACTTTTACTTCTTACTTATCTAAGAAACTAGTAATCTATAGAGAAAGAAGATACTTCTAAGGATTAAGACTCTATTAGCCTTATCTATTATATAATTAGAGTCTAAATATCCTATTAGCTTTCCTCCTCCCCTCCTAAATATTAAACCTAGGCTTAGGAATAATCTTAGGTACCTAGCTAGTTTCCTAAGTACTTTTAGATATCTCTTAGATAGATCTAATATATATAATCTAAGTCTCCTAAGAGTAAAAGTAATATTAGGTCTTATTATAGTTATTAGCTATATCTATATACTATTCTAACTTTAGTACTTAGTCTTATTATACCTTTCTTTCTCTAAGTTAGATTTCCTTAGACTTTTATAGCTATTAAGTAGTAATAAGGTTAGGTAAGCTATTTCTTTAGTTATTCTAAACTTTATAAGGTTTTCTTAGATATAGTACTCTTAGTCTAGCTTTAGAGTACTATTCTTTCTATCTCTAGTAAGCTTTATCCTAAGAATTTTAGTTAGTTTACCTAGGTCTTTAATTTTAAATACCTTACTTAGTTCCTTCTTAAACTAAAGAATATCTTCTAGCTTTAGTACTATAATAGGAATATTATCTATATAAGTTAAAACTATTAGATTCCTTCCTTTATAAATAAGTAAATATAGATCTACCTCTAACTAGTAGAATCCTATTTTCTCTAGCTTTAAGATATATAGCTTATTCTAGTCTCTTACTACTTATTTTAGGCTATATAAGCTCCTTAGAATTTTTAGAGCTATACCTTATAGGATTTCTATATCTAGTAGGGGAATTATAAAGATATCTTCTTATAGGATACTCTTAGTAAATATATTATTTATATCTACTTAGTATAGTTCTAGATCTTTTTTATATATAGTAGCTATAAATACCCTAAGTATATTATATCTAACTATTAGTATAAATATCTCTTAGAAGTCTACTCTAAACTTCTAAGAAAATCCCCTTATAACTAGTCTTACTTTAAACTTATTAATTGCTCTACTAATTAGTCTCTTTATATTAAATATCTATTTTAAAGTAACTAGGTTTACTCCTTTTAGTAGAACTACCTAATCCTAGATATAGTTACTTCTAAGTATAATTAGTTCTTTCTAGATTGCCTCTTCCTATATATAACCCTATTTTAGATCTTATATTACCTCTTAGTAGGTTCTTAGAATTAGAACCTCCTATCTTTATATAATCCCTAGTATAAAAGTAGGGAATATAACCTTATAAATATACTCTAGAAGTTTATCTACCTAATCTATACTTAGATCTAGATCTTTTATTATATAAATAAAGGCTCTATAATATTTAGCCTTAGGGAAATTATTATCCTCTAATTCTCTTAGTCTCTTCTATATAGTTAATCTTATAATTATACTATAAGCTCTTTCTTCTCTTAACCCTTTATTAGAGATTAATCTTCTTCTCTTTAAATTCCCCTTCTAAGTATAGATATTCTAGTTATCTTACTAAGGTTCCTCTTAGCTCTAATTTAGAGCCTACTATTTATATTTTTCTTTTTCTTCTTCTAGATTATCTATTACCTAATATTAGTCCTTATCCTTTAGTAGTAGAGGTAGCTAAACTTATAGTAGTTTTAGATCTAGTTTCTCCTTTCTTACTAGTCTACTAACTAGGTTTCTAGCTAGAGTATAGCTTAGCTAGTTAAGTCTAGGAATATTTAAAGTTATATCCTCTCCTTTCTTATCCTTAAACTAGATAGTATTATTATATACTCTTATAGCCTTTATATTAGGCTCCTAGAATAGCTATATCTTAGATATATTAGGTATATATCTAATAAATATAGTATCCTTTCCTCTATTTATTAGTTTATCTAACCTTATCCTAACTAGCTAAGATTTAGTATCTATATATATAACTACTCTATATCCCTAAACCTTAAAGTATAATATAGAAGGTTTCTTTCTAGTAAAGGCTTTATTAGGTAAAACCTTAAGTCTATCTATATCTAGCCTATTTAGAAGGGTATTTCTTATAATAGTATAGATATCTAATACTTCTAGCTAGAATTTAACTAGTATATTTAATTCCTTAAGTATTACTCTAATATATTCCTTAGATATCTAGATTAACCTTTCTATAACTCTATTTTAGATTGAGTTATATACTTTAGTTATATAGTAGAAGATTCTAGATTCCTTCTTCTACTACTTAAGTAATATAAGTAATTCTCTTATTCTATTACTTCTTACTACCTAAAGCGGATTCCCTAATTATAGTTTAGCTTTTCTTTTCTATTCCTATAGTATATCTACTATATCTTCTCTTAACTTTAATAGGAATACCTACTTCTTTCTTAAGAAGTTATTAATAATCTTAAGCTACTATTTAAAACCTAGTCTTAAGATAGGTAAAGATCTATAGATATTAATTAAAATAAAGGAAAGTCTAGCTAGCTTTCTCTCTATTTCCTTTCCTTTATATTTCTTTATTTTAGCTAAAGAATATACTCTATAGGGCTAGTATCTTATAGGGATAGGAATTTTTTCCTTTAGGTTAGTAACTTTATAAAGATCTCTTAGAAGTCCTTCTCTAAAGTATCTAACTCTTCTATACTATAGCTCCTACTAATCCTAATTAGTCTAGACTATAAAGATATAGATATTATTTTTTATTAAATCCTAGGAAATATACTAGTATATAAGTTTATCTAGATCTTAGCTAATTTCTTTAATAAATAGTACTCCTCCTAAAAGCCTTATCTAGATAACTAGCTTCCTATTAGATAAATAAAGTATAAATTTTAGTAGTTAAATACTAAACTACTTACTAAATTAGTTCTAAGAAACAAGATTAACTCTAAGCCTAGGTATAAAGAGAATATCTTTTAATATAATCTATTTTCCTCTCCTCCTACCTATAACTATACTCCTAATATATATAGCTATTAGATAGCTATCTCTAACCTTAATCTACTTCTTCCTTTTAAGAGGTTTTATATCTCTAAAGAGTAATTCCTAGTTAGTTATATAGGTAGAAGTATAAGAGTTAAGTAGCTATTTAGATAGCCTATACTTGCCTTTTACTTTAATAGTTAAATAAGCTACTTTATCTATATCTTCCTCCTTAGAGAGAGAAGATAGTTTAGAGGATACCTCTATATCTTATACTATATAGGCCTTTTTAGAAGATAGTTTTCTAGTCTTCTTTTCTAGGGATTATATTCTTAGGCTTAGTTTCTTTACTATTTCTTTAAGTTACTCTTTATTTAGTAAAGATCCTTTCCTAGCTCTAGATAGAGATTATTTCTTTACTATCTTATAGCTCTACTTTAGCTTAATAGCTACTTTTACTTTATTTAGATTAGGATATTCTCTAATCTAGTACTTTCCTTTATATAGGAAATATAATAAATCCCTATCTATCTAATTTCTTTTCTTAATAAATATAGCTATCTCCTATTTTATTATCTATTCCTATTTTTCTCTTAGGATACTAAGAATATCTTATAGGCTTAGATCCTATCTTAGATCTATTCTATCCCTAATAGTACTAAATAATTCTAGAAGGGCTACTAGAAGCTATTAAATCCTTCTCTCCTTAGTCTTAATTTCCTTAAACTATAGAGAGATTAATACTATCTTCCTAGCTATACTACTTAGGCTTTACTATACTTTATTAACTATTTAGCCTTCTTCTATACTAAAATTAGTATACTATTAGAGTAAGCTTTTTCCTATTATCTAAAGCTTCCTCTTATATTTTCCTTTTATCTATATCTATAGATATTTTATATATTTAAGCTCTTAATATTTATCCTAGTTATCTTCTAAAATATAGATAAATATTTTATATAATACTATTATATTATAAACCTTATAACTTGCTCTTCTAATTAACTAGTCTAGTAATTCTAATAATATTATTAAGATATACTTAGATAATATAGATACTAGGGTACTAAGGACTATTTTATCTAGTATCTATTTAACCTTTAGCTTTATTAGATATATCCTAATTATCTTAAACTATAATTTATAATTCTCTCTTATTAAGATTAGTATAGCCCTTCTTTTACTAATTCCTTCTTCTTAATCTATAATTTCTTCTATAAATTAAATCTAAATAAACTCTAGAAATAAGCTCTTTCTTTAGTCTAAAATAATAGTTTCTAGATAGCTATCTTCCTTAGTTATAGATCCCTAGCTCTACTAAGCCTCTTAGTTTTAAAGGTTACTAAAAACTTAGTATAGATTCCTACTCTATAGAGCTAATAACTTCCTTAAGTCCTTCCTAACTATTATAATCTATAGGTTAGGGTATTAGTAGTACTAAGTATTAAATCTAAGGCTTATCTAATAGTATTTAAGATCTAGGCTTATCTATTCCCTTTATACTCTAAGCGATCTAATACGCTTTAAGTAAGTATATCTTACTAGATTCTTTTATAGCTTATATATATAGAGCTTCTTTATATAATATATATAGGTCTACCTCGAGTCTCCCTCTTCTATTTTACCTCTTCCTTCTAGGACTAGACTTATAGATTTAGGAGTAACCTATACTACTTTAGTCTTCTATCTTATAGTTATAAATCTAGGCTTATAATCTATCGAGCTAAGGAGGGCCGATAGGTATAAATAGATTATAAAGTATAATAGAAGCTATAAGGAGTAGTAGGGGCTAAAGTAGGAATAGTAAGTATATTATTATTTTCTATAGATTAGGGCTAAACCTAAAAGGTATTAGCTTAGATTAGTTATATAATTATAATTATATAATCTAGCCTATCTTAGTATCTCTTACTAGGTTACTAACTAGACTATATATTCTAATAAATATTAATATAGAAAGGTTAGGTTAGATAAACTTTCTAGAAGATTCTAGCTAGTTAAATTCTATTAGAAGTATCTCTAGCTAAATTAGTCTAGACTCTAGCTTTACTAAGTAGTCCCTACTAGTACTATATCTAAATAGGAAATAGTACTTAGTTAAACTAGCCTTACTTAGAGTATCTCCTAAATATATATATTAATATTTAATAATACTTAGTTATCGCTAACTAAGTAGAGCTAATACTAAGCTAATATAGCTAATACTAAATATTTAATTAGAAATACTAATTAATATTAATTAATTATTTAATTAATCGTTAGATTCGTTAGACTCGTATTAGATTCCCGATTAGGAAGCTACTAGGCCTAAATAGGTAATCTATACTTTAATCTTAGTTTTTAAGCTCTATTTATCCTCTTTTAATATCTATTACTATTAGAACTTATAGTATCGATATAAATCGATACTAGCTAGAATTAGTAATAATATTAGATACTATAGAATAGAATTATTATAGCTTATTAAGCTAAATTTAATAATAATTAATTAAAGAAGGCTATAGATAAGATTAAAGGACTCTTTAAAGGCTTAGTATATATATATAAGTAGAAAAGAAGTTAGAAAAAGGATAGGTTTCTTAAGTATTAAAAATATAGAATCTAATTACTATCCTTTTATTATTACTTTATAACTATTCTATCTATATATATAGATACCTATAACTAGTAAGTCTACTTAAGTAATATCTAATAGTAGATAATATAAATAAAGATCTAATCTAAGATAAGGATAGGCTCTATAACTAAGAAAGTAATAACTATATAAAAGTAATATCTAATCTAGACTAGTAACTCTACTAGATTATAGTAATAAGAATACTATATAGTACTTACGAGAACCTACTATAGTAGTACTAATACTAGTCTAGGAGATAAATACTTACTCGGCTTATCTACTAGCTTAAATATTATATAGAAATATATTAAAGATATAGGCTAACTCTAAATATTTAGTAATAACTATATAGTAGAAGTATAATAAGATAATAGTATAAAGGCTCTAAATCTAGTCTCTCTAATATTCTATTTATACTTATCTACTCTTCTATATATAGTCTAGAATAGACTACTAGAGAAGAAGAGAATACTATTAAAAACCCTAATTTATAATCTTTTTAGTAGTATCTTATACTTAATTTATAGGGCTTAGTATACTAATAAAAACTCTTTATTTACTCCCTTCCTTTCGAGTTCTTTAGATATTATTATATAGAGAAATCTAACTACTATATTATATCTATATATCTATTTATTTACTTTTCTTATAAATAAGTATATAAAGTAAAAGAAGACTAGTAGATCTATAAGTCTCGCCTTTCTTAACTATATAGATTCTTATAAGTAAATGTCTTATCTTATTCCCTATAGATCTAAAATATATATCGAAAGGCCGGCTTCTCCTTGTCCGTCTTGTCGGAAAACGCCTCAAGCTCCTCTTCTCGTACTCGAGCAGATCCGACCGCCTTATCTCTCCGCCGATTCTCTCGAAAGCATAGCCATCCGTATGCCAGAATCGCGACCATAGCGACTACGATATATCCGAGCAGACCTGCGTACCCGTGAGAATAATCGGGCGCATCCGAAGACTGGAAGGTTTGCGGACCGATCATGTTCCCAACACAATACGATAGGAAGAAGACCGCGTTGACGGTGAGCTTCTTAGAATGTCCTGAAGAGTTGGCTATAGGCAAAGACGTAGCCAGTACGTAAGGACCCCAATACGTGTAGAAGCAGTAGTAGGCAGCGAGCAGTCCATGCTTGTTGTCGCGAGGAAGTTTCCACATGAGAATAGCGCACACCATCGTTGCGACATTCATAAGTGCGATCGCGATGCACCTGCTGTTCGGAACCTTGGCCACGATAACGGACCAGATCAGCTGCCAGGCGGTTGCTACCACACCAGTCGGAATGCCTAGTAGCGTGGTTACAAGAGAACTGTACCCAAGGCCAGAGACGATGATCGAGGAGAATGTTACAAGACCACCATTGGGGATGTTTTGCGCAACAGCGAATAAAGCAATGCACCAGGTCTTCGGATCTGCAAGGCACTCTCGGACCTGATACCATTTGACCTGCTTGTCCTCCATACCAGTGTTGTTCTGCTTCACTCTCTGTAGACAAACGTATTTCTCGCGCTCGGAAAGATACCAGCAGGATATCGGCGAATCTGGCAGAAACACATACAATACCACACCCCATAGTATGGAATAGGCCCCCAGTACGATGAACAAGAGACGCCATGGCGCAAGCGAGGTATGCGCGTGACCTATGCCGTAGCTCACTATCCCGGCAAAGATGGACGAGCCTTGTTTGAACCAAAAAGCTATGCGAATCGGTTGCTCGGATCGCTTCCACCACATAGCAGTGATTATAGCAGATACAGTGAACGCCGGCACTTCGGACATGCCCATCAAGAACCTGCAGGCCAAGAGTCCCCCTCGATTTTGCGCTGCTGCGGTGCAGAACATCAAGATGGCCCATGCAAAACAGCAAGCCACCAAAAACTTCGCAACGGGCAATCGTTGAGTCAGATATGCAGCCGGAAATTCGAAGGCAAGATAGCCGAAGTAAAATATCTGCTCGCTCGTTAGCCATAAGTCCATGACCTGCGCAACTCTTGCAGCCACGTACCGAGCCAACCCAAGAGTAATCGTTGCCCACTAGGTGGGTATCCTCTTTCATGCCATAGATCGCTGCATTTGCGATGATGACCTTGTCAACAGCGGCAAGGATAGTGGTCGCGGAAATCAGTGGAATCAGGATGAGGTCGATTTTCCAGAGCAACTTCCTCTCCTCTGAAGAAGAAATTGGCCGTTCGGTCACTGTCCGATTCACACTGGCGAGGAACTTCGCTGCAACATCTTCAGTCTCCTTCTCGCCGCGTCTGAAAAACCTCCAGCCGCTCCTAGAGACTCCAGAAGCCGAATGCTCCAACTCCGTGTTGGCGATGCGCGGCACTCCCTTTCCGACCTCGTCCATCGCGTTTGTAGAGACGAAACTTGACAGAGCGACTGACAATGAGAAGAGAATATGTATTCGTCACGAATAACAGGCACTGGTGATATGGCATACCTTAGCCGCGATCTTGTGGCTCGCACAGGCAATCTTCGCCGAATCCTCTTGATAGGGTGAATGAGAGGCGACATATGCACATTCGCGTAGTACAGCGGCATCTTGCACTCCCACACTCGCCATGATCACCTGTGTAGTACCTGGCCGGGTTTTATGGATCTGCTGCCCTATCGGACATGTTCGGTATCAATCTCCTTGGCCGACCCCAGCCATCACGCAGCAGGCCGGCTGCCAAGGATTCGGCGTGCTGCAAGTACTGCACTTCGTAAGGCCGTAGCACTTCTTGTCGAAATTCATTGCGACAGATGCTTTCGTTGAACTGTCCGTAGAGACTGATCACCGAATAAGGCCTACGTCACAGCGTCATGGGCGGGGTGTGTAATGATGGCGGCTTGAGAATCAAGATAGCAATTGGTAGGTCTTCAACACAGGACAATGGCAACGGAAGAGAAGATTGATCGACTTCAGACCGTGGCGGAACGTTCACAGATTGCTTGGGCATTGTTGAAGGCAGGCAAGACGACATTGTTGTCAAGCTCCTCTCGCAAGACCCAGCCAATTACGAAGATGCACCAATTGAAGGTATCCGACGAATACTGGAGCTGGCCACTGGCATCAAGTATCCCAGAGATCAGAAGCTGGATGTCAGCAACATCTCCGAGCTGAGCGTGCGTATGGGCACCACTGTGGCAACGAATGCATTGCTTGAGCGGAAAGGCGAACGTTGTGCACTTCTCATAACGATGGGATTCAAGGATGCATTGCGTATTGGAACGCAATCTAGACCCAAGTTGTTCGACCTCAACATTGTCAGACCGGACGTGCTTTATGAAGATGTGATCGAAGTTGATGAACGCGTGACGATTGAAGCATACCAACAGGATCCAAGCCCAGATGACAAGTCCGTGAGAGCAGCTCTCGAGAAAGATCCTGATCTGGTCCGTGGCGTATCTGGCGAAGTAATCAGAATTCTCAAGTCAATCGACGAGGAACAAGTCCGTCACAGCTTGAAGACGCTCTTTGCGAAGGGGTTCAGAAGCATAGCGGTGTGTCTGGTCCATTCATATACTTATCAAGGTATGTCGCTCGCTGGTCCTGCTTCTACTGTTCCTTACGCACTAATACTTTCGCAGAACACGAATTGATCATTGAGCGCATCGCAAAGGAGGTGGGCTTTACCCAAATATCTCTCTCTAGTCAGCTGCTCCCCATGATCAAGCTCACCTCAAGAGGCACCAGCGCGACCGCAGATGCATACCTTACGCCAAAAATCAAGCAATACATCGAAGGCTTCCGCGACGGCTTCGCAGATCGTCTGTCGGGAAGCAATGTTCGGTGCGAGTTTATGCAAAGTGATGGAGGGCTTGTAACCTTCGATCGATTCTCAGGCCTTCGTGCAATTCTCTCCGGGCCAGCTGGTGGAGTGGTAGGCCACGCACGAACTTCTTTCGATCACAAGCTTCGAACTCCTGTGATAGGGTATCCTCGTGGATGATCGATATTTGGGTAGATTGCTGGCTGACATGCGTTCTAGCTTCGACATGGGTGGGACCTCCACGGATGTGTCTCGCTTTGATGGCAAGCTGGAGCACACTTTCGAAAACGTTATCGCTGGCATTACAGTTATGGCGCCACAACTCGATATCAATACCGTAGCTGCGGGTGGAGGCTCAATATTGTCATGGCACAATGGGTAAGCACAACGATAGGCTAACAAGCGGACTGACCATAGCTGATACGGCAGTAGATTATTCAAAGTCGGCCCGGAAAGCGCTGGCGCACATCCTGGCCCAGCCTGTTATCGAAAAGGTGGGCCATTGACCACGACCGATGCCAACCTCTTGCTGGGTCGCTTGCTGCCTGAATCGTTTCCAAAGATCTTCGGGCCTGCGGAGAATGAAGCTCTTGATGCTGAGATAGTCAGAAAGAAGTTTGAAGAACTCTCGGAGCAGATCAACGCGGAGACCAAGCAGGCCAAAACACCCGAGGACATTGCTCTTGGTTTCATCGAAGTCGCTAACGAAGCCATGGCCAAGCCAATTCGTCTCCTTACTGAAGCTCGAGGTTACGATACTGCAGCCCACCATCTCGCTTCTTTCGGAGGAGCAGGGGGTCAGCACGCGTGTGCCATAGCCTCATCTCTCGGAATTCGCACTGTCATCATTCATCGATATTCCTCAATTCTGTCCGCGTATGGTATGCAGCTTGCAGATCTGGTTCATGAGGCACAGGAGCCGGCTTCGGGCGTTGTGGATGAAACCACACTGCCAGGTCTTCGTGAAAGAATAGAAATCCTGAAGATGAGAGTAGCAAGTGCTTTGTCGAACGACGGTGTGCACATAGACAGCGTCCGGAACGAGGTTTATCTCAATGTGAGATATCAGGGCACTGACAACACACTCATGGTTCTTGAGCCAGAGGATGGCGACTTTCTTGGTGCTTTCTTCGCTCAACACAAACGAGAATTCAGCTTCTCCTTTCCCGACCGGAAGGTGCTGATTGAGGATATCCGAGTGCGAGGCATCGGGAGCCTTCTTTCACTGCCGTCAGAAGACCCACACGCAGAGCTACGCGCAATCACGAAACATCCGCCGCTGGCCAAGAAGAGCACGACGACCAGAGTCACATTCGCATCGACAGGCCCCGTCGATGCTCCAGTGTACCTCTTGAAGGACCTCAACTCAGGTACAGTACTTACAGGGCCTGCAATGATAATCGATGAGACGCAGACACTGGTCGTCGAGCCCGATGCGACCGCCACTGTCTTGTCCAAGCACGTCGTTTCAGAAGTACCTCCACGAGCACGTCAGATCGTATCCGCCGATGTCGTGGACCCAATAAGATTGTCGGTCTTCGGACATCGCTTCATGGCGATCGCTGAGCAAATGGGCCGAATGTTCCAAAAGACATCTGTGTCAACAAACATCAAGGAGCGATTGGACTTCTCATGTGCTGTGTTCTCACCTGATGGCAAGCTTGTCGCCAATGCACCTCACGTGCCTGTACACCTTGGCTCAATGGAATATGCTGTGCGCTATCAACACGAGACGCTTCAAGGACAACTTCGACCCGGAGATCATATCTGTACGAATCATCCGTCCGCAGGAGGAACCCATCTTCCAGACATCACAATCATTACTCCGGTCTGGGACGACCAGGGCAAGCAAATCATATTCTACGTTGCCTCTCGTGGCCACCACGCCGAGATTGTCGGCATACATCCCGGATCTATGCCGTCCGACAGTCGAATGTTGTATGAGGAGGGTGCTATGACTATGGGGTTCAAGATCGTATCCGAGGGCATTTTCAACGAACATGTTGTGCGGCGTTTCCTTTACGATGAGCCTGCTTCCTACCCGGCATGCAGCGGCACCCGAACATATAAGGACAACGTTTCGGATCTAAAGGCCGCTATTGCAGCCAATGCCAAAGGTGCTAGTTTGATCAATTCGTTGGTCGAGGAGTACAGCCTGGCAGTGGTCCATTTCTATATGAACGCGATCAAGTCGAATGCCGAGGTTGCTGTGCGAAGATATCTGATGAAGGTCGGTGCTCAGCGCAGCTCGCTCCAATTCACCGACTACATGGACGACGGCACTCCGATCTGCTTGGCGGTCACCATCAACCCTGCGACAGGAGCCAGCACATTTGATTTTACTGGTACGGGCCGAGAGACGTTCAACTGCCTCAACGCGCCTAAGGCCATTGCTCATTCGGCAATAATTTACTCGCTTCGAGCACTCATCAACGAGGATATCCCACTCAATCAAGGGTGTTTGGCGCCGATTGAAGTGATCATTCCGGAAAACACACTCTTGAATCCCTCAGAGCATGCTGCGGTCTGCGCTGGAAATCCGATAACATCGCAAAGGATCACTGATGTAGTGCTTGGAGCCTTTGGCGCTTGCGCAGCATCACAGGGCTGCTGCAACATCATCTCATTTGGCACTGGTGGTCTCGACTCTACCGGCAAAGAAGTCCCTGGCTTTGGCGTAGGCGAAACCATCTGCGGCGGCTCAGGCGCTGGTCCTGGTTGGCATGGGACTTCGGGCGTCCACGTGCATATGACGAACACCCGTATCACAGATGCAGAAGTCTACGAGCTGAGATACCCAATCATACTCCGCCAATTCTCCATTCGTGAAGGGTCCGGGGGCGATGGTCGATACCGAGGCGGAGACGGAGTGATTCGAGAGATTGAATTTCGCATGCCGTTGTCTGTGTCGATGTTGAGTGAGCGGCGAGTGGTGCGGCCATATGGTATGGCTGGCGGCGGTCCTGGCCAAGCCGGCCTGAATCTATATGTGAAGAAGGAAATCGATGGCAGAGAGCGCACAATCAACATCGGCGGCAAGATGGAGTTGAATGTGAAGCCTGGCGAAAGGATTCTCATACACACGCCAGGCGGCGGAGGCTATGAAAGCGACGGGCAGAAGCAGAATGGTATGGTACGTGATGAAATGCCGTACAAGCGTTTCCTGCCCACAGGAAGCATTCAGGCATGGACAATGGCGGCTGAGGCAGCGCAGTAGCCGGATATTGACAGAAGACCACCACTTCGGAATGCCTTGCTTCGCTCTCGATCTCTTAGCTCTTCCATTTCTTCGTCTGCTGCTGACTCGTGCAGTCACCTAGCAGCCGCCATGAAATACAATCTTCATCTCCATCTTGCTGTTCTGTATACTCTCCGTTCATGCTTCTCCATTCACGGCAGGAATCGTGCCTCGCTACTCTCGCTGCGCCATCGCGACCGGCACCCAGTTCGGAGTGCATCCGCGCATAATCATTCTCGTTGCCTGTAGTTGATATGTCGTTCGAGCAGTCGGTCGTGGTGTGACGACTCTGAATGCAGCGCGAGTGAGAGCTGGGCGACCAAGGACAGTGTCTTCGATCTCGGAAGTCCGTGTCTTGGCACGACCGACCCTAGCAATATTTTCTTCTTCAACTGCTCCTTTCTGCAAACATCAACCTAAGCTCGAAAGTGATATCCTCCATCCACTCCCCAGACCTGACCAGTCACAAATGAGGCCTCTCTGGAAATCAAGAACGCTATCACCGCTGCCACCTCCTCTGGCTTCCCTATACGCTGCATTGGCACACCCTTCACATACTCTTCCAGCATAGGGTCGACAACTTCAACCACCTTCTCTGTTCGAATCAAGCCCGGCGACACTGCATTCACTCTGACATTTCTAGAAGCTACGAGCCGAGCTGTATGACGGGTCAAAGCCTCCACTCCAGCCTTGGAAGATGCGTATGCCGGGTACTCCGCTAGTCCAGCAACGGCGGATCCTGAGGAAACATTGACGATGCTGCTAGTACCACTTCGAATCAAGTGCGGAAGGGCGTACTTGGTCGTCAATCCATGACCGGTCAAGTTGACCTCGAATGTACGCGCCCACAGGCCTGCGTCCAGTTCCTCCACGCTCGTGTCTTTCAGGACAATCTCAGGTCGCAGATCAGCTGCCACGTTTACAAGTCCGTCGAGGCCTCCAAATTGCTCGACTGTCTTTGTGACCAGCGTGGCGATGCTGCTCTCATCGGCCATATCGAAGTGGACGGCGATAGCAGAGCCGCCGGACTCGGAGATATCTTGTACGGTTTTGACAGCCCTTTCGAAATTGACATCGCCAACGACAATTGCGGCGCCACGAGCAGCCAGTAGCTTGGCCGTCGCGGCACCAATACCTGTAGCTCCCCCTGCGACTATAATACGTTGCCCGTTCACTCCGTCCATGCCTTTTATCAACCCGGGATGTTGGACGAGAGTCAAAGCAAGAGAGCAGTCGAACTCACTGTCGGCGACACAGAAGATGATGACCAGATATCGAAAGGGACGCTTTCTTCTAAGCTACTTTATACTGACCTCGTATTTCTTCGCACGAGACATTTACATCAAGGCCAACACATCAAAGCGGAAGGTTCGCCCGGGCCATAAGCAGAATACGAATTTACGACGAACGACGATTGTTGGTGCGCGCGCATCATGAAATCTGGCAGGTACAAGTCATCCCGACTAACCCTTGGCGCAGCAGCAGAGTATCTCAAAAGGCGATCTGACCATTATTTGCATACCCACTTCATCACATGCAGCGCATTAATACGATGCCAGCTTTGACGAGGCTGAGATACAGTCGACACGATATGTTACACTCTTCTTGCATGTGATCTGTATATCCCTCCAACCTCAACCCAGCTCTCTTGCCGGCTCTTCATCCCTGAATTGGTCGATATAGTCAGTCTTTCCGTCCACCAACTTGTCAAAATTCAATCTGACACTCCATCTGATATTCCTGGTGAAGGCAAGCTCGTTGACGCCCTCATGGCCCCCAATATCACTCCAACCAGCCTTGTTCCCTGCTGCTCTGTGATGCTGGAACAATTGTGGCAAAACGCTTAAACAAGTACCAAGCTTTCTCCCCTCACTTCCATGGCAAAGACTTCTCAACTCCATATCCATCGGTCCACCCAAGCGCTTAACGCCGAGCTCATACATCATCTTCCTAGCGCCAGAAGCAGAAAGAGCGTACGCTAAGGAACAGGTGTTCATCCGCGCTCGGGACACAACACGGGTATGGGATTCATAGTCGTCGAGAAGCTGCCCGTCACCGAACTGCATATCTAAATGATGCTTTTCGGGTACAGTAGAGTCGTTCAAGATCACTGCACGGCCAAGTGGAACGTTGACATCTGAAGCATCTGGAAAGCGAGCACCGCAATGGCCTAGCCAGAAAATGTCCCAGTTCGAAAGATCGCCATAGGGAGAGGTTGTTGGGACCATGGTAGTGAGGTTTTGGTTGTGGATGAAGAAATCTTCATGGCCTTGATCTGGTTCTGGAAAGGGATATGTTGGATCGAGATATGTCGATTTACCCTTCATGGAGCTTGAGACGGGTTGTAGAAGGAGACGGGATGCTCTAGCGAAGTCGCGCATTTGAGCCTTGATTCGAATGTCCCAGTCCACATCACCTTCGAGGACGAGGGCTGACTGAACGTCTTCCTCGATCATACTGCTATCAGTGAGCTAGATTGCATTCATGGAACACTTCTTACAGGCAGGATATGTATGCTCACCGTCTCACAGCATTCATATGCGCTCTCCAAGCTCCAAGATCACCAGCTTTGAGACCTTCGCGATTACCGGGCGGGAATACCAAGCTGCTCACTTCCGTAACGCCATCAATATGTTCAATCTGCAGTTGGGAAAGCTCGGCGGCCAGTGACATAGAGTCCCTCTGATCAGATCTCGATGGGAGAGAGATCACATAGATCTTCTGGAACTGTTTATTCTTCAGTAAGCCACTCGTGCTGTCGCCTGTATATGTCAACGGCGACTGACCCCGAGAGTGCCATTGAATACATCGTCCAACAACTCATTCTGGGAACTGCGACTCGTCGAAAAAGCCTCCGCTCGCTGTATGCTATGTGCTTTGTCTCCCGATTGATGCCAGATGAGTAAAAGTAGAAGAGTGGTGAGTATCGAGGCTACAGTCAAAACACCACGGCGATGTATATTGTGCGTGAGCATCGCAGAATCATCCTGTTCTTTGGCCTAGCATTGCGATGTCATCAAGTCATCGCTAATGCGAGTTCCGCAAAGACAAAGAAAGGTCATGCTGCGCGGTGTTCAGGAGACTTTGCGCCACCGTTCCTTAGTGCTCCTGTGGGCCGTTCACCTACGCAAGCCACGTTCATCTAGCAGCTCTTCGATGCAGATGTGATCCGGCACATCGCTTTGGTCTTTCTTCGTTGCAGGGCAATTTGGGTGTTCGAATGATACATGTCGCAGGCCATATGACTTTAGATGAGAATGCCAAGTCAGGGCCTCTTTGACAGTACTGCATTGAAAAGACGATCGCTAATGTACACCGTATATCTGCTGGCTCGCTCAGCCAAACCTGCCAGCCAGAGTCCACACATGCCTGAAAGGTTTCCAAAACGCCGCCATTTATATCTATTTCGGCTCCAGCACTTGGATCACCGAGTAAACTGCTCAGGGCAGTGAAAAATGCTCACAGAAAAAGGAAATGCTTCGACATGCGACATCGCGGTCTCCTTCATGCCTTTGCTTGTGACAATCGCTTTTCACATTAGCTCATCCGCGCCAATTGATTTTGCAGCCTTCTTGAGACTTCCGGAATTGGTCGATTCTCTCTTGGATCCAACCACTTCTCCAGTGCTCCTCTTCTCGCTCGTCACTTTTACCGAATCGGATGTCTCTACCAAGATGGCATCGCCCAGGAGTGAACATCCACTGTATGCACTTCTCTCCTTCGATCACGCATGCTTCTGCACACAACTCCTCCGATTCGGTCGCTTTTTGCTGATGCGGTTCAAGCTCGGAGAAAGCAGTATCGTCTTCGCCAGTAAGCGAAGCAGAAACGAATCTTTGATCGTTTGACAAGTTGTTCCAAGAGGTTCGATTGACCGTCACATGTCGCCCGAGGAAGTGTTCGAAGATGTCGCGATATAGGTAGGGTGTCCTCCATCCGTGCTCCGCGGCCCAGTCGATCTGGAATTGCCAGTACGTATCAACTTCAATAGGACTAACATGGTGGAAAGTCATGGGTGGTGTGCACCAGTGATGCTCAGTGAAATCGACCGTGCTTATCGTCTCGCCTGTTCAAGTGTTAGTGTCCTGACATTTATTCCCTAGTCATGTTGCACCAACGCACCTTGAATCAAGGGCCAAGCAGGTGTCAACGGGATATCGACAGCTTTGAAAGCACGTGCAATAATCTCGTCACCACAGCACGATATTGCCGTCTGGTCTTCCCATTTCTCATCGTACAACTCTTTTCCGGCATTGTATCGCGCAGCCTCTAGAATGTCGGCTGCTTTCCTGGAAACCACAATTCCGCTGCCTCCGTGCGCAAAAGTGGTGTCGCCTATAACATTCTGCGCTCCCAGATAGTAAGGCTGCTGATGATCCATTGATTGCAGCCAGAGCAGCAGATTCAGCCAGTGCAAGCTGGTGTCGGCCTCTATCATGACAAACCATTCTATGTGGTCTGGCGCATTCTCAAAGGTCTCATGGAACATGGGCAAGAATTTCCACTTATCCAGATTCCAACCAGAGTCGCCCATCAGCTTGCCCAGATCCTGACCCTCGGCGTGCCATTTCTCGATCTCTCTGTACATCTTGAAATCTTCGTGTTTCTCCCTAACCTTCTTGCTGACCGGCTTGATCGCATCGTGGATTTTGGTGTCTGCGAAGCTTTGCTCAAGGTCGGAGAAGATGATAAAATGCGGTATGCACTTCAGAGTGGTTACAAAGTGCGTTGGCAGTTTCTGGTACAACTCTGTTGCTCCAGTCTTGAGCATAATCATGACCTTGTTGGCTCCGGGTAGGTGCAAGCATGTCTCGTTGACATGATGACTCGATTCCTCGACATCGTCCGTTTCGTCCGACGGCAGCGGAGGAGGTGGTGTTGGATCTGTGAGAAGCTTGCCATGGTCAGGCGTGAGCTCTGTCGCTTGGTCTCGTTGTCTGCTCTTCTCGTTGTCTGACAGCGGCGTGAAAGACTGTCCGGCTTTGTACGAGTCTCCCCTTGGCAGCCAAGTGTCGCGAAACAGGAAAACCGCGAGCACAAGCAGGAATATAACAGCAATGCGGCTCAGCGTGACGCCGCGAGCTCCGCTGAGAACGGCACTCATTGGGATCCTGGTCGATCTAGTCGAGGTCGCAGCGGCGGGCACGCATTAGAAAGGTATACATGAAGCAAAAGCAGAAACGCAGGCCGAAATCAACAAGCTGCGGTGGAAGGAGGAGGAAAAGTACAATTCTCAGTGTTCACGACTGACCGGCAGTGCGTGGCCCTTCTTCTTCTGCCACAGGGCATTACTTAATAGGTAGAACTAGTCTACTAGGTACGAGCTCGCCATCCCACATCCCACACCGAACCAAACCAGCAACTTAGCAGAGCATCGGTTCAGTGTAACCCTTTGTCGCCGCATCTGATTGGACTCTCACACCATCGCGCTGACCTGGGCCCCTCCTTTTGTGCTTGACAGGAAAGCTTGAGTCTCTAGCGACTCCCAACAAGTTAGAACTGTTCGTACAACAGCAACGACATCACGTCGCGGTTTGTTCGGCGAGCAGAAACACAAATCTCGGTCCACTGCACATCCTGACACTCCAGCTTGAAATGTTGACGCACGTTCAGAAATTGGTGCACACTGCCCGTGGCATACAATTCTTGCTCACGCCAGCCTTGTGGAGCTCCTAGAGGCGCTTCCAGATCCACCGCTCGCCAGTTGCCGTGCCGCGCCAGGAACAGAACAGCACCAAACTGAGTTCAGGAATCGGAGGCTCCCGTCTGGTCGAAAAGCCAAGCCAAAAAGCCAATCGTCTCCGAAGTCTATCCCACGTGAAGGAAACGCGATGTTTGTGAGTAGCAGTGAACCTTTCTTTCACCACCTCACATCTGTGTTTCTTACCGCAGTACGAGCCCACAACTACCGATATGCAGTGACGATGCGATGTCTCTAAAGTAGACGCGCATGGTCGGTCATGGCTCGCAATGCGCAACTCCTCTCGCCCTTCTTGGTCTCACGCGCCGGTTCTGGTCTTCGTATTCAGTATGCTGGCCATTCTTCTGATCACTCTTGTGGCGATTGCTAGTCTTGCCGACCCCGGTCTAGCATTTGCGGTATCGCCGAGTCCCCGGAAAGAAGAGTCGTCTAATGAAGACTCGGCTTCTCTGCTGGCAGATCTCGCTTTGCAGAAAGTGCTAAAGCAGGCATCACCGATCTACGGGACGACTGCTGTCAATTATGGAGCAGAATCTGATACCGCAACATGGATGTCTGCATATCACGATGAAACACTACTGGTGCATATGAACATACCAGGAACGCACGATGCTGCCACTTGGAATTATTCCTCGGCGACTCAAGACTCTTTGGAATATATCAATGATTTGGCAAACATCTCTGCTGTACGGCCAGACTTTTACAGATGTCAGGCGAGAAGTATTGCGGCCATGCTGGATGCTGGAATTCGCGTCTTCGACCTGCGATATGCCCTGGATGTGACGAGGACCAATCTCGTGTTCTGGCATGGAGATGCTCTGCAGAGCGAGACGGCGAGCGTGGACGATGTGCTGTTTAGCTTATACAATTGGTTGGAATGGCATAAAAGTGAAGCGATATTCTTGAGCTTTCAGTATGAAGGAGGCGGCAATGATGTTATCACTCAAGCAATGCTCTATGCCACGTTGACGTCTCCCGCAGCCAGACAGTATATGGTGCAGGCCCGTGGAGAGCTTGGTACACTTGGACAGGCGAGAGGCAAGATTACATTGCTCCGACGTTTCGATCTGAATCTGTTGGCTCCGATGTACGAGAACAGTATACCCGGAGTACATTTTTCCCCTAACAATTGGACGGACAATGGGCCGGACATCACCCTCATTTACAACGAGACGACCGGTGCAGCAGCATATATCGAGGACTACTATCAGCCGTTGACTCCAAACAACTCGACGGCAGAAACAAACATACGTTGGAAGGTCAACGCCACGGAGGCGCACTTACGCAAAGCAGCCTCGGGTGATCATCCAGACAGTCTGTATTGGACGTTCGCATCGAGTACGAATACAGGAAATAATCCACCTATTACTCCAGTGATCCAGGCACTGGGAAATGGATCCAAAACGACGCCTGACGGAGGTGTTAATGATCAGCTTCTGCCATTTTTCGAATCTATGCGAGGCAAGCGGTTGGGAATAGTCATGTTTGACTTTTACGATGATGTTGCAGAGCTCGTACCAACGTTTCTGGGCTTGCTTGGACCTGATGAGTCCGCCAGCTTCTCAAGATAGCGAGAGCAATAGTCCTTGTAAATATGTTGTGCAAATATTGAAGTTGATCTCGTTCTGCTTCCTGGTTCTTGCTTTCAGATTGACTTTCTGCATGTGAAGCCGAAAGCTCCGACTTCGCGTCAACCTCGAAGCTCTCCGCGTCTGCCTCTACACATTGATCACACCATAAACACACAAAATGTTTGCGCAGTTCCAAGCAAGCTACGCACGCGTAGAGACAAGTCTGCAGAAGCTCACCGACTCGATTGCGGCGTACAATCCGTCGGTCAGAGATGCGCAAGAACTACTTGCTGCGGACGAAGCAGTCAACCAGAACATAGAGCAGTGTATGTGCAATACTCCGTAATGGTCCTGTCATTGGTTCACATATGCTTATGCTGACTTTTCCAGTGGTCACACATCAGCAAAATCACCAACGACTCGTCTCCCTTCGCGCGACCGCCGACTCGCTCGATGCCACAATCAAGAACACCATTCGACTGCTCGCCGACACACGCAGAGAAATCCAATCCATCCCTTCTGTTGATAGCGAAGACAGAAGGGAAGTAGGCGTGGAAGAGCTGCTCCAATATGCAAAGTTCATTGCGCCCACGACAGTCGCTCCCACTTTCCGCAAACCACTGCCCGACGAGCAAATGCCTAAGAAGAAGAAGGAAGCGGCCACAGAAGTTGGTGCGAATGGCATCGCGACGCCCGTAGACACAAACCCAGCATATACCAAGAGCGGCGAAGAGAAGAAAGAAGCTGAGCCTGCCGCTCCTCCTCCGCCTGCATATGACTTTGTGCCGTGGCCCGATCATGGCAAGATTACTGCCGGCGCGCTGGGAGACATACAAAGAATGCTGGATGCTGGTCAAGATCCGGCTGCGGTGCTCAGTGCTGAGGAGCAGGCTGAGGTGGACAGGAAGAGGAAAGAGCAAGAGGCGGAGGAGAGAAAGAAAGCGGAGGAGCTGGAGAGGCAGCAAAGGGATGCATTCGGGGACTACTCGAGCGGAAGGAGAGGTACTGTGGTATTCAATCCGGACGATTTGTAAGAATCTGGGCGAGCAGTACACCTGCTGTGCCCAGACCTTGCAAATTCGGCTGCTCATTTTGGTTCTACAGTCCAAGCACTGAACCACATGCATGCCGCGCCTATACTCACGACAGTGCTGGACTCTCTGTAAAGATCAGAGCGAACCAAAGCTCTGATCAGAATAAGAAGCATGGCTTGCTTTGGTCCAAGCTCGCGAGTCTTCGTCTAAGCTCACTTCCACGCCTTTCTCACCTTCCAAGGATTGCGCTGTCAGGACTTTTCAAGACAGAAGCAAAGAGCTTCATCTCAGCTCGTAGTCGAGCGCTGCCACTTGGAACATCCTCGGCGAGACGCTGTCAATCCCAGCGAACTGCATCGATACTCGAGGTGGCTGATCGACCGCGCTCTCAAATCAATGCCAATTTAAGCAGAACGGAGAGTCACTTCCACATCAACTCGATGGCCGATGCCGTCTCTGCCACCAATCCATCTCTTGCGCTTCCCAGTCTTTTCTATAGCATGTGCATCTAGACCGAATGCTTCCTCATCAACCTCGTTGGAAACTGAAGCCTTCAAGGCCAGCACAGGTCGATTCTTTTCGTCACTGTCCCAGCTAGCTTTCAGTGCCAATCTCTCGTCCCTGATGATACCGGCTGGATAGATGCTTGCAATCAAGGAAGCAACAGCACCAAGATAATTGATCCACCACAATGTCCACGGAGATTCCACAAGCTGTTCGAGATTTCTCTTGAATTGCTCATCGCTGGGAGGAATGCTTGCTCCCCATCTGGCGCAAAGTAGAAGTGCGATCAGGGCTTTTGCCTCGTGCGTGATACCATGTACTCCAGCAAGGATACCTGCTGTCGTGATGCGAAGCGCTGCAGAGGCCTGAAGGTCCTTCGAGTGGCTAGAGTGGTAGTAAATAAGATTCGCGAATGCTTCCAGAAGCTCAGGAACGAAGACGCTCTCATAATCATCTATTGACCCCTTACTTGAGTCTTGAGGCAACGAACTCTGCAGCAGACTAACGATAGCGTCTGTAGTGATTGATCTCGCAACATGTCTCGTGGCAACCACTAAAGGCAGCTCAGATTTTGCTTCTGCAGAGAGTGACGAGAACAGAAAGCCTTCGCGCACGCCACCTTGGCAGAATCTCACTTCTTTGATGTGTGGCAAAGCTTCCGCGAGGACATTAACCAGAAATGCTACTGCTGGAACTTGACCAGCTCTTCGCTCAGAGATTCGGAACAGGTCGCCTTCTTCAGTATGCTCAAGAGATTCAGCTGCTGCTGCTTTCACTTGACCAGTGCTAAGGAATTCTCTTCTGCTCGCTTTGAAGCCATTAATGACTGGAATTGGGTATGGGCTGACTCGATGCTGGCTCATGAGCACATAGCCCCAACCCCGAAAACCGCCACCGGAGAGGTAGAGTGTAAAGCCACCTTGTGAGTTTGCAATTTGCTCGAGCTCAGCTGGGACTTTCAGACTTGCATATGCAGCCTTGACAGTATCTGTGATCTCCTTTTGAAGGGCTGCTGTGGTCCCAGCATTTTCCGCTTCCGCGAGTCGTCGAGACATGGCAGCCGCTCCGTAAGGCATGCTCACAGCGCCTGAATCTGGTAGTCGAACGCCATCACTGGCACTGTTCTTGATGATCCAGCTAAGCTGAGTACTGCCGCCTCCGAGGTCCATGACGAGCCCACCGAGGGCGGGTAGAGAGCTCGCTACTCCCATGGCGCCTACTCTGCCTTCTTCTTCTTTGGGAAGCATAGTCACATCCCAACCAAGCTGATTCTTGATCTGCTTTCGGAAGTCCTCGGAATTGGTGGCGGTCCTTGTGGCTTCAGTGGCCAATACGGTGATATGCTGATCATGAACGCCAAAGTCGTTACATGTTCGCTTGAACTGCTTGAAAGCTGCTATGACAGCTGCAATCGTCTTGTCGTCTATCGGAACCCTTGTGTTGCCTTGATACTGTGCATCGTACAGCGAGATACCAACCCGATGCTGGTATAATGTTGGCATTATCCGCTCTGTGGGAGGCTGCAGACTTGATATTGAGAATCGTATGCCATTGGAGCCCATGTCCACGATGCCTCGCAAATGCTCGACATTTGTATTTTGCCCTTCCATCTTCGCAGGTTATGGTGGGAAATAGTGCTGCGATCCTTGCTATGTCTTTGTCTTTCTCGCTCACATGTGTACGTTGACGAAGTCGAAATATGCCGTTGATATGAAGCAAGTTTTGAGTTGAAGCAGGCGTGGTGCCACGATGCTGGAAGGAAAGTCCGTTCTGGATTTCGTGGCTCAGACCCTTGCAACTTCCTCGTCTCGACGCAAAGCCCATCTCTGCTTTGATGTTTAACATCTTCTGCCTCTTCCATCTCAATTCATAGCTCGTACTCGCAATCTCTTTACGAGGCAACATTGAACAAGAGGGAGCCGTCTTGGATCTCAGGAGGTTGTGACCCACAACTTTTGCGAGAAAACCAAACAAGATGATCTGCTAGGCCCATAGCTCGCTGGCTCCCCCTTCGCAAACACTCAGGCGTATGACTTGATCTACAACAGGACGACAAGATTCATTGTAGAGTCCAGCGTACCGGGTGCGGCCAATCAGGGCCCATGCGACCAAATCAAATGACAATACGACCATTACGAAGTTGATACGAAGTAGATGCCGGACATGGAATGGAGCCTGAAGAGACCAAATCGAAGTGGTCGGGCGAAAATTGCCAGTATGGCACCCGAAGTACTACGCTTTCCAGCTTTCTGCGCCTTGATCGTAATCTCGGACTTCTCCCTACAGCATGGATCACCCTTCACCAGTATTCGGTTCTCACTTTTAAAGGTGCATACGCCCTCTTCGCAAAGGCTGCAGTGCTCTTGTCTATACCCTGTGGAAGAGTCTCCGAGCCCTGCTACTGCTGTTATAACCAATGGGATGAGCAGACCATGCCTGTATTTGGTCATTGGGAGTCACAATCTACCATTCGGATGGCGCACGGCGGCAGTCGTTTCTTGAGAGAGTATGTACACATGTCGACAGGCGGCTCTAGACTAGATATGTCTCCACGCAGTCCAGTCCTCCCTCTTGGGCCTGGGCAGGATCCGTCACTATTCGAAAAAAAAAAACGAAACAACGCCGAACTATTATCATGATGCTCATCCAATCTATGTTCATCGCGCTCGCGATGAGCTATGCCTTCAAACGTCGACGCCAAACAGATCAGAACATCCCATTGACCGAGCCATACTGTCGCTGTATAGAGACCAACCAGCTTTCGGATGAAACATTGACTCAAGCTGTCTGCAAGCAATTTGGCGGCCAATTTGCAATCTATGACAACTACGCTCCTGACAATCATCTACAGGGAGGAGTGAGAATATGCATCGTAGCAGCAGATACGTCAATGTATTCCATTGCTGACCAGTCGTCCTCTTAGTGCTTCAGCTATTCCTTCAACAATCGAGCAAAGGATATAAAAACCTTTGGTGAAGCGTGCTTTAGTGTATCTGGTAACCAGTGTAAATATTTTGCTCGCTGCTACAATGGGGTGGACACCATTCAAGGCGAGCCATGCTCTACTTAGTCTCTCCGAGAGTGGTATGAACACAATTAAGAACATGGACAACATCAGCCTGAAACCTTGGGTGCAGGCTGGTTGAATGACTTGTGAAATACGGGAATATATTCTGAGACTTCTACTGTACGCTGTCCCTCAAAAGCCGCATGTCCGCTGGCAGATGCAGCGCCTAGCCAGTGACCTTTCGTGTCTTGGAGATGATGTGGAAGATGATCGTCTGCCTACAAGACGTCTTTTCGTCAATCGGCAACACCATCGACCAGTGGTGGGCCTTCAGCTCATGAATTAGGTCGGCTGAACTCTCTTTGGGTCCAACACCAAAATGACTATAGCAAGCGTAGCATCCTGGAGGCCGGCAGCAACCATATGACGACCATCGAGCCTACCATACAACCATGTTACATCAGCAGCACGATCCCGGCCGGGCTATGATCGCACCTGCTCCAGGAAGTCAGTCCGCACAGGTAGACATTACCTCAATAGAGGCGATGACTGTCTCTGAAATGTCCGGCAATGCATGGACGAACTTACTCCAGACATGTAGCCAGTAAGACTCCGGTGCAGACACATCACATCTACAGTTAAAGCTTTCATTGAAGTCTTTTGTAGTGCTTAAGAAACCATACCAGCGATGTTGTGATCGCGAGGAGGAGCAATGTTGCTCTACTCCATCATGAGTGTCGGTCAAGTCGATCTCTTGCTTGCATTCGCTTGTTGGTAAGGGCCCGTCATCCTTCTCGGCAGCGGCGTTGAGGCCCTATGGAATACAAGTTGGTCAAGTCAGTCAACTATCTTCCTTCACAACTTCCTGAGCACGAGCATGACACTTCGTGCTCCATCGCCTTGTCGGTAGTCGGTGATATCGGTGCTAACCACATCGACAAGCTTTTCACTTCGTAGTCTCTCGACTTCAGCTTCGAAGCCTTCTGGTACCCAGAGATTGTCGAGGATAGTAGCTGCGAGGACACCGCCCTTCTTCAGTACTCGCACCAGCTCGCCAAGAGCAGGTGTAGCACCGACGTGTCCAGTCGTGAATGTTCCTACGCAAGTGACGATGTCGTAGGTGTTGTCTTTTTGCTGAATTGGCTTGAGCATGTCTACAGGCCAGAGGTCTCGGTAGACCTTTGTTCTTCGTGCAACCTTGAGCATTCCAGGCGATAGGTCAATGCCGTCGATGACTGTTGCGCCAGCCTGTGCCAGTGCGACACCAGCCAGACCAGTACCGCATCCTGCGTCACTTGAGGTGTATTAGTTTTGTTTACTCAATGAGCCTCAGTCACGAGCCAGTGTCTGAGGGCACCAGGACACAAAATTGCCGTGTTCGATTCGCTTACAGAATTTCACCGTCTAGATTGCCATTGGCAGCTTGTACGGCTTGCACTGTCATTTGCGGGCCGACGTATTTCGTGGCATCGGCCATCACATCTGCATCGTACTGTGCTGCCCAGTCATCATAGAGCTTGATGTGCTCTTCTGGCGTCTTCAAGGCGTATGACCGGTGTCGGTGGTCAGCCGAGCTGATTGGGGTGGTGGCTGCGATACTGCCCATGGTGGCTATGAATACAATGGAGAAATGCCGAAATTTGGAGTTGAGTCCTTTTGAGGCGGAGAAGACGAGAGATTTGGATGATTTGTGTAGACTGAGCGCAACGTATGCAATATATCTCTCAGCTCGCACGAGTGGGAATTCCCCTCTTTCATATGGGATCCGCCCGGAAATGCATATTGCGTCAGGAACAACGCTATAAAGCTGGTTGCTGTACGACGGAAGCTTGCGCATCCACAATGGTTGGCGGAGCTTCCTAATTCTCCCAGATGTTTCCCATAGCCGAAAGTAACCTCGCAAGCGACGTCGAACTGCTGGAGCTCCATACCTGGGGCCATTACTCGCGATCGCATGGGTACGTGTGGGCGTTGAGGAAGATCAGCGCCACAAATTGTGTGATTGCATGTGATGTAGCTGGAGCCAGCTACCTTGCGTGTTTGCGGGTCGAGCTGCTGCGCGGCTGTTGAAGCCTTTGCAGTGCCGAAGTGCTGATGGGGAAGCACAGCGTCTGATGGTGCTTTTTCCGGATGAAGAAAGAAGTACGGAGTACTGAATCAATCAATGCATCCTACCTTGTATGCAGCTCGTGGTCGGCATGAGAGCGGCTGTATTCTCAGAGAGTGCTTGGTTTGCAGATTCTTGCGAGCCCTGATGCGCCCGTGTTCGCCACTTTCAGAGGTACAGAGTTCGCCGAGGTGGGTAGCAGTTTGCAGCTGCAGGTCATCTTGGCGCCGGCGAGATCCCTTTATCCAGCACTGTAGAAGACAACATGATATACATATGTGAAGATGGAGAAGATCAAAGAGTATCTGAGGTCAGAATATGGAAGCAGATGAAGTGCGGTCAGTAAAGAAATCAATATGGTCGGTGAATGAGGCGCTATGCCTGTTGCAGGGGCCCAGTTCCTAGGACCTGCATACCGCTTTCGGTGTGTGTATCCCGTGGAGTGTTGCGCTCTCTTCGACTTTGATGTCGTGACGTGGACATATAGTCATCAATCACGCCGGCCGGCATCTCGCCTTGAGTGCAAGGCTGCAGTGCTCATCACAACATCAGGCTGAGGGTGAAGGTCGAATGCTTTATGGTCGTGAGGGCACCAGACAGGAGCTCCTTCTGCTAGCTTGCCGTTGTGGGAGACAGCTGTGGTGTGATACCTTGTCGTAAACGGATGATTCTGATAATTGTCGAAAAGCATGGACGAAGTGAAGATCAGGGGAAATAGACGAAATAAGGCGGCTTCGTGACAGATGTGAGGGCGCTGTACAAGATGAGTGCATCCCCGAAGCTGATGAAGAAAGAGTAGAAGAGGTAATGTGTAATTTAATGATGTCGATTTGAGGAGCCGCTGAACGTTTCCAGCCGACTGTCGTGCCACTTTTGACGCACTAATAGCCAGGAAAGGCTGCATAGCATTGATCAATTCTTCTCAGAGCCATGCCTGGACGATGCTGTCGACTGAGAAGCCCTTGAGTACGCGGACTGCCATCGGCCAGTCCAAAAGCGTGGTCTCACGCCATCACAAGCCAAGTTTCGTCTGCGATGATGATCATTAAGCAGCGTGTGACCTGGCTGAGTGATAGGAGGTGACTCGGAACATCTCTGTCAGGGTCCTCGTGGTCATTTCAAGGCCGTCAATGCTCCAGAAGATCCTTTCTTCAGGTTGAGGGAAGCAAGGTCCGACCAATGCCGTTCGCTGTCATTGTGCGATGTAGGTCCTGTAGAGATACTGAAAATGCCATTAGCAAAGGTCTTGAGCATGCTGCTGGGATGTGTAGGCAAACCTACTCTGCCCACATAGAAGAGGCCTGCCATGAGAGCCATCCGGACCAGCGCAGGCACGAAATCAGTCTGCTGTCCTGCTCCAGCCGGTCGCCTCGCGGATGTTGTCGCTCGATTGGACATGGTCTCAACGAGACCGAATACTGGAACCGTTGTCGTTGGTCGTTAGCGGAGTAATGAAAGCAATTGCGACTTCAACAATTGTCACAGGAGCGGAAGAGCCTCGGCAGCTGCCATTAGCGCCCGAGCAGATACGGCCAATGACAACTCACACAGAATGATGGGCTGTTTGCAACAAGATGATATGATCTAAGTTGCGCTCTACAGTCTACAGATTGCCACTTCATTCGATTCCCAAAGATGCTCGCTTAAGATTACTTCGCTTTCATGCTCCCATGACTCCTCTTGCCTTTTATCACAAAGTTTCCCACCCACCGGGATTGATATCGCCCTCCAACTTTCTGCTAATAACAGTTGGAATTCCATGACCCAACCAGACTTCCCTAAGTAAACGCTCATATCGCTTCTGATTCAAAAACAATTGATGGTGACGTCTGAGAGTAGGATCTGGCTCTCCGTGTCGATCCAAGTATGGGGCGTGGGCAAAACTTCCCTGCCCACCGGGGCCGTGCAAGAACAAGACCATACACTTTCGAATGTTGATGAATATCCCAACCTTCAAGCCATGAGTGACCATGTGCTGGTAGCAGCCTCCCTTGGATCGGTCTTTCATGCAGCAGACTGCCTGCGAGCAGAATATGTCGCCGCACAGTAGACACACCACAGGATCTGTGACTTCTTTGCCGGTCGTGGGGCAACGACGTTTGATAGCTTCTTCCGTGAGCGTGTCGTAGTTTTTCGGAAGACCGACGAGCTCGAATATCGCCGGATGAGAAAGTGTAATCGAGGATGCGGAGAAGGCATCTTGCTCCTGTTGTCTAACGAGGCTGGCTTGAGAAAGCCAGCGCTGCGTTATTGAGCGCAGGTTTGTGCTGCCGGCAACATTGCTCGTGAAGATTTCGCAGACGTCGTCTAGCGAGGGAATATGAAGCAATTTAGTGAGTCGCTCGAGCTCGGGTGATTCTGTGTCGATATTGTATGGGCATTCAAAATCAAGACCGTAGCGGATGAGCACCAAGACTGCGCTCTTGCGAAGGAAGGCGAGAGCGTATTTATCAACAATCATGCGAAGCAAGGCAATCTGTGCCTCATCCAGTGGCAAAGCAATATCATCGTTCATCGCGTGAACAGCTTTGGCGAACGCATTGTTCAGATCACCGTAAGCTTGCGGAGGGAGTATCTTGGACTGCACGATGGATCGGAATATGAAGATCGTCTTCACGACCTCAGCCCAGAAGCATAGCTGCAAGATAGAGGAAGCCTCGGCCACGTTCGGCGCCATAAAGGATAGCCAGTCTGCGAAGAAGAGGAAGATGTCATCCTGAAACAGAAGCTTGCCAGTGATCTCCTTGAGCTTCATCATGGCAGGATCAGAGTCGACTCCAAATAGCTGTGCCGTGATAAGATCGCGCTTCCTGATCGTTTCTCTGGCGACAACATTCGAGCCGGATCTGAGGATGTTGATAGCCAAGTAAGACTCGATGGTTTCTGACAAGATGCGCAAGTGTGTCAATTGCTGCTCTGACAGATCTTTTACCAGCGAAGTTGCAAATGGATCACTTGGTCCCGTGCCCCGATGCTGAATCTCAAATGAGGATATCGTCAAACCAAGGGATCTCGACATTGCTACCACGGGTGTTGCTACAGCGAGATCTGTGCTTGTGCCGCACAGTTGATTTACCTTAATGCTCTCTTCTATACGGTGATATGCATTGAAGAGGTCGTATGAGCGAGCTTCGAACGGAGTCTGGTCGATACCAGTTGGTGCGCTTGTTGGTGTGCCGCTCGGACCTCGAAGGCCAAACAACCGAGAAAGAGTAGCAGTTCCGCGGAGTGGGTAGCGATGTGGCTGCTGCGGGCTCGTTGGCGACTCAAGATTTAGATCTTGCATGTTCTGCATCAAGCTTGGCGCAAACATCTGTGCCATGTGCGCCATGGCTCGGTTTGAATAGAACTCCTGGACTTGCTGGTAGCGATGCACGGCCGCGGGCGCAACGATGTCTTGCATGAAGGTAAGATCCGGCTGGTAGTTGTTGCCAACATCTGCCAGCCAGTCGTTGAAATTGCGCGAGGCATGAAGTTCGTGTTCCTGGGCGCATTCTTTGCCTTTCCAGATGATCGGCAGGAAGGTATTGCCAAGAGCTTTGCAGAGCGGGCAGATGAACTCCTTGTATTCTATACGTTCAGGGTGATTCCGCGCGATCTGCTGCGCATGGCGTCGCTGAGTCGCAGTGAGATAGAGCTCGAAACAGTTGTAATGCATCATGTGTCCACAGCTCGTTGCAACTGGGCCTTTGACGCCCTCTCGCTGATGCGGGAAGCCCTTTGATAGGCCCTGTCGTTCGACGGTGACGACCTTGCCGTCAGGGCCAACCCTCTGCACTTCCACTTTGTTCTTTCCAGATACGCCGAAAGGACGAATGTCGTCTGCAGCCCGATCAAGGCTATTGGGCGTGTCGATCACTTCTTGAATGTAGTCTGGATCATCAATTGGTGTCTGCCGCAGAATGTTGCTCTCGCCCATAAAAGCGAAGGTGCCGTAAAGTCTCTGGTCATCAGTCTCCTCTTGACACAATATGCAGGTGCCTTTCGGAAAATTCCAGGTCTTGCGCACGTTTTCAGATCCATCCGTGATGCTCATATCGTCGCCAAGGTCTTCAAAATCGTCATCATCGAAGGCAGAGAGGCCTTGATTCTGTAGAAAGCTGTTCTGTTGCTGCTTCATCTGCGCCATGACCTTAGCCTGCCGCGCCTTTGCTTCTGCTTTCTTGCGCTCTTTGTCCTCAGCCGAGAGTGACGCAGGGGAACCAGTATCTGACCTGTCGAGTATAGCACCAAGTGGACCGGCTGCAATCAGCTTATCTGGCTGTCGAAGCTGCATCTTACGCAACACATGCTTAATGGCTGGGTGGACGGATGCGTACTCGTCCATGCCGGACACGGCAAGAAGCAGTGACACGACTGTCGTCTGTGTGCTCCACGGTGTCACTGTTTGAAAGTTGCAGGATTTCGTCGTCGCAAGGTAAACGAACCCATGATCTGCACTTTCGCCAGTCTTGTCCTCCAGCACGGCAAGCAAGGTGAGATGAAGCACCATGTGAAGGAATGTCTCTACCCTAGGCACTTGGACCTTGGGTGCAGCGTGCTTGACATCGATGGCAAAATTCAAGGCGGCCCCAATCACCTGTGCAAAGAGAGGCGTGGCAGTAAATGCAGCTAGATTGCTGAATAGACCACTCTCGATGGGTTCCAGATGCGGCTCGTAAACGACATCCTCGGCCTTCTTGCCCGTCTTGCGCGCCATATGTTTCTTGTAAGTCTGCTCGGCTTCCTCGCGATAGTTACGAGAGTAATGAGCGTAGTATGGATCCACAAGCTCGATGTACTCTGGCTTCAGCTCAAACGTTCCAGTGTCCGAAAGACCCTCGGGTGCGCGGTAATTGGTCATATGCTCCAGCACTCGTTGGAAGTCATCTGACTCGCCTACCTTCTCGGTGACCCTGGTTGCAAGCTCGCTGAATGAAAGTGGTTTGAAGCATAGAGCGTGCGCGATATCGTGCTGCAGGACGCGATCCTGTTGCTCCCTCTCATTGAGGCCGGGCGACAGATTGCTACGCTCAGAAAGAACGATCACCAGCAAATGGAAGAATTCTTCAAACACATCCATTTGCTGGGGTTCCTCGAAGCCAGGCACCAGATCATAGTTGCCTTTTACCCACTGATCAATCTGGAAGCGATCAATCACCTGCGCCAGGTAGCGCTCTCCAGGCTGCTCGTTGTCGGAGCCGCACACAACCAGTGCGGCCTGGATCATCAGGATATCTCGCTGGTATCCGACGTCTCGATGCGAGACACTGCGGTAGGTATGTGCTTGATGGCGTAGGGTGATACCATTACGCACCCACATGCCCGCCTTCATCTGTGCAAGCCAGACACAAACGCGCAACGGGTGATCGAAGATCCCACTGAGGAGCTCGTCCGAGGTCAGATTCGATGGCGCAGGAGCAGCTCTCGTAGCATTGAAAGGGTCTTTAAAGTCGTCTGGCGAGAAGTGCAGAAGTGCGCGCATCTCGTCGCGACTCATGCTCTTGGCATTTTCAAGTAACCAGGACAAGACGTAATGGAGTGGATGGTGAAAACTCATGGGCTCTTTCTGCACCTCATGTCTTGGCACACTGTACGTTCGTCCTTCAAACTCGAACGGCCCAACCATATGCCACGCAAGGTCATCTCTGATCTCAGCAGCTTGGAACCGTTTTCGCTCGTAGCCGAAGGCGTTGATCATGGTGACTTGACCTACTACGCGAATGGCGCGGTGCAGGTTTGCGTTATGATCGTCAAACTTTGGATCAGGCTCAAAAGAGACTGCCACCTGTTTGCAGAGCTTGTTAATCTCCTTGACAATCATGCTGGCACTAATCCATGTATCCGACTCGTACTCGACATGTTCTCCGATCGCCCTCACATTCGGGCATACGCCTTGGTGCAGCTTGACGAGATCCAGGAACTGGAGAAGGTAACGAGGCTCAAAACGCATACGGAAATGGATAAGTTCCGACTGAAAGAGCCATCTCAGATCTAGAAAGAAGTGGAACATGCGTCTGTTGGTAACTGCACCTGCGTCGAAAGCAAGTGTGGCCTTTGGATTGACATCCTCAGGAAAGCCGACTTGACGAGTTGTTAGGAAGGTGTAAAGAATTGCCATAAGATTGGTCAAGAAGTTGCCTCGCTCAACAACCTCTTGAGTAATGGTTGGGGTCGTGAGCATCTGCACACTGAGATTGATGATGGAATGGTCTGGCTCTCGATCTGCGATGAGGTACAGCTGGGCCAGCGCAGTGTAGAGTCCGGCGAATCGTAAGCCCAGCTTCCGCTTGAAATGGGGTATTGTTACCACTGTGGTGATATACAGGTGTCTGAGACTGATTCTGAGCGTCTTCCAGAGACGAAGGTCATACAGAATCAGAAAGTCTAGCCGGACTCGCTGCCAGAGATCTTCACAGGGCTCAGCTGGTCGTGGCCCTTTGAATCCCTCCGGCTTCTCAAGCCAGTGCTTGCTGGGTCGGAGGCGTTTTGGGCCCCGTACCTTAGGGGTCTTGGGGACATTGTCGAAGGGTGCATTCGTGCTAGGTCTCGGTTGCTCAGGCTCTTCTCCATCGCTCTCCTGAGGGGTAAGAATGCGCTGCCTCTGCTCTCGAGGCGGCGGAGGCGGTGGTGGGGGTGCAAATCCAGTCGCGTCCGCATCATCCACATCATCGAGAATATCAATATCCATGTCCGCTGCGTCAATTGTAACAGCAGCACGAAGGTCTTCGACCTCGATGTCCATACCATCGTCGCCATCGTCCATGTCGTAGTCATCATCATCGTCATTTTCGTCATCGTCGTCGTTATTGTCCTCGATGTCTTGCACAAGGACTTGTACCACAGGAGCGTTGATCGGTCGCAGGCGATTGACCATGGTTCGATTTCTCTTGCGAATCTCGTCGTTATCTTCGATTTCGTGGTCATCGATACCATGAATGCCAATGTCTTGGTTTGAGGCTTGGCTGCCCATCCGCCAGGGCTTCAGCAGCTCCTCGCAGACAATAGTTCTCAGTAGGTAAGGCTCGTTGCCCACAGCACAACCAGCTATATCCGAGATCCAGTCTATGATTGTCGAGCACATTTGCTCACGAAAGACATCCCTTGCAGAGCGAATGGTCACCGTGAGCTTAAGCTGTTCCACCACGCCAGCCATTCTCAGCAGTTCATTGCGATCCCGCGAATAGTGCACAACAGATCTGCCGATATCGTTGACTTCCATAGCTTTGCTCAGGCCAAAGGTTTTAGACTTACCGCAAGCTCGAGCGACCTGGTTTTTGACGTCGTCAACGGTGTGCTTTTCGTCATTCCACAAGATGAGAGCATATTCCGGGTGGTCTTCCACGGGCTCTTCTCCATACATGGCTCCCAGCCTCGATGTCTGCTCGTCGGTCACTATGGACGCCTCTGATTTCGGCAGGCGTAGTTGCTCTGGCGAGCACGAGAAGACATCGCATAGATAATCGACGCTTCTCGCGATGGTCATGCGAATGGACTCGACGAGATCTGGTGGGAGCTGAGAGCCCAGAGAGCCCACGGGAGCTTTCTGCTTGTCCTTTGCCGCGCTCTTGCCGGTCTGCGCTTCCTCGCCCGGACCTGCCGAGTGTATTGAGCACTTTACATCTTTTTTCCAAGCCTCGTGATCTCCACAGTCACAACATCCACTGTTTCCAGGCGAGACGGAGATGAGAACCATGTGGCCCTCGTGATCACTGCTGTCGAAACACTTGGCACAGAGCACGCATGTGTCGTCTGCAGCACACGTCTTGCAGTGATATGTGCTTTCGCCATTCTTGAAGATGTGCCCGCATGCTGTGCCCCTCGCTGCCGCTGTGTATTCAGCACCTTCTATTGCACCCTGGGCCTCCTTTAGCGACCAGGGCTCCGAGCGATCTGTAGGTGTGCCATTTGGAAAGAAGAAGCTCAAGTAGTCTTCCCGGTTCTTGGCTAGCGATCTGAAGAGGATGCGCCGAAGCTCGCAGTTGGCGGCAGATGTATATCGGTAGGAAGAGTTGACGGGATGTGTGAGCAGACTGTTGCATAGCTTGGCCTCGTCCGGCGATAGCGACTGCATCATATGTTGGGAGCGGCGCTGCGTTGTGGCTCCAAATGGTTTGCGCCTGATCTCGTGTAGGTGAAGCCTGATGCTCGGTGATGGTGGGGAATCGCGCTTCAGGTCCAGCCTTTGTTCGTTATTTATGCCATCGCTACTTGCGACCTGCAATCTTCTCCTGATTTTGAAAGTCTCACAGTGTCAGCACGCGTTCGACACGTTGTCTCGGTGGGAGTGGCGTCGGTGAGTCGGAGCTTGGTCAGATCTCAGAGGCAATTGAAAGCAGATGGGGAGACGTGAAGGAACCATGCCATGCGCGGCAACTTCGAGCTTTACAAATGACGTATCACCTTGACATTCAGATTTCATGCAAGACGACCAATATATCCTATATGAAGCTCTCAGAAATATGTGAGGGCTCGAATAGCTTTTTGGTAGTGCGTAAGAACTTGGACACGTGATGGTAGTGGAAGCGTTTCAGATGTTTTTGCCTTAGCTTAAGCCGGGGCTTGTGGATATATTTACAATGGCCATCGCTCAGCCTGACCTGGCTACTTTGGACCAGTGTCCCTTTCCGCCTAGAATATGTCTGGAAGTGTTCTTGCGCGGGATGCTCTCGGTGGTCGTAATGTAACATGCTTCGCTGCCTCTATTCACCTATATCCTCTGCTCGCCGAGCATGCATTATTCGTCATCATCTTCCTCACCATCTCCTGCGTCCATATATTTCTGCTTGATGTCTTTCCATTGTCGCTGTGAATATGTGTTAGCGCGCCATACTTGCCCTTGCCTGTGCTTTTCCACATACGCCCTTGTTTATTTGGTCCCAGATTCCGTTCGCAGCGGTGTCAAATGCACTGTATGCTGGTAAGCCCCTGCTCGTTCTCCAGTATCCATACAGATTTCCACTCACATGTTGGTGACGAAAGCGCCGGCGAAAATGGTCGTAAGGAAAATGGTGTTCCTGCACGCGGAGAGTGAGCAGAAGACTTCTTCGGAGACATAACGTGGTCCCTACCTCTTGATCAGGCCATTGTACAGCCCACTGAGTATTCCAGACATCTTCACAACGGTCCCAAGGAGGATTAAGAGGGTCAAGGAGGACGGCTGGCCGGTACTGCGTGTGTTCTCAAGCTGCGAGGTTCAATGGCGGAAGTTGAGGTGTTCGGAGGAGAACGGCAAAGAAAGGGCACGTTGCGCGCAGCCAATCACGACGCAGAGCGAGGTCAGGACCGATCTCCAGTCAAATATTCAAAGCAAACTTGTGATGCACATCTCTGAGACCATCGCACCTCGAGGAGCACACGATTTCGATCGCGACCTCGGTCGTCGCACTTTCAGTCATTATAATGCCAGGTGCTACTGAGGGGAATACCTCAAAGTCAGGCATACGGAAGCTGAGCAACGGCGAGTCAGTGATTCCTTCGTCAACTCGTGCCGATGGCTCAGTTCGAAAAGAGATTCGTGTGAAGCCTGGCTACAGACCTCCGGAAGATGTTGAGGTCTACAAGAACCGCACCGCAGAGGCATGGAAGAATAGAGGCAAGGGTGGCGTGCCTGGCGCAGATACCGCAGAAGAGAAGCTGCCGCCACACAAGGCCGCCGCTGCAAAGAATCTGAAGCGAAAGGAGGCCAGGAAGAAGGCCGCAGCGGCTGAGGCAGAAGGGAAGCGGGATGGCGAAGGCGACGCTGCTGGCGACGCGCAGTCTGTAAATGGCGAGCCTACGGTAGCTGAGACCAAAGCAGAGGCACTCGATCCTGAGGAACAGGCTGCTAAGGAAGCCCGCAAGTTGGCAAAGAAGCTCCGACAGGCGCGTGAGCTGAAAGACAAGAAGGAAAAGGGTGACAACTTGCTACCGGAACAGTTCGAGAAAGTGATCAAGATCAATGAGCTCATTCGACAACTCGACAAGCTGGGCTTCGATTCAGAAGGCGAAAAGAAGGCGGCAGAAGCGGAGGGCGACAATTCTGCGGGCTGAGCCTGCCCCCATCTAACGACCTCTGTCTCAATTACATGACGCTCGCAACGCTGCTTTCATGCGACATGCACAGTCAAAAGCACCCCACGCCCTCGGATCGTCTCGTATAAGCCATACTCTGTCACAGTGCGAAAGTTCACAGTCTCCAGCTCAACTTCGACCCGGACTGGGGACTTGGGCGGCACATTCACCTTCGTGGTTGCTGGCTTGACCTGTTTTCGTCCTCCAAACCACGATGACTTCGACTGCGACACAGTTCGCTGGGGCAGAGATTCCTCCATAGCTGGACTTGGCACATCGCCAGCTACTTCTGCATACATATGTCGCTGCAGCAGATCCAGTGCTTCTTGTTGCGTCCAGAACGGGCTATCATCGAAGTCGCCCTCGAGCTGCACAAGGACTGGTCGATCATCTTCGGCAAAGCCCACGAGCTCGCCTTTGTTGCTAATGTTCTCTGCGCAGTGTGAGCAATCCTGGACAATGATGTCGATTTCTGCAACTCACTTTGGTCGGACGGTAAAATCAGTAGTGAGAATCTTGACAGTCCCCGTCTTGCCCGTTCTCTCACCTGCGGTAACAATTTCGAAACCAAAGCGGCCACATGCTGCGATCTGGATGCACCAACTTCCTCTCGAATACTCAAACCGTGTGGTGCTTTCGAGTCGGTTTCCCAGAGTGCTACTTTCGCTGTGCTGCTAGAAGTGACCTCTTCGTAACTCGGAGGATCCATGATAAAAGCGTGCTTCTGCCCGTTGAAAACGACGACAATGTCGTTCAGGACTCCGGTGAGGTATATTCTTGGCGAATTAGAGGCCGTATGGCTGTGACGGCACTACGACCAAAGTAAGACAGTTCTCGCAAAAGTCAAAGCGTGGTCATCTGCCCCGTTGCTGTGGGTCGTTTCGCTGGAATGCCTGAGGATGTCTGCGTCTTGCAGCTACTCAGCAATCTATCCGATCCCTGAGGCTGAGTTTGCTGCGAAGATTGAGGCCGCCCGCGGATGCAACTGCGTTAATTTCTAGTTGATCACGAAAGAGAACCTCACTACGCCCTGCAACGGTAGCTGCAACCTTCAGACTAATAGCGTTGTTCTTAGGGCCTTCTTTGCGTCCTTCTACTGTCAGGTACGTCAATAATTGTTTGGTAGCGCTGCCTTGGACCGAGGGGAGGTCCGTCACAGCCGTGGCACAGCCTGCGCTAGCTCCTTCCGGATAGGTCGGCATGCAACTCACCTGATCTTTGGACCACAAAGAATGCGCAAAAGGTCACCACATCGCAAGCCTGTATGCTCGGCATACTGCAGTCATGCCGAATACCGGCTTTGTCTATGGGCAAGGTCCGCGGCATTGACTTCACACACCGGTCACGAGAGACGCATGTGCTCACATACTGCGGCTGCAAGACGGGCGGCTCAGCAATCGACCTTTGGTATAGTCCTAAGACTCACAAGCATACAGATTGCAAGCGGTCACGAGGCGGTGCTCTCGAATTCACTTTGCGGCATATAAGCAAGCTGTCTTTTCAGAAGCTTCAGTTTTCTCTCTTGCATTTGTCACTTCTCTTCGTCATGTTGAAGAAAAGGCAGAGTCCACTACTCGTTCAGTTCGGTTCTACTCACACCAACACAACACACACCTCCACTGCTGTTTATTCTGCGACACTACCGCAACAATGTGGTATCACGTCTCCGAACCTAACTCGTACCTCGCCGTCACTGGCGCAGGCATCGAAAATGTCATTATTGCAAAGAAGAAGTTCATTATGCCCTTTCAAAAGGTCACGAAACTCAGCATCACGCCCTTCGACTTTAGCATGTCTCTACAGGCCATGACGAGCGAGAAGCTGCAATTCTCCCTTCCCGCAGTCTTCACCATTGGCCCCGAGGACAATATCGACTCTCTCACAAAGTATGCGGTGCTCCTGACTGGCGATAGTGATGGACAGGTCTACACAAAGGGTGGCATGGTTGCCACTGGCCGAAATCACGTGCAGGACATTATCAAGGGCATTATTGAAGGTGAGACGAGGAGCATCGTCTCGAACATGACAATGGAGGAACTGTGAGTTGACCCGAGGAAGCGCACTCGACATCGGCGAGGACAGTCACAAAGGCATATGTCCTGACTTCTCGCTAGCTGACGATGTACCCTTCTTCTGACCCAGCAAGAGATGAAGACTGACGCTCCAAAAACATAGGTTCAATAATCGACGAATCTTCAAGCAGCAGGTCATCGAATGCGTCCAGAAGGAGCTCGATCAGTTTGGTATGAAGGTCTACAATGCCAACGTCAAGGAGTTACAGGACATGGGCGACAGCAAGTACTTCGAGTCTCTGGCTCGCAAGGCTCACGAAGGCGCTCAAAGTCAAGCCCAAGTCGACGTTGCTAATGCCCGCATGATTGGTCGTGTCGGCGAAGCAGAGAAGGAGGGCGAGGCCAAACAGCGCATCGCTAAGATCAATGCGAACACAGCTGTGCTCGAAACCGAGCGTAAAGTTGAAAAGGCCAACGCAGATCAAAAATTGCGAACCCGAGAAATCGAGATCTCTCGAGTCCTCAACATCGAGCAAATCGCAGCTCAGCGCGCTGCTGAACAACGTGATGCCGAGCTTCAGAAAGATGTCGAGCAGAAGCGTGCAGAGATGGAGCTGGAACGTCTTCGAGCCTCGAGCCGCCACGGTCACGCAAGCCAAGATCGCCAAAGAATCCGCGCAAGAAAAGGCCGACGCAGACCTTTACACGCAGACCAAGAAAGCAGATGCCCAGCAATACAATCAGAAGGCTGAAGCTGAAGCCATCTACTACCGTTCGGCACAGGATACTGATGCCGCCAATTACAAGCGCACCAAAGATGCCGAGACCATGCTCGCAGCTCGCGAGAAGGAGGCTCAAGCTATGTACCTTATGAAAGAACGTGAAGCTCAGGCAATGTACATCCAGAAGGAGAAAGAGGCCGAAGCCATGTACCTCACTCGCGCTCGTGAAGCCGAAGCAGCATACATCGCTCGCAAGAAAGAGGCCGACGGTCTTACCGAGCTCAGCAAGGCTTATGGTGCGCTCGCAGACGTTATGGGCGGCGCTCAAGGTCTCATGCAATTCCTCATGCTGCAGAATGGAACCTACGAACGACTTGCCGACGCCAACGCCAAAGCTATTCATGGCCTGCAGCCTAAGATCAATGTCTGGATTACCGGCAATGAGCAGGGCGCGGATCAGAGTATGGTGCCGATTCAGAATCTCTTCAAGTCGGTTCCTCCACTTTTCAGCACAATTCAAGACCAGACGGGCATGACGCCGCCTGCGTGGATGGCGAATATGCCGCCCCAGGCTCAGGAAACTGACATGAAGGTGGCGAAGAGGGATGTGAGGCATGACTCGAAGGGGATCAATGGGCACAAGTGAGGCGAAAATTTATCTGATTTCGTGTGGATACCTAATGCTTCTCTTCTGTCTGGCGCTTTCTGGGCGGAGTTTGATACCCTATGGAGTACGCTTATTTTGGCTCACTTTTAGCTCTATTTTGGCAATCCGCGGAGCTGTCTGATTCCGCGCTCCTCTTTCACTACAGTCTGGTCGATTTCCACGATCTAGTGATGACCAGGCAGTCTGTAGTTGCGAAATCAAGAGCAAAGTACTTGAACGAAAGCAAATTCGAACTCTATCAATGAATGACAGCGGCTCGTTACAGCAGATCCACAGGTCCTTGATACACTTTTCGTTGATGAACGAAGTAATACATGCCTCCCCCAATGATCCAGCCTCCCAACACAAGAGAAGCGTAATTCATGTTTTGAGCGTTGACTGGTTGGTAGCTCGGGAACATGCTGAATAGCATTGCAACTGCGCCCCATATCAGAGCTGTAACATTGACGGTAGAGCCTGGAATTGTCAGTAACGATTCTTAATAAAGTAGCGAACATCACGACTCACCCCATCTCCCCAAGCTGAAATACTTCGGCCGATGCTTCGAGGGATCTTTGCGACCGTAGAAGAGCATGAATGCGATGGGAAGCACATACGAGAGGTACATGCCCACCACGCTCATCGAGATCACGGCATTGAATGCGGTTGTATTGCCAATGTAGATGAGTCCAAGAAGGAATTGCAGAACTGTAAGAAGAATGCACATCCTGATCGGCAAGCTGTTTTTCACATGCAAGTGTGAGTAGTAAGAGCTGAATGGGAATGCTCGGTCGCGAGCAAATGCCCAAGCTGTTCGGCTGGTCGATGTGAGTCCTGCAGAGTTGGCAGCCACCGCGATGAAAGCGTGGAAGAGCGTCAGAATCGTCGCTGCGCCATGGTTTTGGGTGACGTTGTAATAGAGCTGCACGAAAGGGAAGCCTGTCGTTGACTCCAAGAGGACGTTTAGATCTCCAAGGCAATATAACAGGACAATGGTGAAGACCAGACCCATGAGACCGTTAATGATGATCGAGCCAAGCATGGCGATGGGCACGTATTTGGAAGGCTGCGGCAGTTCTTCCGACATGTGAGCTGCTGCATCGTATCCGAGAAATGGGTATATCGTTGAGAGGAGGCCAACGAGCCAGCTGACACCATTAGACTGCCAGCCGCTGGTGTTCGAGAACTCGGTGAAGACGTATGAAGCTGTATGCTTGTCTTTAGTCATGACTCCGAGTATGACGACAATGATCACGAAGCCGATGACGTGAAGCACTCCTGCACCTATATTGCTCTGAGCCAAGATTCTGCTTCCGTAGACGTTTATGACCAAGGAGTACGCCAGCACCAGCCAGTAGAACATGACCCCGTGCCATCTCTGTGGAACATAGCTAGGATTGTTGAGAGTTAGGAGGGCTTGAAAGAGCAAGCCTCCAGACAACGCAGCTGAGGCAGTGAGGCAGAGCTGACCGCCTATGTTGATCCAGCCTGTGATCCAGGACGACAGTGGTCGAATGCTCGGTGGTGCGAAAGCGGCAACCCAGTGCTAACGAAATTGCAGTCAGACTCTTATCGCCAATGTCCTTATTCACTGTATCTTCATGCTTACATATTGACCTCCAGCCGTTGGGTATATCGAAGCAATCTCGGCCATTGATGCTGCCAGAGCCAGTGTTCCCACGAAGGAAATGAGACTGTTACTCGTGTCAGCAAGCTCCAGTGTTCATTGGCCATAGTACTCACTAGTTGAAGAATAGACATGGTGGTCCTCCATTTGTCAATGCTGAAGCCACAACAGTAGCCAGAGCCTCCCATGTGGCCATGAGGCAGACCAACAGTGCTCCCAGAGACCATACATTGAAACCTTCCCTCAGCTCTTCCGTCTCGCCCGGCTTCACAATGGATGTTATGGGCTCCAGAGGGATTTCAACGTCCTTTGCGACGCCATGGTCTTTGGACGTCGTGTCGGCTTGGTTCATTGTGATCGAGAGGCAATTAGGGTCGCACGACTTGTGGTGTGAGTCGTGTTGAAGAGAGACATGAGCAGTACTATGCCTGTGCTATTGGACATGCTACTCCTCTCTGAAGATCGACAAGGCGGAACTCCAGACATGCTACGGATGCTTCCGCCATGGAAATTGATCCGCAGTCGTTCGATTCTAGCCTTGCAAAACGAAACTTCACATAAGATCCCTTTCTGCTGCGATAAGAGGGGTGATGCTCCTGCAGATACTCTCAGCCTTATCTTGATATCTCCAAGATGCCTAAAGTAGGCAGACCCACCGAATCGTCCCAGGCCGTCCCCCGGTCCCGAAGATGTAACGATGATCGTGGGTTAACGGTAACCGACAATGGGAACGCGCCAAGAGAACGTATATGGCATCGCGTTTTCCTTGGGAATATGGCAGCTTCAAGACCAGAATTGCCTTGGTTGTATATCGCTCTCGCGGTATTGACATTCAGAGGCCTCAGGAGTCATTGGAATTGAGATGTTTCTGGCCCTATTTTCCACATAGTCCTCCCTGACCATCTGCCGTGGGCTTCCCGGACTTCACATACGATGACGGGCATCTTGAATCGCTGACCCTGGCTGGAATCCCTTTCATAAATCATGATCAAGATCCTTTTTGGCTGCTCTGAAGGAAGGTGTATCCTTCAGCGTCCCCTCGGTCAACTAGCGAAGGGGAAATTCCGGGAATTTGCCGGAATTTCGGCTGGAATTTGAAATATAGGGTAAGTCTTGGAATTTCCGGGTTCCGGAATCTAGGAATTCTATCCTCTATATCTAGCCCTCTATATCGCCGCTATAGCGGTCGATATAATAGGCTAAATACTCTCTTCTTCTCCTCTATTAGAGATAATATCTTACTAATATATAAAGAAGAAAGAAAGAAAAAAGAAAAAAAGAAGATTAATATATATATATATATATAGATAGATAGCCTATACTTAGACCCTAATTATATAATATATACCTACTATTAATATATAATATAACTTTCTTTATTTTCTAATCTTTTTAATTTTTATTTTACCTTTATTTAAGAATCTATATCTACTATAAGATAACTACTTAAGATTATATTATCTATAGAATCTATAATATCTAAAATCTAGAATAAGGATATACTAAAAGCTTAAGAATCTTATATCTATATATTATAATACTAATATCTTTAATAGGAATATATTACTATATATATTATAAAGAAAAGTAATAAAAACTAAAAAGAAGAATACCTTAAGATTATAGTAGACTACGAATATTATCGTTTCGAGAATCTAAATACTTTTAAAATATAAAAATATATACTTAAGATTAGATATACTATATAATATTATAGTCTTAGTATCTAATAATTATATATTACTATAGTATACTTTTATACTATTTTTAAAATATATTAATCGAAGTCTTTTATAAGTAAATAAAGTATAGCTAATATATACTATTATCTTTAAGTTCTTTAAGTTTTAAGAAGAGATAAAAGGACTTTATTATACTATTAAAAAATTATAGATAGAGCTTTTTTATTCTTAAAATATAAAGTATTTTTAAAAGGAGAGAAGAGATAATATTATAAAAAAAGATTAAAAAGAATAGGCTTTATAAAGAGAAGAGATTATTATAAATATATAATATTATAAATAGAGATTAGAAAATATATATAAAGTATATTTAATATAAAATTATTTTAGATATATCTTAAGTATAGAAACTTTCTTAGCTAGAATTTTATTAAATATACGAATATTACTATTCTAGAAGTTACTTTTATTATAATTTTTCTTTATTAGAAAGTTTAGTTAGAAGACTTTATTATAGATAATATCTCGAAATATAGTATCTATTTCTCTTTCGATTATCTCCTTTTTAGTTTCTATAAATATATACTTATTAAAGCTAAGGAATATTAACTATTTAGTATATTTAAAGATTAACTTATTTTAAGCTTTAGAATATATAAATCTAAAAGCTAACTAGTTTCTTTCTATTAGTCTAAAAAAATATCGAATTATATATATTTTTATATATAGTTTTATAGATTAGAAAATTCGTTCTATTAGATTTCCTACTATTTAATAGTCTTATAGTAAAACCTATTATACTTAGAATACTTTTTCTATTCTTTAATATTAGTTTTTACTAATTCTAGGATTCCTTTTTCCTAAATCTTTTTATTTATAAATAGACCGATTTTCCTATTTAAATATTTAATAGTAATTATTATATTATTAGTATAGAATTTCTAGAATAAAGAATTAGAAGCTTAAACTTTTTTTAGATATAACTTAATAGATTCTAGCTTTTCTTTACTTAAAGAATTATTCTAGATTATATATTATAAAAAATCCGAAATATATACTAAAAGTATTAAAGGAGTAATAGTTTCTTTATATTATATTTTTAGTTAGTTATATATTATCTATTTTAGAATATTATATCTTTCTAGAATCTCTAGATCTTTTAAAGCTTATATTAGATAATAGAAAGATAGATAGATCTCTACTATTATCGATTTCTTAGTTTTATATTATATAGTTTCTTACTATAAAGGAAGGAAGAGTTATTTAAGTATAGAAAGAAATATCTAGAAATTCTTATCTTCTATAATATCTTTAGCTTAAAAATATAAAGCCTTAGAATCTATACTATACTAGTAATAAAAGTCTTTATTTTAGAAGTATTTATAAATTAGATATTTATAGTATAGTAAGAATATAAATTATTTATTTAAGTTTTTTAAAAAGTTAATAATATTATAGAATAGAAAGACTATAGAATAAAAACCTTACTATTATATAAATCTAGACTTATAAGGTTTTTTAATAATAGACTATTTACCTTATAGTATTTTTAAAAATAAGCTCTTAGACTTAGATAATTTTTAAACTATATAGTTAAAATATTATTCTTTATAGCGAATTTACTAACTACTAGATACTTTAACTAGCTCTTTATAGGATTTTAGAATTTATAACTTATATAGAATATAAATTCTATATATAGATATCGCTATTCTAAGATCTTCTTTACTATCTTATTACTTAAAATACTATTAAGTATAACTATAGAAATATTCTACTAACTAATCTAGAAGACTATAGTAATAAGTATATAAATTATATAAGTATTCGAAAATTTTAGAAATCGAAGATTTAAAGTTTCTAAATTTTTAGGAATTCTTAGTTACTATTCTTTAAATTCTATAGATATAAGATTATATCGCTATTAAATTATATAGTAATTAGATTCTATAGATATAAGATTATATAGGTATAAGATTACGTTACTATTAGATTATATTACTATTAGATTATATAGTAATTAGATTCTATAGATATAAGATTCTATTACTATTAGATTATATTATAATTAGATTTCGTAGCGATTAGATTCTATTACTATTAGATTACTATACTATAGATTTATATATTATAAATAATTTATAGTTTAGATATTTATTTATCTTCTATTCTTATTTTTTAAGATATTTTACGATTTCTTTTTCTAAAGCCTTCTTATTTCTCATCTCTATTATATTAACTATTTTACTTCCTTCTAGACTAGAAATAATATAGTTTATAATCTTCTAGTTATAATAATTTAACTATCTATTATTAAGAAGACTAATATATTTCTACTTTTTATATTATATATCTTAAACCTTTTTTACTATTAAGTATTTATTTTTAAGTAATTTCTTAATAAAAGTCTTCCGATTAGATAGCTTCTAAAAAGATCTATACTTTTTAAATATAATTCTAATTTTAGATATCTCTCTATAGATAATAGAAAGTTCTTACTTTATAATTATATTAGTTTAGATAGTATCTATCTCGTTTTTATAATTAATAATATTAAAAGGCTTTTTCTCTTCTTTACTATTATTATATAGTTTACTAGTTTCTTTTTATATAGTTACTTTTAAGTATTTAGAAACTACTTTATAAATAGTAAGATAATCTTAAATTCTTTTAATATTATAATTTCTAGATTCTCCTTTCTTATACTAATAGTATTTCTAGATTATTATATTCTAGTTATAGTTAGTTAAAGACTACTATATTTAAGTATTTAGATATTCTATATCTATATATTCTTAATAGATATATCTTTTTTTAAGTCTATTATTCTTTTCTTATAGTTTTTTCTAATTATATTCTTTTAGGTTTTATATTTATAGAATATTAGGCTTGTTTTAAATTACTATTAGCTATTTTAGAGTAGTATTTAATATAGCTTTTTTAAAAGATAGAATTAGTAGTATTTTAGTATCTATAAGATTCTAAATTTTAGAATCTTTAGTCTATTTCTTTCTTCTCTTTTTTAGCTTAGTATTACTAGCCTTTCTCTTTCCTTCTTTTAGGATTTCTACTATACTTAGATCCTCTATTTCTTTCTTTTCTAGATCCTTATCTTTTTTAAATAACTTATATAGTAATTAAGGATTTCTTAGATCTTTAGATTAAATAGTTACGAATTTATAATACTTAGGTAATTCGAAAGCTTTTAGTATAATAAATCTAGTTCTTTCTTCTATAAAGTTAATCTTCTTAAAAGGATCTAAATTCGAGGAATTATTATTACTTAGTAATTAGTCTAATTTAAATTATAAGTTAGATTATTTCTTAGATTCTTATTCTTTTTAGTTTAGAAAAGTACTTATTTTAGATTAGCTTAGTTAGGCTTTTTTAGTAGGCTTCTTATATTCTAAGTCTATTTTATTTAATAAATATATTCTATAAATATTAGAAAATTCTTCTAATATTTTAACTATATTTTAGATTACTTAAACCTATATAAATAAACAGTATAGTAAGTAAATAATATAAATTATAGTATTGTAGGAATTCTAAGGCGGTTAGAACCGATTAGCTCGGTTCCCGCCGAATTCCGAGGGAATTGGAACTTTCTTGGAATTTTGCCCCTTCGCTACGGTCAACAAGTTCGGCGAGAACAATCCTCAGATTTAGCGCTAGTCCTTCTCAGGAAGGTACAGGCGGACATTGGCGCGGAAACATCGCCGCCTTCTAGCCATTCCGTACAACTAATGAAACAATGCAACATAGGCCCATTATGGATCGTCGAGCGGCGGTCTCCTCGCGTGCCGATGGCACACGCAGCTTCAAGGTATATGTACAGATGAGTCTAGTTTCCCCCTCCCTGTTTCGTCTATCCACGTATCTCAACACAAACCAGCACAATGGCGCCGCATCCACTGCAGCAGCTCTCTCTCGAAGAGACCAAGACAGCAAAGGAAGTGTTGCTTTCTGAGCACGATAGCGAGGTCTTGATCTTACGTGAGATCTTCCTGCAAGAACCAGCAAAGGCTGAGCTATCAAAATTCCTCTCCTTGGAGCATTCCCATAGCCTCACAGAATCATCGCCGAGACCAGCGCGATTGGCATTTTGTCAATATGATGTGATTGGCAATGACAAGATCCCATATTTCCACGAGTCGGTGGTAGACGTGGAGAGGAAGATCCGCATCAAGCACGAAGTGGTCGGGAAGGAGCTTCATGCTCCATTGAAGCTGTAAGTCTCATCTGTTGCTCTGGTATCTCACACTGGCTAACCTACCACTCAGCGCTGAGTTCGATCACCTAGTAGACTCTGTGAAGGCCTCGAAAGAATTCCAAGATGCAATTGCAGAATTCGAGCTCCCTGAAGGATTCGAAGTCGTGGTAGAGCCATGGCCATACGGAGGACCGGATCTTGACGAGGACAACCGACGATACTTCCAAGGACTGATCTTCGCTCAGGACCTTCGCAACGGCAACCCAGACTCGAACTTTTACGCGTTCCCTCTACCACTGATCCCAGTTATGGATGCTCAGACTAAGGAGATCATTCGCATTGACAGACTGGCAACGGGAGGCAAGGGTGACGGCATGACTGGCAAGACTCACGCCAAGAAAGTTCTGGATCACTGCAGGACCGCCGAATATGTTCCCGAGCTCCTCGCAGAAGGTACACGACAGGATCTGAAGCCGCTGAATGTACAACAGCCGGAAGGCACATCCTTCACGGTCACCGATGACTCGCTCATTGAATGGCAGAAGTGGAGATTCAGAGTGACGTTCAATCCTCGAGAGGGCGCTGTCATCCACGATGTCTGGTATGACGGACGAAGCATGTTCTACAGACTTGCTGTCAGCGAGATGACGGTACCGTACGCAGATGCTCGCGCCCCGTTTCAAAGAAAACAAGCCTTTGATTTTGGTGACGGTGGTGCTGGAAATTGTGCCAATAATCTTTCTCTTGGCTGCGATTGTCTGGGCGTCATCAAGTATTTCGACGGCGTGCTCGTCTCAGGTGACAGCGAAATCAAGCAGTCGCCAAATGTCATCTGCCTCCACGAACAAGATAATGGGATCGGCTGGAAACACACCAATTGGCGAACCGGCCGAGCTGTTGTCACCCGGAACCGCGAGCTCGTTGTCCAATTCATCATCACCCTTGCCAACTACGAATACATCTTTGCGTACAAATTCAACCAGTCCGGCGGCATCGACATCGAGACTCGCGCGACTGGAATCGTCTCCTGCGTCAACATCGATGCCGGAAAAGTATCAGATTACGGTAACGTTGTCAGTCCCGGCGTTCTCGCTCAGAACCATCAACACATATTCGCAGTCCGAATTGACCCAGCAATCGACGGTCACAAGAATACAGTCATACAAGAAGAATCGCTCCCAGTGCCCATGAACCCAGAGACAAACCCAAGAGGAAATTATTACGAAGTAGTGAAGACACCTATCTCAACCTCAAGTTGGGCAGATGCCGAGCCTCGTAACAACCGCGTCTTCAAAATCGTAAACGAGTCCAAGAAGAACCCAATCAGTCAGCGACCAGTCGGCTTCAAACTTGTCCCACCAGCAACACAACTCCTCCTCGCAGATCCAAACAGCGTTCAAGCTTCGCGAGCATCGTTTGCTCAGCACCACCTTTGGGTGACAAAATACAAAGACGACGAGCTCTACGCAGGGGGCCGATACACACTTCAGTCGCGGAAAGAGATCGGCGGTGTGGCAGACGCTGTAGCAAGGAAAGAGAACGTGCAAGATGAAGATGTCGTGGTGTGGTCGGTCTTTGGTCTGACGCATAATCCAAGAGTTGAAGACTGGCCTGTGATGCCTGTGGAAATTCATCAGATCAACCTGAGACCGGCAGATTTCTTTGAGGCGAATCCGAGTATCGACGTGCCATCGAACAGGAATTTGGAGAGCAAGCTTGCTATCAGGAATGGGGAGCAGGTTAATGGGAATGGTTGTTGCAATGGGAATGGCGTGAATGGGCATTGAGTATCGCGTAGTCGTACTGAGCTCAATCCATGAATATAGTCACTTCTTCTTAGCCGCAGACTCCCGCCAGCCAGGCCCAAGGCTGTACCTTCTAGTTCGCGGCACCCTCAATCACCTTGGATTTGATCCAGCGAATGGAGCATATCACGAACACGTTTGGTGGGTTTCGCTGTCGCACACGACTCTGCCGTACACTTCGAGCAGTGGTCGTCTTGTCGCAGACAGTAGTCTCGGTTCGGACATCTAGCATGGAGTTCGTTCGGTTGCTTGAAACAGCACCTTGCCGGGCGCTGTGGCCTACGGTGGTCTCATGTCTCCGAGCTTGATACGATCTACGTTGGCACCAGACTGGCCTGTATTCCATCTACATTCCAGCTCGAGGACAAGATAAAGCAACTCGGTAAGACATTTTCCTTACAAGGAGCTATTGACAATGAGCCATTCATCCGACCATACCTTACTAAAGAGGACGTGGCATACTTGATATACCATGACACTCTTGACAGTCTTCAGAATGGCCCAGCAGACGATATGCCAGTCCATCTCCACCATCTGGCCATGTGCGTATTCTTGACAGTAGGGCCAAGGCCTGGCAGCCTCTTCGGTGACAGGATCAGCGAGGACCGCATCAAGCTTAGCGATGTGCAGATCTGGCATGCCAAACAGCTGGGAAAATTCCATTGCACGATCACGATCAGACGACTGAAAGGCAAGAATAACAGCGTTACGCCTGCCAGGTACCTTCCTCTTTCATTTCGAACCCAGCCAGCCAGCTGTGCTTGTCAGTACCAGAGCGAATCATCGCACATCTTCTTGACGAAGGTTGTCTGGAAAAGTACGTCTGTTAGCAACAGATGATGGATCCGCACTTTGATCATCCCCATGAGATCAAGATCAAGAAAGAATCCTTCGATCGCTATCTTTTTCTTTCGGACATGTTCCGGAGATTCAACTCTTATCTGCAACAACGGGAGATTGCATTCGGCATGAATCCATTTTGGCGAGGCGCTGACACAGATCGAGGATCCCATGGACTTTCGCTCAACCCAGATGGTCGCACATCACAGTATCGGCGGTAATGTTTACGACAAGCATTACAATCGCGGTACTGGCCGATTGGACCTTACCGGAGCAGTCGTCGACGGAGAGAAGGACAAGTTGCTCGGCGAGGAAAACACACATAGCTCATTTCATCCTAATTGTATCGTGCGCGTCGACCATGGAATCGCCATAAGGGACCATCCACAAGAGCTGAACGGCTGGACGGCATTTATGATCTTGCAGGGACCATAACGTCGTCCAATGCGGAGAAGTATTGGAAGAAAGTCCTTGTCGCAATCTGGCCAGTATTCGGGGAGGCCGTAGCCATGAACAACTCCGCCATGCAGCACGAGCACAGGCCCATAGGTCGCAGACAGCAGTCTGCTCTCGAGCACCCAGCGCAGAGCGTGCGAGTTGCTGCTTATGTATAACCTCTTCATAGAGGTATTAAGAAACAGCTACATGCCAAATTCCGGGCATCTGAGGTATTTACTGTGATTGGCGAGAAGGGAATGGACTTTGGCTCCGTCAGTATGGGTCGCATTGATACCCGCGTCCCTGATTAGGATTAAGAGCAAGCAGCTCAGTAAGACGTTTTTGTGGTAGAGAAGGATCAACATCAAGCTAATTCTTCCAACCAGAACTTACTAAAGAGCATTTGGCATACCTGATACACTACAACGCTCTCGAGGGCAGGAACCCGAAAGGTGACGTGGAGAATGAGTGTCAAAGGGCCAGAGTTCAGGGCTCCGGCCTGTTCCCCTACACAGATACGTATGACGAGTTAAGATCGCTCAAATCCCGAGTGTGTGGGAGGTTTCAGGTTGAGTTCTGCATAACGTGATATCATGTAGCAGAATGCTTCACTTCGTAAGGAACTTCTTCAGTAAGCCATGCTCGCGTAGAAAAGCACGAGAATTGGTTTGTCTTAACTTGGAGATTTCAGCCACCAACCAAGCCCCTGGCTCCTGTGCAATTGATCAGTTGTCGTCCGACGAAGTTCCTTCGCATCGATCTATTCCTTAGCCCTGATCCTCAACAAGCACTGTCTTCTCCAGTCCTTCTCTCCATGCAAAGTACTCAGACTTCGAATCCGGCTGCCGCAAACGATTCATGATCTCGCCCATAGGCATCGACGGCAGAATCCCCATGTGACGAGGCGAATTGACATCACAGACATTGACATCTGTAGGCGGGTACGTAGCATACATTTTGCGCCAAGACGCGCTTGGATATGCCAGTGCCAAGTTGGTATCGTGAGTTCGAACAACAGGCAAGCAGACGTTGGTTGCGACGAATGGACGTGTATTCTGTCCAGGCTGGCGGTGATATAGATATCCTTTCTGATGCATCCAGTCTCGCCAATATTCGTCTTTGTACAGCATTATCGCCTCGAGCCGCTGATAGTCGCCTTCTGGACTATAGAGCTCCCCGAACCACGTGTAAACGCGCCGGTCCATCCACGGCTTGATGTCCTCGCGCTCAAACATTCTCTCGATCAGCGGATTCAGTCGTCGCACCGGGTCATTTTGGTCTTGTGGGCCTGGCTCGGACTCTAAGAAGAGCGCTCGGCGGACTTGCTTGGAGCACACTACGGCATCTCGAAATTGAGCGCTGACTCGCTGGACGAGAAGAAGGTCGAGTGTCGGCAGATGAAGAAGTATCTGCTCGAGCAGTTCTGGCACAGTGAATGTCCTGGCCGCAGCAGAACCATCTATTTCAGCGTTCTTCGCGTCAATGGTGCAGCCTTCGGTGAGCGACATCGCGTCACCACCCTGTGTGTCCTGGCGAGATTCGTCGGTTATAGTCGCTATTGGCTTGGCTGCGCCAGCAGTCGTTGTAGAACGGCCACAGGAAGGACTACGCATTGGAGCTCGATCGCACGTCGTGTCGGTCGCTTTCGCAATCGTGCGAGGTGATGCTGATTTCCTTATGGTGGCGGCGGTGTCAAGGTTTGCTTCGATTTTAGGACGTTCGGAGGATGGGCGATCGAGGGTGACCGTTGCAGCAACCTGGTGACCCGATGTTGCCGTTGTCGCGGGGATGGGCGATCATATGTTGCGACTTGGTGTGCAGCCACAGCGACCGACTACATGGAATGGAAAAGACGAAGTAGCCTAACGTCATACTTGCCGTCACGGGCCGCTCCTTCTCACATGCAAGTGCGCTCAGGGCGTCACAGTCCGGTCAATCTTGAATCTCTTTCGTTCACTCTCCGCATCGACATCGTAGCCGAATCTCTCCAATTCTTCCCAGACTGCAGGATATTTGTCCTTCGCCCACTCCTCGATCTCAGCTTGCTTTGAATCGCTTTGTCCGCCATCATACAAACTTCCAAGTAGAAACGCGTCGACCTCGAGCTCGTTACTGGCTTCGGCTTCCTCGATGGTCTTAAACGCAAGCTCGTTGTCGCCATTGCCAGCTAAAGCTGCTGCGTATGAAGCCCACATACTCTGATCGAGATCAAGATTCATCTTTCGTAGTCTTTCCCACAACTCCTTTGCTTTGAGGTCTCCAAAAGGAGCCTTCTCGCAGGCTCGAAGTGCAATGTGAATGCTGTTGAAAGTCGGGCCTTCTTTGCTGGAAACAATATCGTTCCAGAAATTGATTGCCTTTCGCGGCTGGCCACATGCGGTATACGCGATGATAAGCGCATTGGTGAGATATGTGTTGCCATCGATGTTGAAGTCCAGCTTGAGCTGATTGTGAATGACCTCCAAACTCTCAAGATCTCGAAGCTTTGCAGATCCTAGGAACGCGGCCACATAGGTGTCCACAGTAGGCATGGTGTCGGTCCGACTGTGTTTTCGCATCTCTTGGAAGACATTGACTGCCATGTCCGGTCGCTCTCGGGCAAAGAAATTCTTCATGATGTCTGTGCGTGGTTCTCGGGGCGTCTCTTCGAAAATTTTGTAGATTACCGAATAAGCATCCCATGAACGAGAGGTTGGCGTGCTTGGATCCAAACAGAAAGCAAGAACTGCATCTCTGATTTGGCCTCTGTCAGCTGCAGAATAGTGGTATGCATGGGTATTGAGCAGATCCACAACATCATGTATTTCGTCGCGGTTGAGATGCAATAGAGCTAGGGTTGAGACAGTTTCTGGCTCAAAACGTGCTCGTCTGTCTGAGAGGTCCATGGCAACATTCATGATGGTGTCAAAGTCGTGCCGCTTCCCCTTGCATAAAGCCACAATGAGTCTATTGACCGTGGGCAAGTCTTTGTCGGACGAGATATCCATTGATTGAAGGTTCTTGTAGGCAATCAGGGCGCCGTCCACATCATTGATCTTCAGTCGGTATTCCATTTGAAGTTGATACGTGTGGGCGTCAGGCTCTATTCCCTTCGATTGGCCCAAAGCAATGAATCGTTCGGCCAGATATGGGTCAGACTTGGAGGTGGCGTATTCGACTAGCTTGTTGATTGTGACAACATCAGGTAGCCTCCACTGCTCCGGGTCCGAGATCTCCTCATTCATCTTCTCCATCACGCCAAACATGCGACCTATCTCATCTGCACCCTTTCCAGTCCCAGCAGCCCAGACAAATATAGCATCCCAGACACTTTTCGGCGGAATGCCAGTCGTTGCTTGTCGCACAGCTTGGTGGCCAAACTCGAATTCATCATTTTCCAGACACCATTGAAGCACGCGATGCAGATCCATCCCCATGGTTTTGGCAGTCTTGCGGTCCAGACTTCTCGACTGGCAGCTGCGCCAGAGCTCTGCAAACCACGATCTAATATCATCTAGTCGGCTCCGATTTATTGAAAGGCGCAGCATGACCGAGGCAATCCGATAATCTTGCTGATTGAACCAAGTACGTTCTCGCAACATGCGAAGTGTTTCGAGTGCCCGAGGCTCATCATCTTCAAGCACAAATCCTTTGAGGACTTGAATCCACATGCCTGGAATTGGGCCGTCACTGCTCCCGGCTGTCATGGCTCGATCACTTCTTTCGTCATCCAAAGCAACAGGCTCCTCAACCTCAGGACCGAAGTGATCGCCCTCGATATCGATCGTAATCTGCCTCGCTTCGATGGTCCGTCCCAGATGCGCAAGCATGCCGACATAGTTGTAGTTAAGAATACGGTAGACGGTCTTTGACTGCTTAGGCGTAATGGCAATGACATATTTCAGGAACTCCAAGTGAGCCAACAATGGCGATGTCCTACTCCAGCTTAATACTTTGGACAAGCAAGAAGTTTCAAATCTAGTCAGGTGTTGGAAGCCAGCCGCGCCACTGTCAAGCCCATTCAGAGATGACTCGGACAAGAAGCGCAGAGCACGTAGCGCCAGTTCTGCCTGGGTATCACTCATGGCTTGCTTCTTCTTCTCCTTGTGTCTGATGAACAGTCTCAAAGCTTCTTGAATATCTTCTGGAGGTGGAAGGCGGGCTCGCATTCTCTGCAGCTTTGCAAGTTGCATCATATCCTCTATGCCGGGATCGATATCTGCTTCCTTCGCATTGCTCTTTTTGGCGCCAAACATGCCAAAGTTGAGGAAGCTTCGATGCTGCTGACGAGCAATGTTGCGCGCGCCATTATGTCGTAATGGACGTAAAGGGTTCTGTATCGATCGTCTGGTCGTGCTATATACCTGTCGTCTCAGGCAATCTCTGTGTAGAATCGGCTCGTTGGCAAGTATCCGCCGGAAAATGTGGCGAGTTAAGTGAGAAGGCATTGTTGCGATTGTCGATTATTGCATTCCATGTGTGCAAAGCATTTCACGCCATGACTAGTCCCGGCGATTCTGGTGATTATGTACAGCGAGTGGCATACGCAAGAGCTCTGTCTATGATGGAGTAAAGGTCGAGACATAGGTACATGCATGAGATCTTGGCATTGCCGCTCCGCCGCAGAGCATCGACCTCCATCACTACGCTGCTTCAATGGGACACTCATATCTGTACCGTCGGAACACAGCAACGATGTCGCTCGAACACGCATTCACGCGACTGTCCATCAAACCGTCTCCAATATGTCGTCAATGCCGTCGAAGTCTAGCGACAAGCTCGCGACAGCAACAGCAGAATCGGCACCAAAGCGCGACTGCAGCATTCGCTGGTAATTCTTCTATCTCTCTGCCATTGAGATATAGCAGATCCATACTGATCGAGTCCAGATCTCCTACAAAGCAATCGCAACCAGGCACAGACTCAGACTGCCGCACGAACACCCGCATCAGCTTCACCCTCCTCCCCTCAAGGCCCGCTCGGAGCCAGCGCATCGACAGCCTCCCCCAAAGCTCCTTCCCCAACATCGACGGCCGGCTGGAGTATGATGCAAGACGCCGTCAAGACCGCAACTCAAGCCCGCAAGGAAGCTGCGCAGCGGCAAATGCTCCTCGACCAAGAACGCGGCTGGAACCGCCAAGACCTCGAACGACAGGCCTCCCACCGTCGCTGGAAAGCTGGCGATGTATACGCGCCGCACGATCTGACTGGCGTCGAAATGGCGAAATGGAAGAAGCTGCGACGGAAGCCGAAACCTCGCTACGATGTGATTGATCGGTTGGGACTGAATCCCCTGGATCACTATAAGAATTTCTCCATTATGAGCGAATATATGACCGAGATGGGCAGAATTAAGCATAGCAATGATACCAACCTGAGGCCGGTGAATCAGAGAAAAATGGCCAAGGCGATCAGAAGAGCTGTGGGTTTGGGCATATTGATGCCGGGTACGCATAGACATCCAGAGATTTTGAGGATTGACATGAATCGAGGGAGGCAGTAGAGGAAGAGGTGATAGCGTTCGAATTGTATGATATTGTCCTCACGTCAGAGGAGCCATGAGCCATTGCTCTTGTGCCAATGTGACGCCCCTCTTCAGTGTGTCTCCCAAGGATCACTTCTGGTCGATCTACTCCTTCGAGTCGCCAGATCCTTCGAGTCGCGGCGCACGACTCTCCCGCAGGAATTCCATCATATCGAACTCGAAGGCGCTGGCGGGCACAATACCATATGCATCCCCGAGCTTGACTAGCCAGGTCCTCCCTCTCTTGCCATAAATCTCAACAACATCACCTTTTGAGACCGCCAAGTGGTCCTTCATCTTCACCTTGACATTGTATCTGGCTGTCCTATTTGTCTTGGTCGAGATAGCTTTCTCGAGTAGACCACGTTTCGAGATCCATGCGGTCTCGCCCAGCTCATACTCACAAATGCCGGTCACTTTGGTGCAATAATTCGAATTCTCATCCTCTACCCCAACCAGGACGAGCTCTCCTTCGCGCAGGTATCCTTGGCCGGACATGCTCTTCCATGAGTAGGCATATTTGGCACGATATATTCCGGTGCCAAAGTTCCTCGCGGTGCCGTCTTGCTCCATCATGCCATCTCTATTCGGAATGTCGACGGTGTTGCTGGTCAATCGGGTGCTACGAGCTTTTGCATCGGCTATGAGTTTTGACAATCCGCCACAATCGGCGCGCACTGTCGGCATCGAAGGGCTGTATACTGCGCCATGTTCTGCGACGGGCGCTGGCTGGCAAACAGAATCGTCTTCCGCAACCAAAGGGCGCCGGGTTTGAGCTTTACGTGGTATCTGCAACCGTGAAGATGATGGCTCAGGTTGATTGATCTCTTTGGGAGCCAAAGCCGGTATTTCAGGAATTCCTTTCTCTAGAGGCCTTGGAACTGCATCTCGTACAACACTTAGCCGACTTCGAGCCTGTGGAGGACATACTTCACTGGTCGCGTTTCTTAGCTCAGGTTGATCGATCCCTTGTGCAGCCAAAGTCGGTATTTCAGGAATTCTTCTCTCTGCAGGCCTTGGAACTGCATCTCGTGCCAGACTTAGCCGACTTCGAGCCTTAGGAGGACATGATCCACCGACCGGGTCTCTTTGCACCACAGGCACTTCCTGAGGTGCTGTGCTCGCGACGACTGTGAAACGCTCGCCGATACACGTGCCATTAAAAGTGCAGTGTGAAAACTGATAGACTTCTGCAGCGTAGCTATCTCCGCAGTGCTGTCTTGCATATCCCTTCGCGACGTTGCTATCGTATACTGTTCTGGCTACAGCTTTTGGCCACTGTTCTGGCTCCATTGAAGGTCTGATAAACCATTACCAGACGTCGCGAGTGAGGTTTACAAGAAAACTCTTGATGCCGGGGCCGCATTTGCCTTGCTGACGACCGAGCTATTTTCGTCGAGAGGCCGCAGTATGGCGTTTCTCGGCGCAGACAGCTCGTGTAACGTAGCTGACAGTCTTGGGTGAGTTCAAGAATTGCATGCTTTGTTAATATCATCGAAGTATTGCTGGTCATAAGAACGGGACTCGCATTCTACCACGTTAGATCAGCATACAATCCCTCGACTCTTCAGACATGTCTCGAAGGGCCAGGAGAGTCGAGCTTAAGGAATATCAGGATGACCTTCAAAACAGCCATAGGAGAACTGAAGAAACAGTCCTGGATGTCAGCTCCTCAGCATCGAAGCTCGATACCTCTGAACAGACAACGTAAGCCTCGCTTGGGTCATGTACTTCAGTCGATCATCGCGGTCATTCCGCGTCGCGGTAGCCGTGGAGTGCCGTCCCTGAGGAGTGAAGGCGCGAATGGTGTAGAGGGACACAGAGAGTCGAGGAATGTGAAGACCAGAGTGAAGCGCGAAGCCTTGCGTTCTAAGCCAATCACACGCAGACGATTTGGTGGCACGAGGGCCGATGCGCATGTGACTGTCTTGGCGCATAACATCAAGTCTTCCTCGCATCCAAAGACATGTTCTAGACCTCGACGTCACTTCTTGCTTCAATATGGATTTTCTCGGTATGTCTCAGCACCCCTCGCACATCTCCCATGCATATCTTCGCCGGGCTCCACTCAGCGAGCGCCGCGGCCATGTTCCCCAATCTTTGGGGTCTCATCGGTGCCGACTATATGATCACGACAAGCAGCGGCGAGAAACGGTATTGATTGAAGGCGGCGACTTCAAGTCGTGGGCAGCGACGACGGACGCGGACCTGAAGGATGCCAATTGCGGCGCGCACGCCTCTCAGCAATCACCACTTCAAGTTCGAGAGCCACATCGTCGCAGCACCAGGCGATCTCGGAAAAGATATGCTGCATGCTTCATACTGAGCCGCGTCTGTAGCAGCATCCGATGTCGAATCCCAGTCACAGCCCTGGACGAACCGCAGCTCATGTGGACGGCAATTGAAGCGTTGGCTAAGCCGTTCAAGCTCACTGCCTTGCCAGCTGAACTCAGGAACCAAATCTATCGCGAGGTTCTAGAGCCTGTGCGTCGGGTGAGCATCACGCAGTGGTCCCGTTATCAGAGTGCGACGCCAAGTCTTATGCACGCCTGCCAGCAAATCCGCTCCGAGTGTGCATTCATTCACTATGCGGAAACCGCGTTTACCGGGCATACACTCATACGCTATGGCACCCACTCCGGAAAACCAGTTCTGACAGACGGCATGGTCCGAAATTGGATCATGGACGTCGCACAGCCTTTCTGGAGGCACCTGCGCCACTTCAGCATCGCGATCATAGAGAATATAGGAGGTTACGTGAACTCATTCAACCTTGAGCTGCATTACGATGACGGCGAAGGAGAGGGAAGACTGGTGGCTATCCTGCCTCAAGATCTGAACGAGGACTGGAAGTCGAAGATCTTCGACCATATCAAGGATATCAACAAGGCAGCGGACGCGGGAGGATGGGCCGGAGGCGAGAGGATTGTGGGTGCGATCATGACAAGGAGGGAGGTTTGGATGCCACGCCAGTACGCAGAGTTAGACTAAGCAAAGCGACGATAAGGCGGCCGGACTAATCTGAGAGTTGCGAATACTGCGCATTGTCGAACTGCGTCCGTCGAATGAACGAGACATGGGCGAACAGCAGAGCCACTGGTGTACCTGACTGGGATAAGGCATTGGTGATGGATAGATCGCAAAGCAGCGATTCAAACCATTGTTTGTAAACTTGCTGCTCTAAGACACCAGAAACCTATTCATCGAATCAGTACAAAAGCCATCATTTTCTTTTGTTCCAGCACCAATTTCCATGTCCTGATCAGTCAGGCTCTTTAACTTAGCACGCGGCCCTCGCTAGACATGAGGTGCCGCACTGAGGCGATCGTAGTAGGCGTAAAACTGATGGTTGATGATGGACATGCGGGAGTGAAGTCGGATGAAGCGCAGAAGCGTGAGCTACTCCTTCTCGTCTTGGCGCTTCAAGTGAACCTCGGCAAGCACCACCTCAAGATGAGGGCCATCATGCACATCATTACCGACGAGTCAACAACAAGATGTGATAACCTCTTCCATTCAGAGTAATCTTGGACATCCAGGTAAATATGGCAGACTCAAAAAGCAAAGACCAATCCCAAAAAGCAGCTCAAAGAGCTTCCCAACTCTCAGGACATCTAGAAGGCAGCCAACAGAATGACCAAACACAGAAACCCAACACAGGCCGCAGAAGGCGAAAGCAGAAGAAAGAGGACGAACTCCCAGCTGACTACAGCGATATCCTGGGACAATTGCAAAAGTTGAAAGATATCGCCGACACTCCAGATCAGTCCCGTCGAGGATATGTTCGACAAAAGCAAGATGGCAAACTCTGGGTTCGCGAAAGGGTTCAAAAACTTCTCGACAAAGACTCATTCCAGGAAATCGGCGGCGCAACAGGCCATGTAACTTGGAAGCAACTAGGTGGCGAGAGAGAAGAAGTCGAATCCTTTCTCCCGCATAACAATGTTCAAGGCTACGGACGTGTGAACGGTAGACAAATTGTCTTCACAGCTGATGATTTTACGATCAGAGCTGGTCATGCTGATGGAAATCTCATGGCGAAGACACTGTATACTGAGAAATTGGCAATACAGATGAAGATCCCAATGATCAAGCTGACCGATGGGTCTTCTGGAGGTGGGTCGGTGAGCACGATTGAGAAAACTGGGTTCTCTTATGTGCCGCCCATGCAAGGTTTCGATATTGTGACGAAGCAATTGAATATGGGTATTCCGAATTTGGGTGCTGTTTGTGGACCTGCGATTGGACTTGGAGCTGCGCGAGTGGTGTCTTGCCATTTCTCGGTCATGGCTGCGAACGTAGGAAGTCTGTTCAACGCTGGACCGCAGGTCGTGAAGAATGCTACTTTTGAAGAGGGTTTGAGCTTTACAGACCTGGGAGGACCAGCGATGCATTGTACGAATGGAACGATCGACAACTTGGCGAGAGATGAGGAGGAATGCTTTCAGCAGATCAGGCAAGTGCTTGGGTACTTACCGAACTGTGGAACGGATGTGCCGCCTGTCGTTGTTTGTGAAGATCCAGTGCAGCGGGAGGATGTTTCGTTGAGGTCCATCATTCCGAGAAAGAGGGAACGAATGTACAATCCAAGGACGGTAATCAGAACGGTCGTCGACAAGGACTCATTCTTCGAAATTGGAGCGCTCTGGGGTCGAACAGCCATTATTGGCCTGGCACGACTGGGAGGCAGGCCTGTTGGAATCCTTTCGAACAATGCAGAGATCTCGACTGGAGCTATAGACGCTGCTGGCAGTCAGAAGCTCACACGACATCTGAAGTTCTGCGATGTCTTCAATCTTCCAATCCTGCAGTTCGTCGATGTTCCGGGCTATGCTGTGGGCACCGTCGCGGAGCGAACAGCGACCATGAGGTGGGGCGTTGAGCTCACAAAAGCATACTACACGACGACTGTCCCGTTGTTCAGCGTCATCATCAGGAAGACGTATGGTGTAGCTGGCGGCGTAATGGTCGATTGCCGAGATCCAAATATGCGTGTGGCATGGCCCTCGGGCGAATGGGGTAGCCTGCCGCTGGACGGAGGTATAGACGTTGGGCATTCCCACGAGCTCCGACAGATTGAGAAGGAGAAGGGAGTAGAGGCAAGGAAGGCAAGATACTTAGAGCTGCAAACAATGTACAGGCGGCTGATGAATCCCGTTCGAACTGCAAACCACTTTAGCATAGAGGAGATCATTGATCCGGCCAAGACGAGACAAGTTGTATCCGAGTGGTGCAGGATGGCTTACGAAGCCCAGCTACCGCAGAGAGTGCTGGAAAGAGTTTGCGGCAAACTGCAGCCGCTTTATGCGTAGATAACAGCTCCAAAGAACTTCTGCAACTGCTTGCTGTCTGTCAAGTCAAGGTTCGAGCTGGTACTTGATCAAGGACTCGCGGACCTCAGCATTCGATCAGGCACTGCATCATTTGTGGCTATTTGCTTTCGGTTTACGTGCTGTGTTCTCGGGTGGCTGTAGAAGAATGTAGTTCGCTGGCACAAACCCGTATGCGCCACGGAAGCCAACCAACGTCCAGTCAGGATTGCGCACATCGAACACTTCCAATGTGTCACCCTCACTTATGGACAGCTCTTCATCAGTCTGACGTCGGTAGTCGAAGTTGGCAATCGCTTTTTGGTGTGGTTCCAGCTGAGAGACGTAGCTCGAAGGAACAACGCCATCCGGTTCTTTCGCAATATCAAGCTCCAGCTCCGAAAGAAGTTTCTGACAATGCCACCATTCGCTTGAGGTCGTTTTGTCCAGCACAAGGAGTACATCGCCCTCCACTACCTGCAGTTCGTCACGTCCCTGAGAGTGGAAATCAAAGTCAACTCTCACCACGTCAACGAACTTGCCTCGTTCAGCGACCTTTTTGACCTCATCGACCCTTTTGGATTCAGCAAGTTTTCTGGACTCTGCTCTGTCAGGTTCGGCTGCAGCTGGAAAGCTGTGAGAAAATGGTGTTTCCGAGCCATAGAAGTTATATATTATGTTGCCATAATGATTGCCATTGTGCTGGCGTGCATGGTCTCTGGCGGTGGCAAACTCGTGGCTCCAATTTAGGTCTCCATGAACGACATCACCAGGTACTTTCTCGTTATCTGGCATTGAAGTGACATGAATGTTGTTGGGTCAGAGTCGTGCTGGATCGCAAGAGCAGTGCAGGGAAACGCAAAAGGGCCCAAATTTAATACCGCATGCACGGACTTTTGACCCCCACGCTCGTTGCGATAGCAACCTGCTACAAGAACACAGAGGTAGGTGAATGAATTGGACGAGATTTACGACATATACGTCATTTTTGACACACATTCATTCGCAACGCTTTTGAAAACAAAGATACTAATAGCCTCCGGCGGAAGGGGCCTATGTCTCGCGCAGAATGGCACCCCTGCGCCTCGAGCATACCTTACGGTCGGAGGGGGAGGGCAGAGGGCGGAGCGGACAAAAATGGCGACAGCGAGGTCAAATTTCTCGGCCAAAATGCCGAAAAGGGACCCCTGCGCGAAATATATATACCACGTCTGCAATATATATTATCCTACGCGTCAAAATTAGCGGTAAACAGAGGGAGGGACGGTACTTACGACAGCGAGGTTAATGTAGGAAGAAGAAAGAACGCGACCAGAAGATGTATATATATATGCCGAGAAGTAAACAAACATTAAACAAACATCCTGTTTAGGAACGCTAGTCGTGCGGTATTAAATGTGGCTCCCGCAAAAGAGGAGCTGGGATTAGTGCCAAGACTCGCTATCACAAATCAGGCAAGGCGCACTTTCCAGCGCACGCAACCTCAAATCTGCTCCCGGCTTCAAACAACTCTTTCCTGGAGTATCAGGGACAACACCTGCATTGCAACAGACAACACCGCCGCAATGCCTACCAGACTCACCAAGACCCGCAAGCAGTGAGTGCTCTCCCTTACGATGCGCGCAAATCTGGTCGCCCAGCAGGACTTCCAATTTGCGCCGCACCCGTCCACTTTGGCAACGACAAATTACTGACATCGCATCTCTACAGCCGCGGTCATGTCTCTGCCGGTCACGGTCGTGTTGGCAAGCACCGAAAGCACCCCGGTGGTCGTGGTCTTGCCGGTGGTCAGCACCACCACCGAACCAACATGGACAAGTACCACCCAGGTTACTTCGGAAAGGTTGGTATGAGATACTTCCACAAGCTCCAGAACCAGTTCTGGAAGCCAGTCATCAACCTCGACAAGGTGAGCACATAAAACATTGAGGGTATCGCAAACATTTCTGATGGAAAATCTAGCTTTGGGCGCTCGTCCCACAAGAGCAGCGCGAGAAGTACCTCGCTGGCGGCAGCAAGGACACCGCTCCAGTCCTCGACCTCCTCCCACTCGGCTACAGTAAGGTCCTCGGTAAGGGCCGCATCCCAGAGGTCCCACTCATTGTCCGCGCCCGCTACTTCTCCAAAGACGCCGAGCGCAAGATCAAGGAGGCTGGTGGTGTTGTTCAGCTCGTCGCATAAGCGCGCGACGCTACGCATTCTTGATGAGATGGTTGCATGACCGGCGTTTTGCAAAGAGACGACTGGAAAAAGTCATGAAAGAGTCTGGCGTCACGGGAGCCTGCCCTTTGATTGGCGGCGTGGGATGATACCATAACCTCTTCAGCGTGGTAGCTGAGAGATGCCTTTGCGCACGTCGTACCATGGACAAATGCAAGCATCTCTGAACAAACCTTCTGACGTCCTTGTATGAGGATGAGCTGTTCCTTTTCTTTTCTGCATGTTTCATGCTCTATGATTCGTGCCCTGGCGATCGCCAGTCTGCTGATGCGCAGATGTAGGCCTTGAGAGCGCTTGCAGTGCCGGATTGGCAATTCATGACGAGCTTCAAGCTGGATGCATGCACAGAATCTTTGCTCGACAGGTAGGTCATTCTTCATGCTCAACACAACATGTATTTTGCAAGCCAGCGCCGATCTGGGCGCTCATTCGCGACTGGATTACTTGCTCGTCCTATATCTGTATCAGATACACCTACCCGATTTACTTCATGGCACATTGCTCTTTCTCCACAAGATCTGACCACGACCATACCTGCCATATTACCTAATGGCAATTCTCTCATAACCATTGAAGCATTTGGTCGGAACCTCGAGCTCGGCGTCTGCACCAACCTAATTCCGCATTGATTAATAAAATCCTAGTCATGTCTGTCCTCAAGTCCTTCGATATTGTGGTCGTAGCCGACTCATACCAGGCATCACACTATTGGGGCAAGCGCAAGTTCACCGGCTTCAAATACTCGCACAACGAACTTCTTCAGGGAGACCAAGAGCTTTATCGCGTCACTTGCAGCACAGACAGTAAGCAGACGTTCTTTTGCAGCGTCGTCATCCATCCCAGGGCAGACTTGACATAATCGCCGTATCTGCGGCGACTGATCAACTCTCCAGAGAGGAATTACTTTACCGATAAACCCATCACGAGCCTTTTCAGCGCATCTGATCTTGATCACCCACCTTGTCTCTACACTTCGGGCAAATATCTCGACCGCGATGAGGTCTTACAGGCTGGAAGTCGTCGACCACAGCGACTAAAAGCTCGTCACATTGACAGCCAATATGAGATCAAAAGTGGAAGTGACAATGTCTGGATCGGTTTCAACTGGCAAGGCATACGGTTCTATTGGGAACAATGCGATGGAACACTGGATGAGGCGATTACCAGAGGCGTGAAACAGTGGCCGTGTAAGTCAGTCAGCTCTTGTCTTTCTGTCTGATGTGCAGAGCTCCAAAGCCTGTGAATACGCAGGTTGCAGCCTGGCTATGATGGTTCTCTGGACCCACAGAATACTCTCCTGACTGACGCTCTCGACTTTGTCTTAGTTGGGCATAAGGAATATAAACATCCTACAATAACACCGGGCCGCCATACGAGATACGACAGGGATGCTCACTACAAGCTCGTTCCGATGGACACCCCCAACGTTGCTTACGCAGTGTATATCAGTAAAGAAACCAACCTCGTCTCGACGGACACATGGCACGTCGGAGAGCTTGACAGCAAGAAATGCGGCATGCAAAAAAGGAAAGGTCTTGGCAGAATTGATTTCTTCGCGCCGATGGGCCCAGAACTGGAGCAATTGAGCCTCATTGTGCTATTCGGATGGCTCAAGCACATGGCTGAAATGTTCGCCAGCCAGGGTGGTGGTACTGGTGGAGGGGGAGGGGCAGCCAGCGGTGGAAGTGGTGGAGGAGGCGGCTGCGGTGGCGGCGGTGGCGGCGGAGGCGGTGGCTGTGGTGGAGGAGGAGGCACTTGTGGAGGTTAATTTATGGATTAGAGGCGATATGTCTGAGCGCGCCGCGATGTGACCATTAGCTGTCGGTTGGTCACATTGATATATACAGACCTCAAATCTACATCCTTCCCTGGACCATCTCGCCTGTCACTCCACCTCAAAGCTTCGCCTTCTCAGTCGTCAACTCCTCATCCAACTCACTGGTACAAAGAATACAAGTATCCCTCAGCGCCGGAACTCTATGCTTCTGATTAACCTCCTGATAATCCTCAGAACCCAACATATCCATGAAGTGTCGAATACTGGGATAATGCGCCAAAGCAATTTCATCCCAACCATACTTATCCTCATGAGGAGTCTTCTGATCCGGGACAACTTTGCCCACGATCTTGGCGTGACCGCCTCGTTTAGCTCCAATGGAATCACCGAAAGCTTTGCCATATCTCAAGTAAGAATCGTGAGCTTCTTTGCCTTGTTTGAAGGAGAGGAGATTCAACATGCTGACTGCGTGGTCTTGTGGGTGTGAGGAAGACCATTGCATGATTTCGTCTGTGAGCTCGAGGCCTTGGGCTGAGCGTGCTTTTCGAGGGTTGTCAAGGGAGCCAGTGAGTTTTGGAACGGATTCTGGAGATGGATGAAGGAGTTTCTGGTTCTTTCCTTCAAAGCCATTGATTAGGCTCTTGGGTACTCCGGCTGTGATTGTCCAGTGTCGATGAACCCAGTCTTGGCCAAGATAGATTTCAGGAATTGGTTTGTCGACCGGTAGGATGAGGAGAAGGTCCCATTTCTGGTTTAAGAGATGGGTGGAAAGCTTTTCGGGTTTGATGATCCATCTTACGACCTTTGCTGCGACGAGAGGTTTGACTGGGAATGACTTCAATGCTCGCAGGTACTTAGATGGCGAAGTTCCCGATGACAGGGCGATGAGGTGGACGGTCGCGAGAGGCATTTTTGTTGATATGTTCTTGGTTCTACGAATAATGATCGAGACTGTTTTACATCTTGCAAATAAGTTATTGGCGATCTGAGGTGCATGCAATGTCACCGAGGTGTTCGCAGTGACGTCCTCCATGTCACTCGGCAAAGCGTTTGTGGTTTGCCGAGACCCCTGTGACGATCATCTTCAGACCTCACCTTCGTAACTTCCACGCTCCTTCTCCATTACTCCGCCATTACATTGACTTCCAATTCCATCAAATCACAAATGACACGTACTACTCCTATGGACCTGGTTAGCAAAATGGATATATACGAGCAGGAGGCACTCACCAATGTCATCTTTTGTTTTGGACATTCCGGGTATCACTGAAACGATAAACGAGAACGCTGCACGTCAAATCCAAGGCTGAGGGCTAGTCTTGTCCTTGGATCATTCTTGCTGCGAACTGGCCTGCTCGACATAATCCCGGGCATGGAGCCAAGTCGCTCCACCTTCATTCCATACTCTAATGGAGTCTTGCGATCTTCTTTGGACATGGCCATTCCGGTCCGTGGCTGGAAGCTCGACCCTATCCTCTTCAGGAGCCGGTGAGGGCGCGCGTTGAATCTGCTGCTCCTCTTCTACTTCTGTTTGCGGCGTCAACGTCGATGGGATCATTGGTTGTGCAGTCCGTCTGCGAAAATGCCTTCGGAACGCTTTCGGTAGCACGCGTCGCGCGGGCACTGATGCCGATGCTGTTGCACACACAGGTCTTGGTGCCACTCTGGGTTCGAGATCTCCAACTCTTAAAGACTGGCTGTCGTGAGGCATTGATTTGTATGGCCGACCTACGAGGCTGCTCGGCCCGTTTGCCTCATCTTCCAAATCAGCCACGTCTGGCCTTTCCAGTAGACTGTCTAAGCTGCGTCTACTTGTCTGCTTTGTAGACTCTCTGCGGGCGGTCCAGGCTGAATCCTTCACGCCAGTCATCCTGGACGGAAATTTCTTCAGCGCGCTCATAGCGTTTCTGACGCTGGAAATGATCATGGAGTCTTTCCTCGACTTCCCGGCCTCTAGAACCTTTTGGGTATCCGCTTCTGGCGAACAACTCTCAGTTGCTATCTCGACCTCGTCGCATCTGGCCGTTTCTTCAATACCCGCCTCTGTCGGAAGCGCGTCTTTGCGCATAATGTCCGGCCTGGCTTCATTGCTATCGTTGCGAGACGTGAATAAAATGCCTGAAGCAGAGTGCATTGACTCCGCTCTGTATTTTGTGGCGCTCGAAGGACCCGAGATGGTGACTGGAACCGCAGGTGGTGCACGGCGAGGCTCTTTTCGAAGATTCTGAGATCGCTCCGTGGTTTGAGCAGCGGGGGCACTTTGCTCCAAGGCCATGGAATCCTGTTTGGATTCTTCCGGGCCACGATTTGAAGGCACAGGTGTACGTGCTTCGTCTTCGAAGCGCACTTTACGTCTCGGTGGCTCTGCAACTCGTGCTCGAATAGCCCAGTTCGAAGCATTGATCACGTCTTGCAGCCGCGCATTATGTTCAACATCAATGTCACACTGATCAGTCTTCATGGCACTTTTGCGAAGGGATATGGATATTACCGCACCTTCATCTGTACCATCATTCTTCACGTACATTGCGTGACGTTTGTTCTTCGCAGTGGAAGAGCTGATCTGCTGTTGTGCCAGTCTCTCCCAGATCGGCCGATGCGCATTACTTCGACTCTCAGCAAGTCCTGCATACGGCCTGACATTATTCTGAATCTGCCGCTCGGGTCTTGCTGGAGGCATCGGGACGGATCTCGGTTGCAGATGTCTGTCTCCATACGTCGGCCGAATATTTCGCGTTGTTGGATCTGATCTTGGAGCGAAAGGATCCGGGCGAGCATATCTTGGTGCGGCAGCTACTTTGTGCTTGTTGTGAATTCCATTCGTTGATGAAGCATGAGCATGCGTCGACTGCTGTCGCACATGCGCGGTCGACTCTCGCGGTCTCTGGCCAGCAACCGGGGCAACCACCGTCGCAGCAAAGACTCTATGGTCATTGGTTCCAGGTTGCTGACTTCTGTACTTGTTCGTGTTGGAAGTTCCTGTGTCGAGTTGCAGCCTCAAGTGCTCCATCTCCCTTTCGACACTTCTTCTGCGCAAGTCAACCTGCTCGGGTGTCGAACTGGTCGACGACGATCGAAGCCTGCTCTCCTTGGCATTCTTGACGTCCCTGTCAATGCTCGCCGCCAGTGAATTGCCTGTGGTAGAGACACTGTGTTTAGCTTGCACCGCAGGCTTGGAGATATTCACCGACTGCGGTGGTTTCTGCTTGGCTTTCCAAGCAGATGTGGGAGCGGCAAAGCTCGAGTACACATCGCTGCCATCTGCTTTATGCCTACCATGATGTAACTCATACTTGTACTGGGCCTCGGTGAGCTTTCTTCGCCTAGGCTGGACACTCAATGGATCTGGCATATCCCTGTAGTGGTGGCTGCTCTCCACACTCGACTCCTCGCTCTGCTGGAGCTCTCGCCTTTTGCCAGCCGCTTTGGCAGACATCTGGCTTGAATTCGAGCTAGAGCTAGATGGCCCTTGACCATTACTGCTGAATGAGTCTGTCTGTGGCTTCGCGGTGCTGTCAGATGCGATAGTCTGCGGATGCCACGACTCTGCTGCGGCTCGCAGATCTTTCACTCGTGCTTGTCGCTTTGGTCCATTTTGAGCAGAGCTGCCCGCATCCGAAACAGGATTTGTAGACACACCATTCGCGATCACGGTCCTGAGGCGCGCCATCTGATGGGTCCACGCCGGCGAGCTGACAGCCGGCATTGGGAAAGCATCGAGCAATAGCGAGATGTCTTGGCTATCGCGATTTGACCTCCCGGCATTTCTTGTCAGAGCAGCTGCTATCGCATGTAACCGCCGAGCTCCTTCGGTGGGATCGATTAAAGCTATCCGCAAAGCGGCCAGGAATTGCTCGACTTCCGCAGAATTTGCTGAATCAGTCGCATCCTGCTGCTGAACAACCTCAATATGCTGGGCTGAATCGTCCTGCTGGAGGAATGGTCGACCATCTTCGAGTTGCGAGGCATCACTTGGCTCTTGTCCCAGGTTCCGGGATGGTAGAGCTTCATCCTCCACCTCTTCAACGGTGGGCGATCTATGGTTGCGCCATGGGTTATTGCTTCCAAGTTCTCTCGGTGCGAGTACCTCAATGTTCCCTGGTGGATCGGAAAGAGTGGCGTCATCGTCTTCAGGAGACTCCAAGGCCGTCTGCCATGACTCTCGGCGCTGCAGAACTGGTCTGCTCGCTGAGGCGTGCATGAGTTGATCGAAAAAACCTGTCGGTGTCATTGTCGCATCTGCCGGAGCGCTGCGTGTATAGGTCGCGCCAACCGCCTTTCGAAAGGTCTCCCACTTGTCGCTGTCTTGACTTCGGCTGCTCCGTTGGCTCTTCACCATGCCGCAGGCTGCTGGTGCAACACTTGTGCGAGCTGTCCTGGATCAGGGCTTGCGCAGGTTCTAGGTCGCAGCAAGCTCGACTTGTGCGCAAATTTTGCATTGTGTGTGCGGCCACTTGTTCTCTAATTTACCGTGGTTGTCATTAAAGTCTCTCTGCCTCGCAAGACTGGCTGTTGGAGTGGCACCTGAGGTAAGTGAAAATCACGAGCGCTGAATGGCTAGGTCTCCAGTATTGAGTGCGAAGCTTCCACTCATCAACACGAATCGCCCTTCGCAGGAAAACCTCGTTCGACCGCTTTCGCGTATGGGCAGCATGCGCGCTCTGCGCTTAACGCTCGAGACTGCACTACTGTCTCCGACGTGAGAGCCATCGCTCAAAGCGGACTGTGGAGTTACATCTGCATACTTGTTGATGAGCACAACTTTCTCATCGCTGGATCGAAGATGAGCTACTCGATCAGTCTACGCATCGCATGAAAGAACATAATTTTTCAGCTACTTTAAAGCTCGCCAGCTCCTGGCCGGCTTGCTATTTCTTGTAGTACATGCAAGAAACCACATACACAGAATTACAGCTTGTCGTGAATGCGTCCGTCGCTCATGCCATCGTTGCAAAGCTCCTTCCGATGTAGCAACTCGCCACCTCGTTGGAAGATAAGCACCTTTGCGACCCAGCATTGTTGGCATTTGACCATTTTGTTAGCCTTTACTGAGTGCGCTGTCTCTTCATCCCCGCAGCGCAAGAATTATCTGCCCAGCGCATCTTCATGTCATCCACGAAGAACATGCGTGGCTCTTGGTTGTGCACGGCTCGCATTCGCAGTCCGCTTAGCTTGCGGAATGAGGACGGGAAGTCGACTTTGGTCAACTGGCAATTCTGGAAGCCTTCGCAGGCTGGCAAGGTGTAGTTCTGCGATTCGGAAGGAACATCGTCTCTGGTCTTATTGTCCCAGACCATGCTCGTGACTTCCAGAGTACATGGCCCAGGGCCAGCGTTGTCGCAGCCAAGCGCGGCACCCTTTGCGTCAAAGAAGAACGCTGGATCTCCTTCGTGATATGGGCCATCACCCATCTCGCCAGGCTCGAGGCGGTTCGGCTCGGGGCCGGATTTGAAACCCGTGCCATTGGCGAGGAAGACAGCAACGTTTGGCGAAGACGCAGGAGCGAAGGGCTCTACAGGCTTGGGAGCATAGACGTAGCCATTGCTGAAAAGCATATGTCGGTACGGGCGCAAGCTCAATGGTGGCTGTTGAGTGATCTCCGTGGTGCCATTGCCGTTGGACGTGCTGTTGCCGCTGCCGGCTGTAGAGTTCATGCCCTGGCGCCGAAGGAGCCTAGCATTGCCTCCACTGAAGGTAGGGAGGTCATCAAAATCCATTGTGAAGTCGCCCTGTTCGCCGCAGCCCTGTGTTGGAATTGCTGTGTTGGAAGTTGGTGGAAATGGATTGTTAGACGTAGAGGCCCTCGTCGGTCTGTCTGTCACTGAGGTGGTGGTGTTTCGCGCGCGTGTTGAAGAGCTTGCGACAGTGCTGGAAGCGATGGCAGTGTCACTCCTATGACTTGAGCTGATAATGCTCGAGATTCGTGACGACTCTGACGATGACGATCCTGATTCGCGTACCGACGATGTTGGAGATCCTGTCAGTGCACGAGACGTAGTCAAAGTGGTGCCTCCTGTCTCAAAAGTGTTTGTCGTGCTGCTCTCTTGTTCATTGAGTGTGGTTGAAGATATAGAGGCCACGGATGCTTGAGAAGATTCAGCAGTAGATGTCTCCCCGAAAGACGTCGTCACTGAGGAAGTGGTTTCAGCAGTAGATGTCTCTTCGAAAGCCGTCGTAGCTGAAGTGGCTTCAGCTGCGCTTAAAGACTGTCCTTTAGATATCGTAGACGCGACAGAGACTGTTGACGAACGGGAGCTACCTCGAGACAGCGTGCTGTTAGTCGTGAGGTGGGTCGAGGAACCACTTGCCGCTGATATAGTGGAAATCGTGCCATTAACAGTGGTGATCCGCGGCGTGGTCGCGATCGGAGTCGATGTAAGCACAAATGTGGTGCCGGATCCGGATACGAAGCTTGTGATCGTGAAGTGAGAGACGGTGGAACTGTTAGATCGAGCCGTCTGCTGGGCCGAAGTATTAGATCGGCTGCTGTAAGGAGGCATTCCGAAAGTAGAGGAGCTTGCCCAAGCGAGACTGGAAGTACCAGCAGATGCCGTCAAGGTTGTCGTTCCCGGCACCACTGACGACTGAGAAGTTGCTTGTGAGCCTGCAGTGGCTGCAGATTCGGCCGAGACGGGTGCATTGGATGAGACCGGAGCAGACCCGGGAACCTCCATGCTTGTGCTGAACGCTGAAGCCGAATTACTTGAGCCGACCGTCATCGTCAAGACCACCGGCGCCTCGGACGCACCAGTGCCTGAATCAATGCGAAGTTAGCAACGTGAAATAAATTCAGAACTGAGGCTGCATTTGAAACGTCGTAGACGATATGTGGTGTACGATGAAAGGATCAACGCTTACCTGACGGCCCTACAAGAGTCTGTGTAACAGTGTCGCCGATGGTGGCAGTAATCTGTGTCGTGATGGTGTTGGTGGTGGCATTACCGCTTCCTTGCATTACGACCATGGTCATGGTGGTGACCTCTGGAGTTGGGAGGATGGCGGGCAATGTGCTTGATGCATTCCAACCAGCGCTGTTCATTCCGGTAAAGGAAGAATGAGAGGAGACTTGCGACAGCGAGATTGTTGTGTATTGGGTGCTGGTCCGAGTTGTCGTAAGGTCAGGCGATGTGAAGCTGAAGACCGTCGACGTGTACTCTGGCACTGTGATCGTAGTTGTGGTGCTGATGTGGGAAGTCGACACAACGGTCGTCGTCGTGTCAGACTCTGACGTGGAAGGCAAAGGCGCGACGAACACGGAGGATGTCTCGATTGACAACGGGACTCCGCTGCTTGGCGAGATACCATTCTCCCAGACAGTGCTTCCAGATGTGACGTGGAAGAAGTAGGTAGTGCTGGAGGACGAAGTTTGCAGGCCTGCTGTAGTCGTTGGCGCAACCGTAACGGTATTGGTGTGAGTCGATGTCGAAGTGATTGTCGATATCGTGGTGAAGGACTCAGTAGACGAGCTGCTGCCGCTCACGCCAGCTGCCTCCACTGAACTGGGCGATGCCGTTGTGACCGAGTACACAGTATGGGTCTCGGTGAACGGCACGTAGACGGTTGATGTCATGGGCGAGCACGCCGCAGAGGCCCTAGTAGATGTAAGTATGTGGTCAAGCATATGCCAGCCGATGCCGAAGACGATCAGAAGAAGGATTGAAGCCATCATGTGTTCTCTCCAGTATGGTAGACGTCTGCCAAGCTATGGCCAGCGATCGGTGAAGGTGGTGGATTTCTCAAGCGAATGCTGATCCTGGTCTTCAGGCGTTTTGTGTAGAATGTCAAAGATGTCATTCTCTGGCCCTGCTTTCAGCGTTTCTCTAGATCCGGTATTGGGCTGTTCTGGCGGCTTCTCTTCGTTGGCTTTTGGCTTGGAAATGTGCTTTGAGTCGACTCGGCTGATCTGGGTCCGCCGTCTATATGCAGTCGTAGGAGGTGCTTGTGGTTTCATCTGATTCTTTCGAGGCATACTGGCTAAACGACTTGGTGAAGTATGCGACTGCTGTAGGTGCTGGCTGGTGTATGCTGGTGTGCCTGTATGCTGGTGGACGACATTGTCGCGAAGAACAGATCCGCGCATCTCTTCGTCGTCACCGCCGATCCAGGCAGGTGAAGTCCGGCGGGAATTCAGGTGCGCAGAAGGAGAAGACATGATACGTACCCATTGGAAGGAGCTGCGAAGCCGGCGCCGACTGTGCTGTTCCAGTATGTGCCATTCCAATCGTTGGCATTGACGGCGACAGCCGCGGTGGCTGCTAGGACGAGTGGCGCCTTCATCGAGTGTGGATAGCGGGTTGGAAGTAACGAATGACTGTGGTGAGTGAGGTAAAGACTGAATGTGGAGGTTGTGAAGGGGAGGGAGTGTGAAAGGAGCGTGTGTGGTGTTGAAGTTGAGGTCGAGGGGGACGGAAGAAAAACGTGGTGCTCGCGCGCGTCGTGGTTGACAAAACCTACGAAACGCATGGACGTTGCACTAGCGTCCTTTCCTTATGAGGCAGGACTGGATTCTGCTGAAGTGGATGAAGCTGTAACAAGTTTGAGCGCAGATCGGGTTCACAACTCGGACTACGCCAGACGACTTGCCTTCACATGCAATCTCCTCCAACCACTAAACCACATGAAAGTCTTCTCATCACGCTCACTTCGGCGCCCTGCTGGTGAGTGCCAAGTTCTCGTTCAAGTGTCACGACCTCCGATACGCAAACGAACACAACCTAAGGTTTCGTGCTTCGAGTGGCCCAGCATCTCAAATGCAAGATGAAGGGCTACAGCCTGCAATCTCCCGAGCACTTTCTTGAGGGGAAATCTGTACTGCCGTCGGCATGCCGTGACGACAAACGCTGGGCGGCTCCCGATACAGCCTTGTCTCGGTATTGCGGCCTTGGCTTGGTGAGAGCCCATGAAGATTGGGCCAGTCTCTCTCACCAGGCGGACTGTTCTCCAGATACAAGATTCACGACCAACTCAAGCTGCTCCAGTCATCCCACACGATGGCGTCTGGAGTCTGGATCCTCCGCGAATCTTCATGCTGTGCGACATCGACGGCCCGCGGCAGTGTAACTCATTTCCAGGGGCAGCTTTGTGGTGGATCTGTCAAAGAGCACGCAATGTAGAACGTGCTCTTTGCAAATACCATGCATCGAGGCCTTGAGCATATAGCCGTGAGCTTCATGCACTTTGATGGCTTCGACATGCGGTCGCAGGGCGCCTGCTAATCAGAGTTCTCATCATTATCCTTTCATGCCAACCACCATGGCATTCACACCTCTCAAACAAAGCTCTTATCATAATCATCGTCATGATCACCTCTGCACTACTTCCATCTTATCTGCATTGAGATCACATGGACCGTCCTCTGCTCATCCTGCTCCTCAGTCCATCCCACGTGCGGCTCGCTGTGCCTGAGACACTAATCAGGTGGCGACGAGCATCGCCTCTTCACCGCTAGGTACTTGACTGCCTACCTTGTACCTGGGACTTCCCTCGAACATCCCTCTCGCTGTCGTTGCGCTTCATCTTCGGCATGCGATTTCAAGCACACAGCTGCCACGAGGACTGCTCAGCCGAGACCAAGCGAAGACGGAGATTAAACTCGGTGTCGGTGGATCACCGCCTGTCAATCGAGTCAGGGTTGCCCGCTACTCTACCTCATTGCCGATTCCATCATCACAAGAGATTCTGATATAATCTCTGGACGCTTGCGAGACTGCACGGCTCGTCACTTTGGCCGACGAGCATCGTTATTCCCTCTTAATTGAATCTTACATCTCTCCTCACTTCGATCCCAGACGATACGCAGCTACAAAGCCTTTCTTACCTTAGTTCCAGCCACACTTATCGCGACCCGCGAAAGACCCCGCATTATTCATGTGATTCGCGATATCAACCAAGCACGAGACCAAATTTGATTTCGAAATGAACGGCTTCTCACCACACCCAACACCTCCCTTCTCGCCGCCGAACGGCACACCACACCGGCCGCCTTCTCTCACTCGACGCTCGATTGACGCAGTCTCGAACACACCACTCGGCAGAATGCAGGCGGAGCGAAATGGCGCTATGCCAATGCCCGTTGGAAATCGCTTTCCAACGCGGTCAGGCGAGAATGCAGGGATGCCTCTGCGTATGGCTGCGAGTCCGCCCAAGAACAAGAGTGCGTACATACTCGCGACGAATGAGGGATAAGAAGTGGCAGACTGACAATTGTACAGACACACAACATGTACCTTGTAAATTTTTCCTTCAAGGCCAGTGCCAGGCCGGAGCTATGTGCCCATTTTCGCACGACATCGAGTCAACAACGAGGCCAGCGCAGTGCAAGTACTTCGCAAAAGGTGGTTGCAAATTCGGTCGGAAATGCGCACTCCTGCATGTCACTCAAGATGGCACCGTAGTGAACCGACACCACTACGCACCTCCTCCGCAATACATGCCGGGTGCACCTCCGCAGATGCCCGGTGCATACGGTCCACCTCCGCCAGGTCTGTTGTCCATGCAAGCGCAAGGCCTGGAACAGAGACCGAACGGCGAGGGCCCTCCACCAGACTTCGAGCACTACCAATATGGTCCTCGAAATGGCTACGAGATGCCCCAGCAGATCGACATGACTTACACTTCTGCTTCTCCAAAGTATGGATCTCCGCCTCAGAACGACCGCACCGCTTCGTCACCACCGCAAAAAGGGCTTTCCGTGCTCGACGCACCTCTGCCGAATTCTTTCGATTCCAATGGTATATCATGGGCTGCGATGCATGGTCAGCTTGGTGCCAGCATGCCAGCCAGATTCAGCGATGTCGACTCTCCGCCTTCGTCACTTCCGCGCAAATCTCAGCTCGGTAATACTGCACTTCGTGATCTCCACAGCTCTGCATTCGGAGACCGAGGTATGGATAATCTGATTGCCAGCATGGGCTCTTCTCCACCAAGCGGGACCGATGAACCTCTCAAGTTCGAGAAAAGACCACTGCATTCAGATCGACTCCGTGCTTCACGTGTTCCCATGATGTCTGCAAGCTTAGGTACTCGCTCGTTCCCAACGCGGCCATTCGAATATTCGGACGAAGAAGACGATGATGCCGACCGGGAAGAGGATCTGTTGCCGTCATCCTTGCACGATCTCATCCCAGAAGGCAGGCCAAGGAAAGCATCTCGGTCAAGAACTAATGACGATAGCCCGGCTACATTTCTCGCAGCGCAAAGACGAACGATCTCGAATCACGGCACGCCCGCTCAGGACAGTAAAGTCGGCAGCCCTCATTCATCTAGTCCATCTCGATACACGGCGATGTTTGCAAGGAACATGCGAGGAGACTCGTCGTTGGGTCATGTAGGATCGCCACTCCGCGATTCTTCCTTTCCGACATCATATCCAGCAGGCTTGGCAGGTAACGGAGAGCTAAGTCCAAGCATCAGCAGTCCGCCGCGACAAGCCAGTATGAGCATGCTCACGCAGGAGCTGCAACGCACCAGGCTTGACGCAGCACGTTCGGCGTCATCTTCTCAGCCTCCGGCACCTGCTGTACCACAGCGAACGCTCTCCAACGGCTCGGCTCGAGCAAGCATGGAACGCAATGTCAGCTCGAACAGCATCAGTCAACGAATTGACGAGGAGCAAGAACTTTTCGACATGGACTTTGATGCTCAACCAAAGGCCAACGGTATCGCTTCGACTTCATCCCCCGCGAAATCGGCTTGGGACGGTAAGAACGAGAAAGCCAAGTTTGGGCCTATTGGAGGCGGCAGAACAACAAAGTAGACTGGTTCTTTTCCGCATAGAAGGGGCATATGGCTGTTCGAACAGGACGATGCCAGCTCTCTGGATCCACATTATGAATCGGGATACGTCTCGGCTTCGCATATTCTTCACTTCATTTACGATGACGCAATGACCTCATGGGATATTATGGAAATGGTCGACTAGCGATGGCGCGGGTGGTTGAAAGTTGTGTAGCGTGGATTTGGTCGGACGTGGCTTTGATCTTTTGACCTAGCTCGGCGAAGCATTTGTTTATTTTTCTGAAAACGGTGGGCGGATCGAGCGGCATTTCACAGCATCTTGGGTTGTGAAATATTGTTTACCATTAACGACTAATGTCACATAGATCTGGGATACGGAATGGTAAAGCGGAATGGGAATGGGAAGGGGAAGGGGAATGGATACCTAGGGCGCGATCAATTTTTTGGTAAGCTGTTGTATTCAGGTCGACGTCCGTAGCGAGGCAAATCCGCACACCAGTGTTGTAGGCCAGAGGCTACGAAACAGCATGACCTGACGCTCCGGCTTGATCATACAGGATAGAATGCCGCAACGGAAGTAACGAGCATGGCTTCGTTCAGAGATGATGTTTCACAAGTGCTCATTCTGGACGAAGCCACTTCACTCGTTCTCGGATTCTCCTCGCTAAGCATTTTATTTCTGGCCTTGCGATGACGTGAAGTAGCGTTGTCACTATCATTTCTTGTGGCTCAGTTGACTCTGAACTTGAAAACAAGATTCGCGACATGGGAACGCGTGAACAGTGCTGCCAGCCAATCAATTCGGCATTTCGTCCTGTGATGATGGAGGCAGAAGTGAGAGCAGGCTGCAAGGCGATCAGTGCGTCATGCAGCGTGGGGCAACAAACAGAGAAGTCGCGACCAAGCAAGCTGCATCAAAGAAAGTGAACAACTTCTCTTACACTTCCACGCTGCAACACACTTCATCGTGATGCTGCAAATACCATTACTAATCTAGACGGCAAGGCGTCATGTTCGCACTCAAGTCGCTCTCCTCGTATCTCTTTGGTAAAGGCGACAAATCCAACATCAGCGAGATCCCGCAAGGACAGCTTTACATTGTCCGTCCACGCTCGCCCAAAGGCTTCAGCGAGCTCATCTTCAAGGACGCCGCCGCATTCATTCGACGAGCAGGTCAGGAGTTCCAATACCAGCTTGTGATACAGCGCGCATACGAAGAGGGAGAGGCAGAGTTGTTGGAGGAAGAGGAAGGTGCTGAGGGAGAAGGAGTATCAGGAGATAAGGACGAAAAGACGTTCTTGCTTGACGAAGAGATCCGGTTCCGCGTTGATCTGAAGGACGACGGTCAGATTGTGCTTGCGTGGAAGGATCTCAGCGGTGACGAAGGCGATCTCTACGAATTCGTTTGCGACGAGAGCATTCGTCCAGAGACTGCCAAGACATTTGAGGCTGTCGCAGCGCAGTGTCAGTTCGAGAGAAAGTATCGCCGATCTCATCAGTACGCGACCGAAGACAACCTGAGAGAATTCGACTTTGAGGACGACGAGGACATCCCGACTGCGAGTCCCACCACGAGGTCAGAGCAAGGCCTAAGTCCGATCGCGAGGAGCTTGGTTGATCTGAGGGAAGGAAGCACCACCAGTAGTCCGAACATGGCACGCATTTCAGCTAAGAGCGAGACTCCTGCCACGCCTTCAAAGGCCGTCGCAAAGACACCCACCAAAGCCCCGGCTCCAAGAGAGGTGCCAGCGAGCAGAGAGACTCTTGCCAAGGCTGATGCAGAGCTTCACCTATTCGACTTCACCTCCGGCACCTTCATTCTGCAAGATGCAGATGCGCAGGCCATCGTCACCGAGACTGGTAACTGGACCTATTGGCTACAGATCACAGGCGAGAAGCAGCAATGGCTGGGGCAAGAGGTGACACCGGACATCAACCCTGTCTTCAACTTTGAGTACTTGAGCTTCATCTTCAATCACTACACCGAAGATGGCTCCGCCTACTCCTGGCTGTTGAAGTTTCCAGAGCGCGAGATCATGGAGACTTTCCAGGAAGGCCTCATGCAAGCACTGTGGGAGCATCTCAACCAGACCAAGTGGCACAAGGCTGTCAAGGATGCTGAGCGCGATTACGTACTCGATGCCTTCAATGACTTGGTGCTTGAGGATGCTCGTGACGACGAACGTGAGCGCCAAGCTGCTGAGGAAGACGAAGAGGAAGAAGACTTCGAGGACGCTGTCGACCGCAAATCTGAACCCGATTATGATGAGGATGAAGACGTGGATGAGGTGGTCAACTTGGACAAGGATGGCAAGGTGAACAGCCAGCTTGCTGTTGGTGCTTCAGTCGACAGGTCTTTCGTGGTGCGCGGAGACAAGATTGGCGTTTTCAAGCACACGGACGACAATCAGCTTCAATTCAGCACGAGCATCAACAATGTCGCCACGCTCAAGGGCAAGAATTTCGCGCCCAGCAAGGTCATGCTTCACGCTCGCGATCACAACATGGTACTGCAAAATCCAAATGACCCCAATAGCGTCTATCGCATGGATCTCGAGACTGGCAAGGTGGTGGACGAGTGGAAAGTGCACGACGATATCCCGATTGATGTCTTCGCACCCGAAAACAAGTTCGCTCAGACTACCGACGAGCAGACCTTCCTGGGTCTATCGAGGAATGCGCTCTACCGTGTCGATCCCCGCCTAGCTGGCAACAAGCTCGTTGACGGCGAGCTGAAGCAATACGTCAGCAAGAACGACTTCTCCGCAGCTGCCACAACCGAGAAGGGCTACATTGCTGTCGCCTCCAACAAGGGTGACATTCGCATGTTCGACCGCTTGGGTATCAATGCAAAGACCGCTCTGCCGGCACTTGGCGATCCTATCATCGGTCTCGACGTTTCTGCCGATGGACGATGGGTCTTGGCCACGACACGCACATACCTTCTGCTTATCGATGCGCTCCAGAAAGATGGCAAGAACGAAGGAAAGCTCGGATTTGAGAAAGCATTCGCGAAAGACAGCAAGCCACAACCTCGCCGCCTCGGCCTCACGCCATCACATGTTGCGCAATTCCAGCACGAGACTGGTGCACCATTATCCTTCACTCCAGCTCGCTTCAATACTGGCGAAGGCTCGGACGAGACTACGATCATTACTGCGACTGGTCCATTCATCGTTACTTGGTCGCTCGAGAAGGTAGTAGCTGGTCGCAAGGACCCATACAAGATTAAGCGTTACCAGGAGGAGGTCAAGGCCGACAACTTCCGATACAACTCTGACAAGAACATCGTTGTTGCTCTGCCGAATGAGGTCGATATGGTTGCGAGACGAGCATTGCAGAGACCGACGCGAGAGAGCATCATGGCGACGCCACGTCGAAGCAAGGGTAGGGGTTCTTATCTCAGTAGGAATGAGATAGTGAACTCGCCTTATTGAGTCTGCTCTGCCATGGCTATTCCTCTGATCGATGCATGACTATACGGCCTGAAGAGCATTACCTGCGGCGCGACAAGGCCGCAATGCTTGACTGTTTACTATGCGAGGGGATCTTACGACCGATCGCTGGCGCATTAGACGATTTTACGAACCAGACTTGTGGTATTAGTAGTATGAAGCTTCCAAGCTATCAAATGGCTCACTTCCAATAATGAAGACGTTCGTCCTCACGAAGCTCACACCTCACATCCCATGACTTGATGCGCAGAATTGCTCCTGCTCCTGACCCTCCCAATATCTGCCTAGGTCATGAAGGATGTCATGGTGACTCGGAAGCGTCCATCGATGTGAGTTTTGGTGCCTCTCCCTTGGGTAAGCGCTGATTTCCTGCTTGTCAAGCTTGAGTGATGCTGCAAACAATGTATCGGTGATGATGTTCATGTATACATGTTGGTAGCTCGAAATTCCGTCTAGCATAAATACAGACAGCAGTTTCGATTTTGTCTAATACAATACGTTCCTGGTGAGTTACCGGTCTGGAAAGAAGCACAACAATCACAGTTTGATACTGAGAATCGAATGATGCCCATTTTAATCTGATAATTGAAAATCGGTACTCGTCGTCGCCAACCCTTGAAACATAACCCTAGTGGATCATTCGTGGGCGCGAGCTAGTGAACGGTGAAGCCACGTGTGTCTGGACGATCTGAAGACGTGGGTTGAGCACAAAGACACAGTGGAGGTCAACCGCTTGAACGATTTCTCCTTTCTCACGCTTCTCGTTATGAGTGTCAAGGAAACATCTGACAGTAATCTCGAACTGGCAGTGTTGCCCTCGTGGCTTTTCTAACAAAACAAACAGAGATTGTGAAGATGTCAGGTTAAACTCAAGGTGAGGCTTGAAGTCAAGTCAATACACACTGTAGCCCAAAAGTCAAACTCGCGTGTTCGTGTCTTGAAGCAATGAAGGGTTGAAAGGATTGCGAACAAATAGACAAGGATACCTTCACCAAACTCGCACCCGCGTCCGCGCTGTCTTGCTTGTTTACTTGTCAGCGGATCATCGCCTGAGATTCGGAGTATCAAAAGTGGTGGTTGCCGAGAGGATGTATATCGAGATGAGAAAGCGGTGCTATGGAATGACCTGTGCTTGCTTGAGTCGTGCATCGAAATATGTCATTCTGCAGGAGCGGATCGTGCAGGGCATCTACATGAGACGATTAGCGAGTACGTAAGTATGAATCGTGCATTCTGTTCTCTGGTGATATATGTGAGACGTGCTACGCGGAGTCCGTCAAGATAGCATCATGACTTCTATACCTTGCAGAGAGCTCGGAATGTGCGACGCGGAGTTCACCACGGATTCAGATGTGTTGCCGTGAAGATTCCGAGATGGTGAAACGCTTCAAGGTAGAGCTCTCGGTGATGCAGAGAATCGTAGATGCCGAAGAAAGTGATACGAAATGTGATGTTGCGTCGTTGTTTCATTTCTTTCGTATTCGATCTGTTGAAGGTGAATGAGCGTTAGAGCAACATGAACCTTTCATTCATCCAACATTTAAAATCCTCCTCGTTTGTGTTACAGTCTAGTTTCCCGACCCATCAGCCATACATGGATGCTGAGTAGCACGCGACCCGAAGCATTCTCAGCTTCGAGACCCTGCATGAGGCTCGTCTAGTATTTTCCGCCCTCACTGCACTCAGCCTTGCGCTGGTCAAAGATCTCAAGGACAACCTCAGCTGCTTTGACGCCGGAAAGTGCCATGGCCCCAAAAGTAGGACCCATGCGGTTGGCTCCATCGACTTCGGACAGCTCCATGCCTCCGACGACAAGACCGGGTGCGATCTCACGGGTGCCTTTCACGATAGCATCCTCAGCAGTGTTCATGTCGAGACCACGCATACCTCCAAGGGTTGGAATGACACCCATTGAAACCAGACGCTTGACGGAGAAGGCTCCGAACGGACCTGTTTGATGTTAGGAAACGTAGAAGAGTGTTCAAATCAGTCCATGCTTACCATCGTGTCCGGTAGTCGAGACAATAACTGGTGCATTGATTGTGTTTGGGTCCATGCAAGATTGGTCATCGTGGTGCATGCTCACAAGAGTCCAGTTGGTGACCACACCGCCAAGCTGGATTTGGCCATTGGCGTTCTTGCGAGTGATCAAGTCCTCAACGGCGGTAGCGTTGAAAAGCTTGACGTTTGGAAACTGAAGCACCTTAGACAAGACCGTGCTCGTGAACAGGGCTGCATGCTTGACCACCACAAAAGCAGAGTCTGGACCTTCGTCCTCGTATGGAACTCCAATTTCGCGGAGGAAAGCATCAGCCGGCTTGCGCATGATCATAGCAGAGAACAGCTGACCACCGAGCCATGCTCCTCCACCTGGAGCAACGCCAGCCTCGATGATTGCGATCTTGAGATCTGGACGAGCCTTGGCCAAGCAGTATGCAGTGGACAATCCACATGATCCAGCACCGACAATGACAACGTCGGATTCGGCGTACTTGTCAAGGTCGGCAAAGTAGCGTCTGGTCATTGCACGGCTGACCTGGCTCTCACGAATGGCAGCGAAAGAGAAGTCGCTCCAACGGCCGGCCATCTCCTCGATGGTTTCAGTCTTGGTGTGTCCATTTACTGGTACGGCGTTGTGGTGTGGCAGGGCTGCCAGTTTTGAAGCTTGAACAGCATAATTGCCGTTGCCGGTTGTGGCAGGCTCTTGGAAGTTCATGGCGGGTGGAGACATGTTGACGATTCAATGACTGCGAACATTAGCATTGCTGCACAGGCAGCATAGGAGTCGCAAGAAAGCATGATTCTTTCGCTGGTATTATCCAGAAGATCAAGTTCAGGCCGTATAATCTCAGAACTGGCAGAACGTGTGGCATTTTCTCCTCGTGAAGACGAGGTTGGAAGATGCCATCACGATCCGCAACCGTCCACCGGCTCAGCTTTCATCGATACTAATGAAAATACCTTGATCGTCATTGTGACCATTGAAGAATCGAAGCCCCATCGCGGCGTGTGCGTTGCGTCGTACCAAACCGTGTGCGGAAAATAGACCTAGATGTTGTGTCAGCTGGAGCATTGATCACACGTGGTAAGCCTACAAGTTGGTGGATGCAGTGGATGTCTTGGTGCAGGAAGTGCTGTTCTTGGCTTGGAGAGAATTTGGAACGCAGGATGCCGGAAAGTGTTTCAGATGGTTGATATATTTCTTGCATGCCAGCAAAAGCTCCCCGCAGTGAGCACAAGCTGTGGAAGGAGCTGTCGTGGGGCTCGACAGCCGCGACCGGCCTCTGACAGCCTCTCAGCGTCGCGGTGATTTCTGTATGCCTGTCAACAAAAAACCCTGTTCTTGTGACTCGTCCGGCATCGCAGAGAGCACCTCGACTTGGCATCCAAGCCTTTCAGTGTGCACTTCAAATTGATTCCTGTCGATGACGGGAACAAGCGTTGGACCAAGCCCGGAAGCAGTCACTCCCGCAAGGCCATCACGATAAGCGCGAGGTCAGAGCGGCAAAGCTGTTGGTCATCTCAATCTGTAGGCGCTGGTCCACCTCGCATCACTTGGCGACACACGATCTGGCGGTATGCCGACCAGGATTGTTTGGGGTTGGGGACTCCGGACAACATGCAACTCTATCGCTGGCTGCCCATCCACCTCATGATGATCAAGTAATCAACGCCTTTGCAGTTGTCACCGCCAGGCGTGCAAACCCCAGCGGCCCCCGCAGCCGTTGGACCTCACGCACACCAGGATTCGAGACAGCCACCAGAACAACCGTTGAAATCAAACTCTACTTGAAGCAGAACTGAAGGACTGCTTTTTTCGCCCAAGTCGCAAGTCTGTCTGGAACAGGGGTTTTCTCTCTGTATGCTGAGTCGGGTTAAGCGCGAATGTCAAGCATCAGATCCGTTGCGTCAGGCCGCTCGTCCTTTTTTAGCAGCACTCACACTGCTTGGGGGCCCGCACATCGCTACTGCTACTGAGGTCGTGCATCGGAGCGGCCTAAGCCCTGTGATGATCCACTGCTGCGACGCAGGCGTGACAGAGCGCACAGCAGTACTTTGCAGGCCGATGGATACATCATGCTGCAGCACGCAACAGTCATCAGAGAAGGAAGGGGATCGAGTAGTGGAGATCACTTCTCACAAAGCCTTCAGACGTCAGGCGGCTCAGGCCAAGCCGGCGAATGTCAGCGTACGGACGGGTAGCATGCGTGCAGTGCAGAATCAATAGATCCAACGCCCAAAACAGCGAGGCCATGCACTGGCTGCCGTCCTCCCGCTGCTCAAGCCCAGAGTAGCCATCGGACTTTTGTTCTCTGGCCCTGCAGACCCGAAGCCACCCAGTGCGGCTCCTCGGCTAAGAGCCCCACTGCCTTCCTTGCAGGCCTTAGCGCGCGCATTTTGGGTCGACCTCATCGTGTGAGAGCACGAGCTGAGACCTTCGCGAAGTTAGACCCGCCCGCAGCACTGCGGTAGACGGTGACCATTTGCACTGTTCTAGCTGCCGTCATTGATATTGTCGCCTGGTGCTCCGACTCGCTCAGACATGACCCTCTCGTAGATACCAACGTCCAACAACAACCTTCATTCACCCTATCCTCACGTGTGCTGGCTGGCTGTTCACGTCCACGACTCGTCTTCGCATGTCACTGCCACACAACACATCGTCGGTCTGCCAGGAGAGCTGCCTCCCGCCATGTTGGTAGCAACTATGCACAGCCAAACAACCCAATACCTCCAGGTCCCTCGAGTGATGCCGACAAGGAAAAGCCGTTCACGATCGAGATCACGGCCGAGGGACGTGCCCAAGGAGGTCTTGAACACAACACAGGTCATCGTCTCGCCAGAAAAGCTCACTTTCAGAGCTTCATCGCCAGAAAAGCCGTCGTTCAAGCCAGAGCCGTACCGAAAACCAGCATTCAGTGTGTTTAACAGGATGGGCAGTCCTGTACCCTCGCCATACAGCTATGGCCAGGGCAAGCGAGTATCTTCGGCTCCGCTGCCCACACTGGAGCTTGACGACACCCCGATGAAGGACACAGAAGGAACAAATTACGATGATCTAAACGAGGGCCTATACACAATGGAACAATGCGTAACCCCACCACCAGAAATACCATTAAGACAGAAGCTCATAGGCGCGTGGAAACTGGAGTCATATGTCGCGTATCCGACACCACAGTCGCCAGTGCAAAGACCGACCTACCCCATGACCAAGAATGTTACTGGATTTATCATGTACACCCCAGATGGGTACATGTCAGCTCAAATGTTAATACCGGGACAGCAGAGTTTCAAGCGTGGAGAAGGAGAAGAGCCGCAATGGGCAGAGGCAGGAAAGCGATGTTTCGCGTACTGTGGACCCTACTACATTTCCAACGAAGGTCAAGGCCGGGAAGAGATCCTGCGGCATACGTTCCAATGCTGTAGCTTACCAGGCTGGATCGGCGACATCCAGATCAGGACTCATCGATTCGAGGAAGACGGTCAAGTGCTTGTCCTTGGCAGCGAAGAACCAACAGAAGTCAAGGTGAGTACTAGTTTGACTCATGTTTATACTAAACATGGAATATCCACTGACACGCAACAGGGCGACAAGCGCATACCAGTCCTCAAATGGAGACGAGTGAAGAACAACTCCAATGGCACCCCTCCACCACCAACTCCCCAAATAAAAGTCAGCGGACCTGGCGAGCCTTGAGGCCAGAAGCTGCAACCAACAGGATACGAACATGGCATTTCACAGCAGACGACTTGCATCAACATACCACATCACTAGTACTACGAGTTTCCACACTCGCTGCATCGACAACGAATAGAACCGGCCGTAAAGGACCGGGAACAGCCACGAATTTCCTTTATGTACTGTAGCGACTGCATCGCACAGCGAGCGACCTGGCGTTTCATGGGGCATTTGTGATTTCGGGATATACCTCTTTGTTGAAGCGCAAGTCCAGAACTGTACAATTCTTAACGGCCACTTTGCGAACTCGAGAATTATTTTATTGGCAGATACCGGGGCGCAAACTCAGCATCTGGCACGCTGGCGCCGAACGGCAATTCAGATAGAAGCCTAGGACAATCGACTATTGTCTAATCGCTTGGCATCATTTTACCCATATCGATTTTCCACAAACACAGCAATCGATCATAGAAGCTTGTACTCACAATGCTTCTGATTCCTGCACTGCCACTTTCCTCATCTCGTTCAGGCTGCACGTCGCTTCCGTAATTCATGCTCTTATGCTCCTCGAACCTCGCTAGAACTTCGAAGTCCCACTCCTCATTCCTGCTCCGTACCAACCTTACAATGCGAGCACCAGCATGCATGCAACTGGCAAGTAGTACGAGGCTGAGATAATGTCAGATTGCGTCACAGGTAATATGAGTTATATGCGGAGCGCAAAGAATGATTGTTCTGGAAGAGTGAAAGGATCGCGGTACGGACCTTGTGCATGGCTGCCGCAGGGCTGAGTCTGAGGCTTCCTGCATATTTTGATTAGGCACAGCAACGGCGGCCTTTTCTCGTGCGAGCACTTTCAATCGCCAGACACCGCCTCCTAGATAGAGTGAGGCCAGCGTCTGCCTTCTGCCTACTGAAGGCAACGACAGTAATCGAATATGATCATCGTAGCTGCCGGTCACGACAAGGGTATCGGAAAGTGGTAGGATGGCGGTGACTCCTGCTTCGTGGAGCTTACGATCTTTCCACAGAGCCTCGATTTGCATATCCTCATCTTCATCTTGAATTTGTGAGCACTGCAGAACGATATCATCGCCGCCGGAAAGAGCTTTTGCCGTTTGAGTTGTGAAGGCCATAGTCCAGGCTTCCAACTCATGCTGCTGAATATCGTGCATTGTGATCACAGCATCTTGGCTCCACAATTGGCCTTCCGTGGTGCTGCTGTTGCATTCGCAGAGCAGCACATTTCCGTTGGACAGCGTTAACCCGAGGACGTGAGGCCGGAATGGATGCCACGTGAGTGACAGCACCAATATCGTGGAGTCACAAATGCGCTTGACACATGATAGGACCAGCTCCTGGCGCGCTGCATCTAACCGGTAGAATGCAAGTAACCCTGTTGAGGTCGCAACCGCTAGTATGTCGCCCACTACGTCGGGATGGAGAGTCCACTGTATGTCGAGAATAGCAAAGTCCGTGGTGATGGTGGATACTCTCGTACTTTCACATGAATCTCGTATCAGTCAAACGAGCTTGCCGGGAGAGGAGTGATAGGGTCATCTCTTACCTACATGTTATCTTGCTCTAGCTGGAAGAGAATCAGGCTTCCTGTACGCTTTTGCACGGATTCATCCGGAGATGGTGGTGTGTCCTCGGGATCTCCGGACAGAGGCTCTGCGTTGTTGGCCTCACGTAAATCACCTTGCTGTTCCTTGCCATGCAGGTAGTAGGTGCCCACCACGAAGAAATTCGATTGAGTAGGACAAAAGGCTATGCAGCTAGGCGGCAGATCGAGGGTCAGGGAACGCACGGCATCTACTTGCGCCATCGTGCATAGCCGCAAGTCAGAGACGATATGCGTCGAGGATCATGGTTCGGAGACGGAGTTGGGGTTTGACTGTCAGCGACAGGAAGTGGGCAAAATTTCAAGTGGAGTTGGCAATCAGCGCTAAAATTATGCTATTCGGACTCTGAGCAAGGACTTTAGAACCACAGGAAGTTGGCATCACTTGCTCATAATGCTCTCACTCAATAACAGCTAGGCGATGTTGCTGATTCTGCACATAATCCATTACGACACATTCTCATCAAGGCACATAGTTCCTGCTCGCTTGCTAATCCCAGTCATCAATCACAGACTCTTCATCGTAATCATTATGCAGGTCCCTCAAACTAGCATGTGTTGCCGCCATTTACAGCGCCAGTACCAGAGTCACCTCGGTCTTTGATCTCACCGAAGACTTGCAAAAATGCCGCTGGCTCCTCCGCACCTTGGACCTCATATCGGCCGTTGACAGTGAAGTTTGGAACGCCGCTTATGAACTTGTGCTGCGCATCGGCCACTTCTTTATCAACTTCCTCGCCGCCCTTGCCTGTAGTCATCCATTCCCTCACTTCCTGCTCCGGGAGACCTGCCTTGATACCTCGCGCAATCAGGACTTCTTGGTCTGTAATGTCCTCATTCTCCTCGAAATATGCATTGAACAACTGCTCGATGACCTTCGTCTCTTGCGCCGGGCCCTTTGTCTTTCCGAGCTGGACGAGTCGGTGGCTGTCTCTTGTATTGCCAGTACGTCCTCCAAAAGCAAAGTTGATGCCGACTTGCTTTCCTAGTCTGGCAAGATGGCCCTGCATGACCTGCGTCCTCTGCGGACCAAACTTGCTCTCATAGTAAGCCTGCTTGTCTATGCTTTTGGGCGCGTCGGGGTTCAAGTAGAATGGATGCCATGTGGTGGAGAAGGTGTCGTTTGGGTTGCTCTGTTTATGCTGCTTGATCGCAAGCTCCAGTCTGTTCTTGCCTACATAGCACCTGTACTGTGTCAGCACTAAGTATCGCGTTGTCAAACACCAACACTGACCAAGGGCAAACATTGTCGGAGACAATGTCAATCTGGTAATTGGTCATTCTGCGTAGAGTCGTACGGAAAGCCACGATGAAGGAGAGTATGTAGCTACTGGCACCTACAACAGGTCTACTAAGCTTGTTATGTTCCCTAGACGAGACTTGCCACGCCTGTGACCTTGTTGTCGAGCCCTTTGTGACTATGCGGTATTGTGCCCGAGCTACTGACGAAGATTAGAAATCAAGCGCAACAAAACGGCAACCGTGTACCCGGACTGCTCTCGCTGTGCTCACAAGGCCGAAAGGAGCTGGGATCTGTGGAACAATATGGATTTGTACACGCCGGAATTCGGCAATAACGCGAAACTGCAATGGCGAATCTTCTGCTTCAATGGCGCATGAAAGTGTGTTCGGTAAAGAGATTCCGAATGTGCTGAAAATGAAGTGAAAGGAGATGTCGGGCCGTGCGTTTTCGTTTTCTTGGCTGCGTCACCTTGTCCAACTTCCATGCCACTGCGACTGTGGACCATTCATCATATGCGTACATCACTTTTGGTATACCTTGCATAACTCTGGGTTGGGCGTCACTTTGTGCGGCAAAATACTCTCTCCACAATTTGCACCAATTTCGATGAGAAGTCAAGACGCCACATTTTCACTGAATCGGACCCGACATTCTGACAGACCTGCAAGCCGCGCCCCAGGTGATCAGGATGTCAGAATCCGCTGATGCACCTGCGGATGCGATTTTCAGGCCCAGTAAGCGACGAAAGGTCTTTCGCAAGCGCAACTTGGATGAGGACCAGGAGGACACTGTGATCGGAAGTCAGCCTCCAAAAGAGCCAGACTCGAGCAACAGCGGAGACCATGTCGCACAAGCAAGCAACTCCTCTTCGGTGGTTCGACGGCCAAACGCTAAGAAGTATGGTATTGGTTTTGGCGGTTCAGGGAATTCAGCGGGGATGAAAGAGGCATCGTCCGCCGAAACTGCTCTCATTCCCAGGGAAAGCCAGGTCTCCGCAGCTGCGCAAGCCGATCGCTTCGTGAAGCCAATGGGCAAAGCTGAAGTGATCGAAGATAAGCACCTGTACGTGCATGTGACGAGATGACTACCTCCTTCAAAATCACAGCTAACAGCGTAGGACGGCATTTTTAGACTCGAAATTGGCTGAACTACGTTCACCAAAAGGAACATCAACCTCAAAAACAAATGAGAATGAAGGCGATCCTGAAAGTGACATCCTCGAACCACTTCAAGGAGAAGGCTCTGCCCAATTTGAGCCAAAGGCTCCATTGTCTAACGCAGAGCGGAACAAGGACTATTTGACGCGTGCCCAACGCAAACAGCAGAAGGCCTTGCGCAGACAACCCAAAAGGGACGAAGACGATGTCGTTCGAGACGACATGATTGATCAGATCTTCCGAGAGGGCCAAGTTCCTATGTACGACCAAGCTCAGTCCAATGTGACAACGTACAGCGACGATGATTTGGATCATGACGAGGCAGCCGCTCGAGCTTTCAAGGCTCAATTTCTCGCTGACATGGAGATGCAACATAGGCGCAAGCCGCCTCCTTCGTCAACGACTACCAAAGGCGCAGCACCTACATCGACTGGGCCGAAGCTTGGAGGCAGTCGCAGTATGAGAGAAAAGATGAAAGCGCTTGAGGCGTCCAAGGAGAAGCCTGGCGTGAAGAAATGAGAAAGCCGGTGACAGCTATGGCAGTGGCAATTCGTGTCGTTTGGATTCGCCATTGTGGTTAGCTCAGCCTAGACCTATCCTGGATCCTTCTTTGGGCCTCCATCTCTGCCATAAATCTAAACCGGTCTATACCGTGTTGACCATCAGTCTCCGCCGCCGCCATCATCATTGTCACCTTTCGTCCGATTTCTCGTTCCTCGCGCGCTTGCAAATCTTCATCATCATCATTCTTGAAGCCTGCCACAAGGCTCTTTAGCTTCTCACGAACCTCAGCCTTGACCTCTTCGACTCTTGGATATGGCTCTCGACCGGTTTTCATTGCTTTCCAGAGTTCAGCATGCACTGCAATTCGGCATTGCATGAGGCGCGCCATCGTGAAAGGATTCGTTACGTCCGCAGCGCGACACAGAGTAATGTTATCCATTGCGATCGCATCGATCGGGAACGAAACGTCGGTCTTCCCATCCTTCTCCATCATGGCATAGAATTCACTACGGAGCCTCTGCCCCGTGAGCATTGCAGTCGCAACTTCTTCCGAGAAGATAGTTCGGACTCCTGCTGCGCCGGTGAGCTGGTCAATATTATCCATCTGGTCACCGAGCACTCCTAGCCAGTGTTGCGTATCATAGACTTTCTTGCCGCGAAAGAAGCGAGGTTGGAATCTGCTAGTCATGTTGAACTTGCAGAGCGTAGTGATACCGTCGCGCGAGGAGGCAAGGTCCACACCTCAGCTTTGTTTCCGAGTTCCTGCACAGGTTTGCTCCACGGCCTTTCAACAGCAGCAATCTGAATTTAGGAGCCCGCGCTTGCTGTCAACCTTTCGCATCGCTCGATCTTTCAGTCTGCGACAATGATGCAGCTTGAATGCCGACCGCATAACAAAGTGCTTGAAGTAAGCAGCGGGATCTGATTGCAATTCTCACTGTTGCTCTTGTTGCGGAGAATTCGTCCTATAACATTACTGCAACGACTCCGTCTCCACGTTGAACGTTTTAAACCAGGTCGAGCGCCACGAGATTGCACTCGAGCTCGCACGGACTTGTCATCAACGATGGGCATCAGATTAAAGCACTCATCGACTCTGGAATACTGGATCAAATGTCTCCGCGTCGAGGTCGAGGAATTGAAGGATGCTTGGGGCCTAGAGCCGATTCCTTTTATAGGCCGCATCCCACAGCTTTTAGAAGCAGCGCTCGACGCCCACGAAAAGTTGATGTCGTTTTGGTCGGCTGCCAGAAAGAACGGCTGAGAGCAAGCTGCGATGCATGATGAGCAAAGCATGGAACATACGGTGTTCATCAACTCGATGTCTTTGACCGACTGGATGTATGCTGTGAGAGATACATGGGAAGCCTTCGAGGCTCAAGAACTCCACAAAGACTGGTTGGACTATGAGACTGTGTCTAAGCTTCGGCATTGGGCCAGGGAGCTTGATGGGTGCAAGGCCGGAGATGTGAGGCAAATTTGTGCAGAGACGAGTCGGGTGAAGAGAGTCAAGTGGGTTGATAATTATGTCGAGCCACACTCTGACGATGAGGATATGGACTAGGTCATATCATCAAATCACTGGAAATGATCGTACGGAAGAGTCCACTCCTTCCACTCCACCCATAGATTATCTCTGCATCCGGCAAACCTCAATAATAGTGTCATGCGAGCCATGGACATGTGCAGGTGCACTAAGATAGTCTTGCCGTGTTGTACCTTGCATTGGTAGAAGTGTCGTTCGCTGCTTCTGATTGGGCGTTGCCGGATTGCATGACGATGAGACTTTGCTTTACCAATACGCTTGTTACAACCTCACCTCCATGCACTCTCTCGAGAAACAAAGTGCACTAAGCGTCTCAATGGAAATACAGTAGTAGATAGTGGTGACAAAAAGTGTCAGAGAAGAGAACGGTAAGTCGCAGCATCATCGTCAACATGTCACACGAACTACTACACGTAGGTAACACAATCTCATTACAACCGTGGAGACTTTTCACACATCGCAACCACCATCTCATGCCTAAAGCTTGGAGAGGCCAACAACTTCGCGATGGTGCTGATAGTCTGGAACCCTCATGTCCAAAGCACGGCCAGTGTAGCCGAGATCCTCTGCAGTGAGAACAGCACACTTCTCGCCGATGAGCAGAGCAGTGGAATATGTGTTGCAACCAACGTTGTCTGGGCAGACCGACAAGTCGGCAACCTTGAGGCCCTTGGTGCCGTGAACGTTGAGGCGCTCGTCGAGCACACCGTGCTTGACGATGGAGTTGCCCTCCTTTGGTGCCATTGAGCAAGTACCTGGAAGAACACTGCGTTAGCATAGACGATGATATTTTTCGGAAGCGATGCTTACCAAGAGAGTGCCAGGTGGTCTCGGTGTGGCGCTTGACCCACTCCTCGACAGCGAGCAAGTCGTCGCGGCTGTACTTGAGGTCCTCCTGGACGGTCTGCTGGGAGCTGTTGAGGAAAGCAGTGTCGGGTTGCTTGCCTGCGAGCTTGGGCACGGTCCAGGAACCGACTTGGATGTTGGAGGTGATGTGGTTTGGTCCAGCATAGGCGTTGGTGGTCTCGAGATCCATGTCGCGAGCACGAGCTGGAGAGTCGTAGGCGAAGAATGGGTGCTTGTCGGCAACCTCACCTGCGTAGGCGTCCATGCGGCGGGCAGTCTCGCGAGACTTAATGTATCCCCAGACCATTGGAGCCATATCACGGCGGTCGTTCATGAAGCCAGCATCGAAGTCTGGTGCCTCATATGGGTTGGGGCTGACGATGTGAGTGAATCCACGAGAGAATGGGTACTCCAAGAAGTGGAACATGCAGAAGAATTTGCCTAGAAGCCAAGGTCAGCAAGCGTACAAACCTCGAGCAGCGCTTCGAAGCGAAGGCCTCAGATGGAAATGCAATGTCTCCCACCACCATACCAGCCTCGGAGCTGTTTTGGGGTGAGGCATGGGAAAGAAACTCACCTGGTGGAATGTGCATGTGGTCACCGAACCAACCAGCGACAACAGCCCAATGCATGACTGGCTTGTCTGGCTTGTCCTTAAAGTATGAGTCCCAGCCTGACAAAAATTCTGGGAATGGCCATGACTTCATCTCATCGAGCTCCTTTTGGGATGGTCGAGCCTTGACACCAGCCTCGATACCGTTGGTCGCGAGTGGTCCAGTGCCGTTGATCTCCCATTGGTTGAATACCTTCGCCTGCACCTCTGGGTCGCCACGTACAAAGTCATCGAAGGAGTCAGCCCATGGCTTGGCACGGTAGAGTGAGAAGTATAGGTAGTGGTCCTGGAAGTTGAGACCGACACCTGGCAGGTCGATGATTGGCTTGACACCAGCCTTTCGGAGCTTCTGGCTGTCACCAATACCAGATCGCTGGAGGATCAATGGAGAGCTAAGAGTACCACCGCTGACGATGACAAACTTGCGGGCCTTGAACACACGGGAGTGATCCTCGTTCGGGTGGAGTGGCTTCGTTGGGATTGTTCGTACACCGGTTGCTCGGTTGCCCTCGAGAATGACCTTGTCGACCTTGGTGTTACAGACAAGGTGCAAGTTCTCGTGGTGTTGTCGTGTGCTGTGGATGTATGCGTGTGCAGAATCGCTTCGACGACCAGTGTCGCGGTTGATCCACTTGAGCCAGTGCTGAGCACCATGGCCAGTCTTCAAGTCTTCGAGATCATCGCTGAATGGGATGCCCTGGGACTCAGCAGCCCGCAAGAAATCTTGCATGACTGGGTAGGTGTAGTTGCCGAAAGAGACCTTAATTGGGCCATCGAAACCGTGGATCTCCTTGTTGTTGCAAGCTCGCTGATATGTCTCGTGCTTCTTCATCAAAGGAATGAGTTCTTTGGTGGTCCAGCCCTTGGCCTGGAAGTCATCGTAGTCGGAGCCTGACGCACGAGTGTACATCTGCAGCAAAGGTTAGTAAAAGCTCCAAAATCCATGGAAGAGGTCAAAACGGGCCATGAAATTAATTCTGCGATAATGTCAGTAATGTCTCGAAGGCAGCTAAGACCTGATCGTAGACGTACGAGGATCCACCACCGAGGATGTGAGCGCAAGGAACGATCGCACGACGGCCTGAGAGCCATTCGGATGGACGAGAGTAGTAGAAGGAGGCAGTCTTGCTGTCCAACTTCATGTTGCGTGGGAAGATACCTGGGCGGTAGACCCAAGGGTTGTTGAGGTTGTTCTCTCCAGCCTCAATGAGCATGACCTGGAGGCTGTGGTCCAGGTTGGCCAAACGGCCAGCAACGACGCAACTGCATCTTGTCAGTCAAGCCAATGTCTCCAATGCCATCCAAACGAACCCGCATGATCCTCCACCGCACACAATAATGTCAACCTCTTCTGGGATCGTCATCTTGGGCAACTTTTTTCCCGTTCAAACTCTTGCTGACTTTTGGTAAGGATGGGAGGTGGTGTGTTATGACAATGAGTGGGATCGAGGAGGATAATCCTGATCTTGTCCTCTCACAGTGAGTGAGCAGCAAGACAGTATATCAACACCAGGTCCCCGCATACTCCACAGTCAGGTGCTTCGGAAGAGAGGAAGTAAGACAGCTATCCCACCTCACTAATGCAAGGATGCTAAGGGTCTGTTAGATGAGAAGAGATCCTCCAGGCTGTTGCTGGTCCTACAAGCTGAGCTCACGCCACGTCGGGTCAAAAGACTATGAACGTCCGCAGCAGGGAGCTGAGCCTGGCAATCCCGACAGTAGCCACTCGGAGGAAGAATGCCTCACGGGTGAAAGAGGAGTGGAATACAGCGAGCCAAGCATGATGGCCTATTCCTGTTTCCGGCTGAGATAGCGAGAGGTGCAGCAAGCCCAGGTTCATCGAGGTACACGGTTCGCTGCTTCACCATCACCGTGGAGCAGGCGAAACAGCAGTTGGATTCGAAAGTGTTTGCCCAAGCCACCAGAAAATGTCAGGTGCGGAGAACCTAGCATTGCAGGCATTAACGCAGTTGACCAGGGAGCAGAATGCAGCACGACCGCCAAATCCGATCGAGCTTGACCAGGGATCACACAGCGACTGGTAAAACAGAAGCCTGCACATCCGCTCCGCCTTGTCTAACACATGTATACTGTATACACTGTACTCATTGAGCTCTCCAATGGCCACGTATACCAGTAGCTCGGATCCATCCTCGATATAAGGCACCAGGCGAGCTGCCTCTGAATCGAAACCAGCTGTACGGGCAAGCAGCATGCATGCGATCATAAATTTCTCAAGACCTGAAGTCGTTATAGAAGGGATCCACACAATGCTATGCGGAAAGACGGGAAAGTTACGCACAATGCGTTCGTGGCGCCGTAACTCTTTTTCCGCCAGGCCCGCTGCTGTGCATACGCATACGCCACGACCAGTGGGGACAGAGCACCTTGAAGGGCCCTGAGGAGGCAAATCCCGCGAGTATTGGACGACAGAGCTGCCATGTGCCAAAGACAGCTTCTAGTGCTCGCGGATTCGCAACGGCTGTATCCTTCTCCACGTACCTCGAACTCTCTCCACACCTCAACACGCAACGACCTGCAAGCCTTGTTCCTTAGCTGCATACAGTTTGCGGGGAAGCCTAGCAAATCCTTGCGACAAACGACGCACCCGGGATCCGAGCCTTGCCCTTTGTAGTCCAGTTGAAGAACCGCCAATGCATACCGTCGACGCCGTTTCAGTTGGATCCATAAGCTGTCCGAAATGACCATGACCAGAAATGGACTTCTTGAGTGCTAACTTTCGTATTTTGCTCAAACCGGGTTCATCACCAGCTGATCAAGCCAAGAGCAAGGACCGGCATTTGGCATTGACGCTCAGATGCCGGAGGCCAACGGACGATGAATTGAGCCTGGCTCATCCAAGTATGCCTGCGGAGCGACAGACTGGCGGAGAAACTTGCCATTGGAGCAGGGAGAACTGTACCACTAACGCATCACTGCAGCTGCTCCGCTTCGGATGACAAGCACCAAGGATTGTCCAGGTTCCTTGGTATTTTGGCGCTTAGACGACAGGCGAAAAGCATTCGGTCTATCCTCTTGCGAGAGATCATTCCTGCAATAAGCGCGCGAGACGTTATGCCAAAATGAATCGCAAGCTTCAAGCAGCACCGCCGAGGAGGCCAATGCTATCCTCCCAATAGACGGGTAGACTCTCAACGAGCAAATTGGATCAAGCTGTCCATATTCATGTATTGATCTACATGTAAGGTGTCGAAGATCACAGGAGTAACTACTTCTCATCAGGAGTAGCACTTGCTGCATTTGTACACTGCCGCTTCAGCATGGTCCTTTCAGTTCGGCTGGTGATGCCGTGCAGGCAGATTTGTGCTCGACTCGCGAAGAGTGGCTGACGTTTCAACGTTTTCAGATTGGAGAGCTATTTATCCATTTCCATACTACAATGACCAGAGATCATTCTACATCGCTGGCAAATAGCCGCGCGTTATCGAGTTGTGCTGTTCAAATGTTGCTGTGTGGCCATCTCTCAAGGGCCTGTCTTCGACGTTCAAATAGGCTTCCTGTATTCCGAATGCCTTCCACGACCCATGCGCTTTTTACTGTAGATCCTCCCGCGTGTGCTCGCGATAGCCCACTCAACCCTCGTCAAATGTCAAGCCTTGCTCAGGGTCCTCCTCGTCAAGTCTGTTCCCAATGACCGCTTTATTGCGACTGCCCTCGGAAGAAACAGGTGAGGTGGTTGGTCCATCTGGTAGCCCTTCCCAATCACCATTTTCGCTCTGTGCCAGAGGTAGATCGTCATCCGCTTCAGTATCGCCATCTCCGCCTCGAGAGTCGAAGTGAGAATGAGGAGTAGCATATGCAAAGGGAGTGGTCCCTCTTGCCCGACTGCTAGCGGCTTGGCTTCCTCGTCCAGGACCAATATCGTCAGATGTGAATGGCGATGGCGGCTCCCGGCTGTATCGCGGTGTCAGATTATAGCCTCGACGATCGAGCTCTGGTGAAGATGAGATGCGACGCCGCTTCATCACATACTGTGCTCGCTCCTCTTGTTCTTTGGAAGGGCTGCGAGCTTCAAAAGAAGCGACCCGTCGCTTGGGTAAAGTGTTATATCCAATAATCTGTACTGAGGCAGCACTTGCAAGCGAAACCGATCGATCGTGATGCTGTGGCATCGCATCTCTCGACATAGCATGGTCTCCATCTCCATCAAGAGGCTCCGGATCTTGGGCTGTTGAGCGATGCCACGGCGATCCAGCTGCTTGGAACGAAGAGTGAAAGCTGATCGCTGTGTCAAGACGATCGTTATAACTCCAACAAGCCTCGATCATCACACCTGCATTTTGCGCATTCTGCAGCTCGCCATCTGCATCATACAACGGTAGGTCGCGCAGGGTCTGCCAATTCAATCCAGGTTGCGGTGGCTGCAGATAGCCATCTGGAGTAGTGAGGTACAGTCTTCTTTCGCCATTTGACTTCATGAAGACGCTTGATTCCAAGAATTCCGCGTTCCAAGTGGTCGATGTGACCATTTCAGCAGGAGCGAGAAATCGCAATCGCGACGACTTGCGGACCTTTCGCAATGGCAGAAATCGCTCTCGAAGACCGTGATACTTCTCCAGCATGGTGCTTGGCACAGTGGCTTGGTCTGAAAGTACGCCATCGAGCGCTTCGGAAATCACGCTGAGAATATGTCCTGCGTCTGGCGAAAAGAACTCCACGTCATGAACGAAGCCGCGACTCGCAAGCCTTTGGAAGACAGTGCCAGTCGGACCACATGCCTTCGGTGAGAGCCACTCATCTTGGGTAGAACTGGCCCAGGCCTCGATCGAAGCCGTGGTCCACGCTCCATCAGCACCCTCAGATCTGAAGGAAGTCTTGGGAGCGTCGAATGCTGCTGGCCACTCTTCAGATACTTGTGTCTGAGACCGCATCGAGTGCTGTGTTGATTGCTCGCTAGTGAACCAAATTCCAGGTAGATTTCGGCCAAATGGCAGAAGCACGATTTCGACACTCCATGGACGAGCAAAGGATGGCGCCGCACTTTCCAGCTCCGAAAGCCTGGATTCGAGAGCGTCGATGCGCGGACCAGTTTCTGCGTTGGCGGCGATAGCTGCGAGAACCATCGCTTCTGTATGCGCGGCAGCATTCAGGTCGATGGATCCGTCAGACTCAAAAGAGCTTGTATCCGGCAATAGTCGCTTGCGCTTGCTGCTCGAAGCCTCTGGAGACTGAGACTTGTCTCTTAGCTGCGCAGAAAGATAGTCAGTACGCCAGTTCTCGAGGTCGTCGAGTCGATCGTTTGCAGCCTGGATTTGTTCTTCGATGTCATCTTGGTTACGATGGTGCTCTTGTTCGGCCCGCCATTGCTCAAGATCCAGAACACGGCCGTCCATGAGTTGGAACTGGTCGTGTACCTCATCGCTTGGCAAGTTGTTGAAGCAGATGTTCTCAAGCACGCTCAGGCGTCGTCCATAATTCTCAATAGTGTTGCACATTTCCTGGATCGACAGCGAAGGCCCAGCACTGAGCGGCCTTCCCGGCCGCCTTCGACACTCCTCCTCATCAGACACAGTAGTTGCATCTTGCCTGGCAGTCGTCGCTGTATTGCCAGCTTGAGGAGCGTGTCGAGCCTGATTCAGCGGGGTGCCTGGACGAGCATTTGATGGAGGAGCAGTCGCCGCTCGAATGTCCGGAGTGCGAGATTGCACACTAGGCGTGGCAACTTCAGTCGCGCTGTACTGCTCATTCTGATTCAGAATGGGACGATCATGCGGAATATTGATTGGTGGTCCCATCGCTCTAGGCTGGATATTGGCACATCCATCTCGCGCAGTAGGTCCGTCTGCTACGCTTGGCACTGCAGTAGATGGTAGATTCGAGCTTGGATTGCTACCATCTTGCTGTCGCGCAAAGCCATTCAATGCATCCCAAAGGCGGACATTGATAGAGTCTGCTTGGGATGCATTTCGTATTCCCAGACCTGTCGTGGGCCTATTGATGGTCGCTCCATTCTGGACTCCAGCTCCTGAAGATGCAGTCACGGGCTCCCGAATAAGTTCGCTCCAGGTAGGCGCGATAAATGGATTCTGTTGGCTTTGAGGCCGAGTCGGCTGCTCTACATCAGCACCTACGACGGCGCCATTTGCAACCACCTGAGCATTAACCTGCGGACTTCCACGTGCAAAGTCGTGGAAGCAAGCGTGGTGGCCACAAAAACACCAAGCTCTCTCACTATCACCAGTCGCAGTGTGTCCTGTATTCAGCCAAAATCTCCTACAGCCGCAGGTCGGTGCCTTTGCGCCAGCGCTCAGGTCTCGAAAACCGCACGACCCATTCGGCAGCAAGCACTGGTCTATTCTACCAACGGCAGAGACTCGACCGACAGACTGCCCATAATAGGCCGCCATTGGCGAGCCACCAATGGCTCTGAGTCACTCAGCATGCCATTTCTACACGCGACTATGAAAGATTTCGAAAGTCGGTCGCGTGGGCGCCTGTTCGTGGTTTCGCTCCAAATGAGAATTATATGGGTGTGCGATTTATGGAAATTATAGGGCTTATATTGTGGTTTGCAAGCGCGTTGGTCGCGTAGATCGAGGGCTCGTGGATTCGTCAATGGGATGGGATTGCGTATGGCTATTGCGAGTGCAGAGGACGAAGCCAGAAATCCATCTGCGAGAAACACCAGTCACTCTAGCAGATCCCCACGCTATCCTGGCCGCTCAGGGTCTGGTTGCCGCTCGAGACAGTATCAACGAATGGTATTGGTACGGAGCTCAAGTCCGTAGGCGCTAGATCCTTGCCGCGGACCAAGGTCTTTGAGGCCGCACAAGTCGCACCTCGTCTCACTTCAACTTTTTGTGCAACACATGCGAACTGGATCACTCGACTTTCTGGTCTTGTTGATTCCAATGGACTCAGTATACAATGAACATATATTCGGGTGGCAAAGAAATCTGTGGTCACGCAAGCAGACATCTGCAGAATTAAGACCCCCCACGCCCGCGCAGGCGCGTCCAGTGAGTCAGTGGTTTCCAAGGCCAGAAGTTGTTACGCGGCAACATCAGTATCGATCGATCACACGCAAAGGGACCAAGTTACTTGAAACATCAGCCATAATCACGGACCATCCCAATGGCTTATCACAAGACCATCGTCTTGCGCCTCAGCACTTGAGGCGCAGTAGTATATGGTGGCCGCCGATCCTTCGTCTTCACGGCTTCTCCCAAATAGGCACCGCAGGATGTCTGACACCAGGTTGGTAAGAACGGAATATATGTTGATGCTTTGCTACTTATTTTGCCATTCACACGGAGACACTATCTCACTCCATTACATACTAATCATAAACATTACCCTTTCGTCCCATAGTGTGAACCACAAAGTCCAATCAACCACTCAAAAGTGTTGCCCAGCAGCAATAATTTATGGCTTCGAACAGCATAACGGAGATCAGGCAGCGTATAGATTGGGCCCACTCCTGGCTCCGGACTTTTACTCAGGATCAGAAGAGGATCTCTGACAACGATGACTTCGAGCTCGTCTCGGACAACGAAGGCGAGAGCATCCAGGATGTCATCTCCCTGAGCTCTCAGGACCCATTGACATCCTGTGCCGACGATGATGATGACCTTGATGATGACCTTCAGGATACAAGATCCGAAGCGCTTTCAATCCCATGTCACTGCCCCTCATGCGGCTGGCCATTTCCATTCTGCGACCTCTGCGAGACCGAACACCCAAGCTATGTAGCACACGACCAATGGTATTGGGAAGATCCATACAACCCATCCTCTTCTCCAAAAGAACAACACATCTCTTACGAACTCTCCGGACGCTATGCAGATCACACGTTCAAAGACTTTCGATCTCCAGCAAAAGCCCGAAAACGCTTCAACTCCAAGAAGCAAAAGTATTTCAACCACCGCTTCGTCAAACCAGGTCAAAAAGGTCTGCCTCACTACAATATGCTAAGCGGCGGTCCGCGCTCACACTGGATCCTCGCACCCATACTACCTGAGACCGCGGAAATAGTCACCATGGACAAACATGAACTATACCGCGAAGCACAGGTTCTCGGTCCAGATCCACCTGATTGGCGCAATAAGATAATGTTCAAGAAGTGGGAGCGCCGCCACCCAAGGATCAGAAGAGCGCCGAAGTACGCGAATTGCCACGCGGAAAAAGATCTTGATGACTCCATCGGTCTAGAGCTGTACTACAAGGAGATGGTATACCAGCGGAGTGAGATCTATGATGAGCTTGAGTGGGCACGTATCGATTTCATGATTCTAACATCCAGAAGCGAATGGTGTGAGGCTTGTGATACACATTGGTCTAGGTGTCAGAGGTGGGGAATCGTCGAGGTTGATCAGATTGATGAGTTGGTGTACGAGGCTACTGCTTCTCGGAGGCGGAAGCTTAACTATGCTGTGTACTGGAAGAATGATGGTGCCAAGCAGGTGCCCGAGAATAGAGCGCCTAGTGTCCTAGAGTATGGCCCGATGGATTGGCATCCGAGAGGAGCTTTTGCGCCCGAGGATGACTGGCTCAGTTGGAAAGATGCTTTGAGGAAAGTTCTTCGAGCCACAAATTGGTCTCGTGAGGCTGGGTCGTGGCAAACATACAGTGAGTCAGGATGGAAGGACGTGTGGATTGGATGGTGCACGGCGGACAAGAGCCATAAGCGTTGAGAAAGAATTCATCTATAGACAATTACCAACGCCGCGACTCCGCAATCCACCAAGACATTCCAATGCATCTGGTTTTACACCTGGTATAATAGCTCGCACCAACACCTTCGCTGAAACAAATATACTCGTGGCCATTTTCCAGCACGACATCCCTCTTCTAACGCTCAGATCAATTTCAGTGGCCTCTGCCAAGTTCCCTTCGGAATATGATGCATGTATCTCGCCTTCGGTTCAGGCTTCTGCAATCTTCTGAACGCCTCTTGAATATGCTTGGGACCCACAGGAGTTCTTGCCTCCTCCGGTGGATCAAAGAGACCAGGCTCCCGTCTTCGCTTCCGGCCGCGCTTCTCCTCGTCGCCACCACTCTCCCGCTTCAGCGCATCCTCTGCCGCTTTCACCTTGAGTGCTTCTTCGGTAAGCAATGTGACGATCTCATAAGTCAAGAAGCCGAGAATGTCGACGATGTCGTCGTTCGGCTTGCTATCAGTGACGACGCCAAAGCCAGCCCACTCCCGGAATCGTTTGCCTTTTCGGAAAGTGAATGAGGCTTGGCGACATTCGGAGAAATGGAGGTACTCTTCCGCGTTCATGCCTTTGGTGCGCTCGTCAGCTTGCTTCAGACGTTGCAGTGTAGCGGCATTCATTTCCTCTTCTTCCTCATCTTCTTCGTCCTCGCGCTCAGGGACTTGCTCGCTATAGAAGCTGCTCACATCCCACGGCAGTCCGACTTTGGCCTTCTTATTCTTGTTGTTGCGAGTTCCTACGGATGGACCGACGCCTAGACCTGGGTCGTTGCCGGCGAGATCGAATTCGTCCACTCCACCGGCGTCTGCTCCACCGCCTCCTTTGTCATCGCTGTCTTTAGCCGACTTCCTAACATCTTTCCAAGACAGGAATGTGCGAAGTCGTGATACTTTGGCCTTGTCATGGCGAATGAGAAAGATGAGATCATCGGTGCTGATGGTACGAACGCCGCGGCGAGCTGCGAGATCGGTCGCCCGCCTGAGCATTTCCATGACCTGTTGCTGGACAATACTTTCAATCATGCTGGTGGTTTCGATGGAAATGTCTCCGGTCTCACCCGAGACAAACATCATCTGAAAGAGAAGAGAAAGTCAGTGGAAGGACTGTGACGAAAGTGTGATTGTCAGTATGTAACAGAAGAGAATGTATCAAGCGACGAATGTTAGGCATCAGAAAGACGTCCACCCATGACTTGGTTTTGCTGGCCTCCGGCGGTCACTGCCTCCTTCTCGCATCACAGTTTCAGTCCAGCAAGTTGAGGGTCTTCCTTGGTACGTGTGGATCTGTTGAAGCGACAGCATGTAGAAGAGCTTGCCCATTCTATGCAGCTGGCTCATTTTGTGGCTGTTCACGCCTTTGGCGATTCTGATTCCTTGGCGGGACTTCCTTTCTTGCCATTTCATCTTTGCGTGGTCGCCCTCGGCGAGCCTTTCCTTCCTTTTCCCTGCGCTGGTTGTTCAGGTAACCGCAGCCTTCTTCACAGCCGTCCCTGGTGGCGTGACGAACAGCTGTTGATTTCTTGCCGTTCACGTTCCAAGTACTACCCGAGGTCTTGGATGCAGCCGGTTGGGTGACGAATGTGCCAGATGAGCTTTCTTGGGTGGCCCGCTTTTCGGGCCTTCCATTCTTGCTGTCTGTGTCCGAGTCACGACGCTTAGATTTCTTTGCAAGGATGCTCGCTGACGGTGTTTGGGAAGTCGGCCTTTCACTCCTAGCTGCGACGGCTTGAGTCTGAGGATCTTCGTGAACGGGGCCTTGAGTGCTAGAAGCCTGATTGAGACGCACTGCTCTCTGTTCAGGAGTTTCGAAGAGGATCAGACACTTCTCAGGAGGATGAAAGCTTTCCACTAGGTCGCTGCGAAGCATGCAATCTTGCCGCGCACAAGGCCGCGCTTGGTGCTCAATCTGCAGATGCATGGCCAGATAATTCGTTGTATCCATATGATTCCATCTGTCCTCGCAATACTTATGCGGGCACTCGTACGTGCTTTTTATGGGATATTTCATGACCTCATCGTATGATGGCTCGTAATGATCTGGGTAGTACATCCCATTGTAGAAGCCTTCTTGTTCATGCGGCTTAGCAAACAAGTTCAGGAGGTAGCCTCTCGAGTTGGTACATTCCCAAGCTCCGTGCAGGCGCGAGTTCTTCACACTCAGTTCACCCCAAATGCAATCTATGTTGTAGCAGCGACGCTCGCCTTTCTCTTCCCACTCATGCTTAGCTAGAGATGGGATGTTGTAAAATACCCTTTGACATTTGGCGCAGAGGAAGGGTCCGCTGTGATTATCTGGACCAATGCATCGGATCCCGGTGCAATTGTCAGGAAGAGGCAGGTCAGCCTCCGTCAAGCGAGCTGCTAGCTCATGAGTTGATGCGAAGCCTGATGAAGTGGCAGCAGGACTTGGCTCAGAGGGCACAGCCGTGTATTGATCGTTCCACTGACTGTGAATTGGTTGGAAAAGCTGGCTGTCCCAGTAGTTGTTGCTTTGACAGGTCAAGCAGTGTTCACGTTTAAGGAAACACTCGTCGCTATTGTGATAGACGTCGATGTAGGTGCCCCGCGAAAGAGATTCGAGGCGCCTCGTCAACTCGTCGTCGTCCATGATGTGATTTGTAGTCGAGCTTGTGCGAAGTATGTCTGATTGATGTAGCGTCGGAGACGAATATTTGCCTTCTCAGAATGTGCGATACTGGGTACGTCGTGTCTTTCGGAAGCGAGACTATATGTCAAGAAGCGTGGTAGAAGTTATAGACGAGTCTCGTTCTCTGCCGCTGAGGACTCCCCGTGAAATAGTGGTAGCTCAAGGATAGAGCATACGAGTAGATAGTCGTGCCACAGTAGAAGTGCTCGCGATGGAATATGGCCTTCCAGTAAGAAGCCTCTGCAATGGCATAAGGCCAGCGAAAACCTGGTAACGACATCGAGTCACGTCCCTTCCCCATCTTTTGGCGTGTGGAGCGGTGACCATTACTAGCTTCTCTCTTGATCCAGAGTTCTTGCTGACATCGCTTTTGTTGGGCTTGCCTGAGGACAGTAGAAATGTGATACGCACCTGCTGAATTTCAGTCCTGTATTTAGCCTTGTTGTCCGCCATGATGGCAGAAGGATCTGTTGAGCCAGTAAAGGTTTTGAGCTACCGAGTTGCGTCGGATTAGAACTGATGTGCTGCAGATTCATATGATTGATATTACAAGCTCGGACAGATCTCAAGGTGAGGTGGAAGTAGCGCGAGCTAGACGTGTTGTGGAGGTGGATCACGTTGCAAAGCGGCAGGAACACGCTTGAGGCTGAACTTTAAATCCAAACCTTAAATATCCATCCGAAAAACTTCCTCCGCCATTGAAGGAGCTCATCATTCTGCGCAGACTTTGTGGTCCTTGAAGACTCACGCCAGTATGCTGTACATCATTGGCCTGGGCTTGGCCGACGAGCGAGACATCTCAGCAAAAGGGCTCGAGATCGTGCGGAAGGCCGACCGCGTATACCTCGAAGCCTACACAGCTGTTCTGCTAGTCGAGAAGGACGTTCTGGTGCGATGATCGTCGTTTCCCTTTCGACAACCTGCTGATGTTTCTACCTGCAGTAGGAAGCCTACTATGGCCGTCCAATCATAATTGCAGACCGAGAGATGGTCGAGTCTCGTTCGGACGACATCCTGGCAGGCGCACATGAGAAAGATGTCGCATTTCTGGTAGTGGGCGACCCATTCAGTGCGACGACTCATACAGACTTTGCTCTTCGCTGTCGACAGAACGATCCTCCGATTCCATACAGGACGCTGCCCAACGCAAGCATCTTGACTGCTGTAGGCGCGACAGGATTGAGTCTGTACCAGTTCGGGCAGACGGTGTCAATGGTCTTCTTCACGGACGATTGGAGGCCAGACAGCTTCTATGATCGCATCGCGGAGAATGCGAGACTTGGACTGCATACGCTGGTCTTGCTCGATATCAAGGTCAAGGAGCCAAACTTGCAAGCTCTTGCGCGAGGCAAGATTGTCTACGAGCCGCCACGGTTCATGACAGTTGCGCAGTGTGCGGATCAGATGCTCGAAGTCGAAGAGAAGAGGCAAGGAGATGTTTGCGGCAAGGAAAAGTTGGCAGTTGGTGTCGCAAGATTAGGAAGTGAGGGCGAGCAGATCGTAGCGGGCACACTGGAAGAACTCACAGGCGCGGATCTGGGGAAGCCATTGCACAGTCTTGTGTTGTGCGGCAAGAAGATGCATGAGATGGAGTGGGAATACATGCGTGATTTCGCCATGGACAAGGAGAAGTTCGACACCATATGGAAGAGGGACTATTCAGGTCATGCATAGTGACTCAGCCTCTGCTGCAGAGAGCCTGCTCGGAAATCAGAAAAAAGGAACCTTTGCTTCGCACGACTTCGATTTCCAATCGCAAACCGCGACACTTTCCGTCCCCCTCGAAGCCTCTTATGAGCCTGCTCCATCTACTCAGCATAGAATTCGGTATGAACTGCAACGCTGATCTTGATGTTCTCAGGCTGATACTCAAAAGTATCACTACCTTTGACATCTTCCCAGTCCTCCATACCAGCCAGATTCTTCGCCATGGATTCGGTGCCATCAGTGACAGTTCGTCCGGACTTCGATCTCGCGGAGTAGGCGTAGACGTTGCCCTCCCTCAATTTGGACGGCGTGACCTTACCATATCCCAGAGCATTCGCATATTCTATGGCCTTTTGCTGAGCATTCCGGGCGGACTTCGCGCGCAATGATGCTCGGTGAGAAGCTTTGGTCTCCTCGAGAAGGATCCACTCTACTGGCTCAGTATCGATATGCGGCAAATCAGACAATCCCGAAATGAATGGCCCAACAGCAGCGAAATTCTGGAATCGAGCTTCGAACTTGATTTCGGCTTCGTATTCTGGTTCCTCGCTTCGCTTGTTGGTGGCGTGGTTGTACGGATACTCCTCGGTCTCGGTCATTGAGGTCCTCGTCCAGTGATCGATCACGGCAGACTGAAGGACAATTAGCGTCCATCCGGCTGGGTGCATCTCTGATTTATTTTACCTTGCTGTTCTCTATAAGAAGACTCTCGACTTGGCGTGCCGTAGAGACCACCGTCTTGGCTGCCTCCGACTTCTCATCAGTCGTGTTCGTTACGGTGAATTTTAGCAAGGTTCGCTCTGCTGGAAGCGAAATGTTTGCCTCTCCGTCGAGATGAATTTCGAATCTAGCAGCCATTGTGAGTAGTAGCTGGAGAGATGATGAGTAGGTGGACAAGGGACAGCAGAGGAGGAAATCACAGCTGAGGCAAGAACCGCACTGCTGCCTTCATATTGCATCCTAATGTTGTGTGCCTGTGCGGTGTCAGTTCAAGCTGCACGGCATACCAGTCTACCACTGTTAGGCAACACTGTGGTCATCGATGGAGGCAGCGGTCTTCGCGGTGACCTTGCGCGGAGTAGCTACCGTGTGTCTGATCCATTGCAGCTTTGCTGATTCGCCCATAGTATTTGGTAGACGGAGCACATGTTGGAAGTCAAATCAATTCTCGGGAAGCGGCAGTGTGACTCAGTATGAAGTTTTGTCCGACCTCAAGTAGACCAGCTGCACAGATACTTGACCATGGCAGCATACATGATCTCAGACTTCTTTCCTGTGCTTCTTGTCACGCGAACTCGAAGGTCATGGCACAGTAAGATGAGAGTCTGGGTTGCGTGTCTGCTGGAATGGTCCGACGACTGTGCCAATCAGATCACGGCTTGGCGTCGTACTACCTCTTCTTCGCTGGGCTCGACCTTCTTTCATTTCTCTCTCCTCTTTCCCATTACATGTTCGCCGGCATAAGACTTCTCCAGACAGCGCTTTTTGTACTTCGCTCTGATCTTCTGTCATTTGTTGATATGTGTGCCCAATGGACGCCGAATTAGCTGGCGGCAAGCGCTCAACGCGACACAGCGCCATGAGGGGGCTGAGCCGCCTGTAAATGAAGCAGCTGAGGTGGACCAGATGCAAGCATTGGAGGTGGTGGATGGCATCGCCACCACTGGCTGCGCGCACCCGAGAGCGTATATTATGGCCGACACCTCAGGTGTGAAATGCGGCCAGACCTGTCGCCATTTCGCCCCCTAAAATGTTAGATCCTTTGACTTCCCTGGGCTTAGTCGTCAATATTGTACAATTGGTCGAGTTTGGACTAAAGGCAGTATCGAAAGGACGAGAGCTCGCGCAAAAAGGTTCTACAGCTGAGCATAGACATTTCGAAGTTCTTGCTCGGGAAACCGAGGAGCTCTGTGCAGAAATTCGAAACCAGCCAGCATTCATACGAGCAGCGAATCTCGAAAAGAGCGACCCTCAGGAAACCTCAATAGAAAGTGGAGATGGAACGGCAGACCCATATGCAGATACTCACAGTGCTATCAGGAACCTGGCCGATGAGACTCGAGATGTGAGCCGTGAACTCGGTCACATGCTGAAAGGCTTGAAGATAGCGGATGGCGCGTCTCAAGGGGTGAAAGACAGCTTGAAGCGGAAAAGGGCTTTAGCTGGTGGTCTCATGAAAGCAATCTGGCATGACCACGACCTGAAGGACCTTCGTGACAGACTTCTACGGCTGCAACAGCAGATGACCCTGAGATTGACCATCATGCAAAGGTATCAGCTCAGTCCAAACTATTCAGCGCGAGGCTGATACTTCCTTCACAGTCAAGCATCCACAGAAATTCTTCAGAATCTTGGTCATCTCTCTCGCATAATCGAAGAGCAGAGATCTGGGCGCCTTACCGAACTGGAGAACCGCATCGCAGCTCTGCAATGCAAGTCTCAGCCTGTCGGGGAGTCATCGAACCAAGACGATGCGAGCTCATCACTTTCAGCAGGACTCGGACAGATGGCAGCTCAGACACGGCAGATAAATACATGCATACACATTCTGAACACCCTGCGCTTCGAAGAGTTGATCCTGCGAGAGGATAGCATTGCAGAAACCCACCAAGGCACATTCCGATGGATCTTCTTGAAGTCAGAACTCGGCTTTACGAAGTGGCTCTCGAAAGGAAATGGTGAGCAAGAGTTTCTAGAAGCGTAGCTCACTGTCAAGGTGATGATTTACTGACATGTTGACAAGGCATGTTTTGGGTCACGGGAAAGCCAGGATCAGGCAAATCGACTCTGATGAAGTTTATAGCAAGACACGAACACACGTCAGACCTCTTGAGCCAATGGGCACATGGCAAGAAGGTTGTCATAGCTCACCATTATTTCTGGAATGCGGGAACATCTATGCAGAAGTCGCGCGTCGGTCTACTGCGGACGTTGCTTTACTGGATAGTCTACCATTCTCCAGAAGTGGCACTCGAAGATATCCCTCGACGCTTTCACGATGGACACAGCATTGGGTCGCTGCCTTGGACACTACCTGAGCTCTGCAAGGCCCTGGCTGCTTGTGGCAAGCAAGGAACTCTAGACTGCCGTTTCTGCTTCTTCATTGATGGCCTGGATGAATATCGTGATGATCATCTGGATCTCGTGGAGTTCATCTCTAGCCTAAGCAAAAGTCCAAACATCAAGATCTGCGTCTCTAGTCGTCCCTGGAACGTCTTCACCTGTGCCTACAAAGACCTGGCCCAAGGACAGTTGACCGTGCAGGATCTTACCAAGGGCGACATAAGCAAGCTCGTTCGCGATCGTATGGCTGATGATCAGCACTTTCAAGATCTTCAAATCATGGACGAAGAAGGCTGCGCGAACTTGATACGAGACATCGGTATCAAATCCCAAGGCGTGTTTCTTTGGGTGGTGCTGGTCGTTCGATCACTCCTGCGCGGTCTAAGCAACGAAGACGATCTCGCCACGCTACGCATACGATTGGACGAATATCCGGACACTCTGGATGACTATTTCCAACGAATGTTCGAAAGAATCGAGAAGATATATCAGACTCACTCAGCGAGAATCATGCTTACTGCCCTCAATGCCGAGAAACCACTTGCCCTGACCACACCGAAATACTTAGCGCAGGAAATATCTGCACCAGACTACGCATTACAACTCCCAGTGCGGAACTATGGTCAGCAGGTCCTCGGGTCGGATCAGATAGCTGCCTCACAAAGATACTTGGACGCGAGATGTGCTGACCTTCTTGAGATCAACGCCTGCAATATATGCTTTCTTCACCGCACAGCTCGAGACTTCCTGTCTCAGCGTCACATGAAGGAAAGGCTTAACGAGCAAGCTGGCTTCGACTTTGATGTTCACCTTTCTCACGCTCGACTTCTACTCGCGGAAACGAAATCATTAGCTGGAGATGGCGCTGAGCTGGGTGTGCTGATCTGCGAACTGCTAGGCTGTGAACCATCTATCAGCAAAAGAAACTTGTCGACGTTCCGTGCTTTGCTGGACAATCTGGACGAGCACGGAGTCGATATTTTCGACACGCAATGTAGTCCTGTGGCTTTCATGGACGACACTGAGAATGGGAGGCTTCTAATTGACGAGGCACGCGGCTCGTACGAAGACTCTGTGCATGCCTTTCAGATTGCAGCGGCGCTGGTCCGGCTACGTGGAAGTGATGAAAAGCTCGACGATGCCGATGCGCAGACAGGAGCCGAAGTCCAGGATGAGGCGAGCGATGCAAAGTTGTTGTTTGGCGTGGCTGCCGTAGATGCTGAGCATAGCTTCTAGGTGATAGTCGATCCGTCATGTCAAGCCTGAGCAGGCTTATCAGCGTGTACGATACTGTGAGGAATGTTGTGTACAATTGATACCGAATGGATCGCGCAAGCTCGTGCCAACGTTCATCTCGATCCAAAACGTGGCTGCCACATTTTGGCCTCGTGTCTTGGCAGCTCTTGAAGGTTCCAGGTCGTCCGCGGCGCTCGTCTCCCTCTTCAATTCCACCACTTCTATCAACCACAACTTGCCTTCTGATATATGGTCGCTTCTGGTTACCTGCATCAAGTGGCACGATACGCCATCTGCTCAGCTGACCTTATTCGACGTCGAGGACGTATAGCTCTGGCTCCGGACCTGCGGTGGCTCTTCGCCGGGCGCAATTCAACAAGCCAACTCCGTACGCATTTTGTTACCACAACACTTCCAACGCACCATGCTCTCAACGCAAGTACCGTATGCTCATTCTGTTCTCAATCTCGTACTTGCTTCTAGCGTCGAAGAAAAGAAGGTATAATATCGCGATGGCTGCCAAGTGCCTAAACCACCGCCTAGCAGCCAAACCAGCCACAGCCGTTGCGCGAACGCAGTCCAGCTGGCTTGGGATCGCCAGAAGTGGCAGGCAAGCTCGCTACACAATGACGGTAGAACCATCGATAAATCCACACTTTCGCGGTCTTTGCTGGGCAAGCGCATCAACCACTTGCATACAAGGACTTTGCCTTCTATTGACACGAGCCTAATTTCATAGGGTGGTAGGCTGGTCTAGATACCCTTCTATCAAATGAAATGGCGGAAGCCATGAACGCTAGCATACCCAGTGGCTGACTGAGTGCACAACACTTATATCTTTGTTTGCTGCCGCCTTTGGTGACACGACGATGATGGTGCTTGTGTTGCTCTCACAATACTACCACAGTACATTCCATAGCTGAATTGCAGTTCGGGAGGAATATCAACATCGACCCGAATTCCGTTGGATCCTTCGACCGAGGCGACTTCTTCACCGACTAATAGTCTTCGACGGGTCGTACAGCAGATTGAACGACGACAGACGACCATCGCCCAAGAACATCACACGCACGTTGTCCAAGCACGAGAAATAAATTCCGAGACTCGCGCTCAGATCATTGGCGTCTCACAGCCAGTGCGATGGATTTCTCGACGTGCAGAACTTCTTTCGACTCCACAGACTCCGGCTATGAGACAGAGCCTGAGCTTCTGAAAACACCAGTGATCGAATGCGCAGAGAGCCACTTGCCTGATCACGTTATCCTAGGACTCTGGCCACATGCACAACCAGAGCAAATACAATACTACGTGCAAGGCTATTCGACACTTTACCCAAATTCGAGAATCCACCTTCTACACCACAACCAGACTTCATCAATCCATGCAGTTCTAGACAACATCCTAGTATCCAGCGAAAAAGCGACGACTTCAACAAAGCAAAACACATTAATTCACATCTTCGGCAACTCTTCCGCGCGAAACGTCAGCACTCTCCTCAAGGCATATCAACTACGAACCTCTCAATTACTCCCAGTCAAATCATTAATCCTGGACTCCGTGCCTATCGCAATCGCGCCAAATTTCAGAAGCATTTGGACCAATCCCGCGCTTCTGTTGAACCTCATCCTTGCGCCATTCCTTCACATCTGGGCTACACTGATTCTATGGTTCTCCGAGCCGCTGAGCGAAGACGTGAGACGGGATCTTGATGGACTATGTGGCAAGGCGAGAAGGAAATGGATTTTTCCGGGTAGGGATGTAATGTTCGTCCAAAATGCGATGGATTGTGAGGACGAGGAGAGCAGGAATCTTGCTGTTGATGAGAAGTGTTCACAGCAGGAGAGGTCTACGCGATGGAGTGCTGGTCAAGAAAGGTATTGGACTGGTATCGAGACTGCTTGGGAGGGTCGATGAGATGCCTAGTAAATGTCACGACTGATGAGAAATGACCACTTGCATGTATAGACTCGAGATGAGGCACGAACAGCTCCATAATCAACGATGGGTATATTGCTCCATGGCTATGCTGGAATCTAATCACTAATGCCCTTCCACAACGTCTTTGAATGCAGCCTTCTGACACTGTGACATGATCTTCGCTTGCTTTGCAATATCTTCGAGTCGTCCAATGACCTTACCATTACCTTCCGTGAAATCGTAGATCGTGTACGGAATCTTGACATCATCGCAAAACTCCATGACCATTTTCTGAGCTTTTCGGAGATTATGTCTGGGCATGCGTGGGAAGAGGTGGTGCACGGCTTGAAATTGTAGGCCTCCATGGAAGAAGTCCAGCCATTCCGGACAGTCAACATCCATTGTGGTGCGGAGCATGCGCTGGGGAAAGGACTCCGCCACGCCAAGATCCGCAGTGCTCATGGCGAAATGCGAAAGGGTGATTTGTACGTGTACTGGCATCGTCACGGCATGGCTGATCATGACGAAGAGAAATCTGTTCCAGCCGTCTGGGATGCTTTTGTAGACAGTAAGGTAGCCAAACCAGTACCAGAAGAAGATCTGACCAGCCATTTCCAGATATCGATGCCACCAGGCTGGACCTTTGCGTGGACCTTGGCCCATGATGATGTACTGCCAGCTGAGGACGTACAGGTTGAAACGCCCAAAGGTCAAAATCGGGTAGTAGAGGTAATGTTGATATTGGAGCATGAATTTCGCCACTGGATCATAGGTCATGACCCGGTCGTAGTATGTGCTTCGCAAGCTTTCGAAGAAACGATGCGAGATGGCGAAGAAAGGCATGTGCTGAATGTCTGGGTCGTGTTCGGCGCTGTTGGTGACAATGTGGTGTACATTATGGTTCCGCTTCCACCAGCAGCAGGAAAGGCCGCCAATGAAATCTGCGATGAAGATACCGATGCAGCTGTCGATGTGAAAATTGTGTGTAATGCCCATATGACCTGCATCATGGACAGTGAAGACGAGCTGGTGCCACATCATACCCACGAACAAGCCAGAGATAGGATACCAGCCGAGTTTGAGGAAGAAGAATGCCAAAAGGCCAAGAGCGGTGTAGCGGAGTCCCTCTACTGCATATGCCCAGTAATTGCAGTCGTAAAGTCCTTCTGCTCTTAGACGTTGATCCAAATCCTGGTATTTGTGTATTATGCTGTATTGCGTTTGTGCGTCTAGGCTGGGGAAGGTCTCCAAATCGTGCTGTAGTTCCCGCTGAGTTCGCTCTTCTCCTGGATAAGATTTCTTGGTTTCCAATGCAGGCTCACCAATGGCCAGTGTATCTAGCGATGTTGCCGAAGACTCGCTCGCTGCATAGTCGCTCTGCCTCCGTCGGCGAAGACCAGCTGTGCGGTGCTCTGAAGGCTCGAAAACTGGTGATGGCTCTTGCGAGCTTTCAGAAGAGTCCTCGCATGACGTCTCGCTCTGATTCTCTCTCGTGTCTGTTCGCTGGTCCTCGTATCTTCTGAAGATGCCGCCCTGGATTGGAGGCACGAAATCTTGCCATTGACCCTCAATCCTGCCAATGCGGTACTTCTGCATGAACGCCTGCGTCTCTTGCGAATGGAATGCTTTCACTTCGTTGGTAGCATCTCTTCCAACCATGTGTAGAATAGCCTTGTCGCCACCAGGATGGTATGGAAGCCATGCATCGACCTTTAGCACCACTCCATCTACGATTACGACCTTTCCCCCTTCCGCTATCAGGGATTCAATCTTGCCTCTCGAGAGGACTTGATCTCGGTAGCGACTGGTCTGCTGTGTCTGAGCCATGCTGGCTGAACTTTAAACGAGTAAGGGTGTCTTGAATCAGGCTGAGAAGATCATATTTACAGCCATTCCTAACCCGGACAATAATCACCAGAGAAGTCAGGATAGCAAAGTGCAGGTCGAGATCTCAGTGAGACCCTGAATTGGTGCCTTGCGCTGCCCTACATTTTAGCTTTCTGCCACGCCGACAAGCCGACCACCGTCCAAGCTCCATCATCGGTGTCTCTCTGTCTGCCTGACTACAACATCAACTTTGCGGCCAGACAGCCAATAAGTCACCCTCACCGCGCACGAAATAGAGAGCTGATTGCATCGGATCACTCGAGCATGATACTCACCAACGGATAAACGCCACTTCGCTTTCCCTATCGCGCCCAATATGGCTGAGATCGTGCAAACGCTGCTCTCATTTCCGCCCGACTCGAAGGAACCACTCACCCCTAAGCAGTATGACACCAAAATCAACCACTATCTGAAGGACCTGAAAAAGGTTCAGCAGGCACAATGGACCAAGAAGTACGAGAAGAAGGAACTCATCGAGCTGCTCGACCCATCGGTCAATTCGATAGCGTACCTGATTAGCTTAACCGAACTCATCAAGGCCAACCAAAAGGACAAGAAGCGCATCGATCAGCTTATCTTCAACGCAGTCGAACTCTTCACATCTTTCGATCCGGTCCAGGTTCGCTATGTGGGCAACGAGTGGCGCATGTTGCTGGACTGGACCATTGACTACTTCAGCAAACATCCAGTCAATGACGTGAGCACCATCTCGACCGCCATCCTCCGTCTCGACCCCACGGCAGGCACCTTCACGAACAATCACCTTGGATTCCTTGAGCTATGCTTGAAACTGGGCGTGCCAAGTCAGGCCTTGCCGATACTCGACCGCGACATCTACGCATATCCTCAGAAGTATCAGAAGAGTGTGCCTGAAGAGCTACTCAGCGAAGAGCATGAGTTGAGTAACGCATACATAACGGAGAAGAGCGGATTTGCAGAAAAGCTCGATTCATCAGATGTGCTGCAGTACTACTTACTGGGTGCGCAAGTCTACATTGCTGTACGCAATTACAGCAGAGCGCGTCTCTTCCTCGAGTTCGTCCTCCTCGCGCCATCACAACAGCACGCGACCAGCGCCCTGCAGGTAGAAGCCTACAAGAGGTGGTTGCTACTGGGGCTGCTCGCGGAAGGCAGGCAGTATCCCCAGCCTAAGACTCTAGATCAGACCACTCTTAAGAATGTGAAGGCATGCTCTCGACCGTACGAAGCAGTGGCTGATGCCTTCTCTAAGCGCGAGAGTCAGAAGCTTGTTGCTGAAGTTCAAACGGGCCAGGAGTTTTGGATGGAGGATGGCAATCTACGCTTTGTGAACGAAGTGGTGACCGCTCTCCAACGCTTCCGCGTTATCGACCTGCAGAAGACTTACGCCGCTCTTCCTGTGACCAGAGTGGCATCCTTGCTCCAAGCGCAGCCTGGCGACACTTTACAGCATCTTCAAGAAATGATCGGAGGCGGCTTTCTCAATGCCAGTGTATCTGGTTCAGGCACCGACGCCATCCTCCGCTTCCACGATACGACATCGACCGCACCGACCGACATCGACCTCGCAGCGCAGACCGAGCGAATACAGAAACTCGTAACCTTCATTCGCGATGCAGATCGCCGACTGCAGCTGACGAAAGAGTACGTTGAGCATCAGAAGCGCCAGAAGCGTAGCGCAGGCGCAGACGGCGACCTGGCAGACGTTATGGACCTCACTTGGGATGCGCCTAATGCCTCCAACATGATTGATGACGATGGAGACGAGGATATCATGGCGTCCTAGCAAGAGCCAGACGTCTTTGTACGTACCAAAGCAGAATCTTCTGCATGAAGCAGCAACGGTTGCTGGGGTTCTGGTCGTTTGTTGCATGATATTAGCGAGGAGTTGCATTGCATTGGCAGGTCAATAGGCGTAACGAAGGAACGAAACGATGTGCTTATAGCGTGCATATAGAGAAGCACACTAGGATGGCGAGCTCTTTGCGCTAAGAAAAGGTCGCAAGCCAAGAAGTGCACATAGCAGGCTGGGGATACAGAGTAGATATGGCTGAATCAGGCAGTCGTTTCTACCGTTTCCTTGGGCGCAAAGTGAGTACAATTCCTTCATTTCTTCTTATCAATGTTGGGTCCTGTTGAGAGCGTCGCGTCCGCCACGTGTGAGAAATTTCAATCTCACCGCTCGCTCTTTCCTGCTCGGATTTCTAAATTCGGCTGCCGGCCCGACTCAAAGCAATGGCGGCGGCTGGCCCTTCCCTGCCGTTTGAGTCAATGCATGGGTCACTGCGATAAAATAAAAAGTGTTGTGCGACACTTCATCTTACCTTCTCACATAAAACAGTCACAGCTCTCACAACACGTCCTTCGCTTCAACCTCGACCTCGATAATACCAAAATCTCGACAAGACTTCTGATCGAATTTACACGACAACACACTATCAAAGCAATAACCACCAAACCACTACCAACAAAATGCCTTTTGCTAAGCAAGGTATGAGTTCGATCGATGATCACTTTAAATACAGTCACTGACTTTTCATAGCATTCACTGCCGCTCGCCGCACCATCACTACTCAGGCTATGCCAACAACCACAAAATCACCAGTCACTACCAAGCTCGCAGTGAAGGCCGTTGCTGCTGGAGCCGGAGCTTTCGTCGCATACGATGCCGTCACCAAGGAGCAGATGGAGTGGAGCTGGAAGAAGAACTGAGCTTCGACACGAGCAATGAATTGTATTCCACAGATTCTGAGAATCGATGGGTTTAGCGATGGCGTTGAGGAATTGGATACGACATAGACGATAGACATTCTGGACTTCAATAGAGATGCTTCGAAGCATTACTGGCATTATGGAAGAGAGGCAAATTCTGCATTCTCGATGGATTTAATGATGAAAGAAGTGACTTGGCGATTGTGAAGCTTGAATCAAGGAACATTCACGACTTCACTCACTTCACATCTGAACAAGGATTGTTTTCCGCGCTAGTGAAGCTTCAAAGCTGCACCGTTTGCTTGACGCGTATTAAAAGTGTGACTGATATGCGAGTCTCAGATTTCATGAGTGCGAGAAAACATCGACTGTTGAACAAGCTACGAAATACTCAGAACACGAACACATACTATAGCGACAGACCAAGGTCAAAGTGACGACCAGAAGCGATGGCAAATATGCTTCGAAACCCAGCAATGAAGCGAGGTAAGTCACTATTATCACAATGGCTCTGTCTCAATCTGACGGCCTCGCAGCATTCACCACGACCTCGTTTCGCCCTACTCGACCACAGGTGAAGCATCCATTTCCACCAACTCCGCGCCCAACTCCACGAGGTGGTCCAGTCATTTGCCCGGCGCCAACGGGCTCCACTCCTCCGAATCGTCACTTTGGCACTGGTCGCCGCCTCGAACGCTTGAAGGATCAGGGATCTTTCGGCGACGGATTCATGGACATTGGCTGTAAGACCATCAAAGTCTTGCTTGCTCTTGTCTTGGTCAACGTGGTGGTGGTCCCAATGTGGGACACCGAGAAAGGCGACGCCAAGGAAGAGATGAGCAGGGCTCAGGACGAGGTCGCCAAGGTGGCAATTAGCAAGTGAGGGATCCATGTGGCGATGAGTAACGAGTGATGAATGATGAATGATGAGGGATTGTGTTGCATCGAGGGCAGAACAGGAGTTGGAGTATCGTGAATCGCTGCAGGCATCAGCGTAGGTCTGTTCCGCCGGCGCTGCGGACAGCACAGCTAGGGAAACGATGGCTTCAGGATTTGGCATATGAGCGCCAAGAAATTGACTTCTTACCTTGACATCAACCTCATTTCTTCTCGCACTTTCTACCTACTAACAAACAGCCTTCTTCCAACTACGCGTGCTACTGTGCGACTGCGTCGTCAGGTAAGTAAGCGTCTCCAATTATACTTGAGCAGATTGCTAACGGATGCAGCATGTCAGCGCCGTCAGACTCGAAGACCGACAAGCGTTGTCGCTTCCTCGAGCTCGCCGCGGAGCTACGAAACCGCATCTACGAACACGCGCTCGTCGAAGAGCACACTATCGCGATCCATCGCAACAATATCACCCAGCCAGGCCTGCTTCGCACCTGCCGCCAGATTCGAGAAGAAACCAGATCCATGTACTATTGTGGCAACAACTTCAAGATCGAAACGGGAGCGTACGATGTCAGACCTGTAAAAATGTTCTTTAAGCAAGCTCGAGGCTTCTGGAGCAATTACGACCAGTACGAAAATGAGGTTGACCGTCTCGGCAACGTGGAATACGGAATTCGTCACTCGAAACCGCCGTGGGATCGGGCTCTGAAGTGGTTGAAGGCCTATCACGACAACGAAACTCCACCGTATGTCTGTCCCCATACGGATCATGGTTATGGTGGGTTCTGTGAGGACTTTGCGGTAGCGTTTGATATGGTGAGAGCTATGGCTCCATTCTATTGGAGTGGGATTGAAAAGGTGCTCGAGAAGTACAGGGAAGTCGCCAATGAGGCGTACGAGGAGTATGAGGATTGGGTGTGAATGTCGAGGTGATGTCAGCTTTGGACAAATAGCAAAAGGAGCCTTCTGTTGATCATCCTAGGCTTCTCAAACCTGATCAGGAGCAGAAGCGACATTGGAAATTGCCAAGACAACAGGCCTTCGTATTGGATGGGCGCTAGCGCGGGACGACATCGGTGGCATTGAACAGAAGTCACTCCTTCTCTCGAGAGGTGCCATCAGCATCGAAGAGCTCTTCATCTCGCCACCGACACAGGGACATAAATCTACGCTGTCCTGATGTGTCTTGTCAACGTGCGCCGCGGACACGCATCGTAAAGTGTATCGGGCATCCCACTGGTCAAGGATGCCGCTCATGCCGCGTCGTGGCACAGCCGGCGCGTACATTGGAAGACAAGAACGGCACGACATCCGCGAGTTGTTGACCAGACCATCTTTCCCCCTCTACAAGAAAGCGAAGTTGACTTGACATGGTTCAAACCAGATCTAGCGCACGCTTTGTCATACAGAGACCTCGCGTCTCGATTGATCTGCTTACAGATGAGCTCCTCCTAGAAGTCTTGCGCTTGGTACGAGTGGTGGACACCATTCTGAGTACCTTGAGCTGACAGTAATAGTTACGTACCAGCTGTATCAACGCCGTCCTCGCTATTGCACGCGTGAGCACACGATGGCATGCGCTTGCCCAAGATGTTCTAGAAAGCAGTATCGGGCCACTGGTGCTCGGTGGGCAACACATCAATCGGACGCGAATGCTCTTCCAACGCCTCAGGACCGATTCTACTTTTCGAAGACGCCTCAAGCATCTCTCCATTCGTGAATGGTGCGTCGTAGATTGGAATATGTTCGAGTCTGTCATGTATTTTTCGATGCACCCGGTACCTGATCCTTATCATGGTAACGGCTATTTCACCGACTTGTACAACTGGAGTGTCATGAGCGACCAGGCCTGGGTCCCGATGCAGAACTTGATACATTTGTTACCTCATCTACGATTGGCCAGTTTCAAGTGGACGGCCCTGCCCCAAATGCCATTGTCACTGGTCAAAGCTCTGAGTGCTCAAGAAAAATGCTGCGTAAGCATCCGTGGCGATCCTTACGCGTTGCGCGCCGCTCAATGGTCTTATACTCCATATTTGAGCACTACATCCGTCAATTCCCTTGGTCTACTGGTGGACCGGCTATCTTCGCTCGAAGTCATGGTGCCTGCAGCGGACGGCAAACTTTTGCAGCAACTGGGACATGTTGTTGCAGGCTGTAAGGCTCTGCGAAGCTTGTCAAGTCACGCAGTAGCACGAATCTGGAGGACTGCGATAGTTCCGACCTCCCTGAAAGACACAGTTTACAACGAGAACATCGCTGTCGCTAGCCTATCACCACTCTTTTCCAGTCTATCAGTCTCACATGGAAACCGCACGCACCTCGAGGAGCTCGCGCTAACTAACTTCTACATATGTGCTAGTCCTGATAGTCACAATCTGCTAGATCAACTAGAGTGGCAAGATCTGCGAATTCTAAACATCACATGCTGCTCCCTCCTCGAGTATATGTGTACCAGAAGTAACCTGGTTTCCACTGTGCGTCTAGAACTGGCCTTCTCGAAGAATCGAGAATATGGTTCTTGCATTACATTTTCGCTGACGCATCGGCTTAAGGAGGCCCTCCGGAAGTTCACACGCCTACAGCGGCTAGCGATCATCAACAGCACCGAATTCCTTGACAAGGAAGTGCTGTCTAACATCGGACACGATCTTAGGAGTCTTGAAGTCCATGAACGAGGAGCCGATGGCCGTCGAGTTTTTGCTGCCCATATCTTGGACGTCGACACATTAACGCATCTGCAATGTGCCTGTCCGAGGCTTGAACGCCTGTCTCTCGACGCTCCCATTCAGGAGAAGCTGGTGAGACTGGTGTGATCATGAGACAGTCCCTACGCTTACCATCAAGCAGTTTCATACCTTCTTGCTACATGTCTCTGACATACCTTCGATTCGAGAGTTCTCGCTATACCGATAGATCGCAATCCCCAGCGTTAAACTTGCCGGTGCACATATATGCGCCAAGAGCTGAAGAATGTTCTGATGTCACACGGCTTTGTTGGCATTCCACCTTGACCTTGGCGATGGATGTTTCTATTCCGAGGAAAGTGGGCAGAACACTTTTGCATGTACGCCTCACCATGCCTGGCTTACATATCACGCTCTTAATTATCTTTCTTGGGTTGGACGGCATCTGCCTGGCCCAGATAATGTCAGGCATCGCATGCATCACTTACACATACATGCAACTAACTTACTCCCAGAACTGATCAAGTCATTGGCTATGCCAATCCAAGAGGCCTGACTCTTGACATCGACGACCCACAGCTCGCGCCCGAAACTGGATATGGATCGAACTCTAGCCTCTTCGTCAGATTTGACCCGGCACCTAGGGACTTGACATGCTTCAACATAGACGACATACCTGCAGGTATAGCGGCAGCCCAAGTATCCGGGAGTAATCTCAACGCAACGCTAGCTCAGAGAGGTACCTACAACTCGAGTGCCAATTACTCCCAAATATCTTTCCGTCAAGGCGGCCCGGCAGACGACAGTGACTTCAAGAAAGGTGTTGGCGTATCAGTATTACAGATGTATGAGATCCGAGACTGTGCAAATGGGAGCTCAACCTTCTATACTTGGAACTGCGGGTACCCTGATGCTTCAGAAGCAATTACACCGACCGGATTTCAGAGCTTCTCAATCAGGAACTCAACATTGGAGGAAAGAAAGGAGAGATGTGTTCGAGCTGGTATTGAGAAAGACGTGCCCTGGCGAGGAACCTCTTCTAAACGAATAACACCGCAATTCCTGTCCCCTCTCCTCACCATAATCGCCGCAGCCTTCCTCCTCAACCACCTAATCTAATGAAGTTCAAGTCAGCATCACGCCATCCCTGCACATATCAATTTCCCTCTCGTCTCACCTCAAGACTCCCTATAATAACAAGTACACTGGCAAAGATCATCATCGTTGGGATCCAAACTCGCCATCATGACAAAATTCGAAGCCGTCACTGAAGACCCAGCCGGTCCGCAAGCCACCAAACAATCGTATTGACCATAGCATGGGTTCGAGTTCCCACAGAGGAAAGGATTGAGGACCGTGATTCTCTCTTCGCTGCAGCCGGCAAAATGTGTTTTCATGGCTGTGGCTAAGGTTGTGGCCCACAGGAGGAGGATGAGGAGTTGCATTTTGATCGCGGCGTGAAGGGGTGTTGTGGGAAGATGTCGTTGTTGATCTCTGGTCTTTCAACGGCATCTTCGTAGGCAGTGCTCCTTGGGCTACTTGTAACCTGTTCGGTTGCCGAGTTTATGCGGATACTTGCCTTCTTCAGTGAGACATTGATTCAAGTTAGAGCACGCCGACATTATATCGAAAAGCAGCCTTACTCGGCATTCTTGGTCGTGGAATGGCATATGTGGTTCCCAGGAAGCCAGTTCGACCCGGACTTTCAGCGGCTAGGCACAACACGAAAACGATCGACATGGTCTTCAGCAATCATCTCTTCTCATTATTTTGGTCCGATATCTGCACATCCTCTTTGCCTTTTATGCCATCTTCTTGCTCAACCACAAAATCATCAAAGCGATTTAGTATGCTCGCTGTATGACTCGCTCTCTGGCTCAGCCCTGTAAAACTCTTCTCCCTCACAACTGTTCCATGCCTGCTTAATCTCTCAATGGCATAGATTTCATACTCTTCCGCACTGGTGATCGGTGGCGTCGGCGGAGGCGAGTCATGATGCCTTCGCATCCTTCTTAGCTTCTTCTCGACAATCTTCCCTGTCGACGTCTCGACATATCTCACCTCCTCAGACTCTCTCCTCGAGTCGCCGACAATAACAGGCGGCGGCATCGCGAGTCCATGAACACCACTCTCCAGCTCTTTCAGCTCACAAAAGCCTCTCGAGTCTCGATTCGCTGTACTCATGAAGTCTGCTGAGCAGAGAGGTTCCTTTCGATCCCGGCTTCCGTGTGCGTAATGTGATACGCTGGACAGTGATCGGCGCAGTGTGTCAATCAGATATCGACGGAAGAATACGCGCAAGGATGGCGCGCAAGCACAGATTATGGCTAGGTGGCATTCCACAATGGACCAGGCGAAAAGACTAAAGCCGGTCCAAGTACTGTCGATGGTGTGCTGAATCTTCCAGAGATAGTAGCTGCGTGCTACCCCGGCTCCAGTCGCTCTGAAAAAGATGTCGTCAGCTTAGGAAGTAGTAATTGAGATAATTACATGCTTACGTTAGTCCAAGAGCGAACGTGATGTTCAGCGCGATCTTCTGTTTCTTCGGCACATCCAGGTCGTAGTGATTGAGCATAAGGCATGGTATCGCTACAGCCATTAGATCACTCACGACCGAGAGCACACCAGCCACGAGAGCTATCTGACTGCCATTCATGCACTTGTATGGCGTATCGTAAGATGGGCTGTATGCCATCCAGACTGATTCCAGAGGTGTGCAGTACAGAAAGTAAGCAATGATACAGCCAATGCCGTAGGCCGTAGTGAATGCCAATGCACCCCGAATGATCCATAGCCATCGACTGTCGATTGTTAGGTTTATCATGCGGCGGTGGAATAGGAGCACAGATATTTTGGTGCACACTGTAGAGCCAACGAAGAAGACTTGTGCAATCCAACCAGTCTATTCTCAAGTCAGCAGCCATTCCATTGTTACAATTCCATTTTACCCACCTTCGCAGCTCCGATAGCCCACTCCGGTCTCATGTCCCAGACATGTCTGTCCAAGCCAAAATGCGTCACATCGTACCAGGTGTTGATGCTTAATCCGAGCGACCAAAGCCATCCAAAGAATACAAGCACATCATCAAATCCAAATGATCCAGCTTGTTTCCTCCCTCTGAGGTAGAATCTGCCACTGATGAGAATGGTGGACACGATCTGCCACGCCAATATAAATCCAGGCATCCACGTTCTTCGTTCTGGGTTGACGTAGTTGGGCGTAGGCCATTGCGAATAATCTGTACCGGGTATATCGCGAGTCTCGTACATTGCTGTGGTATTGATCTTTAGGAACAGGACTGAGTAAGTGGGCGTGCTCGACTAGCAGTAAAGCAGTCAAGGTATTACATCAAGCAGATTCGACGAAAGTCCAGCCCCAAGAGAGCCCCAGCAGATTTAGAACAGAAATGAACGTATACGCAATCGACAAAACTCACAACCAGTTGGTGAGAGGCTGGAAAATTCTCGACCGACCGTACCAGATTGGCCAACATGCATGTCGTGAAAAGTGGTGTGTTTGGGAAGCCTATTCCGCAGACCTGCATTGCAGCAGAGAATGATGTTCGCAGGGTGGGTTCCAGATCCGTGGGTAGCAAGCGTGCTTCAAGTCGACGAGATCGAATTCTCATGCTGAGCTGCAGCTAGACAAAGCGGCAATGTCAGTGGATCTCACGAGCTCAGCCAACAGCTTTTGACAGCGGCATGTAGTTTTGACGTCTCGGCGCTCTCAGCATCGTCCTTATGCTTGGCAAGCAGAACGTTTGGGCGCTGCAGTCACCACAATAGCATTGTTTTCGAGTTTGCCGCGCATGAGATCCTGCCAGATCTTCCTAGTGGTTCGTTAATGCGCGTCTGGGTGGCGGCTCTATGCAATACTGCCCGTACGGAGCGGACTGCTGGGATCAGCAGCATTGGGTCAGAGAATGCCTGTGGCGGTCGTGTGCCGGAGCGCTGGGTGAAATGGTCCCATGCGGCTACCAGATTGGGCACTTCTGTCAGCGGTCTCTCTGGATCCCGGGGACTCCTCTTGTGAAGATGAAACAGGCTCGAGTCTCAACGACAGTTGACTGGCTTCCATGTGCTTCCATTCAGCCTCATAAGGCAGGAGATGTCGTGCGAGTTGACTGTCTTCTCTGGTTCGCTGAGCTTCCACTGGGACTGCTGCGGTCAGTTGCTTTCTGGAGATCTTCTCAATTTCGACGTATACTGAATTATCGAGCGGCGAGCTACAGCTCACAGGTTGAGTGCTGTCAGTTTGATTGCCACTGATCGCTCGTCAACCTGCACAAGCGTCGGAAGAGCTTTTCGTAGTTGAAGAATGTGGAGCGTCAAGTCTTTCCACGCGAATTTCGACGATTGACTTTTCAGCCAGGTTGCGCAATTCGCTGTCGATGATGCTTGCCGCCGCAATATGGAAGACGTCGGAAGGTGGGCTTAGTGCCCGCAAGCGAGATGCAGTGGACAAGGATGCTCACACCGACTTGTGATACATTGCCTTCTCGATCTGAGTGAACCTGCAGAAATGTCATCTGAGCCGTGTGGTACGAGAAGGAACATCAAGCAGAGCCAAGCAATAGATACATGATCGCGTGCAACGCGTCTAGAAAGATACATTTATCGATTTCTGTGCAGTTATACCTCCGTACATCCGGTCAAACTGGGATATCAGGCACCAAGGCAGATAGAATTTGTGAACCACGGACAAGCTCAGTTTTGCGCCCCTAGGTAGGCAATAACAACAGCTCGGCATCGTTTGCAGCGCTGTGTCTACGGCTCCAATCGCACAGGTCTCTAGAGAGCTCAGAGATTCGTGTGTCCTAAGCAGATAGGTATGTTTAGAAACCAGGCTGCCAGTTGCCAAGAATTCCCAGTTTGAGCGGAAACACGGAGGTACCATTCGGGCGACATCTTTGTCGAGAGAACAGAGCCGGTCCGCTGTACTGGAATCAGAAAAGATCTAGGCGCATTCGTTACGACTCGATTGCCTCTGCTTGAACAGCTCTCCAAGCAATGCTCATGTGCTCAAGAAGGCGTCTCCTGCTTCAATGGCCCGCCAGCTGGGAAGCCATCGCTGGCAGATGATGTTCCAGAGGGCGAGCTCTGGGCTTCCGAATCCTCTGCAGCGGATTCATGATCCTCGTGATCATCTGCAGAGTCGGCCGAGTCACCATCCAAGCCAGGCTCGCTCTTTACGACAACCTTTTCGTCCTGTGCGTCTTCATCCGATCTAACATCTTCGTCTACATCAACATCATCGTCATCGTCATTGTCTTCGTTGTCCTCATCGTCCGAAAATGCCCACATTTTCTCGAGCCGCGCATCAAAATCGTCTGCGTGGAGGAGTGGTGCATTGACGTGGTTGTTGGAATCCGACAAGGCTTGTTCGTCTGCAGTCGTACTCATTTGATGCTCCCCCGAAACTGACGGCGCTTCGTCAGTGGCATCATTTCCATCCTCCGGAACCTCTTCTTGAGTCTCGGGAACGACTTGGGTGTTTTCATCGATGTTCTCGTCTGCAGGAATGGGTGCTGCATCGGCCATCTCCACATCGCGTGCCGGATTTTCGTCTTCGTCGGATTCCGAAATCATGTCCTTGGAGACACTATTATCGGCTTTACTGAGCTTTCGGGACTCATACTTGACCCTTCTGTCTTTCTTGACCTTGTCCAACTCCTCCTTGGATGCGCCAATCAGCTCAGGCCGATATTTGCGAGTCAGATTCTTCAACTTCTTGCCACAAGTCTTCTCAACCCACGTAGCGAGGACAAGTGCTTTGGCGGGAATGGTGCCTGCCTTGTCAAGCTTTCGCTTCAGCTTTGGTTCATTGCCTGGCCACTGTTCCATTGCATCCTCAAATGCAGCTCTGCGTAAAGCAGCTGGCGCGAGGAAGACGCTAAAGCGGCTTTGCATGTTCTTACTGCTGACAATCGACCAGAGCACATTTTTCTCATCGTGGAACTTCCGATCGTGATCTTTGAAAGCCGTGTGGATTTCTACGAAGGCGTCGTAGTAATCGCCAATCTCGAAGGACTTGGTGACGGCATTTCGTGCAAGCTTCATTTTCTCGGCGTCCTTCTTATCCTCGCCCGGTTCAGAAATCGTATACTGATTCACGCGTGTTGTAGATTTGGCGCCGAGTCCCATCGATGCTGCTTCATCCTTGGCCTTTCTCAGTTTCAGCTTGCCATACTTTTCGTGGCATCGTTTGCCAGTTCGTTTGCCTTGAAGCTTTTGAGCGACCACCGTCCAGTTCAACAAAGCTTCCAGTCTGTCGCGGTTGCTGGAGATGCCGGGGTCATTGATGCCGGTCTTGATAGCATCGATGCATTCCTCGACTGCAGCCAGGAGCTCTTCTTCCTCGTCCACCGTCCAGGGTCCGGTAACTGCATTTTCATGCTGAAACTGCGTTCGCCACCGATCTCTGCAGTCTGCCCCCGTACGCCCAACAATATCGCTTATTTGCGACCACTGACCCGGATGACTTGTATGGGCAGCACGTAGAGCTTGATCTTGCTCCGCTGTCCATGCGCCACGCTCCATACCATGAAACCGTCGCTCCGCGAATTTGCGTATTGAGTCTTTCGTGCGTCGCGGGAAGGCCTCAAACATGTCTGCTTTGAAAGTGCCGCAGCTTCGCCAATCCTTGATTTGCGCTACGAGTTCGGCTTCGGATAAGCCCTCCTGTCGCATGACCTCTGCAAAGATGCCATCGGCGAGATCCTTCTCTTCCTGCGAAAATGGGCCCTTGATCATCTGACTGCCTGACCTGCCTACATTGGAGCCTGTGTCGTCTTTGGACGTTTTCTTCTTCTTTGCCTTGCTCTTCTTCCGGGCTGTCGCCGGCTCATCGTCATCGCCGTCTTCAGCATCTTCTTCAGGCACAGTGTCCATCTCCGACTCCCTACGCTTCCTTCTCGCTTCCTTGCGTGCAGCTTTCGTCGCCGTTGACGCAGAATTGGCGCTTTCGGGCGCGACGGAACTACCGTCGAGCTGGTACTCCTCGTCATCATCTGCACGTAATACTGACTTGCGTTTCCGCTTCTTCGACGATCCTTGTTGTGTCTCCGTCTGCTCTGGAGGAACGGGAGACTCTTCGTTCTGGCTAGCAAGCCAGTCCGACACATGCTCGCTGGTACCACGAGCACCATTTTCGACCGGTACTTCTTCCACTTGTTGCGCGATGGGCTGAGACTTGCGCGTCTCGACCATCTCTTTTCCTGAGTCTGGCGGAGTTGGGATGTGTGCGTGCGGCAGTGCTCGCATCAGCTCGTCTCTAACTAACACTCGCAGCAGAGCGTCACGCGTGGCCAGAATGCTCTTCTGTCTAGCCTCGGACTCAAGCTCTGCCCGCCTCTGTTGCTCTGCGTCAAGCGCTGGCCTCTTGAACTTGTGCCCGGGTTGCGCCAGTTTGAGGTACTTGTCACCATCTTTGCCGTTCTTCCACTTGGCCTTGCCGGCATAGACCAGTTCCTCCTCTTCCCACTTCTTGATCTGGAGGCGAAGGGCATTCCTTGCCTCGAGCTTCTGAAGCTCCTGCTCGCTGATCTCCTCGTCACTCGATTCTCGTTCTAGCGCCATATCCTCGTTAGTCAGCGTCCGTTCCGCCATCTTGCTCTGGAACAAGGTGTCGTCGATCACCGCATCAGGCGACGATGTATTGCGCAAAGCCTCAGGCGGGTTCAAACTCCCTTGTAGGCCTCCACCCAATTGCTCAGGCGGCTCATGCTGTTCATCTACGACTTTTCTTTTCCTTTTGCGCGAAAGCTTCGACGAGCCTGCCTCAGGCTCCAGAGCTGATTCCGCATTCTCCGCCGCATCTGCACCTGCTGTTGCCTGCTCAGCTCCTTTAGCCTTCTTGGTCTTCTTCACCTTCGCCTTCGTCGGCTCCGCTATGGTTGGCTCATTGCTACCATTCTCTTCGGGCACGTTCTCTGATTGCTTAAGCTTCTTTGACGGTCGACCTCGCTTCTTAGCAGGTGCAGCAACCTTAGACTCCATTGCTGGGATATCAGGTTGCTTCGGCTTGGCAGGGCTTTTGGGGAGCTGCACATATGCGATCTTAGGCGCAATTTCAGCCTCAGCTTCTGTCTCTTGTGCAGCCTTGCGCTTCTTTCGCGGCCGCGCAGACTCCTTCTCAGCAACTTGGTCTGCTCGTGCCGTGACCGTGCTCGCGCCAGATTTACGCTTTCGCGAAGACTCTGGCTTGATGTCGTCGCGTTTGACCTCGTCGCGTAACTCGGCAGCGCGTGATCTACGCTGTGGCCTCGCAGTCGCAGCTTCCTTCGCGACGTTGGTTGTGTCGCTGATCTTCGTGGTGGGTTTCTTGGCCGAAGAATATACCGATTCCTCTAGATCGCGTGCCAGTGCGCGGCTCGCGCTTGTGTGGACACTTGCAGCTGGCGAGGGCGTTCGTGCGAATTGTGCGTCAGGCTGCGTTCGCGGGACTTGATCGATTTGAGAGGACGTCTGGCCCATCGCGACACCTCAAGCATTCACATGCTGAATTTCACATGCTATTATCGCGTCAATGTCGCAGATTGCCTCGTCCAACAACAAAGCTCTCGTTTGGAGTGCCCGCGCTACGTATGCAGGGATCGCCGCCATTGCTTGCCGGGTACCGATTGGCCACGGCGCATCCGGGTAGGCGCGATTTCAATGCTGCTCAGATCAGATCAGCAGGTTCAGCACGACTCAGCAACACATAATCAGCATTACCCGGCGTTCAAGCGGACTTCACATTTCCCATACCACTGTCTACGCGGCTTTATACTCCGAGGATCTTTCCCACGCCCTTTTCTAAAAATCAACCTGGCCCGCATTCCAGAAGCACGCGACGAGCCAGACCCCCGGGAATCGCAGGAGAACCTTGTTGACCTCCGCTTCAGGATGGCCACCGTCGAAGATGCAGATATGCATTACGACGCCCATGGCCACGGGCCTGCGCCTGGAGAGACCGCAGAGCAGCACGCAGCACACGCCTACTTCGAACCCATACGGCATTGGGGACTTGGCAGAAAACAGGAGGCCATCCTCTTCTACGGCTTCGCTATCCCCTCCTGCTGCTTTGCCATCGCAGCGGCAGTAATAGGCTCTTACGACAAGACGACTTCACACGCATTCACCGCCACTGCTACTGTCTGGCTCGTATTATGGGCAACTGCATGGCTTCAGACCGCCGTGCTCATGGTGCAACGAGCAAGTTGGACCAGAGACGAAGCAAACCTCAAGGACCGGAAGCAGTATCTCTACTTGTCCGTGAGACTACAGAGATTGATGATTGTGCGTTGACAGAATTTGTCAACTCAGAGACTCACTAACGCTGGCCCTAGATCAATGCGATAATATGCCTGCCTACTTTCATCCAAGCATATGTGCAGCGAACGAGCTATGATGACACAGCGTACTGGCTCATTTTCCTGCTGTTCTTCATATTCAATACTGTTGGCTGCGTCATGAACGCGTACAACAACATTACCTGGGAATGTGATCGCTTACACTACGAAGAGGGAGAGCCGGCCATGAAGCATACTCGACTTGCAATTCTCGGTATTCCGTCATGAGATCTGAGCGCGGGTCGCGTCAGACTTCTTTTTGGCAGGTTTTTTGACGTATTATGACGACTTCTGATACACTCTTCTAATGCATATACATATGGGTATGACAGAACGATAATCGCGCGCTCACAGCTCGACTTCTCTCAGATGTCCTTGTGTCCCAAAAGCTCTTTCCACGGCCGCCCTGTGACCTCGGTGACCTGGGCCAAGGCAGCAAGGAGGATCGGCCTGTTCAAACCTGCTTCTATATCTCTCACACGCGATCTCAGGTCGGCCTCGCTCCCTCTATTGAACAGCCCACCATCTGTGAGCTTGAATGGCGCCACCTTTCTCTCAACCAGGATTGGACAGATTACCTCATCGAATCTTACGCAGCCTGATTCCAGAAGGCGCCAGATGTCTTTCGCGACTTTCTCTGCATCCAGATGGAAGCGGAGCGCGGGTTGAATTTCCACGGAACGTGGCCTCCCTTCCTCGAGGCTGTCAACTGTGGCCTTTGGTACGCCACGTACTGTAGTCCGAATAGTTCCGTTCTTCGTCAATGGCCACAGCAAGTCGCTCCAGTCGGACTCGTGGAGTGCTCTTTGGCCATGAGCAATGTGTTCCTTGACCCGCACATCTAGGTGCTGCACTTTTGACCGACGATCGCATATCAGTGTCACGACTCGATACAGCTCGTGATTGATCTGACGAATCCGCTCCTGATATCTAAGCCAGATGAAAGGCAACAAGTTCTTGATTGCGATATGGACCACGACTTTCGGCTTCTGGTTTATGTCTGCTGGGTACTGTGTCCAACAGCTTCGGGTGGACATCATCATATCTCCAACACTGCTCTCTCGCAAACCGTCAAACTTGATCGTCGTCCTTGCTCCATTCGTTCGCAAGCGGATCACTTCAGTATCTTTCGTGGATTGTTGGTATAATGGATACGCTTCCTCGAATATGGTTCTACAAGTGGAAAGAATTTGCGGGTCCAGGCTCTCGTTGTGCTCGTCTGATTGGTCTTGGAACAGTTCGTCGTAAACCATGAGTCTGATCTCCTTTGGCATGTCGAGGAATGGGAAATATTCATTTTCGTCAAGGAGTTGCAACCCGAGCCCATCCTCCTGACGATTCTTCGGGGCAACAAATTCAATAGCTTGTGGCTCGCCCACCTGTTGCTCCTGAAGCCGTATGGCACGACCGAACATTCTTGCAAGGGGCTTTTCCTGGCCGAGATTTCTGGAGCTCAACGATCTTGCAAAAATCTTGGGTTTATTCTTGACGCGCTGAAGAAAAAATGGTTTGGGTGGAAGTGTGTATACCGTGCAATGAGGACATGACGAGAGGTGCACGCAAATATCAACTCCTACAGCGCGAGTCATGCCGAGATGTTCTTGGTGCTGTTGCTGACTTTACCGCTTTCACACTTCGGTCAAGCTTTCTGGGTCCCACTGGTAATAGCCACTTGGAGTTCAGGACCTGTCAAAAATACTTCACGCCAATCACAGAGCCTACCAGTGTTGGAGCTGTTCACAGGCGGAGGCAATAGTCAAGCACATATTCGCATCACGCCCTCAGCTTACATCGATGGGCCCGAGAATACATACAACCTGATTCATATTAGGTGCAATTTTGAGTGCTATGTTGAGTGCTATCAGCCCGCATGTTAGGATAGCCACGAAGACAAGATCTGCCACGAAAAGTAATCTGGCTCGTTGATTGCTTGGCACACTCGCAAAATCCCGAGCTCTAGTCACTCCAACGGCAGCAGCCTGGCGCAATCCTTCGCACGTGGTGCTCGACCAGAATAGCAGGGTTTCATTCCTTTGCTCCTACAGGCACCAACTATAGTCGACGTGCTTGTATGTGGTCTGCATCTTATCTATCAAATCTCCTGCTGCTACAACATATGCCAAGCACACGATCGCTGATCACTTCAGCCTCCAACAAGATCAGCCAGATGGTAAACAACTGCGACGATAGCCTCAAGGGGCTTGGAACTATTCTTCGACTGCCCTGAGGTACCATTACAACACTCAGGAATATGGCGAGTGCACAAAGATAGAAAGTCTTGGACTGGCAAGGTTCGAACAGACAAGACATAGCCACGGTTGCACAACCTCATGCTGTACACTCAACCGTCACCAGAGCTATGAAACACATAAATCGGAGGCTTTGGCCTGCGAACGGGTCACTCAGATTGTAGCGGAAACTAAAACGCCGTGACAGCTGTCAACATGTTTCCTTTCGCCATGGACAGCATCATATTTGCAATTCTCCTATCCACTTGTCAAGCTCGCCCATCCAGTCCAGGACAGGTTCCTGGAGAATCCACCTCAAACTTCCTCCGGCGACAAACCATCAACAACTCAACATCAATCTTCTCCCCAACATTCCCACCCCAATCACCACCTCCACCCGAAAACCCAGGCCCTCATTCCCTCATCTCCCACCTCGAACTAGAACCAAACCCAGAAGGTGGCTACTTCCGCGAAACAGACCGCGACCCTCTCCGAATCCCAAACCCCTTCTCAACACTGAATCCATTCTCCCTCTCCTCCCAATCCCCATCCCAAGGCCTAATCTCCGACACCCGCTCAGCAAGCACAACAATCTACTATCACCTCACACCCTCTCAACCCCGGGGCGTATTCCACAGAATCAAAGCCCGGAACATCCATACCTGGCATCGAGGGCGTGGGAGATATGTGATCATACACGCGGATCTGGTCGCGAATCCGAAATGTTCTCTGCCGTTACCAGGGTATGGATGTGAGGATTTGACGGAAGAGGAAAGATGGGTAAGTAAAGCTAGGATTGAGACGTTTGTTGTTGGTGGGAATGTCACGGCTGGAGAGAGACAGCAGTGGGTTGTTGAGGGTGGGAAGTATAAGAGTAGTTTTCTTTTGGCTGATGAGGATGGGGGCAACGGGAGTGAGGAGGGATTGCTGATTAGTGAGACTGTGGTTCCTGGGTTTGAGTATGTGGATCATGATTATTTGGGAAGGGATAGAATGGAGGCTTTATTGACGGAGGGTGAGATCGGGGAGTTGGAATGGTTGTTGAGGGAGAATATGGTTGACGGGACTTGATGAAGTGAGGTGAGATCTTGTTCTCCATTGAGCCATTGGCGTTCTTGATATTGCTCAGCTTTGACGAAATATGACATCGAATCTGACGAGTCATCTGGCTCTTCAAAGCCATTGCGCGCATGATCTCTTACCCTTACGTTCCTTCTCTGATGTGATCTGAGTAGTCTTAGCAGCCAGTGCTATGTCCGGGGCTCGCGCCACGCCTCATCTTCCAGTTCCTCGGAGCCACGCTGGTGACCGTTTAACATGCCTGAGCCCAGACCGCAGCATCTTCCGGCCGCAGCATCGACAAAGCTTCAGCTCTCATCTTCTGGACCGCATCCATGAAATAGATCCTGTCGAACTGTTCTCTGATGGCGTTGAATGTGTGCCATGACGGAAAAAATCCTTCCAAATGCTCTTGGTACTCCGTCGCAAGCGAGCCTAGAACAGAAATACCGTCCTCCTCCACTCCCGTGTTCTTGAGCAGAAATGACACATTTTTAGCAATGATGCTTTCGTTTGCACACTCGTCCAGAATATCTGGCCCATTGCGGATAGGACCAGATCGCGAACGGTAGAATTCCTCGACTTCTTGATCTATGCCGGTGATAGAGCATTCCCCTGTTGATTTTGCGTCGATGAAGTAGCAGAGTGGCCACATCATATCGAAATGGTCCTGTGCGCTAATTTCCTGCCTGCCGTCTGTGACCGTCTGATCGTGGAGCTCTACGTTGACTCGACAAACCTTGCTTCGACGCAGAGCGGAAACGACAAGCAACAGAAAAGTCACAAGCGTGCTGTGTTCCGAGACGGGTCCGCCCTGACCAGATTGGAATATCCCTCGTATACCGTGTATGGTGATTTTCAACTTCACGCGACGGGCGCTGCCGAGGTTGTGGACTATACAACTCCGAAGGTTCACCAGCTCTGAAAATAACATCAAGCCAGAAACGTCTTCCAAGCACCTTGTCATGACCGAAATCGACACACTTGGTATGTGATTGACCCAATTGCCGAAAGCGCGTGAGTGTGGTGTACTATCAATCTGAATATCGAGGCAAGTATTCTCGACAAAATCCTTGTGAGCTTCGTTGTAGATGAACTTTGAGGTGGCGAGGATTTGTGGATACACCTTCTTGTCCGTAGCGTAACCTTCTGTGTGAAGTAGTTCTGCATAAACAAGAAGCCGAATCTCAGGAGGCAAGTCCATGAAGCGGAAAGTTGCATTTGCATCGAGGTAGTGAAGCTGAGCAATCAGGTCACAGAAGGTATCTTGCGGGTTTGCGTCTTTGCCAGTGCGCTCTTTGATGAAGCTTCTGAGTTCGGCGGCTCTGTAACAGAGGTAATTCTTGGGTTTCGGATGTGCGCGTGCGGCCCATTGTGTGATGGCGGGTCTGCGCCGCAGAACACTGGTGTTGACCGCGGCCTCCATAATTCTCGTGGCTTGACCGACGGATGTGATGTGAAGTGATTTCGAAGTTCTGACGCGAATTCAAGCTTTGAGAGGTGGGTGCTCAGATTACGCGGGAGCGTTGACTAGCGCCCGTTTCAACTGCATGTGAAACGTTGGCAGGTGCACCAAAGAGGAAGGAAGGCAGACACAGTAGCTTACGTAGCATTCAGCACAATGTCGCTGCAGCCGATCCTCGTTGCAGGCCAAGTCGATAGATCATCCAGCAGCGCAGAATCTGCGTACTCGAGCTCAGTCATATCCAACGCCTCGAGGTCCGCCGGACTTGTATCACTTGAAGAGCAAGAGCTTTCTAGGCTGGAAGACATCTCCGTTCGTTCAACCCGGAATGAGGTCATATCAACCTGAATGATACCCTTTCGATCTTGATAGGCGTAGACTACTTTGCCAACCTCGTGCTTGTAAAACTCTGGCATGGCCCAGTCCAAGAAGTCGATGTCCAGGATCCTCGCTTCCAGCGGTATCTCGTAGTTTTGATACTCAGCAATCGAAAAGTCTGGGTTGAGCTGCGCAGCAGCAATCTCCTCCATCTCGATGATATGACTAGTCAAAGCGCAAAGCCAATCACCATCGAAGACACCAGCCAAATTGATCCTTCGTAGAAGGCGCATGATCCGACGCCTGGTAGCCGAGTTGCGACTCTTCCATGCAATGATGACCACTACATTGACTAGAGCTGTTCCTAAGGTGAATCCGGGCCTTGTGCTGTCTGGCCTTCGTCCGCCAGGACTGTTGGGTGAGTCAGCCCCGAAATTGTTGCCTTGGCACTGAACGTATCGTTCGGCCACGCTGAGGATGTAATCGAACTGCTCCTGCCATCGATCGCATGCCATCTCATCTGCATGTCGCAAACAACTCACTTCGAACCAGAGTCCAAAAGCCTGTATTTGAGCAAGCATATGGGCTGCTTCATTCGCGGCTGTCATTTCGACTGACGTGAATGCTTTCATCCAATCGCGCACGCTGTCTTTATTCTCCTGATATGCAGCTGCTAGAGCAGGATCGGAGGTGAGGTCAACAGACCTCAGTCGGACAGCCGCAAGACATTCCATGTGCTTCTGGTCCAGACACCCGGTGCCTTCATCACGTAGTTCAGCGAGAGCCCTGTCATGCAATTGCCGTGTGACCTCGCTCAGGATGCGGTCAAACCATCCAAGTAGACAAGAGCGTTTTCAAGAGAGAGGAAGAAGGAAGGCAACGCTTCGCATACAACAGGTAGCAAATACGGGGCATTCCTGCCAGGAATACACATGTCGAGATCCAGTCGGACAAATGTCTGAAGGAGGACGTCCAGATCATCCTTCGGATTGAGTTGAAGTTTGACCATTCGTTTGCTTTGCGATGCCTGGAGGCATTGACGATTCTTCACTCTCTCATAAAGGATTTGCAGGCCAAGCTGAAAATGGAGGTTGGCACGAATGTCTTGGCCACACCAGATCTCGAAGCACCATAGCAGCAATGATAGAAGCATTACCACCTCAACTGAAGCATCAGGGCTCTCTGGGCGAATCTCGGCGATCTGATCGCGTGCCAATGTCATTGCCTTGTTGCATTGATCGATGGCAAAGTCTTGTAATTCTAAGTCCTGGGAGTCTGATGAACTCGATTTGTGAAGCGATCCTAGAGCGATGACGGCGTGAAGCACAGCAGGATCGTTAACACCCGCACGAAGAGCGAGTCTCTCCCACGATAAGAGCGATGCGTTGCCGGGAAGCTGGTGTATTGTATGGAACCGAAAGAAGTCGAAAGCCCTCCTTTGAGCTGAGTCCATCTCCATGATCGAGCTGGATGGCGATGGCATCGTGATGGATAACAGCGTTGATGGACTTGTGGACTTCGGTCGGACAAAGGCAAGGCTACGCACCTGCACCTCGCCTCGAGGTGGATCGTAGCCTGCACAACATCGTCCTGACTTCCGGCATCTGGCACAGTTCGGCTTTTCCTCGTCGCACTTGAGATGCCGAGCACGGCAAGTTTTGCAACCTGTGCGGACCTGGTCCAGATTAGCCTTGACCGCGAGGGTGCTCAAGTAGTAACTGTAGTAACATCTAGTTACCTTAGGAGCCTTCGCTCTCTGTCGAACGACTGGAACAGTCATGTTCTTCGTATAATCTTGCAAAACGACAGGAAGTCGCGTCTCTTCAGACCCCGGCCTGAGGGTGCTGGATGCAAGCCAATGCCATATATCTGCATTTTGACATGAAGCTGAACTTGATGCATTCCGTCAGCGGTGCTTGCTCGGTGTAGAACGAGCATCACAGCCACATCGATCTGGCTTCGCCGAAGTGCTAGCCTGTTTATGGTGCTGACTGATTCTCGGATCGTGAGGTCTGCAGCCCGATTCGTCCAGATTACGAAGTGTGCAGTAGCCGCAAACCTTGAAACTACTTCGTGGCAGGCGGTGGCAGGGCGTCGAGTTCTCGTAGCAGTGCGATCTCTGGCTCAGTCTCACTAATAACACAGGCACAATGCCAGAGCTGCAGAAGAAGCTTGTATGGCATAAACTCGAACAAAGCCACGCTCGCTTCAGCCCTATGAGACCTTTATCGTACTAAAGTTCAGGCAGCAGCAATGAGACGCCGACCAGAAATGAAAGTAATGACCGGACGCCGGGTGACGCCACGAGAAATCATCCCAGCTTCTTTTCGATTGTCGGTGAATGCAAAGCTGGTGTCTGTTGCATGCTGCAGTGCCGGGTTGTTGCTTAATGCAGGCTGACATGCTACCGCAGACCACTTGCTATGATGGAGCGCTTCTCGTGTAGACTCTCGGACTGCTGGCACCATCTGTCTATGCTTTTCCATTATGAGACGACCAAAAGTCGCTCCTCAGTGCAGTGGTAAGAGCAAAAATTGCTCCCACAGAAGCACAGTGAATCACTACATTGAAAAGTCGACTACTTCTTGACCCTCGACAACTGTAATGCTTCTAGTGGCGTAGAAAGACCAGAGAGAAGCTTTGAAACACCGCCATACGGCATGAGTTTCCTTGAACTTGTGTCATTATCAATGCGTTGTGCATTCGATAGCATTCGCAGATGTTGCAGTCGACCAGAAAGCGTGCCTTGTACGTGGGAATCTCGAAGCCATTAGATGCCTGATACCGTGTAGGCCCGAAATCAATCGACAGAAGGCATAGGTCCTTTTCCAAGCAATGATGTTGCTGTCTCAGGCCAGATCTTCCGCCAACGAGGTAGGCTATGTCGCATAGTGTTGGAATCAGTCGGCCTGAACGTCCTCGGACTGCATAAATGGCTAGCAAGCCTTTTCGAGGCGCTTGTTCGCAGTCTGTGCCGCACAGTACGCTGTTGCTGCTTGGAATGGCGATCGAGTCATGGCGATCGTTCTTTCGCCCGTTTCATTCGTGCCGCTGCCTCAGTGCATCAAGGATGCATTAGGGAGCACTCTGAAGCAGATCAGGCTGTCATTCGGCCTCTTCACCCTCGAAGTATCAAAAGATGGACGTGCCACTGAGGTATACGAATAGCCATATCCTTATCTGCTGCGTTGGCTCGCTATCCTTGATGTCGCTGTTGTGGATGATATTGCAGGAGGAAATGGCATCCGAGGTCGAGCCGCCGGCACAACCTTGTTCCGGCTTCGTCTCGATTTAGCGCAACTTTGAGATCTGTATCCTCGCGTCGAATCTCCAGTTATCACATATGTACTTATCAGCCTTCGTTTCGTCCACCTTGCAACAACACATAGCACCTGCCATTGCGAGACCGAACAGTCGTCACTCACGAGATCTTCCGATCGCATTCGATATACTTGGATTGCCTCACATATGCTACATCACAACAATGACGATCTTTAAGGGGCATGGATCTCTCCGTTTGCATGCTGACCATGGCTCGATCTGAAACCAAAGCGTTCATTGTGCTATTCCCATGAAGGAAGTGCTCTGGTGTCTGAGTCCATCATTATTCGCTCAGCACTGCAGCCGCGCCTAAAGCTGCGCCCAGCATTGGGAACATTGATCGCATCAGATGCATTCGACTCCATCTATGTACGAGTTCATTCCCGCTCTCGAGCGATCCGGCGAATGTCGCTGATTGACTTTCCTTTTCCAGGTCGAAAAGAGCTTCGTTTGTCGACATCATGAAGAGCAGGGTGAAAGGCACAATGCTTACGGTCGCGACTCCAGCGATTGCGAGAAGAGTCCATGAACGATTCGTCGAGTATCTCTTCCAAGCAGCTCGGGAGTAGAGCACGAAGGTGAGGACGGCCGTACCTGGGCATATGTGGTGCCCTAAGTGGAAAAGCGTCACAAAGCCACGATATAGCTGAGGCGGCGAGATTGCAGCTTCCAGGAGAACGGGTACCGAGAAAATCGAGATGGCAGACATTGCGCCTGACAATTTCACTCTCAGCATGCTGCTACACAAGAGTCGGTCACGGTTTTGCACTTACCAGCAAGAGTTGAGCCGCTCACCAACGGCAAGAGCGCGTCAAAGCGGGCTGGTTTGTTCGTGGACATAATAAGTGAGACTGTTTTCGCAGTTACTGGAGCTCGCTCGATGTGATGGCATCTATCGATGTAATATTCTTGGCTGGTTCAGAATCTACACGATCTGACTGGACACTGCAGGCAGGTTTGCAAGCAAGAACAGTGCAGCTATATGAATGTTCTGTTGAGCATGTGTAGGCCAAAGCCGCATGACGCTTGACTCCGAAGGAACACAGCCCTTTACCAGAACTGGCATCTAGAGCTCGCTTGGCTTCTCTGGAAGAGGGCATCTCGGGATACCTCGGAAAGCTGGCCAGGCGCATAGAACGACGCGAAATTGTGGAAGAAGAGTCCAAAATCATACGAGCCATTATACAAGAATCTCGCAATCTGTGTACGTGGAATTCGATTGAGGTTACAGCAAGTGCTTTGCGCCAAGATCTATGATCGTTCACTACTGGTTGACTTGACCTAGGTTCGTGCTGAAAAATTAGACGTTTCCGGGAAAGATAGAGTGGTAATATACTGGATCTTGACATGCCATATCGTGATTCAGGCGCGACAACGTCCCAAATTCTGAAACATCAGCAGTCAGAGCCTCACCCGAGCGACCTAAGCGCGATCCAGTTGTGGGCTACAACGGACATCCTGCCGAAGCGAGAAACATTATACAGAACTTCTGGTACTTCAACCTCGCATTCCCAGGACTCAGCTGACACATGAGCTCGTGACATGTGTACACCTCGATTTAAAGTTGCTGCAGGCAGGGTAATCCATGCTAGCGCGGCGCTAGCCGTTTTCGGTAAAAGCCGAGATATGCTAGAAGCTTCTATAAATTGAATACTTAAGCGCCGTTTTCTTCCTATATAATAGCTAACTTACTAGTCTACTTTAGCGCCTCGCTTAGTAGCCTTCTATCTAATTAAAATAGTTTTTATTCTACCGCTATATACGCTACGCTATTATACTAGCTACCTTAAACGTATAGCCGTTTATACTATAGCTAGCTATAGCTTAGATAAGTATACTATCTACGCTAAGACTAGTATTAAAATACTAACTATTCGCTAAATTCTTTAGAGACTAATTATACTATTTTATTTATATAACTAAGGCTCTCGCTTACTTAAAATACTAATCTAAAAATAGCTAGCTAAGGCCTATATAGCTAATTATAATCGTAGAAAATAGAAGTAGTAAGAAGTAGCTTATAAGCTTAGTATTAGCGCTCTACTCTATATTATTAATAACTTAATATAGTAAGAGAGGCTTAGCTATTTTAGATCCCTATATATCCTATAAACGTCTCTCTAAATCTAGTAGATATGCGTTAACTAGGTATATATATTTCTTAATACTAATTAGCTTAAAACGATCTATTTTAATAAAGTTAGTCTTTAGTTTATATTTCTAAGGATCTAGATTATCTAATTAGCTAATAATATTAATAATTATAGCTATCTAGATATAATTAAGCCGAGAAAGCTAAAAGAGGTAACTCTATATTTTATAGGATCTATTTTAGCTATCGGCGTTAGACCCTTATATAAGCTACCTAAGGATTAAATCTAGACTAGCTAATACTATTATAAGAATATTATACCTAAGATTATACTCTTTCGCTTAGTACTTAAAAGGTAAAAAAAGGGCGTATTCTTATTAGTTAAAGATAATATTCCCTATTATAAGGTACGTCTATCTTAGTAGGTATATATAGATATAGAGACTAACTAGATTACGCTACCCTCCTATTTACTAGAGCTAAACCTTATTAAGAATATATAGGCCTATTAGAAGGATTAAATTAGTAAGTAAAGGCTAAGACTAGCTATAGTTACTAAGCTCTAAGCTATAGCTTATAACGAGTAGCTTAATATTCTAACGTAGCTTCTTTAAAATTTATTTAACTCTATATAGAGGCGTTATAAATTAATTATCTAGTTTAACGGTTATCTAATACGCTATTAGCTCGCTTATATAGCCGTTTAACTCAATTTGGTTAGCGCCGCGCTAGCATGGATTACCCTGCCTGCAGCAACTTTAAATCGAGGTGTACTTCGACTGAACGGCGGCTTAACGAAATTACGAATTTGTCACAGCTCAATTTCTTGCTGTCATCCACATCCTGCAAGTCGTGCCGGAGATCTCCCACCAGGCAAGGCAAGGCAAGCAGCCGCGATGGGTCGCATGAGGACGAGTCAGCTTATTCGATCTGGTCTAGTCAAACAGCCTCGTTTCAGCCTGGCGCGAGCCCACATTCTTCGTTTTTATGTCGTGCTTCGATCACAGCAGAGCACATTCTTCACACAACTGCTCATCTCGGCTGCAGTTTGACATGTCGAAGATTGAGATTTGTTTTGCATCCCCGCTTATTGCAAAGTGCGACAGGTATGGATGGCCCTGCTCGTGTTTCCTTCTTTGGCGGAGGCCCAAATGAGAGAACGATTCGTCCAATCACTACCCAACCTTGTCACGTGCGTGTCTTCCGACCAGCTGATCTATTGGTATAAAGTCTTTGAAGCTTCAACCAGCACCCCAGAATTTTCAGGGCAGAATTCCAGGTGACAGCTGGGCGAACTGTCGTGATGAAAGGGACCCCAGGTTTTGACAGTGTCCAGCCAAAGTCAAACATGAGATGCACGGTCAACGGAAGTCGTGGATGCATGCGACCGAGGCATTGTTGGTCGAGTTGGTCCAGTTGCTACATGGGACGGCCAGGAGGTTGGTTGAGTATGTATATAGAAAAGGAGTCAATGGCGCCATCCGGTATACGCAGACTCCTCGCACTATTCACCTTCGTTGTTGCAACCTGTTTGTACATAACCCATTCGACGATCTGTACTCTCGTTAGCAACTCAAAATCGCCCAAAATGAAGTTCCTTATCAACGCACTTCTCGTTTCTGGTGCTCTGGCCGCCGATGTATACCGTCGCCAATCGACAGCGGATTTGGGAACATCTATCTCTGGTTTGGGAGCCAAGGTCGAGGCTGTCGACAAGGCCGTTGAGGCATTCAATGGCGATGCTCAGCAAGCAGTTGCCATCCAGACTGCCGCTAAGGAGCTCACGGATGCTGTGAATGCGGGAACAGAGGCCGCCAAGGGTCTTCCAGAGCTGAAACAGGAGGATGCTCTCGGTCTTGCTTCGCCAGTCCAGGATTTGGAGAAGAATATCAACAAGACTATCGGCGATTTGATTGAGAAGAAGGATGTCTTTGTCAAGGCTGGATTGGGAGGGGCGGTCCATGAGATCCTCGAGGGCCAGCAGAAGTCCGCCAGCGACTTCGTGGACGTTCTGCTCGGCAAGCTTCCAGCTGAGCTCAAGCCAGTTGCTCAACAATTGGCAGCTCCAGTCTTAGACTCAGTCAAGCAAGGTGTTGCTGCCTTTGCTGGTCTTAGCGGTAGCGTCGCCTCTGCTGAGGCTGGTCTTTCTGGCATGGGCTCCTCCACACCAGCACCACCAACCGACTCGAGCTCAACCACATCCGAAGACACCAGCAGCACTAGCTCCATGACCGGCACCGCTGGCGGCTACGGCGCACCACCACCAACCAACGCCACTATGCCACCAACTTACGGCGGAAACATGACCAACACGACCACTCCAATCACTCCATACACTGGTGCTGCTCCATCAACGACCGCCGCATCCGCCGCATCTGCCTTTGGCATCTCTGCCGTCGTGGCTCTTGTTGCTCTTGTTGCGTACTAGATCGATGTGGACGACTTTTCGCATTGGCTCGGTGTTCCAAAGGAGGGGTTTTGTGAACACAGACAAGAAAAAAGAAGATTTCGTATCATCTCTCCAAGCAAAGAATGACTGACATGACAAGCGCCGGTCGACACCAACGGCACATCGTAATTATAATTTTCGAGGAGGAAAGCATTTTCTATTGCTAGCTATGTAACAAGCTTGAATCGACTGCTCAAATATCGTCAGCATATCTATCATTTTGTTATGTATGTCATACCAATCTAAGCAAGAGATTGTTGTCCCTCTCACCTTACACAATGCCCGGTGACGGTCACATGTGCTATCGTCCTGCATATTTCTAGTTGGTAGTCTTTGTAATGGAACAACTATTCCTCTGATGGCACATCGTATTCTCGCCAGCCTTCAGTGGAGAAGAGTACGACAACCATGCTTTTCTTCTCTTGTGTATCAATGTCAGCAACACACTTTCGCAAAGCGGCCAAGGTCGCAGCTCCACAAGGCCCAGCATTGACTCCTTGTTGCTGCAGATATTGCACACTCTCATGAGATTCTTGGTCGGTAACGGTTACCGCAGCATGAGTGCCACTCTTCAAAACAGGCCACGCGATATCTGAAGTTGTGCCACAACACATGCCGGCCATGATGGTTTCGCCTGTCTCAATTGGCGTCAGCTCTCCAATATGCAGGCTTTCCTTGAAAGATGCTGCTGCAGTTGGCTCAACACTGATGATGCGATTGCTAGGATCGGCAGCTTTGTAGTGTGCCACGACAGAATGTGCCCAAGATCCAACGCCGACAGAGACGAAGAACGTGTTTGGCTTGACGCCATGAGCCAAGGCCGCGACTTGTCGATCAGTCTCCGTCAACATCGTGCTATAGCCATCTGTGACCCACTGAAACCGCCGATTAGAATAGCACGAAATTCTATGCCACAGGAGTGCTCACCTTTGGCACTTCAGTATAGCCTTCCCAACTCGTGTCCATCACCATTAACGCTCCTGTCTCGTCTGAGTCTTTGCGGGTTGCGACGATGGAGTCATCATAGCTTCCATCCTTAAGCACTTTGACATCTGCTCCCTCGCCACGAAGCAGATTCTGCGTGTATTCACTCATGAAGCCTGGCACGTAGATTGTGGCTTCAATGCCTAAGATCTTGGACATGCGCGCACATGCTCTACCCCAGTTCCCTTCCGAGCAAGTCACAAGTCGGACTGCATCACCTGCTGTCTGAGCATCTGCTAAGGCCTTTCGTACCTGGTCCAAAGACGATGTGCTTGGGAGGTTGAGCCGCTTGCAGATAGCTTTGTGAGCAGCCCAGCTGGCACCAAGGATTTTGAAAGCCGGTAGACCGAAGCGTGTAGACTCATCCTTGATGAAAACATGAGCCAAGCCAAGCTCGGATGCTACATTCTTGAGATCGTGTAGTTTCGTCTCGTTGTAGTCTGGCAGAGCTTTGTGGAAAGCTTCCACGGCTGGATCTGCGGTCTCCGCAGCCCAAGTCCTGGCGTCATTTGCGTGTGGATTCTGGTATATCCGAGGGCGGGAGAACTCTTTCTTCGAGTCCAGATGGCGCACTGCATACTCTGACATTTTCGCGGGATATTCGTCTTGCGGCTTTCGTGAAAAACGACGGAAAGATTGAAAATGAAATCGAGGTTAAGTACATCGGCTGGAAGAGAGGCAGGATGGGAGTCGTGAAGGAAAGTTCTCTCAACTAATGTACGCTTTCACCTGTCGAGTACTGGATGGACATACCTCCAAAGGTTTAGTAGACGTGTGCAGTTGTGGCGGCAGGGCGTGTACTGCCGGGCCGGTCTGGATAACAAGCACAATTGAGTGACAAGCTAGCCTGAGCGGATCCTCGCAGCTGTATAGCAGGAGACGATCCAGTTGCCATGCTGTCCGGACGCAAGATGTATATTGTTCGATGGAGTCAACGACATAGGAAGGAAAGTCTCATAACAAAGAAGGATCATTCGATGCGTCGGCGAAAACTGCCAAGGCCGAGCTGACTTTCACTCAGTGGCCGAGCGCGGGCAAGGACAGGAAGCTGTCCCGCCGATGCATCACCTCGTCACGCCCTTGTCTACTGTTTATCACTGCTCGCCGGCGACACTGGTGGGGCGTAAATGTTCTTGCGTCCGCCGTACAAGCGGGTAACATGCCATACGGCGTTCATTGTCAATAGACTTCTGTCAGCCAGATAAATCACAGCCAGTGTCTGCTCAGGTCTTATATCTATCACCAGAAGACTTTCCTAGGCCGATCGCACAACTCATTGTTCGCCCTTCTCTCTTTCTTCTCCCTCTGCACTGATCTATACCAGGACCCAACAGATTTATGACCTGACGATCAGTTCTTGCTTCTCGATCGATAAAGAGGGCGAACACGTCACTGCCCACCATGGGAGCTACCACAAATGGCGAGGTCAATGGGACCTCGACGAAAGGCATACGAATAGCCATTGACCGTGGTGGAACTTTCACAGACTGTGTCGGCAATCCAGGCACAGGCAAGATGGAAGACGATGTGTTGATCAAACTACTTTCAGTCGACCCGCAGAACTACGACGATGCACCATTAGAAGGTATTAGACGTCTGCTAGAGAAGTTTACTGGCAAGGACATACCTAGAGGCGAACCTTTAGACACAAGCAAAATCGAAAGCATACGAATGGGCACCACGGTTGCCACAAATGCATTGCTAGAACGAAAGGGCGAGGATATCGCCATGGTAGTAACCAAGGGCTTCAAGGACTGCTTAGAGATCGGTAACCAAAGCCGACCGAACATTTTCGACCTGGCAATCAGGAAGCCAGAGGTATTATACAAGAAGGTGGTCGAGATCGACGAGCGAGTCACGTTAGAAGACTACGCAGAAGACCCAGAACGAAATAACACAGATGCCAAGACGATTGAGGAGGCGGGCAAGGACGCTGAGCTCGTCAAAGGACTTAGTGGTGAAACAGTGCGGATATTACAACGACCAGAAGAGGAGACGATTCGAAACCAGCTGCAAGAGGTATTTGATTCGGGATTAAAGAGCATAGCAGTCTGTCTTATGCATGGATACACATACCCTCAGCATGAAGCTTTGGTTGGTAAGATCGCTAGAGAGATTGGTTTTGAGCATGTCTCGCTATCGCATGAGCTCATGCCTATGATCAAGCTGGTGCCGAGAGCGACATCCGCTTGCGCCGATGCCTATCTCACACCAGCTATACGGAAGTATATTGATGGATTCCAGAAGGGCTTCGAGGGTGGCCTTGGCACGGAGAGTGTGAAGAAGGAAGCAGGTGCGAAGGGAGCAAGATGTGAATTTATGCAATCTGACGGAGGTCTTGTGGATGTGGACATCTTCAGTGGTCTAAGGGCTATTCTGTCGGGACCAGCGGGAGGTGTTGTCGGATATGCACTCACAAGCTACGACCCTGAGACGAAAATTCCAGTGATCGGCTTCGATATGGGAGGTACTTCAACTGATGTGTCGCGATATGGCAGCGGGCGGTATGACCATGTATTCGAAACCACGACCGCAGGCGTTACAATTCAGTCGCCTCAATTAGATATTAACACAGTCGCAGCCGGTGGAGGATCACGACTATTCTGGAAGAATGGCTTGTTCGTCGTTGGACCCGAAAGTGCAGGCGCTCACCCAGGACCTGCTTGCTATCGAAAGGACGGACCACTCACAATTACCGATGCGAACCTCTTCTTGGGCCGCCTTCTACCAGACTTCTTCCCCAAGATCTTCGGCAAGAACGAGGATGAAGGCTTGGATGAGGAAGCAAGCAAGAAACTGTTTGAGGAGCTCACCGCGCAGATCAATAAAGAGAATGCAGGCTCCAACAAGGAGAAAGAGATGACTGCAGACGAGGTGGCACATGGCTTCATCAAGATCGCCAATGAGACGATGACAAGGCCGATCCGTTCTTTGACTGAAGCACGTGGACACGACACAAGTAAGCACAGATTAGCTACATTTGGAGGTGCCGGCGGACAGCACGCTGTTGCAATTGCAGAAGCACTTGGTATCACACAGATCCTCATCCATCGATACTCTTCGGTACTTTCGGCGTATGGCATGGCACTTGCAGATGTTGTGGATGAGAGGCAGGAGCCAGAATCAAAGGTTTGGTCGGACAAGGACCAAGAAGTGCGGAAATACTTGGAAAACAAGATGAATGAGCTGAAGAAGAAGTCGACGACCACACTCAAGGATCAAGGTTTCTCAGAAGATCAAATCCACTATGAGGAATATCTCAACATGCGTTATCGCGGAACTGAATCGGCACTCATGGTTGTCAAGCCCACAACAGAAGAAGTCGGCAACGAATACGATGGCGATGAGTGGGCCTACGGTAAAGCCTTTGCCACGCAGCATGAGCAAGAATTTGGTTTCACTCTTCCTGATCGAGACATCATTGTCGATGATGTACGTGTGAGGAGCATTGGCAAGACATTTGAAGGCCTTGAGAAGACCGTTGATCAGCAGCTCAAGGAGATCAAGCCAAAAGACGTCAAGAAGGGAGAGAAAGCCTATGGCACGAAATCCGTCTACTTTGAAGGCGGTCGTCAAGAGACATCTGTCTATAAGCTTGAAGATCTCGAAGTTGGTGACCGTCTCAAAGGTCCTGCCATTATTGCAGACGGGACACAGACTATCGTTGTGACCCCAGAAGCAACAGCACTTCTCATCAACACGCACGTTGTGATCAACCTTGGCGAGACTGATGCTCAGGAGAAGAAGGTCGACACCAAGAATGTTGATCCGATCATGCTGTCCATCTTCGCGCATCGCTTTATGGCCATCGCAGAACAGATGGGTCGTGCTCTGCAGAAGACATCTGTCAGTACCAACGTCAAGGAACGACTTGACTATTCTTGCGCCCTCTTTGATGCAGACGGAGGGCTCGTGGCGAACGCACCGCATTTGCCTGTGCATCTTGGCAGCATGTCTACTTGTGTGAAGAAGCAGTCCGAGATCTGGAAAGGAAAGCTCAAAAAGGGCGATGTACTGGTTTCGAACCACCCGATGTTCGGCGGTACACATCTTCCTGACATCACTGTCATCACACCTGCTTTCTCGGGTGACAACATTGTCTTCTACGTTGCTTCGCGAGCACACCATGCAGATATTGGTGGCATACTTCCTGGCTCAATGCCACCGCATTCCCGAGAACTCTTCCAAGAAGGCGCGGCGATCAAGACCGAGAAGCTTGTCTCAGAAGGCCACTTCAACGAAAAGCGCATCACGGAATTGCTCCTCGACGAGCCAGCACAATACCCTGGCTGCTCAGGAACGCGCTGTTTGGCCGACAACCTCAATGACCTCAAGGCACAGATCGCCGCAAACCAGAAAGGCATCAACCTGATCTCAACTCTAATCGAGGACTACGGCGAAGATGTCGTACAATTCTACATGCACAATATCCAAGACAACGCCGAACTTTCTGTCCGGAACCTGCTCAAGGACGTCTCACAACGATTCTCGGGCCAAGACCTATCCGCCATCGATTACATGGACGACGGCTCACCAATCCAGCTCAAAGTCACAATCGACGCAGAGAAAGGCGAAGCGATCTTTGACTTCACGGGAACCGGACCAGAAGTCTACGCCAACACCAATGCTCCCGAAGCTGTCACTTACTCCGCCATCATCTACTGCCTCCGTTGTCTCATTAGCGAAGACATACCCTTGAACCAAGGATGTCTGAAGCCAGTCCAAGTCATCATTCCTCCTAAGTCCTTCCTCTCCCCATCAGGCACGGCAGCCGTAGTTGGCGGCAACGTCTTGACGTCCCAACGAGTCACGGATGTGGTTCTAAAAGCTTTTCAAGCTTGTGCCGCCTCGCAAGGAGACACCAACAACCTGACCTTCGGCTTCGGAGGCAACGTCAGTGGGGAGAAATCAGTCAAGGGATTCGGCTATTATGAGACCATTGCAGGAGGTTCTGGGGCAGGAAGGACTTGGGACGGCACGGATGGTGTTCATACACACATGACGAACACGCGAATAACCGATTCCGAAGTCTTCGAAAGAAGATATCCTGTCTTACTCCGTGAATTCAGTTTGAGGAAAGGAAGTCATGGAAAGGGCCAACATCGCGGAGGTGATGGTGTGGTCAGAGACATCGAGTTCAGAATCCCAGTCCAGGTCTCGATCCTGTCGGAGCGAAGAGTCTATCATCCTTATGGACTTGAAGGTGGTGAGGATGCGGCTTGTGGAAAGAACATTTGGGTAAGGAAGGTGCCCAAGGTAAAGGGTAGTGATGCGGATGAGAAGTTAAATGGTGAAAAGAAGCAGACGAGTGGTATTAATGGCGAGAAGAGAGAGGAAAAGGACGTGCGATATATCTCGCTTGGGGCGAAGAACACTGCTTCCATGCAAGCTGGAGAGCGGATTATTGTGATGACGCCTGGAGGTGGTGGATGGGGTCCTGTGGGCAAGGCTAGTGAGGCTGAGAAGAAGGCTGATCCTAAGCACAATTGGAAGGGCGGCAGCGTTGCTAGTCGACAGGCGGAGGCAGAAGCTAGTGCATAGTAGCAGCATAGAGACAAATCTTTGAAGCTGTTCTTGAGAAGACCATACCATATCACTCGTCGATCTCACAGCCAAGCTCAGCTCGCATCTGATCCCGAAGGTGTCAGCAATGTTGTTTCATATACCACTCGCGCCTGTTTAATAGATCCTTCAGACGTTGTAAATAAGAACACCATTAATCATGAACATCATTACGTCCACCCAGAATACCATGACATCTCCAGCCTCCACACACTTACGAATCATCCTCCTCGATTCCCCAAAAACTTGCTCCCAGCTCTTTCGCCGCATGTTTGAGCCCCATCCCTCTCTACAACAATTCATCCATTGGTATGCCGCACCCTCAAACTATGGCCCAGAACGCCTTGGTCGACTGTTGAAGCACTGTGATGCAGCAGAGCAAGTCCAGTTGAAATGGCAACAAGATCCAAACCGTGGTGGCTTTACTTTCGAAGATATGACAAAGAACGTGCTAGCTCGAGTAGAAGCGATTGAAGCTGAAGGGAAGATAGCGTGGATCAAGGACCATTGCGTCAGTGTTATAAGACAGGATGTTATTGTTGAGAGTTTGAGGGATCCGGGATTCGAGGTGGATGTAAGCGCAAACCCGAGTGTTATGCCAGAAAGTTTCTTGGATAGTTTGACACCTATCATCTTGATCCGACATCCTGCGCTGGTGTGGTCGAGCTGGTGGAAGATGGCGTCGCATGAGCTCATGGGTTTCGTGGTCTCGGATGAGGATTTCGTGGCGTTGGCGTCGATGAGGTGGACGAAAATCATGTTTGAGTACCTGAGGATGAGAGGGAAGCAGCCTATTGTGGTCGATGCTGAGGATCTGGTGAATCATAGCCGAGCACTTCTGGACAAGATAGGGCAGCGCCTGGGTATCGATCCTGCTGGCTTGAAAGACGAGTGGCCGGGGGGCTTCGACATAAGCAATGGTTGGTCGATGGAAGATGAGATCTCGCGGCATAGCTCTGGTGTCTTGATGCAGACAAAAGGTGTCGTTCCTGATCACATGGTATGTACGGGCCCAGCTTCAAGGTAGATTCTGGTCTAATCACGGGGTAGCGATATGAAGACATCGACCTTGACGAGGAGACCACGAAATGGCAGAAGTCGTTCGGAGTCGACACCATGGAAACCGATGTTGCCCCTGCTTTGCGAAGGATTGTTGAAGCTGAGTTGCCCATTTACGCGTATTTGCGGCAGCACAAGCTACAGGTCTGACAGATCTCAAAACATCACATATCGATCTGAGCTTTCTCCATCTTCGTCGAATCGTACTCGAGTAGGACCATGCAGCCATGGCAGCTCAGACTCAGCATCCGAGATTTGAGCTTTCCGTACTTTCGGTCGTCCAATTGAAGTCTTTTCGTACGCTCGGCTGATTTCTGTCTTCATTGTCTTGTGCAAGAAGTCAACAATGTCGTCCACTTCAGTTGGGTAGCTCTCCATGGATGGAATGTCTGGTTCGCTGATCCAGTGCTTGTCGTCATTGTATGAGTGCCAGTCAACTTGCATGTCGATCGCCTTCAGACAGTCTCTAAGCTCCTCTCCAAACTTCACATTAATTATCGAATCGCGCTGACAATGTCCAAGGAAGACTGGAGTATCAAGAGCGCAAGGAAAGCGCTTGCCGGCGTTGGCGATCGCACTTGGCTTCGGCAGCCAGCTACTGAGACCAATGAATCCACCTAATTTTCTTTCTTGCTTCAGCAGAGAATGTATGGCGACTGCACAACCCTGGGATATGCCACCCAAGATGATGTTCTGTGCCCCGACAATTCCAGCCTCTTGCTGTATTATCTTGTGGACTGCATCGATTGCAGACGTGGGGTCTTGACCATCTTCTCCATCGTGAGGATCTTCTGTGGTCCACATGTCAAACCACTGGCTGATCTCCATTTCTAAACGCCTCGCCATGAGGATAGGTGCGGTCGGGAACACCCATTTGGCGTGTGGAAAGTGGTCTTGTAAATGCTTGCCGTCTGAAGTCTGACATTCGAAGAGCGCATCAGAAAATTCAGCTGCTGTATCGTCTCTCCCATGCAGAAATATTATCGTGTGCGTATGTCGTCTCGAGGGCGAATAGACCTCCATTGCGAGATCCGAGTTTGGTACAGGTTTCGAGACGGGAAAGACGAAGTTGAGGTATCGAAACATGTTGAATGTGAGTGATTGACGCTTTATATGGCTAGTATAGAAGGAGCGCGGTCGAGACGAGAAGGAATGGGAGGAAGAAGTAAATACCTACGAGTCGTGGGCGCTTCACATATCACTATTGACGCTCGTTGCCTCCAGTTTCCAGATCTGAGACTCCATCACATCTTCAGCATCGAGTTTCAAACGCTGGCACAACTTTAGAGCGAGCGTGGAGATCCTGGCCAAATCCAACGAAGTGGGCGTTTATAGAGTTCGGTGCCAGGATGAAGCTCGCAGTGCAGAGTCTTTACTTGGCAATTGACGCAAGGCGAGAAGCATTAGGCCAGTCCTGTGGGCGATTGCTGTGGCAGACAATGGTTTGTATGCACGACGTAGTGGTAATTCCGTAATGCATATGCCGTGTCCAAGGTCGGAAGGACTGCTCGATCGTGACGATGCTTCTCAGTGGTATTTCTAGTAGGTTATTGCCGAAAAGGCTGTAGAATTGCTGACTCGATCAACCAGAAGGCTTACGCCGAAAGTGTAAAGACCATCTCAAATCGTATACCCATCGAGCGTATAGCTTCCGATGGCTTGCAGGATGACACGGTGATGGGAAGAGTGAGGTGAAAGGGGAGACGTTGCTGCGGAGGATCATCGCCGTCGCAAGTGCCGAAGTTCTGTGCGGAGCCACAACACCTCACTTGCATTTCTCGCGTGACAAAGACCTGCCTTCAATCTCCATCGGTCTGTCAAACACTGACAACATGGCCTCGATACAGGAGATGGACACGCAGGTGAATCTACTTCGCAAGCAGATTGCGGCGACAGAGAGCCAGCTTGCCTCACTGAAGCAGCAACTCCAGCAGACCGAGAACCGTGTCGAGACTGCACGTCTGCTACAGGCTTCGTATCAAGGCGGCTTTCCTGCTGAATGGATCGGCGAGACACTGTCTGTACTCACTGATGACCTTCATGGCACGCTTTCAGGCAAAATGTATACGGGCTCGGAGAATTCAGCTGGCAGTCCTGAGGCCATCGCAACTTCGATTCGTCAAGAGACAGGAATTGGTGAACGAGAGTTTGTCACTCCCGAGCCAGCGAGCATGGGACGGTGGCCACTGCTCGGTGAAGAATACAAAAGATACGGCAGACAAATGATCATGCCTGAAATCGGGCTTCATGGTCAACTGCGACTGAAGAAGGCGAGAGTCCTCATTGTAGGTGTGGGTGGCTTGGGATGTCCGGCTGCAGCGTACCTTGCAGGCGCTGGAGTCGGCACGCTCGGCCTTATGGACGGCGATGTTGTCGAAGTGTCAAACCTGCATCGCCAAGTCGCACACAGCACCACCAAAGTAGGCAAGAGCAAGGTGGACAGCGCATACGAATATCTCAGCGAGTACGTAGCTCCATACGCAGCCCTACAGAATTTTCTTTCTGATCTATTATGGTAGGTTGAATCCTCTTGTGAACTACCAACGCCACCACTTCCATCTATCGCCAGAGAAGGCAATTCAGATCTTCTCGCAGTATGACCTTGTCCTTGACTGTACAGATCACCCGACTTCTCGCTACCTCATCTCAGATGGATGTGTGCTCACCGGAAGACCCCTGGTATCCGCCTCGGCATTGAAAACAGAAGGACAGCTGATCGTCCTCAACAACCCTCCACGACCACAAGGCGATATGTCCGGAGGCCCGTGCTATCGTTGCGTCTTTCCTAAGCCGCCTCCAGCAGACGCCGTCCTGTCATGCGGCGAAGGTGGTATTCTTGGTCCCGTCGTTGGCGTGATGGGCGTCTTGCAGGCGCTCGAAGCAATTAAGGTACTCACAGCTAAACCAAAAGTCCGAGCCAAATCCTCCAGCGAGATGGAACTCGAAGCAATCATGGGCATGACACCACAACCGGAAGAACCAAATGAAGAACCCGTCAGACCGACACTTCTCATTTTCTCGGCCTACTCAACCCCACAGTTCCGTTCTGTGCGAATGCGCACTCGTCGAGCTGACTGTGCAGCATGTTCCTCGCAATCAAGCGTCTCCCGTAACAGCCTCAACTCCGGATCTCTGGACTACGCCACTTTCTGTGGCATCACCAACCCGATCAACATCCTCCCGCCCACATCACGCATCTCAGCTTCTGATTTTGCACGACTTCCTCGCGATGGCAGCAATACCCTTATCGACACTCGCGACGAGACACAGTACCAGATGTGTGCGCTCAGAGGCAGTGTCAACGTGCCTTGGACTGGCAGTTCCGAAGCTTGGCTAGAGAAAGCTTTCCAGTCCGGTGCTCTGACGGGACGCGGAAGTGATTACTATGTCGTCTGCAGAAACGGCAACGATAGTCAGCTGGCTGCGAGGGCGATACAGGATCTGCTGGACAACCAAATGAACGGCGACGAAGGTGGCAATGCAAACATTGTGGTGAAGGACATCAAGGGCGGGTTCAGAGCATGGAGGAAAGAAGTGGACAGTGACTGGCCCGACTATTGAGGAAGCGCCGGTATCCCACTGCTCGAGATCAGCCTTCAGATTCTAGCGTTGACGCAGGAGCTCTGAAAGTCTATGGCAAACGGTGAATGGTCAGCACGCCTTTGGCAGGCTTCCTCCACGGCCTGCAAACAATTTGTGCACAAGACATACCGGCAGGCACCTTGCTGGCTGTGCCATGTGCGCAAGTGTTCACCGCAACGATGTCTCCTCGCTCATCGCAAAGCGATATCATGGCCACCCCAGACCTAGGACTGGCTCTCGCGCGAGTTCAATCCACTCAACAAGGATGCGCAGCCTCCCCGGAAAGAACGACGATTAGCAGAAATATAATTTCGTCTAGCAGCTACGGGCTTGACAAGAAATTTGTGATTACCGGGTGAGGATAGAGGTGATGCGAACAGTACCACCTGAGCGGGAAGTCTGAAGAATTGTACGCCGGAACGCCGAACACCGACGCGTTTCATATCGTCTCAAAAACGGGTCAAAATGCTCAGAGTGAGTTGCGCACTCTCGAGCAAAGAACGTTGCGATCTTCGGAGCTTTAATGGATCTGCAGGATCAACAAGCAGCTGAGAGGATTCTGATGCATCCAATGTAGGGTCCAGTAGCGCTCTGTATACGACATCAGTAATAGTAAGCTCTTCGACCAGCTGCGGAAGCTTTCAAAGAAGACCACATATCACGACCAGAACTCGACTCTGCTCACTTCATCCCGGCACCCAAAACACCCTCCAAACAAGAGATTTCTAACAAACTAGAAATCCACGCATTTTATCATCAACAACAACAAACAAGATGTCCTCCTCCACCACCACCCACCAAAACCCCTACGCCGTCGCCTTCAACAAACAAAACTCCCCAGCACAGAAAAACATGAACATAGTCTTCTCCCTCCGCAACGTTCAAGAAAACGCCTCCCACACCCTTCCTTACCTGAAACCCGACTCCAAAATCCTAGACATAGGTTGCGGAATCGGTACAATAAGTCAAGACTTTGCCCAACGATGTCCACAAGGCTCCATCTTGGGCATCGACCACAATACCGAATCTCTCGACATAGCCAAAGAAGCCGCTTCAACCCTCAAATTATCCAATTTGAAGTATGAAACCGGCGATGTTATGAATCTCTCCGGAATCCCAGATAATGAATTTGATATCGTACACGCTCATCAAGTAATCTTACATTTATCCGATCCAGTAGGAGGTCTAAAAGAAATGTGCCGTGTCTGCAAACCTTCCGGAATCGTGGCTATAAGGGACAACGCTGAGCTAATTTGGGTAAACGCTACACCCCTTATGTTACAACAAAAAGAAGAAACTGAGAAAGTTATGTATGGCAAAGATGATGCGAAACGGTAAGCTCACCTGCGTCACCTCCTTCTTTCCCTTTCCTCTTCTTCGCTACATTCGCTAACGCTCATGTGTTCAGGGGCGGCCGACTAAGTCACATCTGGATGAATGCCGCAGGCTTCTCTTGGGAAGATATTTCAATGGGATCAGCGGGTTGGGAAGTTGATCGGGTGACTTGGTGGAAAGGTGCTGGGGAGACTGCTGGGAGGTTTTGGCAGAAAATTACGGGTGGGAGTGAGGAGGATGTTGAGAGAGGGAGGAAAGAATTTGAGGAGTGGGGAGCACAACCTGAGAGTAGGGTTATGGGGTTGGATGGGTGGGTGATTGGGAGGAAGGGTTGATGTCAGTCGAAGATCAGGACGGACAGGTTGGAATGCAGTGGACTGTAGTCCTGAAACCGCTGATTGATCATGTGCAACAATACTTTGTGCTTCTTCCTTCCATCTATCACTGCCGCCGTATGTACATCTGTCACCGACAGCCCGATTCTGGTATCTTATCTCTACACTTTGTCCAGCCGACAATATGCAACAGCAGTCAAACGCCAACGCTAATCAATCAACCCAGCATACTCTTCTCACTCTCGAACCAGAGTTCGGCAAGCTCAAGCCCTCCAATATTGCCAGCATCGAGCGTTGACCCCGACATTTCCCGCTCAGCGGCTGACTTTTCATCATCATCGATAGGCGTAAGTGAGGAGGCATCAGCCTTCTAGACAAACGCCCTTCCACCACGCCCACTTCCAGAAGCACTTCCATCCCTCGGACTATGTATAGGCTCATCATAAAGGTCATCATCATAATCGTCGTCATCGCGTCGTCTTCGTCCAGGAGCGCCGAGATCACCAGTACTCATGCCAATCTGTTCAGGACTTGATGAAGTTCCTGATGTGACTTGCCATTCGTCGCTGTCACGTTCTGGGGACTCCCGCTCTTCTGCATAAGTTGGTAGGACTTTGTGACTATCACCATGCACAAGTCCAAGCCGCTCCTCTTCGGTAGTGTTGTTGCCGGTAGGGTACTCTTTGCTTGAGCGCCGACTTGCGAAAGATAAGGCGCCTCTACTAATGGGCCTTGAACCGTCCGCCGAGCCAGCGTCGCTCTTGTTCCGCGAGAAGACATTCGTCACGTTCTGGAACGAGAACTGCCTTCTCGTGCCACCAGCTCCGTGCGGAGGAGGTCTAGGAGGGGCAAGGCTACTGCTCTGGCTGTCCGCTCGATCGCGCTCTCCTCCAGCCCAGTGGATGTGTTGGCTTCCAGACGCCGATGCCACAGGACTCTTGTACGCTGTATCCGAATACTCGTCATCGTGCCTTCGAAGGCCTTCGGGAAGGCCGTAGACATGCGCTTCGGCATCAGAATTGTCTGCCTGGACACTATCTAAAGGCACTGGACTGTGCCCACGCTGCCGTCGCTGGGTGAAGTTCCGTCCTATCCTGCCGAAAAATCCAGGATGCACCTCGCTGTCAGGCTCGGATACCTGGTCTGAATCCGGCATATGCGACATGCCCAGCGGAGGATGAATCGTTTTCGTCCGCCGTACCGAACCGCCTGCTGTTGATACGGTCGTTCGTCTTCGAAGGCCGTCCCATTCCACTACTTCGTTCTCGCCAATTGGCTCCATCCGTTCTTCGTGTATGCGTTTCGCTTCCTCTGCTTCACGTCTCGTTCGCACCGTGCTGAGTGCACGAACAATGCCAGCACCACCACGGATTGTGTCTGCACGAGGCTCATATTCCTTCTCTTCCACTTCGGCAACTGTTCTGATCTGGTCGAGATCTCCGCTGAGAACTTTCGTGTCCGGAACATCTTTCGAGGATTTGGCCAGCTGCAACAGGATCACCCCAGAACAGATGGTCAGGAAGCCCATCACTACATCGATGATCTGTGTCGAAGTGCCGTGAAAGCCACGGAACAGAACGGCCGAAGTTACGATCGTAGCGGAAGTGAAGTAGACGTAGTAGGTGGGCGTCACCAGGGCGGCATTGAAGATGTTGAGTGCTTTCTGGTAGCCATTAGTATGCCGAGTTGGTACCATTGGGAGTCCGGACTTACATTGAGATAGATGATCTCAGTCAGAAGCGTTCCGATGACGAACACGAAGAGCACGTAAAGAAACCACTTGTTGAACTGCGACTGGCCGTTGATCTGCGCAATGATTGCAGAACCCAGACCCTGCGTAGCCACCACACTGAGACCTCCAATCAAGCTGCATATCGTGAGATACACCAGCATGCTCTTCTTCGCGTATCGTGGTGCGACCCATATGGCAACGCATGTGCACCCAACCAGGATGACTCCGGCGTAACTCAGGAAACCCGGAGCAATCACATAGTGTTGCATTTCCTGGATGTTGCTGACAGCCGATTGTTCCGGAGCATTGAGGGTGATGACGACTGAGCCAACAATGCAGAGAAAGCAAGCTACCCAACCCACGAAGCTCAGCCTTTCCTTGAGGAAGATGGAGGACAGGATGGCCGTGATCACAACCGACAGTGCTCCAAGGGGTGTAACCAGAATAGCATCCACGAAAGCGTATGCAACAAAATTACAGATCTCGCCGATGATCATGAGTGTCATGCCCAACCACCACCAAGCGTTCTTGAGGTATCCGTAGCCTTCTCCTGCCTCCTCATTGTACTTAACATTGGCTTTGAGCAATCCGACCTTTTTGATAACGAAGGAACATCCAATGAAGAGACCTGAGCATACTGCCAATATGATGCCAACAATTTTGTAGTATCCAGGTCTTTCGGTTTTCGAGGATGCCGCTGATGTTGACGAGGGGGTCGCACTACTCGTCGCCGTAGCTGTAGCAGTTTCACTGGTCGCTCGAGCTACGAGATGGGCAGCGTGGTAGATGACATGGCCAGCAGCGTCCATTGCGACCTACGCTGGTCAAGCGCAGGCGCTGTGGCAAGAGGAGGAGGTCGCGGAAAATGTATGCTGTTATCGCCTGCAATTGTAGAGCCCCAACATAGGATCCAGTCTTTCCAAAAAGTGTATAGCAATGTCTCTTAGATCCTCCGATCTTTGCGTCGCACTTTCTTGGGCTGCAGCAACCCGAGCGTCGTTCTGCTTTCCGTCAGACTGTTCGACAAGGCTTGTGATCGATAGGCGCCGTTGCTGAGCGCAAAGTAGGAAGTCGACAGTCTAAGCGCCGAGTCGTGCTTTCCAGGGGTTCCAGGAAAGAATTACAGCGATTGAAGATAATTCCAATAGTAAGCGATTGACAACGACCCTCTGAATCGAATGTTTATTTGGTTGCACGAAGAGTGAGATTGGGGAAGACAGAGATATCCAAGCGAGCCTTGCCAGGATGTTGGATCAACACCAAGACAAGACCCTGGCCAGTGATACACGAACTCCCCTCGCCACAAATGTTCGAGACGAGTTCACGATGGTGGCTGTGCGGGAGTTGACGCGCAATGCTATCAATTATTCCCATACAACACCTTCACATGCAGCCACATTTCAGCTGAACGATTTCTCGTATCAGTGTTGCATTCAGCTTATGATCATGCAATTCTAAAAGTCAAACCACAATGGCGACAGAATAGGTAGACAGATACGCGAAACACCTACATGTTTCTGCCAAGAACTCCGATGCTGTTTCACATTTTCCCTTAGCGTATTCCGAACTCTAAAGCAGCAACCACTCCTCGCCCAAGAGAGCTGTGCACCAACGACATGTCGACTCCCGTCAATGGTCACAGGGACATCTCTGCCAAAGATGTCTACAATGCCTCTTCCATCGACGAGATTCGGGCCAGTCTGGAGGAGTTGTCGCAACGGGAAGCCGCAGTGACCTCCCGTCTAGACACGTTGCTTGCATCCCAGAAAGACCTCTCGCGTCAGCTCAACCGACTGGATCTCGCACGCGCCCAGCTAGGATCTCAGGTTGTGGCTACGCGTAACATCAGCAATGGCATGCTATCTAATGCTGCTTCCACGGCACACAGAATATCTGGAGCCGTGAAGAAGCTAGACCAGGAACAGGCCGCTGTGAAGGCTACCCTCGAAGTTGTCGAGCAGGTAGCTGAATTGAAAGCATGTGTGCTTGGCGTTGACGGATCAATGGGTGCGTCCCAAGATTGGGAGACAGCAGCCAACTACCTCCATCGAGCCTCAAAGATCCCGGACGCCGTGATAGATGGAGCATTTGCAGAAGAAATCGTCCCAACTGCAGAAGTGCCCGATCCTCCCAGGAAGACTCTGCATACCGCTGCTGAAAGTCTGTGTGGCCTGTTCCTGCGAGAGTTCGAGAAGGCCGCGAGAGAAGGCGATGGAGCACGAGTGACTCGCTTCTTCAAACTTTTTCCCTTGATCGGACGGAGTCATGTCGGTCTGGACGCATATGGCCGCTATGTGTGCAGTGGAATTGCATCACGAGCTCGCAGCAACATGAGCTCTACTCAGCGTCGAGATGGCATGTTCTACGCTACCACTGTGACCAAGCTATTCGAGCACATCGCACAGATCGTGGATGGACACGAACCGCTAGTGGAGCGCCACTATGGTCAGGGCAGCATGACCAAAGTCATCGAGCGCATCCAGGTCGAAGCTGACTCGCAAGGAGGACTCATTCTGGATACATGGGCTGAGGAAAGGCAACTCACCAGAAGGCTGAATGATGTAAAGAGCTATCCATTCACTTTCTTGGTGTCCAGTGCTTTGGCGTCACAGAAATCTTCCTTGCAACTGCGAAGCAGCTCACCTGCGCCCGGCTCAGGACGACCGAGCGAGGATGAGACTGTTGACACGAAAGACATTGATGCATTGCTTAATGAGTCTGCCATGATGCTGGGCCGCTGGTCTCTGTATACTCGATTCCTGGCGACTAAGACGACGAAATCGTCAGACGAGAATCCCGATTCAAAGCTACATATACCTGCTTTTATCGTACACAGTACACTGCAGCGAAAAGTCACCGACCTTCTCATGGACCCATTCAACCAGATGGCGACATTCTTCTTCCGTCATTCTGTGGAAAAAGCCTTCCAGATAGACGAGCCGCCGCAGGACTTGACCTTAAATCCGAACAAGCAGCTTGGCGCAACGCCTCCTTTCATCACTTCCGCTGTAGACGATGTGATGTACATTGTCAACCAAGTTCTCCAGCGCTCTCTAGCGACCTCTCAGAAAGCAGTGGTCTCGAGTGTCATACCTTCGGTCGGGAGAGTCCTTGGCTCCGACTTTTTCACAATGGAGCAACGCAAAATGAGGGACGAAAGCTATCCTAAGCCGGCGGTCAAAGGAGCTTTGCCACCTGAACAGCTCATCATCTCTTTTCTTGTGCTTATCAACAACCTTGACGTGGCCACCGATTATGTCAAGCGCATTGTGAGCAGTTGTCTTGGCAAAGCTGCCAGTCAGCCACAAGCACAACAGAACGGCCACGCACCTGCTCTGGCCGACAACTTTCCATTCGGGAATGAAGCAATGGCTGTGGAGAAGACTCTTCGCACCATGGAAGCAGGGTTCGAGGCGAAAACAGCAGAATTGATCAACGAAGCAGTGGAGGTCATGCTCAAGATGGTCATGCGCCCACGTCTTCGCCAAGTCCTAATGGAAACCTTTCGTGAAGTTGACTATGCTGTCGACACCGACGAAGCTGGTCAAGGTCCTGAGAACGGGACCTCAGATGATGTTGTCGCACAGCGCTTCGAGCGCGGCTGGCAGGCTTTCACGCTTCCTATCAAGCGTATCGCCACGCCATATGTCTTCGACAAGCTGATCACAGGCACAACCAAGCAACTAGCACGGCTTCTGGAGAACCGTATATGGAGTTACCAAGGCAGAGTTAACGAGCTCGGTGCGGTTCGTCTCGAGAGAGACATTGCGAACATCGTTGCCGCTGCTGTCAAGGGTGGCAAATACGAGCTCAGAGACGTCTTTGCGAAGTGCACTCAAATGACCTTGATCATCAACATGGAGGACGATGAGTGGGAAGAAATCTCGAAGCTGAACGGCGAACAACTGGAACGGGAAAGCGGTGTTCAGTGGCAGCTTGATGCTGAAGAGAGGAAAAGAGCTCGCAACGTTGTCAAGGATATGGCATGATGAGTGATGCATCTGCATTGTGGCACTGCCACATTTCTACCCACATCAGAGCTCGTGATCAGGCATGCTTGCACTTCGACTGTCGTAGCTCACATGCTGTGACCTCGCTTTGCAGCCGAGGAAAACCGCCGTACTGCTTGCGAAACAAAGGCGCTGTTAGTCACAACCCTGCGAACACGATCCACCATGACATTGCAGCAGCTAATTTATAATGCCTCCACACGTCCCGCATCATGTTCGCAGGCGAGCAAATCGCGCCAAAAACTCTTCTTGGCACCAGCGTTTCTGACAAGCGAACATGACTTCAACGACCGATACCAAAATCATCATTATCGGTGCAGGCGTGACAGGCTTGGCATTAGCGCAAGGACTCAAGAAGTCGGGCATTGCTTTCAATGTCTACGAACGTGCGCCATCCCCGGCGAGCAAGCGAAACTGGTGCTTCGGCATCCATTGGGGGTTCGACGCATTGAAGGAGCTCGTTCCGGAACATTTCCTTGATACCCTAGACTCTGCACGGATAGATCCTCATATTGACAGCCAAGATGAATCACTGTATCGACTTCCGCTGTACGATGCTGCCAGCGGGGAACTCATCAAAGAATTGCCAGGCAGCAAATTTCATCGGCTCAGGAGAGACAAGTTCAGAGACTGGCTTTTGCAGGATATCGAGACCAATGTACACTGGGCTAAATCCCCCAGCCTACTAGAGTATAGCCAGGACGGACGTTCTGTCGCTGTCACATTCGAAGATGGAAGCATCGTCACTGGCTCTATGGTCATCGGGTGCGATGGTGCACATTCGAAGGTGCGCGAACTGCTCTTGGGTCATGAAAAGGCTTCACTCCAACCTATTGGTGACTTTGCCACCGCTACTATCTACAGCAAGCACACAAGAGAACACGCACTGCAGCTGCGAGCTAGGCCTGCCCATCCTCTCTACCAGATTGGGCTCCACAAAAAGGGTTTCGTGTCGTGGCTATGCGTGCACAATGCTGAAGACAAGGACCATCCAGAAAACTGGACGTTCTTTAACTACACGTCTTACCGCCTTCCGCCAGACGTCGATCAAAGTCGATGGAGCAAAGCAGACTTGATCCGCTACCAGAAGACTATCGTCAAGGAGAACGACTTCGTTGATCCTTTCAAGAGCATCTACTCCTGGCTGGGCGACGATGAGGAGAACGTGTGGTACACCAGGCTCATGGATTGGGATCCTCGAAGGCCTGGCCATGCATGGGATAACAAAGATGGGAGGATTACATTGGCTGGTGATGCAGCACATCCAATGAGCTTTCAACGAGGTCAAGGTCTCAACAATGCTTTGCAGGACGCTCTTGAGCTGCGAAATGTCATTGCATTAGTCTGGAAAGACGATGGTGTTCAGGCAACGGCTCGCAAAGACGCTGTCGATGCATATGAAAAGCAGATGATCGAGCGCGGTGGCAAAGAGGTACAGCTCAGCAGGGAGAATACATTCATGGTCCATGGCGAGAACTTTCAGAACAGTCACCTCGCGACCAAGGGCCTCAATGCTGAAGGCCAGGCTTAGTCACGTAATAGAGCCCGGAAATTCGGTATCGTATGGAGATTTCTATTCCCGGGGCTACATGCTCCACACCGCGGCCGAAGAGGTTGAGACGCCCTCCAAAAACCACAATGACGGACTGCAAGTTCCTCCGTCTACTCCACGTCTGAGACTTGAGACAATAGCAGCTTACAAAGTCTCTATAGTACCCTACAACAATGTCAGGCGCTAATGCTGAAGTCACGATGAAGGCGGTAAGGTGTGGACCATAGATCGACATTTGCTGTAGAACAATGATAAGTATATATCACTCAGTGCCTTGCTGCACTCGATCCCGTCATTCTCATGCTCGAGAAGCTCTGATTCCGTCCCACAACACTCCCTTTAGAATACTAGAATCGCTGTAGCAACATGACCAACACCCAAAAAGCTCTCCTCGCCACCGGAATCGGAAAACCTCTCGTTCTAATCAACGATCACCCCATCCCAGAACCAGGTGAAGGACAAGTCCAAATCAAAGGCATTCATCTCCCATCTTGACATCCTCGAGCTCCACTAACCATCTCCCCAGTCTCAATCACATCCCTAAACCCAACAGATCACTACTCCCGCGACTGGGGCCTCATCATCAAAGATCATCCTCTCCCAGCAATCCTAGGCAAAGACGTCGTCGGCACGATCTCCAAGATCGGCCCCAGCACCACACCTACCAATCTTCAACTCGGCGACCGAGTCCTCACCCGCGCAGACATAGCCCACAACTGGGTTCACGGCGGTCTCCAAGAATTCTCCATCGCAAATATCTCCACCCTATCCAAAATCCCAGACGAAGTAAGTGATGAAGAAGCAGCCACCTTACCAACAAATTTAACTACGATTTTTGGAGTTTTTGGGATTGAGTTTGGGTTTAGAATGCCTTGGGAAGAAAAACAAGAGAGGGGAGATGTTTTGCCGAAAAGTGTTTTGATCATTGGCGGTGGATCAGCTTGTGGACAGTTTAGCGTAGAAGTTGCGAGGTTGCTAGGGATTGAGAGGATTGTGGTTGTTGGGGGTGATGAGAGGGAATTAAAGGGGAGGGGGGCGAGGGTTGTTATTGATAGGCATTTGAAAGAAGATGAGATTTTCAGGCGGCTTGAGGGAGAGGAATTAAGGTATGGAATTGATTGTGTGAATGGATTGGAAGGGCTGGGATTGGTTTTGAACGCTGTGAAGAAAGGGAAAGTGGCGAGACTACTGCCTATGGGAGTTGTGTCTGAGGAGATGAGGAGGGGAAATGAGGTGAAGGATGTTCTTGGTGAGTCTCCCACTTCACAGATGAGAGGTGTAAGATGCTGACTCGGGACGACAGCGAATAATTACTTTCATCATCCTGTGAGCTTGGAAATGTGGAAGCATTTGCCAGAATATCTCGAGAGCAAGCAGATCACGCCAACGAAGTATGAGGTTCGAGAGCCGAGGGGATTGAATGCGGATGTTGTCAATCAGGCTTTGGATGAGTATCGAGATGGGAAGAGGGTCACGAAGCCTCACATATACGTTCGGGCATGAGTAGATGTTCGACTCCTCGCTCAGCATGCATTCAAGACTCTAGATTCAGTCATTCTCCACCTCATCCTCCCGTCCCATGCCACCAATCCAGGATCCCAAGCGTCCCAAAATTCACAATCCTCTTCTCGTGATGTAAATCATGTTTCCGAGAGAAAAAAGCAAAGACGTCATATCCACTGTGAGCAATCACAGTCTCCAAGGTCCCAAGCGTCCAGAAGATAAAGCAAGTCATAATGTGGCAATTCAAAATCCTAGTTGGTAACCAGAATGGTAGGATATTTGATAAAACGTGTTCGATAGGATGGCAATACTGCGCTGCCAAGGCTATGGGTGCTGTGAACTCGTGGTGCTGCTTGTGGATGTATTTGTAAAGGAGTCGATGGTGGAGGAGACGATGAGAGTAGTAGAACAGGATCTCGCAGAGAACGATGCATAAGAGGATGTCCTGAACGATTCCAGTGGCCGGAGGTAGTTCAGAGGAGAAGCGGCATGATCGGGTTGCATTGGAGAGCATCGATAGTTCGAGAGCCTTCAGCAGGACCCCAAGGACCTGGTTGTGGAGGACGCTTTTGATGCAGCAAACGAGCTTTGTGATATCTGGTTGTTGATGCTTGGCTTGTATCTTGCGCTTGCCTGAGAATGATGGAGCGAGGTAGTCTAGGCAGAGTAAGACGATTGATGGAAGCCAAAAGCCGAGAATCTGGATCACAACGAGGCCTGATAACTCAATGGTCTCTGGTGAAGCTCTGCTTTGCAAATTCGTCCACAAGACAGCAGTTTTCATGGTCGTAATTGCGCTCTAGTCGCAAGCCACTGATACCTGCTCTTCGTGTCTTCAACGAGATAGAGTGTGCCGTATCGTGAGTCCATACGTTGAGTTGACCTCATTCGTTGCGAGCTGCGTGAGAGCGGGTACGCATAGGCGATTACTGTAGCAGTATGTCATGTTAGCATCGGTCTTGGCCACGCATTGGCATGGCAATGCAAGGCAGCTATCGTCTTGTGGTCTGAATTTGTAGTACACAAGGTAGCATCGTTTGTCGGAACTCCGTCGCCGCTCTGATAAGATCCATGTCAGTTTGTCGTAGCGAGGAATGCGCCTTCCGAGGTCATCATGATCCGGTTTGCTCGTCATCTGGCTGGTCCAGCACGCAAAGTTGCTGCTGCGAATTCATTGCTCTGTACAGGTCATATCTCATGAATATGCTGGGTAGCTACATACTATTACAGCACGCAAACTTGTCGCAAATGCTTCTGGGGTATCATCATCGCTCATTCAATCATCACGAAAGCTGCGGCTTGTTTGCCGTATTTACGCTTGGAGGTGGTCCTTCAACATCAGGGTATGGCAATCTCTTTCCTAGCTCGCCCATGTTCATAAAAGTCATTGGACCTGCATTTGATGGCGGACTTTGTCGACCGGGGAGAGGCGGCGGCGAATTGTTTGCTGGATACGGTAGTCCACCATTGACGGGCGTCTTTGGCGGTACCGGAGGTGGTGAGTGAGGCGGCTGCTGTTGGAGATCGCCGCTGTGTCGTGGTGAGGGATCGTAGGAGTTGCTCGAAAAGCGAACGGAACCAGAATTCTCGAAGGATGGTCGCGCTGGATTCTGCTGAGGCGAATAGCCTTGAGGTGGGTATGAGTCGTAGCCATCGCCAGTAACAGTGTACTTTTGATCAGCGATTGAAGGTCGGTGGACGTAGGAGGAGTTTGCAGCGTAATGCTGTCCAGGCCGATATTGAGAGTCGCCCTCCATTTCCACAGCGAAATTTTGCGGTGGTGGAATGGTATTGATTGGTCGATCCCATGGGTTCTGCTGTGCGAATTGGCTTCCATCTGTCCCAGCATGTTTTCTCGCCTCCGCCCGATCATATCGTATCTTTGCAAAATGGATTTTTGCAATCTTTGAAGCTGCGCCACAGGTCATGCCTTCCACCTCTTTCCTTTGAATGTATTGCCTTGTGCTTGTGCTGATGTCTGCAAGCCTGTTCCACTCATCCATACCAAATTCACCCACACCAACCTCAACATTCAGGCGAAAGTAATTCTCAGGATTAACGCCTCTAGTCGCGAGATGTTCTCGCACCATGAACTTGTGAGATTCTTCGCAGCCTTCAATCTTGGCCATCAGCTTTCGTCTCGCTTCCGCGAATTCGCCCATGCTGCCACCCAGAAAGTCCTCCCACCATTCATGCTGGTTCCTGTTGGAATTCGGAGGCCGTTTTCCAGTTCCAATGCTAATGAACACGCCAACTTCCCTCCCGGGCCATTCATTGCTCACAGCTTCATCCAAGACCATTGCTGATGGATTGTACTTTCCAGCTCCCTCGTCAAGATATACTGATTGTCCAATCTGGATCGGCTTGAATGCCATTTGCGTAGCGGATGTCGCACGACCTGCCTGCCATATCGTGCAGTTGACATCAGGCGCAGGTTCCTTGCGGCTGTCATATGATCGCAGCATGTTGATGACAGATGTGCCTCTTAGAACTGCAAAGACGGCCGTCTTGGTGCGATTTTCTCTTGTATCGTAGAGAAGAGCATTAGGATTGCCACGGCCTCCAAATGACATAGAGCTACGAGCATTGCTCATTGGAGTCATGCCGATCTGGCTATATCTGCTGCTTTGGCTCAATGTTCGATGCGGGATGGGAGGAATGTTCGGATTCTGAGGCGTATTGGGCGACATAGGTGTTGCATTCGCAAGGGTATCGTTGCCTTCGTCGTCGAAGACTGTATGCTCCCGCACAACCTCTCGAATGACCTCCTCGAGCAGACTGGCCTTGAACATGGTGCCCTTCCATGGCACGCCAAAGACGGTCTTGTTCGTCTGAAAGACCCTTCGAGTCATGCGAACGTATACATCTTTGCAGGTGTCCAGATCTAAGCGCAATCTTCCCAGCATGATCGCTATCAAACCGCCCGTACCAGTTCCAGCAATCAGGTCGAAGTGGTCGCATGGCCTACAAATTTAAAGAGTCAGCGTCAGCCTCTCACTGTAGAAGAGCACATCGTCCTTTGGCGAGAATGCCTAGCATATACCCTCGCAACTCGGACTTTTTGTAGCATACCACTAAAGTGGTCTATAGCATCCGAGACATTGAGGCTTATGTTGAGAGGCAACCTCGCCATCGTCACCATGCACTTCCCGTATCTTACTTACTTTGGTATCTCGTGCCTCTTAGGAGCTCTTCCCTCCATTTCAACAAAAGTCCTGTGCATAAGCTCTTGCAGGATAATGAGCATCGAGTATCCACGGATGCCGCCGCCATCCAGCGACAGTATGCGCAATGGTGGGCCTTTGGTAGTATCCTTGCGCCCAACGCGCTTGACTGTTACGGTCTCGTCCATTGCGATATGTGATTGCGGCGCGCTCGCCACAGCGCTTGGGTTGTGTGCAATTCGTTTCGGCTCGGAGTAAAGTGAGAGGTGGGTCGAGAGAGCAGAGGTGGATATGCGCGCAAAGGTTTTCAGAGATAGAACTACTAAGACGGATGCTTGATTCCAGGGTGCGTTTACCTGCCGCAGGAATAGGAATTCTCAACCGGAATAAGAATAGATCTTCCTAATAGTCGGAATAATGTAAAAACCGGGTTTTACTAGTAAACGAGTAGGAATAGGTTTTTCCGCGGTATCGGTAGTATCCGTATTCGTTCTAAATTAGAACGCTAATTTATCGTATCGCGTTACTTAGTATCTCGCTCTTTCTACTACTATTACTATTATTATCGCTATATTATTTCTAACTCTTATCTATCGTTATATAATAACGAAGACGTCTATAAAGAAGGCTTCGGTAGCGAATATAAGTAAGATAGTATCGTTAGTAAAGAAGGCGAAGAAGAATAAGGTTATTAGGTTATAGTTTCTAAAGATTACTAGATATAAGTTAATATATATTAAAGTAATACTAGGCGCTTTTAAGAAGCTTAAAGATAGGAGTAAAATAACCGATAACTAGATCTTTAAAGCGACTAAATAGTATATTCTTACTATAGCGCTATCGTTAAAGTATAAGCTATTCTTTAAATAGGAGTCCTTAAAGGGTAAATAGTATAAGTTAAAAAAGGACTTTAAGCTATACGTAAAGTACTTAAAATATCTTAGTAGTTAGAATAGCGCTTATCTACTAGCGCCTAATAATCTAGCTATTACGTAGATATACTTCGAAGCGTATAAAGAGTATCGAGATTATAAGTTTATAGTACTCGAGTTTATAGTAGAAATAGAAGAGATATATAGAAGAGATATAGCGACTAGCGATAATACGGTTAATAGATAGGCGCTTACTAATACGGACTCTAGAAGTAAGATAGACGAGGTAGAAGAATCTAAGAAGGAAGAAGTTAGCTTAAATAACGAGATAGAAGAAGATAAGGATATTAACCTAAACGATCTCTCTAAGTACGAGAAATAAGCTATTATTACCGCGTAGAATACTAAGCGCTATAGGAAGATAAAGGCGAAGATATAGGCTACTTAGAAAGTAAGTAGTATCTCTACTAAGGAATACGAAGCTTCTATAAAGAAGATTATACTATCCTTCTAGTAGACGTTAGCGACTTTTATAAAGTCTATTAAGAAGTCGAATACTATAGTAGGATTAGCTATTTCGAAGGTTAGTAATCGACTAATAGACGAGGCTATACTTCTAAATATCTCCTTCGAGAATAAGATACTTATTCTTACTAAGATTAGTAATAAAAAGGGCTCTATCTAGTACGCGTAGCTTACCGTCGGTTAGCTTAAAGATAGTAATAAGAACGAGCTATTCTCGAAGTACTTCGTCGCCTTTTTTAAACGGATTAAAGCGGCGTAGAAGACTCGAGATAAATAAATACGATAGTAGTAGTATATACGGTCTTAGCTTATTAGAGATTATCCGCTATAGTAAGGTAACTAGTAGTAAAGAGGTTATTATAAAAGATTAAGTTATAATAGCTAGAAAGCTAAAGTTAAATTTATCTATATCTATATAAGAGCTAATTTTCTATAGTTAGATATATAAAGAGTAAAGGACTTATCTAGTAATAATATAGGTATTTAAATTAATTAGACTTTATTAGTATTCGATTAAGCTTTAATAAGTTATACGTAACTAGCTTTTATATAAATATAAGTTCTTTACTCTTTAAAGCCTAAACTTAACCCTACTAAGGCTATATAAATATAACGTTAAGCTATCTCGAAGAGGATTAAGAAAGGATAGGTAATACTATTAATAGACTTAGAGAGGAAGAAATAGTAGATTCGCCTAATAAAACGCCTATTAAATCCTCCGAATAGTATATCTATATACTACCTAACCTCCGCTCTACTCCTCTAGCGCCTCCTATAGTCTACGTATATCTAAACCGTTTTCTTCGTAGTATTTTATTTAAGATATCTATATACCCTATACTAATTCTTCTTAAAATATCTACTCTTCGCTACTAACGATATCTTCTTCGCTCGATCTATCTTTAGGCTTAAGAAGGCCCTTATAAAAGTCCTTATCTAAAGGAGCGTTATCTAAGTTATCGAAGTCGTATAGATAGCTCTTACTCTCTAGCGGCTATATACTATAGTTTAAGATAAAGTTATAAAGGATAAAGTAAGAGGTAATAAACCTAAGCTAAGTAATAAGTAAGTAACTAGTATATATACCTTTAGCGAGTATTTTAAACCTCTTCTTTAGTATACTAAAGAGCCTCTCGATAACGTTACGAAGCTAAGAATACTATAGGTTATATAACTCTTCCTTATTCTTAGGCTATAGCTCCGCCTTAATAGTCTCTTAAAGGTAATATCTCGTATACTAGTATAGTATAATTATTCGTTTCTTATTAAACGAGTAGCTAGTATTAGCGAGATAAGATCGCCTTTTAGATACGATAAACCCTCCTTATTTAATAGCTCTATTATAGATCGTAGTATCTATAGCGGAGCCCTTATAACTAACTAAGATATAGTATAACCTTATATTAAACCCATACGCTACTATAATATTAGTAGATATCTATCCTTTACGATTATACTAAGAAGACTAATCTTCTATAAGTAGATTAATAGTAATATAGCTACTATCGAGGGCTCTAAGTATACTATAGAAGAATTAAAATTTACCTAGCTCTTTACCTAACTTCGTACTAAAGTTTACTATCTTTTCGTATAGTAAGCTATTACTATAAGGGACTTTAATATAGTCGTTCTATATACGATATAAGATCTTACTAACCTTTTTAAGTATTCTAGTAAAGGTCCTTATCGAGTACTAATATAATCTTTATAGCTCCTTTACCGATATATTATTATATATAAAGTTATAGAATATTATTATCTTTTTAGTTATAGAGATATACCCTTCGCTAGTTAAACCTTACTCTTCTAACTCTTTAATTAAATCTACTAATACCTCTTACCGTAGGCCTATCGTATAATAATAATAATAGTCTAGTAGACTATAAAAGTATCGAAATATCTTTCTTCTATCCTTCTTAGACTCTATTAACGTTTTTACTACTCTAGCTAGTTTATACTATCGAAATTTACGCCTTATTTAGCGTCTCGAGAGAGTAGCGGAAATAGCGAGTATAGTACTAATAATCGCGCTAATTATAACTATAAAAGCGACTATATTATCTATATTAATATAAAGAGCTAGAAATTAAATAGTAGTAGTATATAGATATACGAGAGATACGATAAGGTACGAGATACGAGACAAATACGCTAGTACTAAGAATAGTAGTAAAATCCTCGATTTTAAGTAGGTCTAGAAATCTACTTCTATTACCTATCTATCTAGGTATACCGCGCTCGGATAATACTCGTAGGCCTATACGTAGCTTAGATATACCTATTCCGACTATTTAAACCGGTTTAGAAGGTAAACGAATAGGTTTTTAAAAAGAGGGTTAGTTTAAGACCTATAGGAACGAGAATACCGACTACAGGTAAACGCACCCCCAGTCACTCCGATCACAGTAGAGTGAGAGTGCTTAGAATAACGAAGGCAAACCCTGCGAGGCTCGAGACTCGATCGGTGTCGCCGGCAGAGTACACAGCAGTATGCACGGCAGCGTGCGACTTGCTTCGTGCGTCACTCGTCTCTGTCTTGTGAATCATGTCGCAGATTGTGGCCTTGCGATCTTCTGCTGGCATGAAAACCTGTTCCTGACCTACACTTTCTATCTTTTCGCCGCAACCGTGCGATATTGAAGAAGGCAAAAAGCAGGTCACTGGACCGAGGGACCTTGCCGCTGCCTCCGCTACACTCACGATCACGTTTCAGCTCTGCAGGGACAATGGCATTGCGACCATACAATCATCATGATGCGACCTATGCCATCCGATGCGGAGATCTTGTCAATGTCCAAAATGAGCTTGCAAAGGACTCTTCAACATTCACTTCAGTCCAAAGAGCCTCATGTCGTGAAGGTAACTCCTTCCCTTTTGATATGGCTAGGAGCTGGTGTATGATTTTCGTCATTCTCCTGGACGTTTTGATCGCAAGAGACCATCTTCTATTCGGCATGACCGCGTACAGAAATGACGAGCAAAGATCTGAGAAGCTCCTTCCTCGTTTGGACAACTACGCAGTCAGCCAAAAGTTGACCGCCCTCCCGCCTCTAGATCGAATCAAACGCGACGGAGAGATGCTCGCCAAGCACATTCTGGCCAATGGACACGTCTTCTGAGACACTTCACCGAGTATCTGCAGCACATCACCGACTTCGACACAGAAACATCCTCTTCGATTCACGCGTAGGGCTGTGCTCTTGGTACGTCTCTACGAAAAGGGGATGGTCATCTACCGAGACGCCGTAGTCATGATGCGTTAGCCTGATGAAGCAGCCAAGAGGGCCATACCTGGGCTCTTCAGAGTCGCCTGGTACAGTCCACTGCAACAGGCTACAGCACTACCATCGTGTGCTGACAAAGCATGCGCCTCCCTCTCTGCTTTTCTACAGACCACGAAAACGTGATGGCCTCGCTTCTGAAAGCGAGAGTGAAGAAACACATTGGAGACTTCAACGGCATACGGGAAGCGGACCCGCCTTCGCAGTAAAGGAGTGAACCCCTCACTTCACGTGATAGTATTTCCAGGCCGATGCGGGCAAGGTAAGCCAAGATGAGTGATAGATACAATCTCTGGTACTGTGAAGACTTTGTAGCAATTATTTCCGTCTCCACCAGCATTACCACAAGCTCAAGAAGTCTGCCAAGTCCAGTGCAAGTAAAGGTCAGCAAGGCAAACACGGCACCACTCTTCAACAGGCACGGGATTGAGGCAAAATGAAGGTTGAGAAGATATACGTCTATCCAGTCAAAGCACTCCGAGCAGTCGAAGTGAACGACTCCATCGTCACCAAGCATGGCTTCCCATACGACAGAAGATTCATGCTCGTCCACGTGGACAGGGACAAAGACGGCTCAACCATCTACAAGAACATTCACGTAGCCCACTACCCAGAAAGCATATTCTTCCACCCAAGCCTGGACACAAAGGCCGACCTCATCCGTATCGACTTCAAACCACCCGAAGGACGAGGAGAAAAACAGACTTTGGACTTCCCACTCAAGCCCGTAACAGAAGACCTCGAAATCATCCCAATCAAAATGCACCTCTCCGAAGTCCACGCCTACAAAATGCCGCAACAATACTCAGACTGGTTCACATCATGCTACGGCTTCGAAGTCGCTCTGGTATACTTAGGCCCAAACTACCGACCAACTCGAATGTCCCAAACCCCAATCGCCTCCAAGCAACCCTCAGGCTGGCTCTCAAGCATCACCTCCACAGCATCCTCCTACCTCCCCTTCGGCTCAAAAGAACTCTCCAAAGAACTCCTAACCTTCAACGACTGCGCACCTTACTTAGTCTGTTCCTCAAAATCAATGGAAGACGTAGCCGCCCGAATCTCCTCGGATAAAGAAAACCTCGACATCATAAAATTCCGCCCAAACATAATCGTCTCCGGAGCAGAGAAAGCTTGGGATGAAGATTTTTGGTCACAGATCACAATCACCTCTTCTTCCAACTCAAGCTCGTCTCAGACTCGCATTGAGTGTATCCATAACTGCGGCCGCTGTAAAAGTATAAACATCGATTACACGACTGGGAAACCTGGAGAAAAAGAAAGTGGAGAAGTTTTGAAAAAATTGCAAAGGGATAGGAGAGTTGATGTAGGAATGAAATATTCTCCGATTTTTGGAAGGTATTCTTTCTTGAATGATGATAGTGAAGGGAATTTGATAAATGTTGGGGATGAGGTTGTCGTGTCTAGGAGGAATGGGGAACATACGAAGTTTGGTGAGTTCTCCTTCACAGGCATTGAGAGAGATGATTGATTTGCTGACTTTTTTTGATTCATTATAGATTGGGAAGGTTTGCATACCCTACCGAAAACTGCTACTGCGGCCTGATAGCTATGTAGATAGATGTTTTTGTTTCATTTCAGATGGGACCGGTAGGATTCCCACCACAACCGCCAAAGTCTGCCCATTCAAAGTCTCTAGTAGTACTAGGCCCTGGTGTCGCTTCTGCTCGACCTTTGCCCTTCGATGCTCCAGCTCGTGTATTCGAGTTCTCCCATACATCTCTGACACTTTCCAGTAGATGGATAGCGCTTGCGAGCTCGTGTAGAAGTAGAGGCATGCGATCGCGGCGGTTCCTGGTGAGTTGGAAAAGTTCTTCGATAGCTTCGAGAGAGATTTGGAGCTTTCGCATTGTCGTACGAAGGACTTCCCAGCTGAAGGCTTGGCCGGAGTCTGGGGCATTTGCTGGAGGAGCAGAGGACTTCATGCCTTGCAGTGCTGCAGAGAAGCGCCTGACAACTGAGTCATATGAGACGGCGGTGACATCCGGTTTTACAAGCCCGGGTTTTGCGCATTCTTTGGCAAGTGACCCATCCCAGCCAACCCGAATGATCCAGAGCGAGTCCATGTATGAGGGTGGTAGCCAGCGCATGATATTTCGAACATCGTCCATGAAGCTCTTGTCGATGCTGCGACATTCTTGATTGGCGGTGACTAGCGCAGCATACATGCTTGCCGCAGCTTGTTCGAAAGATTGTCTGCGCTCGGGAGTGTATGGCGGTGGAGGCTTGCTGTAGCTGTTCGCATGTGGGTCTTGATATTCCATCCCGTGAGCAGATACAGATCGTGGAATGTCATAGTCGCCGAGCTCTTCCACCCTGCCAGTAGGGAATGGAGAGTGGCTAGGACCTGGTCCGTAGTATCTTCGATCCCACATCATGTCCTGGAGGGGTGTCGGATGTCCAAAAAAGCCACGCAATGGACTGTGTGAAGAGGAAGATCGCGACCGAGTGAAAGCACCTGGTCGTCTGGCCCTGTTCTCCGGCATGTTGGGCGAGGGATGGTTCAAATGCATAGCGCCGAACAAGTCGTCGAAACCTGGTATATCCATCTCTTCGATTGCCAATGAAGTGGCCGGTCTTCGCATTTCGTAGCGATGAGATTGCTCGTTTGTTGCTAAGGAGTGGAGGTGTGCTGTCAAAATGAGTAAAGCCTGCCCTTTCCCGTACTGTGCAACGCTTCTCGTTCAAATCCTGGACAAGGAATACCGAACACTGGTAGCGATTGTCGCACGAGCTAGCAAGAGCAAACACTGCTGTGGCATGCTGAGGTGAGTGGACTCAGGGTGTGACTGGGTGTGTAGCTGGTACTGTTGAGCTCCCAGATAGCGCCACTGTTTTGGTCGGTGTGATCTGACCTCGCTGTCAACGCTGTGAGACTACAAGAAATTTGAATGTAGTAGCACTTACCTGTGTCTACCAGGCCAAGATAACCAGGATCTTCTCGTTCTGGCCTGATCTCATCAAGTGTCGGAATGCAGCATCTGCCCTTGCAATGAGACTTGTAGCGACGGGTGCCTCGTTGATTGCCCTATTCGAATCAGTATGCTTTGCACGAGACCAAATGAGGCCCTACTTACTCCTCGTGAGAGCCACTCGCTCTGGACAAATTTGGTGCTTTCTGTCGTCTATCGTCAGCTGTCACGATCACATCTGAGCATACGTAGTAACTCACCTTCCGTCCACTCGTTAATTTGGTTTCGGAGGTCAACCCAATCGCGATCCGCGAAAATTTCAGTCTTTGACATCTCCTCAGATTTATCTTGTTCCGCTTCGTGACTGACATATATATGAGCTTGATCGTTCGATTCGGGAGGCGGATCCTCTCTTACTGTATCATTTCTAGAGGTGGAACCAGATTCCACACGCCTCATGTACTGACTCGAGTTGGGCAGCTGCGGGCCAGCATGCCAAATTCCTTCTTGTCGTGGGTTCCGTGAAAGTAGAGTGAATGCAGATTGTCGAATCGTCGGATTGCGACATCGCGAGATCGCCATCCATAATGGGTCCGTAACCCATAGGGAGAACGAAAGGTAGGGAGTACCAGAATTTGGACCCGAGAGTGTCGGCAGCGGAGGACAAGAGAATGATGCAAGAACTTCTCGCGCGAGGTCCACGATTGCCCTGAACTCCGCCTCGTACGCGTCATATGCCACTGGCCCAGCAGACTGATCAACAGATGCAAGCATTGTGCCGACCAGATGGTTTGCCTTAAGCACCATCGCACGCTTCAAATCCATGTTCGACATGAAGTCACGCTGATCCGAGAGAAAGGCGGTGAATGCAGCCTCCCACTGCGAGAACCAAGGCGCATACCGAAGATATTTCTCGGCCATGGTCACGGCGATGTGGTCGCGTGGCGCCGTTGGATGGAAGCCCTGCATGAAGCGCATAACACTATTGAGTGCAGTATGCAGCGTGTTGTGCGCATGCTCCAGGCTGAAGATGTAGTCGATGGGCGGTAGAGGCGGCGTCTGACCAGAAGTGTCGATTTCAGGCCGTCTGCCTTTATCGAGCAGCGCCGTCGCTTGCACTTCGAGACGCTCCACCAGCGGTCGCATTTGCTCAATGTCATCTTCTTCTGAGGGTGACATAGTGGTGGCATGAGCACGACCAGTGGCATGTAATAGTCGTCTGCCTTGTAAAGCATGGTTTACGGCACTGTCGCATCGCCCTTGCATTGCTTCAAAGCATGTGAACAACACGCACGTGGTCAAGGCTAGTCGCGAACTCGGTATTCGTCTGTGGTTCGGGTCGTAGTCGCTTCCATCGTCAGCAGTCAGACATGATATAGCTTTGTTACACTGGTTGAGTGCAAATTCCATCGCCTTCGCCTTTTGTTTATCGTCTGCGAATGCACGCTGCATAATGCACTCATGCAATGCTCCAATAGCAGTAATCGCGTGCCGAATTGCTGGTTCGTGGTATGATGTCTGGATCACCATCCGTTGCCAGAAAGCAGAATCAAAGAAGCCGGCCATTTGTGGTGCGCTGAAGTTGACGAAGAAATTCAAACAATGTCTCTCTCGCCAACTCCTCCGCCACTTCATGTCTGGCCTGAAGAGGGTCAAGCTACCTCCCTCGGCAGAAGGGTAGAATATTTGACCATCCTCGTCTTCGCCTGCTCTCACACCTGCGTTCAAGGCCCAGTCGTCAGACATGGCCATTTTGCAGCCTGGGTTGCTAGGGTCACACTTGATACCCTTGATACTACCACATGTCAGATATGTTTGTGGGACGATCAATGCGCTACGTACAGACACGGAATGCAGCCTGTCTGCATTTTGGTTCGCGGTATTTCTTCCACGTCGTCGCCATTGTCCATGTGTATTGAGCCATTACTATTTTGTGAAGCGATCTCAGGTGTGAGGCCAAATGTTGCAGAAGACAATCCAGAGTCGAGGTCTGGTAGCAGCTCGAGGTCTGCTTGGTCCCAATTTAGGTCTACTGTCTCGTTTATAGGTGTCGCTGCATCTTCCCACGTCCGTTTCCTGCTTCCATTCACACCATTGCCGTTTCTGTGATCAGGCGGAGGTGGTGTCCGCCATTCGAGGTCCACGCCTATCCAGCTCTCCGCCTCTTTGTCGCTCATCTCGGTCTGGATCGTGGAACTGGTCGTAGCAATCATGCCTTGAGGATGGCACACTCCTGAGAGCTTTGCGAAGGATGTGGACTACAGAATCGAGGTCCAGCACAGCTTCGCGATTCAGCTGCACGTGAAAGGCGCACGCGGAGTTCCACCCGCGATGAAATAAGAAGGTATGTCGTAGCTCATAAAACGTCAAACAGATCCTGGTCGTAAGCAGTGTCGAATTTGGCCGACTCCTGCTGCTCCTATCGCAGCGCAAGATATAGAATACCAACAATCGCTATGGGGAGCTAGTATGAAACCAAAGGACGCCACGGTGGAGGTGTCAAGGGAAGGGAGGAGAGATGTAGCGGCCAAAGTATAAGTTGCACAGTTTAGCCTACTACGCGGCGCCCATTAAACTCCCAGTCCGTGGTCCGTCTCGCGATGTGTACAGCAGCACGGGTCGCGGTCTCGACGAGCACCCTCAGCCGCAGACCTCTTCGGTCTTGGCTTGCACAGTGTTCCCTGTGCCTAGATCTAGATGCATATGAGCCACGCTGAAGGATTTCATAGGAGCAGCAAAGTGTTCTTCATGTTGGTAGCCTGCGCATGTACAGCGTCCGTGGTTATCCACGGCCCCAAGTGTGGCTCTGGGCCGGTTAGTAATGTGGTGAGATGCCGTCCGTTTGACTTCGATCGACGTCCGGCATCGACCGCAGAGCCAGAGCCAGCAGGTGTGCTTCGGTGTCTGCTGTAGCTTGGCTGAGATATCCACAGTCCAGCGCCTGGAGCGATGAGCATCGTCGACACGATCGATGGGGTTTCGCCCCAGAAAGCCATATGTCAGCACTACGACTCTCTTCGTGCACTCTTTCGCCTTACGAGGGCCCTTGAGTCTGGCCAGGCCTTGTTCAGGGACGGTGGTGTTGTGGATATAGGCTCTCGTTGCCGAATGATCAGTCGGCAATAGACCCGCCTGTCGGCCGGCAGTCCGCCCAGGATAGCTTCGATGTCAATGACTCGTGTGGCAGATCATTTCGCATTGCTGTTCAACGTCAGATAGAACCTCGGTGTCTCCTGTTTTGCAGCAGCCTGACATGCGAGCATGCGTCTATCATGTTCGCGTAGCATAGCAGCAAGCACGCGAGCTCGAGCGCGTCCTCCAATCCCGCCTTCGCCCCTTACGCACCATCTCGTTCATCGGCGAGATTACAGCGCAGACTCCCAGGCTGCTGCTGCAAGTCACGATGTCGGAATCCTAGGTGGCGGTATTACAGGTCTGGCCAGCGCCTACTTCCTCCTCCGCCAGCACCCGAACGCAAAGGTCACCCTTTACGAATCAAAAGATCGCGTGGGAGGTTGGCTGGAAAGCAAACGCGTGCCAGTCAAGGATGGAACTGTCCTGTTTGAAGGTGCGGCGCGCACGCTTCGACCACAGTCCAATGGCGTTCTCACTGCGAGATTGGTAGGGACACCTGCCTGGAAAGTGCAAGTGAGACTGGGCTGATGGGAAGTAGATGCAAGAGCTGGATCTCGCGAAGGATGCCATATTCACTCAACGCACCGCTCCCGCTGCGAGCAATCGCTATGTATACTATCCCGACCATCTTGTGCGCATGCCACATCCATCCTTTGGCCTGGCCAACAATCTTTGGAGTTTATGGTCGGAGCCAGTCTTCGAGACAGCGGTCTGGAGTGGGATCACTGAGCTCTGGAAAGAAGCCAGAGATCCGAGTGTGCAAGATGAGAGCATAGGCAGCTTTTTTTCTCGCCGCTTTAGTAAGACCATGGTCGACCGCCTATTGAGTGCAATCATCCATGGCATCTATGCTGGAGATGTGTGGAAGCTATCCGCGAGGAGCTTGTTTCCCAATCCATTCCGAGATGAAACTCTACACGGCAGCATCTTATACGGCATGATCAAGGCAAGAGCTGATGGGATTGAGATGACGAAACGTGAAGCAGACTTCTTGCAAGACATGAAAGGCTTTGCCTGGGATCCTTTACTGAAGGCGACTCTGAAGGATACATCGGTCTTTACATTCAAAGACGGCATTGGCATGCTACCTGAAGCGATCTATGCCTGGCTGTTCGGATCTGGTCGCGTCGAGTTCAAGACAGGGACTCACATTGATAAGGTCGCACAAGCCGAGGGCAACACTGGCATTGTTGTCACGCATGGTCGGTCTGCGGAAACGCGAACACACAGCCATGTCATATCTGCACTCTCGCCTGCGCACTTGAACCAGGTCTCGGGCAAGAGCTTGGTAGCGTCTACCGCAACAGTGACCGCCATGTCTGTCAACCTATACTTCCGCACACCGAACTTGCATGAGCCTGGCTTTGGCTATTTAATACCCAGTGCGACTCCCTTCGAACAAAACCCTGAACGTGCACTTGGCGTGGTTTTTGACACCGCGTACTCGCCTTCACCAGCTGATGTCGATGCGAGCAACTGGCACGAATTCAGTGATGAGCAAATGAAGATGTTAAAGGAGGGCCGAGAAAGCGGCAAGCAACTAGTCAACGTCAATGACTTCGCTTGGTACAACATGCCCAACCCACCAAACCTTCAGGATCATGTTCCTCAACGAGGCACCAAGCTTACTGTCATGTTCGGTGGACACTGGTGGGACGGCTGGCCTGCATATCCTGACGAGAAAGAAGCACTGTCTATGGCACGTTCTGTCCTTGAGCGCCACTTGGGCATTAAAGAAGAGCCCGAAGCGTGGCAGGTCAATCTGCAAAAGGACTGTATCCCGCAATACCATGTCGGCCATGAGCAGAAGCTCAAGGATGCTCACAATACTATCTGGCGAGAATACAAGGGTCGATTACGCGTCGCTGGAAACTGGATGTCCGGAGTGGGCGTAAACGACTGCCTACGAAGCGCCTACGAGGTTGCAAACAACATTAATCGCGATGCTACAGGACTCGAACATGTCGGCGAGGCACCCACAGTTCGACTGAAACCACTGAGGCCCGGTCAGAAACCGAGTGAAGATGGATGATGGATAAATCTGTACATACTTACCCATAGAAACAAAGAGCATTACGGAGTACCTTGATCGTTCTTATGTTTGGTCCCACAGTGCTGCTTTGGGCCTGGAATGCACCCCACCAAAGCTTCGACTGACCGGGATGGTGAAAGTCAGGTGATCGTGATCTCACTCTCGAAACAACACCTCACTTCTTGCGATTCACTTCGACACCATCAATTTTGTCTTCGTCTCAACAACAGCAGCGACGACGCCGGTGTCAAGCATCTACCCGACGTTGTGTCTGCCGGAGAGCCGCCCGTCTAGCACCTTTGGGCCGCAGGCAAACAGCACGAGCACTCCGGTGAAACGCACACTGCGGGGCGCACGTTCAACTAAAAAACGAGGCTGAAGCCTTGCTCCCAAGACAACACGACATCAAGTCCAGCATTCTTCCTTTCGTTCGCCTCGACTTCCAATTGTGCGACAAGCGACAAAACCGAAGAAAAGTGAAAGAAACGCATTGGCAATCGGCAAACCGACAACTGCCTGCAGAAACCAGATTGAAGCCCGAGTTCTGTCTGACTATTGCAGGGATACGCCGTCTTCGAGGTGTGCGGTCAAACTCACTTTTCAAAGCACGTCACTCCGCCGCTTCACAAGAGCCGTGGAGGTCACGTCGCGAACAGCAGGCCTGTCTCGCATATCCAAATCGGAGTTGACCTTGCTAGCATTTCTCTGGGCCGCGCCTGCAACCAATCGCGAGAATTAGTCTACACCTTCTGATTTGGCGAACTTCACGCCCAGCCTCTTTCTGCATCATCAAAGCTTCCATTATCGACAATCTTGGAAGACAGGGTTCTGTAGATCTCAGCTATCTGCATACATACCAAATGAACCATGGCGGGATCCCTTTATGACGCACACCGTGGCCGCCCTACGGTTTCATTAAACCAACCTCAGCGCAGCTCCCGATCCTGGACCTCGCCGAATGGCGTTGAGTACACCGTCAACACGACTTCGTGGGATGGCCCAGGCTTGAGCTTCAACGCAATGACCGGTAGTGCGAACGGCCCATTTAGGACCTTTACCGCTCCATCTCGAACTCGACAACCCAACCATTTTGGTGGAGGACTGTTTGGAACAGCATTCGGTCTTTTGGACGATTTTGCGCGAGCAGCAATGCAGCCTCAGCATACGGTGATTGGGGACTCTATGGGCCAAGGTAGGAACATCTCCGATGTATTCATCAGCCATGCTGGCAAGCGAAAGCTGGCCGTGCAATACGTGAAAGCATCACTCTCGACGCTCGAAACATGCTCACAATTCCACAGGCGCTACGACCCGTAGAGTGCACATTCAAACTGATAGTGATGATGAAGAACTTCATCTTGCATATGGAAACGGACTCGAGTCAGCTACAGCGCAGAGAAAGAAAAACAATCGCAGATCACTACTAGGTCGCTTGAAAGACAGGATCGTCGACGGCAGTCATCCGCGTCGGCAAGACAGCAGCAGTACTAGTCGTTCTCAGTCGCCAGCTCCACGACCGAGAATACCACAACGTCCAGAAAATCCAGAGCGTAGGTCCAGCTCTTACAGAACAGACACGAGAGAGCCAGAGTACGTGCAGCAAAATATCGCACCTGAATATATTGAGGTCGACTATCATGAGGAGCCGGAGCAAGAGCCAATTGCAGAGCCTCGACGCTCACGATCTAGAAGACAAAGTGTCACAGAAGCAGAAATGATCGAGGCACTAGAGAACGCAGTCGAAATGGAGCGACGCAATGTGCGAGCCTGTAAGATGGCGTTGACGCAGGCTTCCAGACAAAGTCACGTCAGCTCAACCTACCTCCAAAGAATTGTGGATGAGCTCAAGCAGCATGAATCGACTCTAGCTGATGCTATTGGAGCTTTAAATGATGCAAAAGCAACTCAGCACCGAAACAGCAGACCTCCTGCAAGATCTCGCTCACAGCCACGAATACGAGCCCAGCAGCGGCAGTCAAGACCAACAGCACCACCACGCAGTTTCGAAGAGGAGTTTCTCGACCCGTTCGGCGGATCTTCACCCTTCTTCAACGCGCACATGCATCGTCCAGACATGATGTTTCGTGCCTTCGACGATATGCATGATGCACACTTCGCCCGAACAGCCAACCACTTCGACGCATTCGAACGACTTTTCGAGCAGACTCGCCCAGCTCCCGACGACGCACACTTCAGATTCTTCTCCATGCCAGGTGTAGGCGTCGGACCACAACCCGAACGCAAACGACAACGCAACAGTACACAGCCGAACGTCCCTCCACCGGCATACACATCCACAACCTTCCAATCCGCACCACCTCCTCAACCTCCCGCCACAATTCTCCGCCCAGACGAAGCCAAACGCCTCTTCAAAACCTACAACGACCGCTGGACCTCCCTCCCCACCACATCCTCCGACATCCCATACCCAGCTCGAGGCCTCCACGCCGGCGGTCTCGTAGCCCGAGACTCCCTCTGGGCCCCCAACGTCTCAGACCACGTATCAAATTGGTCCGAAGAAACCGTCATGCAAGCCAATACCCAAGCCTTCTTCTTAGGAGTCGTGGGATTGGTACCAATGTATACACAAAACCCTGGAACTGGGAGGATAGAATGTGGGTTTGATAAGAATTCTGCGAGGAAGGAGCAAATAGATGAGTTGGTGGGATTATTAAAGAGGGAAAAGATAAGATGGCATAGTGATCGGCTTGGGAGGAGGAGTGATGGGAGGGGAGGAGTTAATGAGCGATTACAGAGGGATGAGAGGGCCAGGGCGGTGTTCCATGCGGTTTGTGAGTTGATGGAGAGGGCGAATGCTGTGTAGATTGACATGAGGAGTTCATTTCGTTTCTTGACGTGAAGTTGAAGAAGACCATCAGAGACAATATCAATCAAGGCTGTATCTTTCTTTTCTTGCCTTACATATCTTCTCACACACACAGCACTCATCCTCACTTTCTCCAATCCGCAACAATAATAATCATAACAGCGTCATAAATTTCGTGTCATGTTGCTCCAACACCGGCCGCGCATCTTGCCTGCTTGCCGTCTGATAAGATATTATACTAGTACAAAAGCAACACTCCAAGTCTTTCACTTCCAGAATGCGTGGTCGCAAATTCGCTTCAGAAAAGACACAAATCATCCCAATGTACGCTGAAGTCCTTGTTTCTTCGCTCGCTCAGCTCGGCGCCATATCAAATCCAAACTCCTCTTCCTGTTGTGCTTTCAAACTCTTCAATTCATCAAGCTGACTCGTCAATTCTGTCAAAATGTCCGACATGGGACAAGCTTGGGATAACATTCCGTTTTGGAAAGGTCGGATCATGTTTCTGATGGCGAGGGTGGATATACAGGTCTAAAAAAGAGAACGAATGTTAGCCAAGGGCATAGTAGTAATGCGGGCGACGAGCTGGCGCTCGCCACTCCCTTCGGTCGTGGTTCGCTTTGACTTACCTCAATCCTACTGATCTGATGCTCAACAAAATTGACCAAAAATCGATCAGTAACCTCACCACCACCATGTTTGATTTTCTCCAAAAGTGCCGTCTCAGGAGGTTTGAGAGTTTTAGCTCCAGAGTTCTCGAGACTAGAACATAACATTTCTAATCTGAGACTGACGTTCCAGAGATCCCAGACGTTATCCGTGTCGATTGTGAGTTCGCTATTTCGCATCTTCTTCGCTTCCGTCTCACTGGCTTGTGCAGCTCGGGACTCAGCTTCAGCCTTTTGTTGCTGGATGACGAGACGAGAGGCGAGGCTGTGAGGATACATGAGGTAGATGTATTCGGGGTTCTCAAGACCTTTGAGGGTTCTTTGTCCGAGATCTTTCACTTCGAAGCCTTGTGATGACAGACTGCGAAGTTCGCGGCGGATGGTTTGGGATAGCATATCGTCGTTTAAAGTGTCTTCGGAGCCAGTAGAGCCACTTCGATCGGATTCGATGTGGCTTTCGAGCATACGCTGGACTTCTTGAATGAAGTCGGAACTGACGCAAATCTGACCGCCGTCTGCGACACTCTCAATACGCGCGGCGCGATTCACCATGGGTCCGAAGTAGTCCATGCGTTTCGTGACGGGGTCGATTTCGCATACAGGTCGTCCCCAATGAATGCCCATTCTCACACTCAGTCCGCGGAAGATAACATTGCCGTCAGCGTCTTGCATCTCCTCGCCATGTACACTGTTGAGGATCTCTTGCGGCCATTGGACTTCCAGTAGCTGACTTTGGATAGTAAAGCACCATAGCAAAGCGGAAGTGACTGTCGGGAAGGCGACCATGAAGGCATCACCTTCAGTCTTCACCTCATAACCACCGATGATTCTGAGGTGCCGTCTCATCACTTCGTTGTGCATCTTGATGGCAGATTGCATCGCAATTGGGTATGTCTCCCATAGAATGGTAGAGTTCTTGATGTCAGTGAATACCAGTGTGACGTCTCCTGTTGGAGCCTCAACTTCCTGATCAAGTCGAGCAAGCTTAGAGTCGCCGACAGCGTCGCGCCCTCGCTTAGCCTTGCGAACAGTGGTGAAGTAGTCGTCAGGCGAGCCAGACGGACCCATGCTCATACTGTGTGTCCGGAACCTTGCCTTTTCACGTTTGCGGAGATCGCTCACGCCGACCATCATGACCATGATCTTGCCCGTTGCACCAAATGCGATGGCCAAGTCACGAAGCTTTTGGGCAGCACGCATGAGGTCGCCTCGCTCTTGCCGCGCGACATCGACTGCAAAGTCTGGAGTGAGGTAGTCCCACAGCTCTCTTGAAGCCAGCAAGATCATCTCATCTGACTCTTTGATGTCCAGCTTGCTCACATGTGGTGCTGCTATCACGCATGGAGCGAGTTGGACGAAGCCAAATGCTCGCGAGATATCTAGCTGATCGTTCAGCTTTCCTTGGCGAGACACGAAACCGCCGGCCTCTCTGATACGTTGTCTTTCGGTGGCTTCGGCAGGATCGTGTTTTCGTGTAATCACTCTGTGACCACCCTCGGACTGGATAAGCAGACATTGAGCATCGCCGACGTTCGAAATGTACAACTCCATGCCGTGGAGGTACATGACTGTAGCCGTACTGCCCGAAGTCATATCGTCATCTCCAAGCTCTGGTCCGCTGACGCTGCCCCTATGCACGAGCGCACTGCTTGGATGCTCTCTCGATTCCATGGCAGCCGTGGCCGCAGTTGCAAGCTCTTTGTTGAGCCCAAGATACGTGCGCCTGAGAGCATCAGCAGGTGTCTCTTCTGGCTGGACCTTCCCAAGCTCTTCAATGAAGTGATGCTTAAACTTCTCATGTAGGAACTTCGCGACCTTGCTGCCACCTGACGAAAGCGACTGACCATCGAAAAGACCAATCAGTGCTTCATCTTCATGTCCTCGGAAACGTGGCACTACCATATCCAGGGTTGATAGATGCTCATTGCGACCAAGAGTGTCTGCCATACCATATGGCATAGTGTTGCCAATGATGGAGCCAGCAAGTCGGACACGCCTGTCCGCGGCTTGGTCTGGCACTGAAGGGATAGTGAGTGTTACATCCATCAGGCCCAAGATTCGCAAGTTGACCAATGAAGAGAAGTCTGTCAAGTCGCGTTGGTCTCGTCCAGTCAGTGACTGTGCGCTGGGCTTGATCTCGAGCCGCTTGTTGCCTGACAAGTTGAGATACCTGAGCTGTCGATTCCAGTTCCAATTCCAGTCGTACGGCCAATTTGACACATTGTACTTCAAGGAATTGCTTCCAACATCAAGGATCGCCAGTCGCTGAACCTTTCCAAGTTCGGCAGGAAGAACCTGAAACTTGTTGTTGTTGAGATGCAGCACCTTCAACGAGGAGCCCTCTTCGAGATCTTCCGAAGGTATCGATGTGAGGTCGTTACCAGACAGGTATAGCTCCGTCAAGTGCGTCCACTTCCGGATGGTCTTTGGCGGCACGTCATAAAGCTGATTGTAGGACAGATTGAGGATGCGCAGCTCTGGAAGGAGGACCAGCTCGTTGAACACATCATCTTCGAGCCGGTTATCTGCCAGAAACAAGTGACGCAATGAAGTCGAGAACGTCGCTGCTAACCTACTAGACAGCGTCGAATCTTTTCGTGAGCCACCAGACGGTGTTATTGTGCCTGTGCTGCTGGCAGTGCTCGTTCTACCGAGCGGACCTTTCGTTGACGTATACGAAACGACCGAGCCTTTGCGTGACGCAGTGCCGGGTGAACTAGACGTACTAAGCATGCCCGATGCCTGACTGGGCCTTCGCAGCTGGAAGTCCTCCAGCTTGCCCAGCTCTTCAAAGTCCGGACTGTTAGTCGGGATCGCGCTAGGAGTGAGTGCTACTGTGTTGTCAGGCAGAGCTGGCAGAGGTGCACCAGGCTTCGGGAAGTCTGCCAGCACATTGGAAGACACATTCAGCGTCTCCAATCGCTTCGCATACCAGATCTCAGGAGGCAGCATGCTGAGATTGTTCTCTCGAACATCGAGATATCTCAATTCTGTCAAACGCCCAATCTCTGCTGGCAGTCTGCTGAGCTCGTTCTTTGCTATGCTCAGGTATTCGAGCTTTGATAGCAGGCCGAAATGAGTCGATAGCGACACGAAGTGATTCTTGCTGATAGTAAGCTTCGTGAGGCCCGACATCTTCATGAAAAGTGCATCAGGCAGCCGTGATAGCTTTGCGGAAGCCAAGTTCAGCACTGACAGCGTTGAAACCGGCGAGTTCAGATCAAAGTTCGTGACCGGGTTGTGGTTGAGAAACAGGACCTTGAGGCAGTGGAAAGATCCCTCAAATTGTGATACGGAATTGTGTCCGAGCATCAAAGCCTCCAATTTTGGCAGCTGAGATAAGACATCGATGTTCGAGATCGAGTTGAAACGGGCATCGATCTCACGTAGGCTGCCCAATGCCGACAGTGATGCATCAAATGGTCCTGATAATTTATTGTTCGTCGCCCATAGTCGCTCAAGGTTCGTTAAAGTTGCGATATTGCCAAGTGTAGAGACCTGATTGAAGCTGATGTCGAGATCCACCAAAGTCGTGAGCTTGCGTAGTGCATCAGGAAACTCAGTCAGCGAGTTCGACGAGAGGTTCAGACTTCGCAGTGCTCGGTACTCGCCAAAATAAGATGGCACAGTGGTCAACTTGTTGTTCGACAGCTTCAAGCTGAGAAGTCCTTGCAACTTGTTCAGTTCAGCGTGCGACAACTGCTCCAACCTATTGTTCGACACATCCAGAGTTGTCAGTCTGCTCGCTAATGCCAAGCTAGGCGGTAGTTTCCAAGCCTCATTGCTCGTGTACTTGATCTCACGAAGCTGCGAACAGCTCTGGATGAAGTCTTTGGGAATGTCCAGCGTCAGATTCCTTGACAGATTCAGGGTGATGATCTCAGTCGCCTTCTGGTACAGCGTGATCGGTATCGTGATCAGGTTTCGTCCAGATAAGTCGATGTGATTGAATCGTTGCATCTTGTTGAATCCAGGATCGCGCTCCAAACTAGAGTATCCGCTCATCTTGGATGGCAAAAAGGTGAAACGGCAGAGATAGCCATGATCCTCGCGACCAAGGTCTTCTAGATGGTCCGTCTCTTGGTACCCAACCATTTCTAGCAATCGTTTCTGCATGACAAGAGGCCTTTCACCGGGTAAAAGCTGTCGACTCGTATCCTGTTTGCGCATAACAATCTGATATTTGTCAAGCTCATCCTGAAGAAAGGTCTTCTTTGCCATCATGGAGATCAACTCCGCTGCGGTTGTGTTCAGACTCGCTGATATGACGGCGAAGGTGCTATCAGCGCGGAATATTCTCATGAAGTACATCGGGCCTGGGTCCTCGTCTCGGATCACATTACCATCGTCGTCGAGCTCAGTCATTCTACGAAGGTTCTCATCGGCGACTCGATTCACGGCCCAACTGTCTGGCGCATCCCAGGCTCCTTTGTGCTCTTCCTCTGGTGGTGCTTGTGGTGCAGGTTGCTCTGGCGGCCATCCTGTGAATATCTCATTATGTGGTGGTGTTAGTGGCCCTTGTTTGTGGTCTACGATGCCTTCCAGATGCGACATATCTGTATCCAGATGCCAGAGCGCACCGCCATCTTCGGCATGAGTCGCATTGGGGTCCTTGACAGGCTGTTGTCCTGCGCCAGCGCCATTTTCAGCAGTCTTGCTACTCTTGAATGGTATTCGTGAAGGCTTCTTCTGTGCTGCTGCGCCATTGGTCTCCTGCCTTCCCTTCGGCTTCGCCTTGCTGTCCGATCTATCTCGCGTCGCTGCTTTCTGCATACCCGGTAGCGCAGACAGAGAAGTGACCGATTGCGACTGCAGAGTGTCCTTATCATTCTTATGTCTACCAGTCACCCGGTCGAATAGCGATCGTTTATGCGCACCAGTGTTAGGCGAACGTTGATTTATCTGCTGGCTTTGTGCAGAATGTGCACTGGGCGCAGGACTGGTGGATCTGGCGGTGGTTTTCAGGTTGAGCGCAGAGCTCATGGCTGAAGGCGCATTGCCGCCGCGCATGAGGCTGAACGATTGCTCGCGGGAAGTGGAAGGCCGCAGCGGGAAGCCGTAACTGTGTTTCTCGTCGGTGGATCGATTATGCCTGTGGCCGGGTAGGTGCAACCTGGATGCAGTAGAGTTCTTCGGAGTGCGACCATTGTTGGGCTCTGATGGAAAGAACGAATCGGGAGCGCCTTGAACGTGCTGTGGCAGTGTCAGTATATTTAAGAAGTGCATTCCACACATTGCCTTGTCCAGCCGTGTACACCCATGTCACAAGCTATCCTGTGCGACTTACCTCGGTGTCCTGGAACACCCACGGCGTGACCTCACTGCTCGGCTGAGGTGCAGGTGTTCGTGGTCGTGAGCTGGACGGACTCGGTGGCCCACTGCGCATGATGGCATCGTTCATGGAATTGTTTCGGTTCCGCCCATTCCCTCCACCTGGCGCGAAAGGTGGCAACGGGCCATTCTGCATAGAGCTCGTCTCCGAATTCTGTCTACTGCTGCTGGTGTTGTCGAGAGGTACATCGTTCTCCCCAAAGAAGCCCTGCAGCTTCTTTTGCATGCGATCTCTCACGCTCGTCTTGGATCCGGTGGACGATACCGTCGTGGCGCTCGCGATTGAAGGTCTCCGGTCTTCGCCATCAGTCGGGAAGTTCATGCCCTGACCAGGCGCGTACCCCGGCGAGATCTGACCCAGATTCTCATTCGAATCATTCATATAGAAGCTGCTGCCAAAGACGGACTGCGGCATTTGCGTGGGCCGGTCATTGTTCCAGTTGCCCATTGAAGGATGCGCGGTCGGAGGTTGACGACTGATGGAAGGGATGTTGCCTGCGTGGCTGTCGAGGTTGTCGGCGGATTGAGGACTGTCCTCCCATGGTGCAATGCTGTTGGAGCGCGCGTTGGAAGGCGTGGGTTTGGGAAGAATGGTACCGGGTGAGACCTCTTCGGTCGGTTGTCGCTCGAGTCTATGCGCAATCTATAGTTAGCTTGGAGTGTCTTGCCTTGTTACAACGTGATTCACTACGCGCGCGCTCGATATGCAGCTTATGTCGCACACATGCATGCTTCCCACCAAGAAACCCTCCACTCCCAAACACCTCTAATTCACACTGCATTCGCGGTCGCGACTGTAGAATAATACGCGGAATACCTACTGTTGTCTCTTGGTATGCAGCTTCAGCGGGCGATGGGCACTGAAGCTGCTAAAAGGGCCCCTCACAGTATCCGTCGATCGCGTCGAGTCGGCGCCAGTAGAGCCATGCCGGTCATTCGTGTTATTGTTGCGGAGTGTCATGCCTCTTCATAGAGATGAATAGCGCAGCGTAGCCTTTGCCTCCCAGCATCAGACGTGCTCCGACCGCCGCAGCCCATCAAGCACCACCACACGTCCGCTTGCGTACAATAGAACCTCGCGATCTCGACCAGTCCTCCAGCTGCTGCTACTACCTCATTGATGCAGATACCCAGACAGTGTGAATAGTTCCGAGAGTAGTGTATAATTCCGTCGTCGTGGGCGGCGCCGCTGGGATGGGAACGGAAGGCTGCTTGCTTGCTTGTGCTTCGTTGGTATGCGGAGTGCTTTCACACCTGGAGAACGATCGGCCCGTGAATCGTCTCCACAATCGTTCGCTCAAAGCGTTTAGGTTGTTTGTACCGCTCGCCTCACTACACTTGACTTGCTTACCACCCGGCGCCGAAATCCGAGTCCGTACAGTACGGTATTATAGAAAGGCGCTCAGATAGAAGACGAAACACTTGCTCGATGTGTCGTGTTAGCAGAGTCATCGACACCACCACCACCACCACATCTTCAGAGCCAAGCCTTGGTATGTCGCTGCACTGCGAGAGATCGAGCTTGTGCCACCGCCCGCAGTCTCCACTCAATCCCGTCGCTCCGGTCTGGACTTCACCACGATCCTTCTCCGTAGCTACAAGTAGCAAGAGGTACTCGAGTATTACAGCTGACCATTTCCATGATTCCATCACCCACCTATCCGCCAATCTCACTATCTACTCGCTCGGTTCCGATCTAAATAATGCGATAAACTACATACCGAAACACGAGAGCGGTTACTGCCTCTGCCCGCCAGGCTAGCATGAAAGATCTGGTTCATTAGAAACAAAGACTAGGAACTACTGCAGGATTCCGGCTTCCCTAAAGCTGTGTCGCCATCGTATGCAACCACTTTCACACCGGACTGTATGCATGCAATTGGACACACGTGGCACAGGACCGCGATTTTGTGAGAGCCTTGTACGGAAAGTATATCAGGTAAGCAAAAAGTAGTACGTTTCTCCGGTTTCAAAGTTCACGAAACATGAAAGCTTGGATCGCAACTCAACGAGATTACTTATGGTGCCACTGAACCATTATTCGGGGACACAATTCGTATAGAACGGGAATGAGATGTGTCCTTATTAATGCTGTAGGGCGAAAGCATATAAGCGAAATAGCATTCGCCGTCTCATGCCGGAAGGATTCATGGCACGTGTTTATGCTTGAACTATATTCACTATATTTGAGGATCTGAACGATTCAACTCTCTCGAACGAATATCATCTGAGCTCGGGCAAGGAGATCAGTATACTCGCAACAGTCGCATAAAACCCGAAGGCTGTCATGAGCCAGCTGGCAATGGAGAAGCCCGTTGCGAAATCATTGCCCATCAAGAATCCATAAATTAGGCCGACTGCCAGACTGACGAACACTGCGATACCAAGCATCACGTATATCTTGAAACGGTCGAACGCTTCCTCGATCTCGAGTGAAATGACTGCGCCTTCTTCGATCATCTGATCCACTCGGCCAGTCCAATACTGCGTCAGTCGCGTCGAGCCTTGTGGTTTGCCGGTCCTTGCGTTGAAGAAGCGCGACTCCTTCGTCGCTTTCGCCGTGATATTGTACATGAACCACGCTCTCGCCCTTTCGCTATCATCCGGCTCAATGGGCTGCTTGGCCACAATCATCCACTTTCCTGCTCGATAGTCCGGATGGGCAAAAGCCTGGAATTTCAAGATGTGCACGAATGCGATGCGCTTGTGATTTACAAAGTATTGCAGGACGCCGACTTTCTCAATCTTCATATGACGATACTCTCGCATCAATGCATGCGCAAATTCATGGTCGGTCCAGCGACCCTGCTGATAATGCAGTGACCTGCTTGCGAAGCGCTCGCCGCGCCGACTGAACATGACTCCGATCACGAGGCTGAGCGACGGCGATTTCTTGTCCACACGAGCGGCATGAGCCCAGAGGCCCAGGACAGAGGGCGATGGTGGGTTTCGGAGAATTTCTGCTGCCTCGACGTCCGAGTCTGCTGATTCGTCTGAAGATGCAGCTGACATTCTGGAAGGAGGAACTGCGATCTGTGGCCGACTCGTTGTGTGCATCTTGGTTGGCCTAGATTCCTGCGGCGATACGCCTTCAGCATTGTTGGGAAGGAGAGACTGCTTCGCGCTATACTGATCAAAAAGATCCGCGTGTGTGTGTCTGTAGCGCGCTGCGCCTCTGTAGTCCGAAGTGACGCATTCCTTCGATGTTCTGCTGAATGTCGATGTCTTCTACCGGAAGGGACATGTGCATCTCTGTGGTGTGCATGCTGCATTGATCCCCCTCTCGATTCCGGATGATGTTCCATGCCGTGAAAGTGATGCAGTGCCATTTTTGGGCATCATGGATCTGTATGAGAGGTACAGTCGACGCATATGAGCAGTCATAGCAATGCTTATCGAGAAAGCTCCATGCCATATGAACAACTCAGCTGAGGGGAATTTCGCCTATGCTGTGTAACATTCTGTCACGTGTCGTGAAAAGCCAGTGAAGGAAAGCGCGCGAGACCCAGACGTGGATGGAAAGCTTCCCAAAGGAACAAAAGAGAGCACGCATTCAGAAGTCGTGAATATTGTGAGGTATGTCGATCACCGTCTTAGAACTCCATGCTGTCATCTTCTCGTTCGCGCTTGCCTCGTCCCTCCTCTTTCAGAATACTGTTTACATGGCCTTTGAAGTAGTCAATATATGGCTTCAAGCTTGTCTTTTGCCAGTCCTTGACATTGGCCTTCTCTTCGCTGCTCATGTTGGCACCCTGCTTCTTCTCCCACTGATCGATTTCTTCGAGTAGATCAGAGACTGTCGGTACCGAGAAAGGATCAAAGTCCTCTACACGCCTCATGTCTATGGGAACACACACCCGACCTGTGCCAGGATGAATGACGAATGGTGATTTGAGCAAGTGGTTCAGCTTTTTGGAGACCTCAGCATCCAGTCGAGGATAGGTGTACTCCAATCTGATGTCTTGCTTGTTCTCGACCAATCGTCGAGTGTCCATAGATAAGTGGCCCGCCTCAGCCAGCGTGTCAATGTCTGCCCATTTCTGGCTGGAGCTTCGGTCGGCCGAAGAGTCCCACTTCTTCTTCAATGCTGCTGTCAACGTCTGATCCTGAAGCAGACCAAGTAGCTTCTCACTTCGCTCTTCAGACTGCCATGGGTCCTGCTCCGACAGAACATCCTTCGTGAAATATGGTGTCAGGATTCTCAAGCTTCTCTCCAGATGCGGGTGCAAAGGCCGCCTGAAGAGGTTTCTCTTGCTGTTCTCGTTTCCCTTTACCACATCAAGGTAGTTCGCAATAGCTTTCCGCTTGCTGTCGTCCATCTCTCGTGCTCGCTTATCGCTGATCCAAGCATGAGCACCTCTTCGTCCAGAGTAAACCCACATGATGTGCTGAAATCCGAAGTCTTCTCTAAGAGCTGTGTCGACCACTTTGATGGCCATGACAATGAACTGCCAGCACTTTATACAGATCTTGGCGCCAGAGCAACACGTACGTATCGGATCGTAATCTGTCATATCGATATCGAAGACCAGCTCTTTCATGATTGGCTTGAACGCAGACGTCTTCTTCAATGTCTTCCTGTCTTTGGGATTTATCGAGTACTGTGGTCCTATCTCGAAACGCTCTGGAGCCATCTGCACGCACTGCTTTCGAAGCAGATCTGCAGAAGGGAATGAGAGGTATCGGATGACTCTATTCTCTGGCAGCCAAAATGAGAACTCTCGATTCTGGAAGTCTGGCTGGGGTGTTGCTGAGTGATTCAGCCATTGAAATAGCTCTCTGAAAGGACATAGTCGTCCATAATATTGCTTGAGTGTCTCTGGGTCTGAGAACTTTGCTTTGGGTGCAGCTGCAGGTGCTTGCGGCTGCGAGCTATCGTCTGGTCTTTGTGCGCTGGGGGAGAATTCGTCTTCGGAGTCGTCATCGTCATCAAACATGTCTTCTAAGCCTTTTGAGGTCGTTGCCACTTCGGCCTTGGGCGTATCTGACATATCGATATCTTCATTCTGCTCGGCACCGCTGCTGGCGGGCGCGTCTGGAAGGGCAATGTCATCCTGACTAGATGCAGGATCTCGCTCTGGCGAAAGTGCGTGTGGCATGATGATGTCTATTATCGCACACGCAATATTCAATGTGTTGTTATGTTGTTCGGTGTTATGGACTGTATAAGTGTTTCCCGGTGGACAAGGTCAATCTGAAGCAGACGCGACTTCCTTCACGCGACGCGGCACCCCTGTCAAACTTCCCGCGTAGCCACTAGCGCAAAGTATACTCTCATCTCTCAAAAGTCCATCTTCGACTCTCATGCACAACAAAGATGTAATCTTCAGCTACACCGTGTGATTCGCCGCAATGGGTGACGACGGGCTTGTCGATGGCCGTGGTTGGATCTCTGATGAGTCTGACTTCTACGGTAAGCTGTCTTTGACTCCAATTTGCAGGCGTCTTTTGACACCGCGCAACAGGAGATGAAAATGTCAGAAGTCAGCTCGAGCGAGAGTGCGGTAGAGGCACAAAGAGATGTTACGAGGCATATACGGCCCAGCCTTCCCCGAAGAAAGTCAAGACTTCTCTCTCTTCACCGAGAAACGCAACCTTGGGAGTTGAGGCTAGATCAAAGCCAGACCAGCCTGTGCATATGAAAGCAGATCCCGATCAGGATGTGGTCAGCTTCCTGAAGTCGCGGCCTCAACTATTTGCTCTGCAAAAGTCTCATGATGACGACTTGAAGCCAAAGTGCAGAGAAGCTGCTCGCACAGTCGCTGGCGAAGCTGAACCTGATGTCGTTGACGTTGACCATTTCAAAGGCCATCCCTGCGCATGGCAGCAATCAGAGACCATCGACGCGTTCTTGAGGCGTTTGCCCGTTGGGGACCCTAACACATCCACACTAGATGGCTGGCTTTGGGTCGGTAGTCCGCAACAGCCCTACGCCCATGTCAATAGCCGTAAGAAGTACGACCTGGTCGCTTTCGAGGAGCGCGCCGAAAGGCTCCTCGACAAGTATCTGACTCAGCAGAACGCAGTCGAGGACGAGATGTCTGGTAAAGCACAGGCGGCCATCACACGAAGAATGACGCCTTATCGAGACCAGCTCGAATGTGGTCTTCTTAGCCTTGCTGTTGACACGGGCGTCACGTCTGGAAAGTGGATGCTGTTTCCTGGAGCGGCCGATCTACCTCGTTACTGGCGTTTGGTGGCTACAGCGACCTCTCAGGGCAAGCTTGGCCCAACAGCAAAGAGTGCGGTCTTCGACCCTCAGGATCCCGACACTGTCATTTGCATCTATACTTACGACTTCACTGATAGCGAAGATGTCCGCCGGGTTCTCGAAGAACTTGTTGAGATCGGTGTTTGCTCGACCGAAGGCAGACGTATCTACTACAAGTGCGATGCCTACACTCACCTCGGCATCAAATCACAGAATATCTACAAGCTCCGCGCGAGTCTGTACTCAAGCTCGGATATTTTGCAAGATAAGGTCAAGGCCCTTGCTGATGGACCAGTTGCTCGTATGAAAAAGAGCAAAAAGACCAGGACGATGGACGATTTCTTCTCCGCTTTTTCTGACGATCTTGTTTGAACGCGCATGATACCCTACATTGCATTTTTCTTTGCTATCTTTCTGGCTGTGCGCAAACGACTTGCTGAGCGAGATGATTGCAGAATACGAATCGAGACGAGCGATCGGCACTGAGAGCGATGTTGTACAGGTTATGTAAGCAGATCATTCTCAACAAAGTGACTTTGCTTGTGTACATTCATGCTTCCCCCTGCTGGTCCCTTTCTTCAGCATCTCGATCTTCAGGATCGCTGAAGAAGCTCTTCAACACTTCGCTTCCATACGAGACAAGATCGCCATTTATCCGCTCGAGCCCTACCACCCCTACTTTGTTACAGAAAAGCTCACCACAACTTATGGTATGGATCTGCACTTATCGGCAAGCCGAAGCCTTAGGCTGTCTTTGCATCCGAGCCTTACGAGAACACCTGCATACGGTATCTGCATGAGATAATCCGGAGCATAGTCCGTCACCCCGGACTTCATCTCACTATGATTGATAGACGACTGCACGCGAGTCAGCACCAAACAACCAGCTAAAATTTCCGACGAGAACACACTAGCCCACGTAGTGCCAAGTCGACAGAATCGTCACAATGACGAGCCTTTCAAGAGATTCTCATATCGACCCACAAGCATTGAGTTATGGCTAACGCAACCCTAAGTAACGGGAGACGATGAGCGTCGAGTTGACGACTTCTGACGAAGCGCTACACCGCGATACGCAATCATATTGATGCTATAAGCCACGAATCAGTTCTAAGGGCCGTGGCATGGTACAAACCGGGTATGTGATTCCCTGGTCCTCTCCTTTTCGCTGCTACAGGTCGCAAAGCTCGTTCATTCTCTACTGATAGCCTATGCTAATACAAACACGGCGACGAGTCCATGAGGCGTGGCATACCAGGTCTTGCAGTTGAAGCCTATCAACAGCTCGTCGATAAAAATGCTTGGGCCGGCAGATGTGATGACGAGCCACTGTTGGTGGGCAAGTCAGTTCTACCTTGCTCTCCTTCGAGCTGAAGCTACTTGACCTGTTGCGATGGGATGTGGCATGGCCGCATCGCCTTCTTGACGGCGTTCCATTGAGCATCCTCTCAGGCGAGCTACGATTCAGATGCTCACGTTTCAGGAACTCGCTTACCTGGTCTGATGGTAGCTGCATTCATTATTGCGCGGACTGCTGGCATCGGATGCTGCGGAGGTCTCGCCGGAATCCTGCAAGAGGCTCTAGAAGATCAGCATGCAGCCGAACGACTCACTTGACTAGTCCTTGTCCATACGATGACATGCATGTATCCATGGAAGCGAGCTTGTAGATCATACACGAGACGCTTCTGTGGGCTGGACCGGTGCTTTTGTGCCTGCAATGCTGTTAGCGGACCATATCGAACTGAGGACATTGAAACTGATGGCCGACATGCTGCGCCGTCCACTGGCTTGCCTCGTTCCCTGGCCGTGGTCACTGCAGTAGTTTCATGCCTCTAGGTTGGAGCATTTCCCCACAAGACATCTCACGAACGCCGCCAGCAGTCGCGCTGAACTGAAGCTGGTATGGTACGGTGGAAAGCGCTTGTTGGCGATCTATGGCCAGCTTCGCTTCGACGATGGATTCGTGTAATTTGTCTTCAGCGCAGGCCGAACGCGCATCGCCATCTGATGAAGGGTTGACTCTACATTGCCGGGCAGAGCCTGCAGCAAGACAGTGCGCCCTGAAAATGTCGAGGTCACGGAGCTCGCTCGTCCGTTACGAGTAGGCGGCGTCATTCGCAGCATAAATCTGGCGAATTGTGTATGGTCAGTTGAGATGTCTGAGGGGATCATGAAGCTGGAACGCTTTCCGCTTGTGGTCGTTGGCAGCAGCCTTCGTGGACGATCTTGGAACGATTTTGTGGTGTCTTCGAGGCTATCCCGACGAGAAGGAGGCAGCGGTTGTCGATTCTGTGACACTCACGAGGGTTCGGCGACGCGTGAAGATCGTTAGCTACGTGCAATGGTATCGACGGAGATCTAGTCTGCCTGCATTTACCGAGCTGATAATCAGAGCTCACCGTCGATCCGTAGCTGGAGTTCTCTTGGTTTGCTTGCTGACAGCTTTACAGGTGTCAGCGGAGCCATTACGATTGGACGGTCAATCACTATCGCTCTTACTGTCAAGCCGCATTGTTCACCTGCATACATGGCCATTTCCAATGTGACATTTGGTGTTGCAAGTTTTGTTGGGCCTCCCCAGGATGAACAGTCTAGCGACGCATCGAGCTGGCGCTGGCGTTTCTGGTGCAGTTTTCCGTGCGTCCCTCCTTGCAACTTGCACAGACCCTAGTATGAGGACTAGAGGCCGCCTCTCACCGTCTTCGGTTCGGGAACACTCGGTTCGGGACAGCGATTCTCTCGTCGTTCGAGAATGAAAGTTTTAAGTTGGCATATGTGGAGATCACAGCCAAGTTCGAACTTGGTTCCGAGACATTGCCAATGCGGATCAGCGGCAGTTCGTTCATCGACTATCTTCGCTCTTCTTCTGCCTGACAAAGGTCTGCGACCAGGGCCGATGCTGCTGCCCTGTACGCATGTGCCGGATCCACCAGAGCTCCATTTGTGACGGCACAGTTACAATCGGCCTCTGCAAACAATCGGTCAGGGTCACGAAAGCTCGTGTGGGAAGATTGATCTTCAATAGGAGTGCTGGCCGCAGGTACAGTAACGTTGTTCTTTCATCAAATTGCAAGCGCAGTGCCAGTGGAAGCGAGCCTTATGGAGCGGCTCACCAGCATAGACCTCAACGGCGATATCCTTGTCACCGGAATTCTATCCTACTGCTGGACGGCCACGCATTGGATGAAGCGCCAGTCCCCCGCGAGACCACGGCTCTTGGCAGCCTGGTCGCTCTTCCATACCTCACAGCCGTTCCTATCCCACTCGGGCGCCTTATGTACAGCAGATCGATGCTCAAAATTCTTCTACTGAATGGTTCGGGTATTGCTACCGATCCGTCTTTCGCGTTCTTCCCGGGAGGAGTTCTTTAGTTTTCGTTTTCGCTGTGGACACCTTTCTCTCGACTGTCGATTTTACAAATGCTCAAGGTGTTGCGGGATTGATGCCACTAGTGCTGGGCATCAGCGCCTTCAATTTGCATTGCAGCGCATCGATCCCGCGTTGGCGAATTTACAGCCCGTGTTTTGGTTGCTGGTGGACTCGCGGGAGTGACAGGCTCATCCTTGCTTCTCTCAGAGTTGGCGCCCAGCGCTTCTTCCACCTTTGAAAGGAAGACAAAATTCTGCAATTTGTTGGAATTGAGCTGCCCTTCACAAGTACCGACGATCAGCAAGCAGGCTGTCTTGGGTAAGGAAGATTTCTCATCCACAACCTCGTCGTTCTTTCTCCATGGAGCTTCTCGGCAATTCCTTGTTCGTTCCGGTAGCGGAAGCGACTGTACTCCTGGACCTTCACAGCAATTTAGCGGACAGCGGTCCGGAGGTATTCATCGACAGGTGCAACGCAATTCAGGTCGGTGTTCTCGCCGTGTTGTGAAGTTTTTTTGGTCGCGGTACAATGATTCGTGGGAGACTTCAAGCAGGATATTATCTGGCCAAGACAGCGGGAGGTGCAGCTCGCCTTCCTACAGTATTGTCCACAGCATCAACTGAGGATATGCGGACAGAGTCGATTGCGGAGGCTCATGAAGAATTGCAGATTGCAGTCCTTCAATGCGGTGCCGATCTTCGTATTGGCGTCGGGAGGAGTTGACTTGGTGAGCCTTGAACCATGACTGCCGAGCGTAAAACCTAAACAAGCGGTCCCAGGTACTTGGTAGTATCAAAGCTAAATGCAAAGGTAACAATGGTGGTGTCTTGTTGGGGATCAATACCCGCGTGTGAAGACTCTGCGAAGGCCAGCGCTTCAGACCAGGTAATTGAGGTCCGCTTCGAAATCCACGCGAAGCGTACATGTGCTCCCTCAAGCAATACCTGGAAGCAATCAATAATTTCCTACTCAGGCTAACGCAACAATCTGATTAGCGGCGATCATCTGCATAAATGTATTGCATCAGCTGATGTTAAACTGATGCTCTCGAATGCTGGTAGCTTTCGTGGTTGGTTCTAAGACTGCGGTGCTCCAGAGTAAGGAATAGCTGCATGACGCTTCTTCAGTCTATTCGTGGCTTCAAACTATAGCGCGGCTGCCACGTACTCAAAGATGCATGCAAATTCTGTAGCTGGCTCGTTGTTGGGGCGCACCATAGACCTAGCTGCGCTACTTGATGCTTAAGTACGTAGCTGAGATCGTCACAGCCAAAACTAGCCTTCTTCCTTGGTTGTTCGAAAGGATTGACAATAGTGCTTGACTGCCGCTGCTCGTCGTTGGGGATATGTAGGCCACACAGCTTCTGCTAAGTGATGATCACAGCAGTCCCTTGACAATCAGCTACCATGAACACAGGCTTGAAAAGCATTTGCGAGCATGACCTGCCACTCGGGACACCAGGGCGCGAGGTCTGAGACCCGTACGGTGCGTACTGGGCACGGTGACAGCGATTAGCTTTCGGATAGCCGGCCCTTGGGAAAGTTGTCGTTGATCCTCACGTGGCCTTGAGATCCTGCGCTCAAATTTGTTTGTCCCGTCAAGCTCCAGGCGAGTGGTGGTCGTAAGGTCTATGCGATATGCGTTTGGTGCAATGGGGACCTTGTCGGGTCTCAAGAGCTTCCATTGGCTCGGTTCGCGGTGTTGGCCCCATTCAGCACATGCTCCCGATCGACCGTTGCATTTGCACGTCCATGACTAAATTTGAGGAGACCTAGCAGTCCTCACAGCTACTGCACAGTGCAGCAAGACGTGGCGAAATGCAGATTTGTTGCCATATCGGAGATTCGGAAGGCTAGACGGCTTGCCGATAAGAGGAGTAAAAGAAGCTAAGGCACGCCGTTGCAGTTCCACTACGTCGTAGCAGAACACTGACGACTTTTCTAGGTGTTCGATATCTGACTCTCATCACTTGGACGTCAGGTGAGCGTGCCGCCTCTAGGGCCGCTTTGTGCGTCAGCACTTCATTTCTCCGTCATATCATGGCGCCGCAGCTTCCGGCCTTGGCTCAAAGTGAGTCCAAGGCCCGATTCTTCGCTCGACTTGGCTTGGACTTGACCAATGGAACCCATCGACGGGTGTATAACCTCATGAAGGTTCGACATTGCTTGCCAGATGTCCCTAGATATCAACACTAACATATTGGTAGATGGAAGCCGCTGAAGGCAGGAAACGACTGCTAGAGGTGCAAGCGAGCAGCACTGCGCAGATTCACGAGGACGCCTGGCAAGGTGAAGTCATGCGAATATACGATGAGGCGCAACCCCAGACGCTTGCCGTATATCGTTTCGGCCATGATGTGGCCGATCCTGAGCATCCAGACAACTGGATCATCCGATGGATGCTTTGGCACGTATTTCGGTACAGAGATTATCGAAACAAGAATCGTCCCGAGAAGAGCCCCAGAGATGACCGAGATCCGAGTTCGGAGGATGAGGACGAAGGCGACAAGCGGCGGAGGACGAGCGCCAGTAGCAACGCATCCAAGAATTCCACCACTGCAGCGGGCACCAGCGGTAGCAGCACTCAGCCTGGTAGGTGACGAAGCTTTGATGAATGACACAAGCTGACTTGAGGTTTGCAGCTGACAGTGCCCCAACGCCGAGTCGAACGTATTGGGATCCTGTGCGCAACCAGTAGCAGTCATGGGTGCCTCCACCCAGCATTGCTGCCACCTTGAAGAATCTGTTTCAAGATACACGACCAGATCACACTCGTTCTGGGGCATGGTTCGCACGACTGGGCGGTGCCTTCATCGTCGTCGAGTTTGACCTTAGCCATTGGTAGCCGCGCGTGCTGAGATTCACGCGGAAACAACATTCCGTGTCTCATAAGTTGGAGGTGTGCGCGCGTTCTGAGACCAGCACAGACGGCGCCTTTGAAAGTCGAGATCGCTCGAGCGTACCAGAAACAGCTCTTCCTTCCATTTTCGAGATGGCATTCAACCGATGAAACCAGACCGGCCCGTCTGTCAGATAAAATTCGAACAGGATACCTGGGTATCGGTCGGCATCTGCGTTGCTCGACATCCGCCTTGAGCAGGCAGGTCGAAGGATTCGGTCACACATGACCTAGCGGTATGATGCGATCCATATGATTGCATACGGTTGAATGCGATTTCGCACACTGGATCAAGTTCTGGCGCTACGTGAGTGCGCATTGTGTCTTGCTGCAGCGCAATAGCATGAGAGACGTGAGGATTGTCGTCATTTGTTCCAACCTTTTAAGCAAATTAGGAAGACCGACCAAAACACTAGCAGGAGCCATGGAACCCAATCCTGCTAGGAGCGATCCGCTTTGAGTGGACTTCTTGAAAGTCCCTCAGACAGAATTGTCTTTAAAGCTGAAATTTACCCGCCTGCTATACAGCTAGACATTGCAAGATACAGTCTGCGTCATGAAGAGTGGAAGTACTGAATGTACATCCAAGCTCGAGTCAGTCCGTGCAGCGCAAATCACGGGTATAGTCCTTTCCGCTGCCGTAGGAACCCGTGCATCCGCGGCGCAGTCTGTGGGTGGTGGCGTCCACGCATCCAGTTGTCTGGAAAGCAGTGAGACGGACACTAACGGCTGCCTCTCTGCGACAACCAGGTCGTGAAGTGCGATCAAACTCTGTCGGCGGTGAGTCCGTTCCCTGTGCAATGGAAAGTCATGCCATCATCCTGTGCCTGACTTGAACATGGCTCCTCACGGGCGTACAACATCTCGAGATAACAATCTAAGACACGTCGACTTGATCAACAGCAATGCGCGAAGCGCCGACAGCCTAACATTGCCTGGGAATGCATTCGACAGGAAGAGAGCGAGGAAGCAGTCCACCGATCGACCCAAAGATCGAAAGCCATGGCTTGCTGAAAAGATCAAGAACTGTCGTGCATGCACATCAGACTTCGACATATTCAACATCCTGTGCATTGGACTACCTCCTACCAACTTTCGCGAAAAAGATTGAAGGCAAGAGACGATTGGAGGGCGCCAGCAATCCCGCTTTGGCTGATTGCGAGGGAAGTCAGCACACTCTGCAGCTGGCTTAAGCCTGCAGGCTGTTGCGGTTCCGCACACAATTTCCGTCCGGACCGGTCGTGTCAGCATACAAGCTGAATCGTTCGATGAAGTCCAGTATGGGCTGAATACTTGCCTATTCAGTCTAAGTTCGGCGAAACTCCGTAACTTCTTTTCCAGCATTGGACTGGGCAGTGGGCACCAAGGCTGCGGACTGGCTTTTTCCAAGAACACCAACCCGATCTCATTGAGATGCCGATACTTCTATTGTTGGGCAAGCCGAGCTGGCATCTTCCCCGTGTCGAGTGCAAAGCATTGGTCAGCTTCCACCTCGTCATGCTGGTCTTCACGGGATGCCGTGACGTGCAATATTCGGAAGCAAATCCTGCGCCCTCTTCTGGGACTTCGATGTGCTGAGCGCTCGATGTGGGATGACATTCGCTGCGAATGGCCTCTGTGTCTCTCAATGCCTAGCTGCACTCAAATGTAGAGCGATTGCATGCAGTGCGGCTTTGCGATACGACCAGGAACGACGAGCAGTTGTTGCTTACCGAAGACAGCTAAAGCTCAGAAGAAAGACTCCCGTCCTCGTTCCCAATCTGCGGTTATACGATATCCTGATTTGGCTATCTTCGAAGAATCGACGATTGACCTTGCAAAGAGGGTTGAAGTGAAGTTAAGAAAGTGCCTGCAAGGACTGCAACTGCCGGACGGGATCCCTTGTACAGCGACAGGCTATATTAGCACTTTTAGCCGAGGATGAGCAGGATCAAATCACGCCGAAATGCTCGTGAATTTTCCATCATATTGTCATCCAGCTGTCATCCCAAGCTATGTACACCATGGTCCCATCTCAGCCATGCTTGACTGCGTGCGATGCCAGTATAGTCCTCTCGACAATAGGTCCATGGTAACTTCGTCGTCCATAGACGCCGAACCACACGAGCCCTATGATCACGAATCCACCAAAAACAGCAATCGACCAATTCATTGTCTCAAGTGTCACCGGAGTCTCTGGTGGAAAGAAAGAGAAGAATACTGAGATGACCAGGAATACGGCCGAGAAGAGATTCACTGCAAGACCCCACTTTCCCATCGACCATGGCCCATAGCGGATTGGCTCGTCTCCGAGCTTCTTAATCATGATCAGAACTATGGGTATCAGGTATGAAGTGAAGATACCAGCCTCAGAGATTGAGACCAAGGCATTGAATGCGACGGTGCTGCCGATGTTGATCAGAGCCAGTAGACCGGGGACTATTGTGCACAAGACGATTGCCCTAAGCGGCAACGCGAGTGTCTTGTTGACGTAGGCGAAGAAAGTGGAGAATGGCAGTCCGCGATCTCGAGCGAAAGCCCAAGTCTGACGAGAGCTGGTTGCCAAGAACCCAATGGTAGCGCACCAGACCAAGATGATTAGGACAGCAGTCATCCCAGCAGCTCCTGCCGGACCAACGGCGGTATAGAAGACCTCGATGAAATCGTAGCCTGTAGGACTCGATAGTGCGTCTTCGAATTGTGGCAGAATACAGTACGAGAAGGCGATTGCGATCGCCCAGCCCGTGGCGCCGTTGACAATAACTGTGCTGACCATGGCCCAAGGGACAACACTGGCGGCATTGCGGACCTCTTCGGCCTAGAATTGAAGAAGGCTCGTTAGTGAACAACACACATACCGAGGGAAGATCTCGCGCTACTTACTAGATGAGCAGGTCCGTCATAACCAATCAAAGGCAGATTGGCAGAGATCAGACCCACGAACCAAGCAAGGCCATCGCTGTTCCAGCCTGCCATATTGTTGAATGTCACCCAGACATCTTTGCTGCTGCCATGCGGAGAGAAGTGAATCATTGGCACCAAAATGCCCAGGAATGCACTAAGATGGAGTACCATCACGAGCCCTTCGGTGATTGATAGGAGTCGAGTGCCGACACTGTTGATGAGAAAGACAACAAGCAGTACAGCCCACATGAGCAGTGTCCCATGCCATCTCTCGAAGCCATAAGACGCATCATTCTGGACCAAGATGCCTTGTATCATGGTCCCTGCGAAGAATGCGCCAATGGCCGTGTTCGCAATCCACCCAATGGTGGCTAGCCAGCCGACAAACCAACTGAGAAAGACCTTTTGACTTTCTGGCGCCAGCATTGCACACCAGTGATACTGGCCAGCGGACGTCGGCCAGATGCTCGCCATCTCTGCAAGAGATGCTGCCGTGGTCAAGGCTCCGAGCCATGCGTAAATGAAGCCATAGACCAGCGTCGGCGGGCCTCCATTAATCATGGCTGTCAAGTTCGCGAAGAAGACTGCCTCCCATCTGCGACAAAAATCAGTAAGCGCTCGAGATACGTCGCCGGAGAGCACATACGTGCACATCATGGAAGCAGTAAGTCCCAATGTTGTCCAGAACCCAAAATGTCTGCGAACTTGTTGCACCTTACCGACGTCTGCCATAGCTGCTTCATCTTGGTCATAGTGGACTGCAACCTCAGTCGCAGCCTCTGCGTGCTTAGTCTCATCCATTGTGAGCTCGACGAACCAGTTTGGTGGCAGACTACAACAAGCAGCACTCCGTAAAGTGTATATCTGGAAGCAGCACCCAGTCGAGCCAGTCTAGCTCATAACGATGACATGACAGTTTGTAGGCACCTCGCTGTCGCGGTGGTCACGATCGGAGCTGTCGTCGCCCCGAGAGCCCATGTGGAGCAAGCTGCAGCTTGCGGATGAGGAGCGATAAGGAAGATACATGGTCGCGATCCTTGTACATGACATTACACCTATCACCTATCACCAGGGTCTGGCCTCTGAGCTGCCATGCGGGATGCGGAGAAAAAGCTTCGCTCACGAATGCTTGTTTAGTCTTGGCTTCGCTTGCGAGGTGAAGGAGCGATAAGCTGTGCACTCATCTGTTCGAGGACAACACACTATAACTGAGCTATACAGATCGAAGCTTTGCTGTACAATGTCAACTGGATTTTTAGGTCTGAGCAGTTTGTTCCACCCAGGAGCTCATGTTCCTCCAGAAGCCACAGAGTTCCTCAGTGTTCTGATGGTCTGTACTGTCCTCGTCAAAATCACTCATCGCGCCCCATCTCACTTCCATCACGTCTTGCAACTCATTTCCTGGCCTGGCTGGCGTCCATTCCTTGGCATAATGTCCTTTCTTCGGCGTGGGCACGCCTGTGGCTCCGAAAGTTGCGAGATACGGTTGGTACTCTTCAGCTAAAGCCTCGATCCTGTTCAGGAGAAATCTAACGACTCCCTCGCTACTGGGTCGAATGGTGCTGTTGAACCAGACGTAGAAATCGTGCTCGGGCATATCATCGTTGAAGAATGTAGGCAGGAGATCAGCAGCGTGGACAGCTCCTCCTTGTCCAGAGAAGAAATTGTACTGCATCATGTACATCTTGCTCATGGAGTTGTAGGCGTCGAAGACATATCTCGTGTTGCACAAGAGTGAGGAGCCTTTGATCACCTCATGTGCACAGTTCCAGGCATCTTTGACATTACCGTGCTTCTCATGGATCGCGGAACGATGCTTTGAGTACTTCTGACCGGGATAGAAATGGTCCAGGAACTGTGCGAAGGTATCATCGTCCTTGACGTAGCAAGGCACGAAGCTCTTGCTTTCGTCAAAAACGTGCGAGACGATCATCGAAGAAATGTTCTGCCAGAATTGACCTTTTCACGAATCAGTATTCCGGAATATCCAGAAAGATCCAGCCTGAATAGAGAACTTACCGCTCTGCAGGGCACTAGTCGGGAGCTGCTTGATCAGCTTTCCATCAACGGCCGGATTGAAAGCGATGAGGCCAGTATTAGTGTGCTCCTCCAGAATGATCTCTTGATTCCACTTCTGCAGATCAGCGCTGTTAAGCTTTCTTAGGCAGTCTACGGCAGCGGATCCATTTGTAGGACATCCAGCTTTGGTAGTGAGGTTTCGAAAGATCCTATTGGTATAGCCCTCCTCTGAGCGATCCCACTGCCACAGGTAAGCCGGACTTTGCATCACTGCACGCTTGAATACCGGCGGCTCACTCATAGTGAGGTGATGCAGAATAGAGCCAGCACCGGCACTTTCTCCCCAGACACCGATCTCTGATGGGTTGCCTCCGAACTTAGGGCCATAACGCTGCGCGAATTCGAGCAATAATCGTTGGTCCCAGAGGCCGGCATTTGGCGTACCGAACTCCTCAATGGTTGATCCCGCAAGCCAACCGAAAGCGCCCATTCTGTAATTGCCCGTCATGAAAATAAAGTCCTGGTTCATGTCACGAGCTGCTCGCAGGATTCCCGTTCCATTGTAGAAGGGAATGTTGTCGCCAGCGCCAGCGTCCTTTGCTCCGAAGATGAATCCGCCTCCGTAGAACCATACCACCATTGGCAGGGAAGTACCGTTCAACGCTTTCGCGGGCATATAGACATCGAGAAACAAGCAGTCCTCGCTTGGTCCTTGCGGTGGCTTCTTAGGCAGGGTCGGAAGCTGGAGCCCTCCAAAAGCATTGTCCGAAGCGTCCAGGTCCCTAGTCTCGACGGCTTTGGGACAGGATGGCGGTGTCACTTGATAGCAGAAGTTCCCTTCATTCGGCTGCAAAGCAGATGGATCCGCGATCTCGGCGGGAAATGCACTTCGCTGAAATCGATACTCGTCTGTAGGTGCTCTGCCGAAGCGCACATCCTGAAATGTGTAGAACTAGAACATGATCGTAGTTAGTTCATCTATCCTTCCCTGGTGTCCGGAGCTGGAATAGACTCACGTCGCCTTTCTTATCATACAAAGACGCTTGATACGTACCCCAGGGCAATTGAACTTTGGGAAAGTCTGCCTGTGCGAGACATCCTGCTACAAGCGAGCTCACAGCGCAAATGGAAGCAGGCCTCATCTTGTGAGCGCTGCAGGGTGATCAACTTGTTCAAGGCAGCTCGCAGCTAGTAGTGGCGAAATGTAGACATGGCTGTCCTTGTTTAATTGTACTTGGCTTTTGGAATGGTCGGCTCGGGTTGAGGAGATTCTGCTGGATGTATCCACCACGCTTCCATTTCCTTGCTACGCATTTGCAGGCAATGCCCAACCAGCCCGGCCCGAACAAGAATTCCTCAACGCGGCGGTGGACGATTCGTCGGATCGTGGATGTGTCCCATTCATTGGCCTCCACGTCGCACCCATGGTATCGAGTCTGTCAATCTGGGTTGACGATCTTCTTCCGGGCAGACAATGCCAAGGCTACCATCTGCAAGAGTACAGCAGAATCCGCCCTCATGATACATCTATTGGATGTCGCAAGCAGCATCCTTAGAAGAGTCCAACCACCAAATCTAGGGCATTCGAATCAGAAGTATCAGAGAGCAGAAATGGGAGTGGAGGAGCCGCGAAGATGAAGGTGAAGGAGGAGAAAGTTGTGTACAATAATCTGGTGCCGTTTGCTAGCGCCGAAGCTCCCCAATGTTATGCGTCGACAGCTCTTAAACTCACTGAGCCTGGCATGTTCGTAAACTATCTTCGAATATTGTTTGTCCTTGACAGATCTGAGTTCGCACTAGTACGCCTGCAAAGATCGTAATGTAGGAGTGGCTCGAGCGTGCTAAACAGCACGATGGTCCTCGCAGCAATGATCTTTTCTCGCCAGAGGCTTGGTGTGGACTCGAGGACGTGTACAACACGCAAGCCTGAGGATGGCGAACGCGTCTTGCATGGCTTCTCTTGTCGCTGCTGTTGCTGCATGAGCCTTGGCTGTCGGTGAAGAGGGTCCGCTTTGAAACACTAGGTGGTTCTGAGAGCGGTGGTCGGACCGGTATTCGGGCTAATACTTGCTTCCGATGGTTTGGTGATGTTATGAGTCTCATTGAATCTCTGCCATTCACTGAGCTTCGTCCGCGATCATCGAAACGTGCAGACTTTCCGCCCTAGGCCGTAGGGATCGTGTGAAAGACGACCTGCTGCCAGCAGATGATCCCCCTGAACTTGCCATCGAGCCACTTCTTGCCTCTCGAGCGTTCGCGGCGCGCAGGTAAGACTGAAACGCCCTCTCGACCTCGAGTATCTCCTTGGGTTTCTTCGAAAATGCCAACTCATCCTCTTCTTCTTCTTCAGGTTCTTCTACAACCTGTTTGTCGGAGATGCGATCGACTTCCTGAGGTTTGGTAGGATTATGAGTCTGATCAGTCGATTTGTCTTCCTTCATTACAGGACTATGCACGGAAGCCTGTAATGTCCCTGGCGCTGGCGCTGGCCCTGACTGCTCTGGAATCTGTGGCTCGGCTGTCGACTTTGTGGAGGGAGAGGTCTCTAGCGGAACGGCCAATGGTCCTTTAGCGAACGGTCGAGGGGAGACTGGAGTCGAGTTCGGCATAGGGAAGGCCTCCGTCGATAGTGGTTCTTCTTTCGTGGTTTCTGCGGCCTCTTTAGGCACAGGCTTGGAAGTCCTCCACTGCTCAATGATCTGCCGCATCTCTATGGCACGAACGAATTTGTGGATCTCCTTATGATGCTCGCAAATAGCGTAAGAGAGGGCGTTTGCCAAGTCGTCCACAAGCGAATCGCCAGTCGTTTCGGGCTTGTCAGCGGCCTTCAGAATCTCACCAATGCAGGCTTGGAGGTAGACTTCTGGTATGAGCCGCTGGCATGACCTGTTGTTGTCCTGCTTTCCCTTGCAAAGATACCAAGTCTGTCCATTAGAGATGTAGGCGTTCAGATCAAAGCCAAGTCGTTCAAGCAGATCTGCGTAGGCATTGAGCATCGACGCTTGGAGCTGATGCTCATTGACAGCGCGGTAGACAATCTCTTTCTTGAAGGCTGAATGTGAAGCATGTTTTCTGGTTGGTGCTGGGCCATTACTAGACGGATCTGGTTCAAGTCAGCACAGCAGCCTTCGCAAATATAGGTTCAAAGCTGTACCTCCATGCCCATGACTTCTGCTGCTCTTGGCTGACAGCTTGGACGAGGTTAAGTGAACGACTTTACGAGGCCCCGGGTGAGTATTAATTCGTAGTTCTTGTGTTATTGACATGGTGCAGAGTGATCCTGAGACAGGTATGAATAGTGGTACTACTTCCAAAGAGCTACAAGCTCATTCCAGAACCACGGTCAATGTCAAGCAGCTTGCACCCCTAAGATCTGCGACAGGGAAGAGACTTACATGTATCCTCAGCCTCATCCCCGCTGACACAGCCGCACGTTGTTCAGTCCATGCAAAGGCACGCCATCCGTGCTTGAGGAGGTGCACCGGCCAAAGATAGCTGCAGCCACGAAGAACGAAGGCTGCACTTTCAGAGCTTGGCGAATAAGATCATCGTGGGCACGTATCCGGAGCGGCATGGCAGTGGTCTAGGTTCTGTGTAGGATCAACAAGCAAGTACGAAGGGATATTCATTGGGTAGGCTTACCTACAGCCGTGCACGCTATTGAGGTCGCGAGGCCGACAGCCGACGCCAGGGCTCTAACTTATGCTGCGCATATGCTCGCGGCAAAGCGCAGCAACAGGATTGAAAGTGATCTTCGAGCACAACGTAAGACGGGAGATAAGGAACACTCTGCAGTATGCAGCAATAAACCTCCTCGGACTACTGACGAGCTGGCTTCCAAATGCCATCATAACTTGCAGTGTACGTCTTGGAAGGATGCCGACATGCACTCCTTTCCAGCTCATTCATGCGCAAACGTTCCTTCCCGAGGTTGAGATTGGAGGATTGTGGTATGACGGAGAGAATCCTCGCCCTACGCTCGACTTCAGGCCTTGGGCGCGCGATCTTTGCAGTACTGTGTGATTTATTAGCATTTTGCGCAGCATCTGTAGGACATTGACTTCTGTCGATCTGAAGGACGAGGCACAGTCGTTTCGATCGCACTGTAAGTGTAGGAAGCTCGTGTTTTCCGGTGAACGTCTTGTTTAGAATCCAGCGTTTTAGCACCCAAACCCTGTTTCCAAAGCCTATAATTGTTTGACTTCGCAGTGATCCACATAATACCCTTTCGAGCGCTAGACCCGGCGCCTACCGGAAGTAAGTAAATTAGTATATATAGGGTAGGTTAAGAGTCGTATATATAGAAGGTTATTATACTAGCTTAGTAATATAAGAACCTCCTATAGCTAGTATATAATTAGTATAGTATAGGTAAATAAAATAGTATAGTATTATTAAATACGGACCTCTTACGTACTATTCTATTAAAGGGCTTCTTAAAGGCGACGTAGATAGCTTCTATATACTATACTAGAGCTTAAGAACTATAGATATATCTTCTTATACTAGATTATATAGTAGTATACTTATAGATATAATACTCGTATACTATTCGTATCTACTTATTTCTAGTAGTAATTAGACTAGATTAACGATAAGGTATACTACTAGAATACTCGCTTTATAAGAGACTAACTACTAGAATTAGCTAAGTTACTTCTTAGTATAGGAATACTATATTTCTAGCTAAGTCGTTATAAAGTAGAGCCGTAGTAAGCGCTCTATATTATATATTAAAGATTAGCGTATCTAGACTATTAGTACTATTAAGTAAAGCTCTTTAGACGTAGTATCTTATAGTACTTAATTATCTTTAATAAGACGATCGAGTTATTAGAATCTACCTAGCGCGAAGTAATAGATTAGTAGCCTAGTTTAATATATAATAGGATCTAATATTATACCGAGTATATAATAATAACTACTAAGTTTAGAGATAACTAGATTTAGGGTTTTATAGATAGCGTATTCTAAGCTATTTCTATACTAGAAGATTACTAGTAGTAGTAGATAACTTATAGTCCTTATTATAAAGATAATAGATTTAAATATTAAGGTATTACTACGCTAGACGGCCTATTATATTCGATATTATAGCTATTCTTAGATAAAGCTAATAATTAGAATATATATAGAGCTATCTATATTCTAGTAAAGATTCGAGCGCTATTTAATCTATCTAGCTATCTAGAGCTATATAGATAAGCTATCTTTCTTATAAGTAATAATACTTATAGTAATCTTTATAGATATATATCGCTATTCGTAGATTACTATAGTTAGCGCTAGATCTTAGAAGATAGGTATATTATAAATACTAAGCTAGCGAGTATCTAGATTCTTATTAAATAAGGCTTTAGTAAAATAGAGAACTATTAGGGCCTAAACTAGTTTAAGGGATCGCTATAAGTTAGAATATAACCTATCGTATTATACTAGCGAGTATTAGTATTCTTATATAACTATATAGTATATATAAGGTAGGAAAGTTATAGTATAGGTCGTAGAAATCTAGATATTATCGGGTAGCGATTTAGCTATTTAGCTCTAATAATCTAGTATTATCTTAGGCTTTACCTACTATTTAAGTAATAGATAGATTTTTACGTTTAAGGTTATAAACGAGAGGTAAAGGTTATTAGTAAAGAGTATAGTATAACTATAGAGATATAGGTATATAGTAGTAATATTAATATAAAGGTTTAGAAGTTATTATATCTTAGAATTTACTATTACTTCTAAAGCTAGCTAGTAGCTTAAACTAACGCTAAGGCTATAGTTCTTATATATATTACTCGAAGAATAGATCCTTTCGATTATTATTAATAAGTCCTAATAATTAGGTAAGCTTCTCGATACTTAGTAAATTCTATTCTCCTTATATAATACTTATATAAATATCGAAATTTCTAATAATACTTATATAAATTTAGCTATTAATAACGCTTTTAACTCTTTAATACTATTCTTTATCTCCTTCGTTATAGTACCTATACTATTAACCGACCTTTATAGATTAGTTACTATTACTTTAAGACTATCTACCGTTACCTATATACTATTAAACCTAGCTACTATAGCCTTACGTTTAGTATTAAACGCTACTATTAAATCGTCTACTTTCGTACTTAATCTAGCTTATATCTCTAGTAACTCGATCTTCTACTTCTTAAATAAGTTAGACTCGTATTCTAGATCTAGTATACTATTAAATTATCGCTTTAACTACTTTATATCTATAAGGACCTCGAGGAAGTAATATCTCCTACTAAGGCTTACCTTAGCGTATACGCCGCGTACGTAACGCGTAGGCTTTTTACGTAGCGTCGTATATATACTCGAATATATACTTATTAGTTCTATCTTCTATCGACTTATCGGTTAATAGGTATCCTATACGTTACTATATATCTAGCCCCTTATAGTTCTAATAAGTCTACCTATCGTAGTAGCCTATAGGACCTCGTACGATAGACGTAGACGAAGCGACCGCGTCGGGCGATAAAACTAATAATAATAATATATCTACGACCGATAAGGAACGCGTCTAACGGGATACCGAACGATAAGCTATACTTAATAAGCGATAGGCTACGCTAAACGAGCGCCTTGTATACGAAAAGATAGAATAGAAACTACTAAAATAAGAAGTCTAAGCTTAGGAGATCGAGCGTAAAAATATACGTCTTCGTATATAGCGCGATACTAGAAGAGTATAGGTAAGAGCTAGTCGAGAAGTAGGTAACGAGTAACTAGAGTAAAAGCCTATAAGGCCCGTTACTACTAATAACTCTAACTCTTCCGACTCCGAGTTCGTAGAGACTATATCTTATACCCTTCTATATCGACTAAGTCTACGTTCTATACCGGTATATATCCTAAGCGATATAGGTAAGCTAAATATAGTAGACGTAGTCGTAGGCCTTACGAGTAGTAAGCTACGACTAAAGGAATCTAAGCCTTTTAGAGGTAATACTATTAAGGAGATAAGAAGGTTTCTATAAGAACTAGCCTTAATCTTTATATTATCTAGGGATACCTATCGTACGAATAATAGTAAGACGCTTTATAGTATTATATACCTTATAGACGATATATATAAGAAGTAGTATAATAACTACGATATCGAGAACCTAGATATATATATATATTAGGATTTTAAGGACTTCTACTATAACTATATTAGCGATCCTATAAACCGTATACTTAATATAACTCTCGAGTATAAGAGTATTCGTTAGCGTAAGAACTAGTCGGTTTAGAACTTTACCCTCGAGCTTATAGTACTAAAAGATTAGCTAAGCGACTATACTAAGGCGTAACGAGTACGATACCTACTCGTAAAGCTATAGCCTACGCTACGTAGCGTAATCGTTAAGTACTACGCCGTCCTAGTATTACGATAAGAGCTCGTAGAGCTTATAGCTTATATTAAGATACTAGATAAGGTATATAGTAAGCGACGAGAGCATAACGACGATAACTATAGTAAGAGTAAGAAGAAGTATCGTTTCGATAACTATAGTAGCGGTAGTAGCGGTAGTAAGGAGTAGTCTACTCGCGATCGAAAAGTAAGCGATAAGTAGTCGCGAAGTAATAATAAGAAAAGTAACTAGGATATTAATAAGGTCGAATATTATAGGTACTATAGGAAGGGCTATTATAAAACCGACTACCCTAACCGCTACTTATAGAAAGATAACGACTCGTATAGTATATATAAGATTAAAGTAGCTAAAGAGGGAAAAGATAAAGTACCGTCTAAGAGCTAAGGATAAGTACTATAACTAATTCTAGTAGCTTAGTAGTCTACGTACTATCGAAGCGAGTATATAGCGTAATAGTTACGTAGGAGGATAATATATAAGTCGAATACTTACTCGATAATACTACCGATATTAATATTATCTCTTAAGAATCTATCCTTTAGTATTAACCCTAGTAAATCGTAGACGCTATACTTCCCTCTATAGACGGCTTTTAAGGAGAAAGAGGGTACTACTATAGAGCGTACTACCTAAGCCTACGTATTATAGATACGACTAGATAAGAATAGGTTACGAGCGGAACCTTCTATATATTCGAGATACCTAACCTAGATATTATCTTAGATCGGCCTTAGAGAAGGGATTAGAAGGTTATCGTAGATAGCGTAACCGATATATAGACGTACGGTAAGCCTAGTATAGTAAGCTCGGTAACGGTACGGGAACTATAGTAGTTTTAGAAAGATATATATAACGTATCTTATATATATATAATTAACCTATATAGCGTTATAGTCGGTAATAATATAGACCTACTAGAAGAGTTTAAGGACTTTATAGATATCTTTACTATAACTCTAGAGGCTCGACGCTAGCTATATATAGATATAGAGTATACGATCGATCTTATCGACGGGAAAAAGCTACTATATAAAGCCCTCTACTACTAGTCTAAGCGAGAACTTCGTAAGCTCTATAAGTATCTAGTTAAGATATTAGATAATAACTAGATCTAGCCTAGTATAAGCGAAGCGGATATACCGATCCTATTCGTACTAAAGAAAGATAGTAGTCTCTAACTCTATATCGATTATAAAGGGTTAAATAAAATTACTATTAAGAATCGTTACCCTCTATCCCTTATAAGCGAGACGCTTAATAGGCTTAAGGACGCCGAATAGTATACGTCCTTAGACTTATAGGATACCTACTATTATATCCGGATTAAGCGAGGCGACGAGTAGAAGACTACGTTTCGTATATACTATAGATACTTCGAGTACTATATTATACCTTTTAGCTTAACTAACGTACCTATAACGTTTTAAGGATATATTAATAGGGCCCTAGCTAGGTTAGTAAATATCTACTATATAGTCTACCTCGATAATATCCTAGTCTATAGTAAGATATAGGAGGATTATATACGCGACGTACGCGCTATACTTAAGTATCTTCGGATATTCTCTCTATATACGAACCGGAAGAAATACTTATTTTAGAAGAAATAGGTAGAGTTCCTAGGATATATTATTAGTACTAAAGGCGTATCGATAGATTAGAGTAGAGTAAACGTAATTATAGAGTAGCCGCGACCTACTATACTTACTAAAGTCTAGTCCTTTCTAGGATTCTATAACTTCTATTATAGGTTTATCCCTAACTATTCTCGGATAGTTATACCTCTAATAGCTCTCTCTAAAGGAGCTAAGAATAGTAAGAAGCTAGGTTAGATTAAGTAGGACGTAGCTAAAGAGTAGGCTTTTAAGAGCCTAAAGGATACCTTCTACTCTATATCGATACTTCGATATTTCGACCCTATAAAGCCCTTACGTCTTAAGACCGATATATCTACGTTCGTAGTAGTAGGTATCCTTTTATAATAAGGAGAAGAAGGCTACTAGTACCCTATTACTTTCTAGTTAAGGAAGATAATCCCTATAGAGACTAACTATAAGACCTATAACTAAGAACTACTAGTAGTAGTAGGATCCTTTAAGTATTAGAGACCGTACTTCGACGGCTTATAGTATATAGTACGCGTACTCGTCGATTATACTAATCTTAAAGGATTTACGACTATAAAGTAACTAGTTAGTAGATAGGTAAGATAGGCTATATTCCTAGTACCCTTCGACTTTACGATTAAGTACTAGATAGGAAAGAAGAATCCTACTAATATATTATCGAAGAGAAGCGACTATAAAGGCGAAACGTAAGCGATAAGTAACCTACTACCTATACTCTAAGCTAAGCTTTTAGTATAGTTAGACCTAATTAGAAGTATAGAACTAGTAGTAAAACGTATCTTAGTAATATATATCTCTATAAGAGGATTAGGAGTAATATAAGTATAGTATAATAACTTCGTTTACTATCTAGTAAAGATAGCGGCTATAGTCGTTAAAGATAACGGCCCTTACTACTATATACTAGACCTATTACTTAGCTTTATACGGATACTCTAGTAATTAGAGCTATTAGCTAAAGAGTTATATAAGGCTACGAAGAGTAACGATAGTATATTTAAAGGATATTCGCTCTACGACGATATCCTTTTTTAAAGTAATATAATTTACGTACTAAAGGATTATATATTAAGAGCGTAGGTTATACGTATATATTACGACGACGTCTTAGTAGGATATTTCGGCTATATAAAGATAGTAGAGTTAATATATAGGAAGTACTACTAGCCTAATATATCTTAGAAGATAGCCGAGTATATCTCTACCTATAGTATCTACTAGTAGTCGAAGGCGAAGCGGTACCGCCCCTACGGCGAACTATCTACGCTACTAATACTAGTAAGATCGTAGTAAGAATTAACGATAGACTTTATTACTAATCTTCCGCTAAGTAAGCTTAGCTCCTATATCTATACTATAATACTCGTAATAGTCGACTACTATATAAAGATAAGCCTCTTTATCCTAATAACGAAGAAGTATATAGCTATAGAGCTTATAGAGATCCTATAAAAGGAGGTAATTAGGAGGTTTAGAGTACTAAGCGGTATTATTAGCGATCGAGGGTCGCTATTTACTAGCTAGTTTTAGAGCGACTTCTACTATAAGATATATATAAAGCGTAAGCTTAGTACTATATTCTATCTATAGACCGACGGTTAGATAGAGAGAGTAAACTAGACGCTAGAGTAGTATCTATAGTACTACTACTTAGAGAACTAAGAAGACTAGGCGTCTTAGCTAGTATAAGCGGAGTTTATATATAATAATAGTATATACCCTACGCTACGTATAAGTCCCTTTAGGATATTATACGGATACGATCTAGATATAGTATCTATATTAATTCTAGCGACTTCTATAGCTCGGGACGAGCTATCTAAAGGAAGGGTACTAGTAGTAATCGATACTATAGATAGGTTACGATAAGTATACGAAATACTTACGTAATACTAGAAAACTATAGCTAAGTATTAAGCGAAGTACTATAACGCTTATTATAAAGTAAAGAAGTATAGTATAGGTAACCTAGTACTACTAGTATCTAAGAATATTAAGCTAGATATACTAAAGAAGAAACTTAGACTAAAGTTTCTTAGACCGTTTTATATTATTAATATAGTAGGTACGTAGGCGTATCGCCTAGCGCTACTATTAAGTATAAAGATCTATAATATCTTTTATATATTACTACTAGAGCCTTAGAAGGGCTATAAGAGCGAGGAATATAAAGTAAGTATATCTATCGTAGAGGAAGCGGATAAGTAGTAAGTAGAAGAGATCGTAAAGAAGAAGATATAGAAATAGAAGATATATTACCTTTTTAAGTAGATAGGATAGCTAGATAAGTATAATATATAGGAATTAGCTAAGTACGTTAAAGATACTATAGCGCTTAACGCCTTCGAGGCGTAAGCGAAGAGTAGATAGAAATAAAATAAGACTAAGATAAGTTAATAGTACGCGCTTATTTTACTATTAAAAAACTATATAGGGCTTAGCGGCCTATAGGTACTAAGTAGTAGAAGAGGAGGTTACGCGTATATATCGCGTAGGCGCGTATTTAGTTAGAGTCGTTACTAGGAGTAATAGTACGGCCTATAATCTCGTCGACGGCGTCGATAGCCTTAGTAAGGCCGTCGTCGGCTAGACGCTAGAGCGGTTAGTATACAAAGTATATATAATATAGAGTAGTAACTTACGTAGCGACTAATCTCGACGAGAGTAGTAAGGAAGGTATTAATACGCTTAAGTATACCGATAGTATCGAGGCTACCGAGTATAGCTATAGTACCGCCGGCGCGCTTACTCTTAAGTAGGATACCGTTAGAGGAGACCTTATTCTTATTATAGTAGAAGGCGTAGAGGGTTAGCTTAATAGCTATATATAATTAATATACGAAGTATAAGCGATAAGTAAGATATATATACTAGAGATAGCTATAGCGAACTTATTATCGATATTAGCCTAGACTTACTAGCACTCCTCGAGGTCGTCGTAGGCGTCTAGCTCGAACTTATTATACGTAGCGCGTACGTCGCGTAAGCGCGATAGTAGCGCTAAGAGAGCGGGAGCTAGTACTAGCTTATACTTCTAGTTAATATCCTTATAGCGGCGATAGTAGACGGCCTAGCTAGGATCGAAGTAGCCCTTAATATAGATATCGACTAGATCGACTAGTAAATAATTAGTATATATAGCGTAACTATAATAGGGGCGAGAAGCTTACGGTTAGCGGTTATATAGTCGTAATAGCGGATATAACCCTCGGCTACTATCTTAGTATACTTCTTAGGAGTAGTAAGTATAGGCATAGTAGTTATACGGCGCTTATCTAGAGTATTAGAAGGATCTATAGTAGCTATAGTAAAGATATTAAGGTTATTTAAAGAGAAGAAAAGGGTACTTACTAGTAGGTTACTAGGCGTAGAAGGGGCGTATATATAGCGTAGGCTATAAATAAGGGAGATACTTAGGAATAGGAAAGAGTTCTTAAATAGGCTTCGTAGGCTACTTATACTCGCTACGTATACTTAAACCTATTACTATAGACTACTCGTAAAGCCGCTTTACTTTACGTAATTACGAATATATATATAAACAATCTAGTAATAAAGCCTTTACTATAAATAGTAAAGACTAAGTACTAGAATAGTATAGCGACGGAAATCTCGCGTATAGTAACTAGTATAGAGCGACGAGAACGTACGAGAAGTATAACGAATACGCTAGATAGGGGAGCTTAATATAAGATTAGGCTATATCTATAGCTAAGGATAGCTATACTAGGGAGAAGGAAATAATTATAAGGATCTCGAGGAGGTAATATCTCCTACTAAGGCTTACCTTAGCGTATACGCTACGTACGTAATACGTAGGCTTTTTACGTAGCGTCGTACGTATACTCGAATATATACTTATTAGTTCTACCTTCTATCGACTTATCGGTTAATAGATATCCTATACGTTACTATATATCTAGCCTCTTATAATATCTTTCTTAGCGAGGTTAGTAAGATTATTAGAAGCTAGAGTATATTTACTAATTAGATTCTTTTTAATAACGCTAGCTTAATATAGGCTCTTACTACTCGTCTAGTTTAGTACTAAATCCTTACTTATAACTCGAGCCTATATCTTATAATTAGTCTTACTAGACCTAGTATCTTCTATATCTTCTATAGCTTCTAGATTATTATCTATCTCCGCCTATTTATTAGTATTAAACTCGCTTTATAAGCGACTAGCGCTAGTAGAAGGTCTAGTAGAAGCCGAGCGATCTATAGCTCTATTAAAGAGCGCTTCCTTTTCTTTATCTATCTACTCTTCTTTAGCTATAGTCTACTTACTAGCCTACTTCTTAGCCTTCTTCTTATTTATTATTATAATAATCTTATCTATCTTAAGATCTATAGTACTTAGGTTCTTATCTTCTAAGGTCTACTATAGTAGACTTATAAGCTACTTACTAATCTAATCCTTATACTAATCCTTTCTAAATATTACTCGCTTTAGATTCTTTAGATACTTTAATATTAATAATAGCTTATACTTAGCGATAGCCTTAATCTCGCCTTTATATTTATTTATATAAGATAAGGATCTATAGAGTAATTAGCTTAACGTCTACTATCTATTTAATAGCTCTATCTCTTAAAGCGCTACTTTTATTCTTACTACTCTTTATAGATGTCTTAACTATTAGCTTATCTTCTACTATAGTATTCTTAATCTTCTTATTATCTTTTTCGTAATCTTCGATAGTTAGTTACTTATCTATAGTCTTAGTAGACTCTAGTTATACCTCTTCTATAGCTACTATAGTCTCTTAGGTTTTCTTACTTCTACTAACTAATACCTCTTACTCTACTAGTAGTACTAGATCTATAGGTAGAGCCCGCTTAGAAGCCTCCTATTTACTAGTTTCTACCCTCTTAGCGGACGTAGAATACGATAGATCTACTACTAAAGAAGAGGCTATATATAGGTCGTACTATAACTAAGAACTCTACTAGTTCTAAGTACTTTCTAGTACTAATTATAAAGCCGACGGACTAAATTAAGAGCTCTATAAGGACTATTACGAAGCTCTTATTACTAGTAATAGTAACGACGACTACTAGTTATAGTCTACGAGTAAGCTAAAGTACGAGGACTATTACTAAGACTACTACTACGAGTAAATAGAAGCGCTCGAAGGCCTATTACTTAGATACGCGTATAGATTAATAAACTATAGATTCTCGAGTAGACTAGACTATAGAAATAGACTAGATTATAGCGGCTATTACGGCGATAGTAACTATATACTTAATAGTAAGTCTAGTATCTACTATTACCTTAATAGTATCTATAGTAATAGCGTATATAGTATATAAAAGAGCGGCGGCGAATAGGTCTATTCTTATTATTATAACTACTACGATAAACCTACGAGTTAGCTACTTTAAGTAAAGCTTCTATATATACTATATAGTAGATCTAGCGAGCTCTATAACTCTTTATAATAGTTATAGAATAAGTATAAGTACGCTAGTATATAATTATAGTCTATCTTACTAATAATCGTTATTCTAATAGTATCTATATAATTAGAAGATACGTAGTAAAGTAGTCTCTATATATAAGCTATATATAATAGTTAGGTTAAGCTTACTAACTTTTACTTACTTAAACTTAGGCTTCTTCTAGCCTATTAATAATTAGTATACTTATAGATCTATTAAACCTTAGAGTCTAAGGTTTATAGAGCTCTAAGACTATACTAATCTACTTAACTAGTCTATACGTTACGAGGGTAGTAAATACTATATTATAGATCTAACTAATAGTAATTTATTATACTACAAGTATTACTAAGAAGGTTTAGTTGCTAAAACGCTAGAATGCTACGAAGTATAAACCTTTACATAGTCTCGGCCAATGTAATAGGAGACCAATATTCTAGCGTCCTTTTTAAGGAGGTGGTAGCGCGCAATTTGCTTGCTCTTTTTCGCATGTTGCCGTCATGGTCAAAGAGTCAGGCGCTCCATTCTCCAGTTCTAAATGTGGTGTGCAAGAACATTAGCTGCCGCTGTCAAGACCATGATGTTCGGCTGCTCTTGCTTTTGCAAACCTGGCCAGAGTTGCAACAGAACAGTCGAGACAGCGAGCATTCAGGATGGCTAATTAAGCGCATTTCTGGTCGTTCATCAGCGCCTCTAAGTCATGTCGTATTATCAATGCTTGAAAGCTTCCAGTAATGGAAGAGAGAAGGTGAGAGCCGGACCTCAGATGCTCAGGTCCTGGTCACCGGTGCCTACATTCGCAATGCGATTCATCAGGTCCGCGCCTAAGTGACCGTGCCCGACAGCCGTTGTAGCATGGCCTCGTTTCGCTTCTGTCGCTGAAAACGTGCGTAGCCTAACGGGCAATAAACCCTGGGTGGAAACAGTCCCCCTGCGAATCCTGCGTGGAAAACGTCCGCGAACGGGCCTACGTGGCGGCACGCGACCAGAAGCAACCCCGTTCAGTCCATGATGTCGTCTCTGTGGGTGATAGATGTTGTAGCGGGAGAGGAAGATGTTGATGGGATTGGGGCCGATGAGCATTGTGGTTACCGTGATAGTCATCCCCGACGCGTGAAGAGAGAAAGACCCACCTCATCTGCCAAGAAGCAACCCCTTCCGAGAACCAGGTTCGCAGGATTCGTCAAGCAAGGACACGAATCACGCTTGCCGGGTGCCGGATCTACGCGTTGGCACATTTGGGCTCTTCTTTCTCAACAACCAGACCTCACTACTAGTATCGAAGATGCTTCATAGTATTTTCAGATAATCTAAGCATATGTATGAGACAGATCTACGACGCACAACGAAAGGAATGTCAGCCTCGTCATGCCGAAAGTCCCGGGGACAGACTTAGACGCGAAGGCACCGCAAGTAAGCACGAGATCATGACTATCGTAGACACTGAGAAGGGCAAATGCGATCAGGCCCTGCATGAGCGACACACATTGCGAGGCACTGGTCATGGCGATCTAGATAGAATTTTTTTTGCATCGTCTCAAGTATTGGAGTGCTGCTGAACCTCATCTAGCTATCGAGCGTTGCTCCTCCCAAGATCTGTTCAACAATGTGCCTCGTCATAAGGCTGAAATCCGAACCTCCAGATCGTCATGAAAATTCCACTTGTCCTCAATAACCTAAAGTCACCGGAGTGCCATACTCGACGGCCGATGATGTACGGTTTGGTCTGTCTGGCTGCAGGCCCAGCTTGCGCAAGATTCTGTTGTTGCGCTCACTGAACATGTGGAGCTTGTGGCTTGCACGCTCCTTGAGAGAGGATCCGGAGCTGGATACACTGTTTGTTCGGCTTTCGTTCATCATGTAGTTTGGCGCTGGAGTGAAGGCGTTCATGCCGCTGAGATGATACTGGATGGCGAAGTGTCTTTTGATGGAGTAGACTTTTGACGACAGATTCTTGTAGAGAAGTAAAGAAATCGACTTTGCGAGCTCATCTGTGCTGTACTTATATGCACTCCAGGTCCTACAGTGCACCATCATTGTCACCATTTCTGCTGGGATTAGATCAGACTACACTTGTCAACGCAAGGCGACGTTCGGGTTCGCAACCAAAAGATCCGCGTTCCTGATGATTTCGCATCATTGTTTAGAACACGGAATCGTCGGTTTCGAAAAGTATCGAAGTCGTTGGGGCTTGGAGGTCATCGGTCTTCTTTCAGAGTAAGCGGAGCCTTGCGGAAGTATTGGCGTTCGTCAGCCCAAGTCCTGTCGCCTTCCGCTTTGTCAACCTCATTTTCTTTCACAGGATTGTCGACGGAAACGGCGCCGCCCATTCAAGTGCGACCTCAACACTTTGCGAAAATAGGACGTTGAGCGTCGTACGACTTGATATCGTGCTCGCTGGGGTATCGAGACACGACTTGCCTGCTTGCCAGCCTGCCAGCTTCTTCAAGTGAGCAACCGGGTGGCGCCCTGAGGATATTAAGAAAAGATCGAACACATGAGCCTGTGTCGCACGTCCCAAAGCAGTTCACTTGATGGTTTGTCGACGCTGAAAGGTTCGGCGGAATGATCGCTCGGCGAAGTGAAATTTCTAGTGGATGCTTCATCAGCTAAGCAGCTTCCCTACCTGGTTGCAAGGAACGTCTATGTGAAGAAGATCGTGGACCTTATTGAAGTCGTCTTCAATGGCGCTCATCTTCGGCGCGGATGTTGAGTAGCATTCGCTCGCTAAATGCGGAGGCTAACGGATGTGAGTGAGTGAATCTCTTAACACACCACTCGGCATAATTCCTTTGACTCTGCGGCGCTTCGCTTCTTTGTGCGAACTTTCTCCACGACCAGTGACCCATGCAATAAATGTCATCAAACAGAGCAGCCTTCATGTGCTCAATGTCTATGCCCGCTTTCGTGGCTCAAGCAAAAGTTCTCCAGATGGTTTCGCGCCCTTCTTGAACCCGCCGTCCCGAGTATGGATTCGCCGACCACGCAGATACGTCGCTTTTGCGAATCCAGTCAAGGTCTTTCCTTCGTACGGAGAGCACTTGTTACGGAATAACATGGTATTTGGTTGCACTTCAAATGTGCCCTGGTCGTTGAAAACACAAATATCTCCGTCCATACCAACCTTGAGCTCTCCCTTTCGGTGCTCAAGGCCGACCTGCTTGGCTGTGTTCACACAACACCAGTTGACAATGTTGAGTATTGTTTCATCAACATCTAAGCTTCTGCGCATTGCTTCTGTCCATAGAATGCTCAGTCCGAGTCCGACTGAGCTAATGCCACCCCACGCATTGAAGAAGTCGCCCTTGCCAGTACTTGAGCAACAGCTAGCTGTCTTTGGCTCTTCGGCCCCAGGTACATGTGATGGCAAAAGTTTAAGATTTGGTGTGCAGGGTGAATGATCGGACACTACGGTCTTGATCACGCTATCGCCAATGTCCAACATTTCCTTCCACAAGCCGTCCTGGTTCGCCTCTGATCTGATTGGTGGGCAGCACTTGTGCCTGGTATCGCCGTCTTGGATCTTCTCAGCGGCCAGGCTCAGATAGTGGAAACAGGTCTCTGCAGTGATATTAATACCCTTTGCACGCGCCTCTCTTAGCATCGGTATCGCTTCAATAGCTGATAGATGAACAATGTGCAGTGGCAATCGAGGTGCTAAATGTGCGAGGCTCAGGATCTCCAAAATCGCGTATATCTCGAATGATGAAGGCCTTGAATCGAGGAACGTCTGATATTTGTCCAATGGTCCGGTTGGCTGAAGAGGTGGCAGCGACCATTGTACATCATCACCGACGGACGCTGTGACTGGAGGTATCATTTCGGCGTGAAACATTACTGTTGTGGGCTCATCCGCAAGCTCTGTGAAGACCTTAGCGATGTCGTCTGCTGAAACAGCAGGAAACTCTTCGACACCACTGTCGATGAGGAAACCTTTGAAGCCTCGGACGCCTGCCTTCACAAGCGGCTTTAGTTCTTCGGTATTACCGGGTACGATGCCACCATAGAATCCGACATCCACCCAGCATTTCCCTTGAGCTGCGGCGACCTTTTCTCTAAGTCCATCCATAGTCGTTGTTGGTGGGATTGCATTCAATGGCATGTCAACTACGGTGGTGACGCCTCCGAATGCAGCAGCCCGCGTCCCAGTATAAAAGCCCTCCCATTCTGTGCGGCCTGGCTCGTTCAGGTGTACATGAGCGTCGACAAGGCCAGGCAGTAGCACATGCGGGCTGTGATCTGCATAAGGCGTTCCAGGTGGGAAGGAGTCCTCGGGCAAGACCGAGTGGAATATTGATATGATCTTGCCCGTACTTGTGGATATCACAATTGTCGCGGCCGAGAGTCTGTCTCCCACCACAACTCTTGACGATGCTGCGACCGAAATTTGTGAGGCATCGATACCAGCAAGGATTGGCGAGGCTTCTGCAGACGAGCCATCCACGTTGTGTGGTGTACCTGTGCCAGTTGCAAATGGCGCCATGATCGGAAGCGCTTCGAATGTATGATTCAAGTATAACTGTTCGTCGAGTCTTTCAGCAAAGAGACCGCTCTGAAAGCGTCAAAGGCTCGTGACGTATATAAGAAGTATAGAGAGGAATGAGAAAGGAACATGAGATTGCGATCACTTGCGCTGAATGTCTGTGTGAGAGGTCCTGTCAGAGAACCAAGGAGGGGCGTGCTGCCGCTGATAAGAGGCATATGAGACGGCATCTCCCCAGTCGGAGAAACCCATATCGTGCATATGAAGGCGCAACTCCAGGTCGGGGACGGCGCATGAATAGAACAATGGCATGTTCTCGGGAGCAAGTAGCTGGGCTTGACGATGCCGGCAAAATGAGAGCGACGCGAGTTCTGAAGGGCGTGTTCTGGCTGCTATATTACTCGATCGTAACTTGCGATAGGTGCGGTTGTCGGTTAGAGGGCCTTATCAGGACTCTGGCCACGAAGGGAAGCGTTTATCTCAAGATGTTGGGAGCTCCTGTCGCGCTAGGACTTGGCCGCGGCGCACGTAGACAAAATCACATGATCGCGCTGCTAAAAGAAGATCCGATCATTTCCGACTGTTTGGAATGCCTGAGATTTGGGAAACAACATTCCTCGCTACCGTTTCAATGCGATATTGGCCGCGACCATCCATCAAAGCTAGTGTTGTGCTTCCACCGTGGATGGAACCTCGAGCCTCATGTCCACCGTTAGGACCATAACGTCCATAGCAGTGGACATAGCAAAGTGTATATCGTAACAGGAATGGCTGCCAAGAATACCGCGATATCCCACCTGCCGCAAGGGATAGCAGTAGGGTTGGACCAGATCCGGCTCGAGTCGCAGTATTATTATCTCGCGATATACCGTGGACATACGACCAGCAGAATGCCTCCACGGTGGTCACCGTGGCTGTAAGCTTATGGACATTGTGCGTGGATGAGCCGGCACAACACTAATCAAAGCGCACTGTCATACAGGCAGCGCGAAGAATTGGCATGATGCTCTTCTGGGTACCTCCCAACAGATTTAGAGGATGACGTCCAAGCTAAAGGCCATGAAACTCAATACCGACCTCTGCTATTTCCATCGAGTAATGCTTACTCGATGGCTTCCTATGCCGGGAGAGCTTCAACCTCGCCAGCAACGTACTTCGTCGTGTCACGGTACTGGCGATCGCATTTGTTACATTCAGCTCTCTGCGCCTCTCCAATGCGTGCTGGCCCATCTTTCCGGTAGCGTCAAAGACATTGGGTATTATCCGCCGTTGTGCAGGACCGAGCAGGATCGTTAGCATTTGTTCAAAAGCTGCCGGTATGTACGTTTGTCATTATTGCAAGTTCGCAATAAGGTGTCGCTTCGAGATGGACGGACTTCGGCGATGGACACGACTACGGTGTGGTCTTCTGGCCGGTACCGCTCCAGCACGATCTGAGACGGTGCTTCCCAGCACCAATGCGCATACGCCATACTTCCACGCGGTGTCCACTGCCGACAACGTGAATACTCGACCTCGTCCCGAGCTACGCGAGTCTGCAGGTTTGAGATTCCCGATTGAACCAACGTATTCATGTACCTATGGAGCTTTCGCCAGTCGTCTTGTACACTGCCTGACAGTCACTCGGTACAAGATCGTTGCAGAAGGCTGAAAAGCAGAAGCGATTGACTTGACCCTGCACAAAATGGCGCGTGCGAGGAAGAGACAACAAGGGATAATCGCCAGCAGAAGTTGTGCATTGTGTGGACAGGAGAGTGCTTTCAGATACTGATATTTGCTCGGCTATTGAGTAAATGCGTACGTCTTGTGCACCTCATTTTCGCTGAAATCCATGCGGGGAGATGGCTAGCGCTGCAGAAACCCTCAAGGAGGCCTCGAGAACGGAGAACCGCTTTTGGCACTGTCGAACGCCAGACCATCAAGTGACCAGAAATGATGTTGGTGACCGTCACTCAGTTATTGCACTGCCAAAGATGACCATGGACGTCGACCCTCTCCCAGAGAACAGCCTGTGCTTTGGAGTCGCAAGCACACCATCATGTGGTATGGGTATGACCGTGCGCGAGGAAACCTTCATTGTCGCTGAAGTCGCGCACGAATGGTCTGCACGGTGGAAGGCGAAAGCATGGGCCTAAGTCGATACCTACAAGCTCATATTAGTGTCCCGAAGGTGTGGCCTGCGGTGAATAGAGGCTTCTGCCAACATTGCATTGAGAGGATGGGAAAGCGTCGAAGAGCCTGGATCTGTATGGCGTGCAAGCGAGGGTATTTGACGAGCCCTGGGAACTTTCACGTGGCCATCGCGTACTGGAGCGTTGCGAATTGAGCTCGTTCTGCCGCTCCGCCGTTTCTGTTGCTTGATAGAAGCCGTCGCATTGTGATCGAATCTAATAATGGTAGGCTGCCCGGGCATCGTTGCTGAAGCAAGGTCAGCATACGGAGACATCTTCCGGGAAACCTTGAATACAGACGCCACTCGACAGCATAGCCGAGATGATTTCCTATCACCATTACGAGTTTGAATGCGAAGTGCGAAGGATGTCCGCGATGCCCATTCGCCCTTCTTTCAGCCGAGACAATGCTGCCGCAGCTTGGAATCCTCGCAGCATGTACTGCAGATGGACGCCGGTCCAAATTTCGCATGTTCTTGCTTCGTTCTCATAGAGGTAGCCAGTGATCACTATGCCTGCTCTCAGATAGACTAGACCCAAGCGGTCCTGGCTCTCGAACTCCGTCATTCGAGAATTCCAGTACCTTACATGTACTTCCCCATCTGCCAATTCTTACGCTTACTGCAAAAGGCTCAGACGTCGACCGCCGAGATATTGAACGCGCGGATGTCAGCTTGGAGTGAAGACTTTCAACGCCGTACTTTCCGTATAATGCACATCGGCCGCAGGTCTAGAAGCGACTACTGAGGCTCTTGTCATAACACAGCCGTTTCAGCCTGCACATGCCTCCCTATGTATGTCGTGATATGTTCCGGGCCTCGCCAGGCAGTCCTAGACAGCAGGCTGAGGACCTGCTGGGTCGCCGTAAAAGCAAATTAAAGAAGCTGGGATCCATAGTTGCTTCGCCGCTAACCGCCCACGTCGTTGTTGCTATTGAATTCTTTCTGCAGCGAGAATGCGCCTTCGTGTGACACATCAAATCCCGCGAAACATCCAGGGTCATCTGCGATCAAATAGAGTCTGCAAGTAGCAGTGAGAAGCAGAAGATGGAGTGAAGTTGCGCAAGGGAGTGACAGGTTCGCAGATCGTGCCTGAAGATCGCTTAGCTATTTCGGGACTAGCTCGTGTAGAACCCTGTCTGTGCCGTGAAGAACTGTTCGTTTGGAGAACCCTCTTCTCTTCTCTCTATTATCCTCTACTCCGTACCATGCTGCACGAACATGCCCATCCTAGTTGCCAATGTCACTGCTGGCTGTCAGAACCCCGTGGTGCTCTTAATCAGATCCTCTTCCAGCAGCTTCCCTCTCAACGGAACAAATGGTTAGTGATTGTTCCTCGGCGATTCCGTACTATCTGAGACACGCAGACACAAGAGCATGCTGTGGCAGCTTTACGGCATGCCGATGGTCATAGCAATATCAGACTCAAATTGTCAGGTTCCATTGCCTTCCCTACACGGTACGAATGGCGGACTTCTGCTCCTGCAAAGCTTCCATTCCCCTGTCATCCGTCCAATGGCCCGCAGCTGCATGGGTGTCTTGAGCCCTTCCTGCTATGAACGCTTTGGCATTCATTTAGTCTTTCGATTACCTCCTCGCTCATCTCTCTGCGCTTGGCCGTTTTACCCGGCTGATATTGGTCTTCTACTTTCACTTCTCGCGTGGCACGAGAGCCTACTCCAGGCTTGATGTTCCATCGGTAACTCGTGGTTCGTACCAAGTCTGTGTCACTCCTTTGAATTCTTTTCGTTTCTTGCCCTCGTTGGTGGATTCAAGAGGGTTTCCAACCCCAGACCTCATCCAGGGCGGCAGGAGGAGCAGACCGTATGGGGCGTGAGCACGGCGAAAATGCAGAGACGGCACTTCCAACAAGCCATCGTCTTTCTCTGGTCTATTTGCATCGTCCTGGCATCACAAGCGCCTTCGCTGGGTGGTCAACAGATCGATGAAATTCTTGGGGCAGGTGCTGAGGACTTCTTACAGCGGCATCATCACCATCAACACCATCAGCATCTGAAAGAGAAGAGGCAAACAGGGCGCAGGTCAACACCAGTGACGGGCATCCGAAATGCAGGCGTCGCACCAAGGCGAGAGATCAGAGATCTTGCGAACAGGCCTGATGAGTTCAACCTCTTGCTCCTTGGTCTGAGGAGATGGATGGCAGAGCCGCAGAAGCAGCACCTGTCGTACTACGATGTATGCTGTAAGTTGCTCTTCAACTCCACCGACAATTTTACCTGCTAATTCCTAAAAAGCAATTCATGGCAGACCTTATGACAGTTGGGATAATGTGCCGCCCCGTGATGGTCAAAACAGCCCTGGATACTGCACCCACGTGTCGAACTTGCTGCTGCCATGGCATCGAATATACCTTGCACTTTTCGAGCAAATTCTGTTCCGCCATATCATTGCAATTGTCAATGAGTATCCGCCTGGTCCGATGCGTCAACGTTTCGCTAAAGCTGCGGTGAACGTACGCTGGCCCTATTGGGACTTTGCTGCTACACCAAAGGACGGTAGCAGTGTTTGGCCGGAGATCATCACACGAGAAACTGTTCCAGTCATCATGGCTAATGGCTCTGCAACAATCAAGAACCCCCTTAGGTCGTATGAATTTCATCCTATATCGGCAGCCGACATGTACTTCAATCCCGTAAGTGCATCACATCCCCGCTCTGGCATATAATGCTCATAAGGTCTACAGTTTGCCTCCTGGCCAGAGACGCTGCGGGCGCCGACTGGCCGGACACAGGATGCAACCAGTCAGAACGCGATAATAGCGCAGCAGGTCGATAATCAGCACGTTGGATGGCAAAATCGTATCTACAATATGCTAGTCTACTACGACAACTTCACTCAGTTCTCCAACGAGGCGTGGATACAAGACCACTCGAACGCAGACAGCATCGAAGCGATTCACGATACGCTGCATGGCATCATTGGTAACGGTGGCCACATGACATACCTGGACTACTCCGCCTATGATGCAGTATTCTGGCTCTTGCATTGTAACCTGGATCGCATATTCGCCATTTATCAGTTCTTGCACCCGAACACATGGGTCGAACCAATGCGAGCTGTAGCACAGTCATACTGGATCAAGGTTGGCGACCTGAAGGATGCAAACTCCCGTAAGTTACTCGGTGATAAAATGTTTATGTTGCGCTGACACAAGCAGCTCTCGAACCATTCTCGAAGGACACTATCCGCACAAAATGGACCTCAAATATGGTGGGCTCTACTGAGCAATTTGGTTACAATTATCCAGAAACCGCCTCGAAAAATGTTAACGATGTCAGAAGAGCTGTGAACCAGCTCTATGGTGGCAATGCCGCTGCTGGAGGTCCCATGCGGAAACGCGACCCATTGCAAGCAGCCACGCATGAGGAGGTTAAAGCTGCTGCTGGCATGACAGTCGATGGACACCTCCGGGACTACGCAGCGAACATCATTTCTAACAAACACGCACTCGGAAGATCATATGGCATCTACCTGTTTGTTGGCGACGTCGACGATTCAGATCCGTGCTCTTGGGGCACTTCGCCGAATTTGGCGGGAGTGCAAGCTCCTTTCACATCGCTTTCTGAAGGACCAGATCCGAGCAAGCCAGGCATCAAGATCTCCGGAACCGTACCTTTGACCGACACGCTGCTCGAGAAGGTGAAGTCAGGTGAGCTCAAGTCTATGGACGAGGACGATGTAGGACCGTATCTCAAGGACAACTTGCAATGGAGAGTGGCTACCGTAAGCAGTCGATCGGTACTCTAAGTGCAAGATGTGAGCTGACTAGTTCCAGTTCGACAGCAAACCAGTCCCTATGGAAAACATGCCTGACCTCTCCGTCGTGGTCACGATGGCCATGATTAAACCCGCGGAATCTGAGGATCAGTTTCCCGAAAGGAGCGAATTTCGAGAACTGGAGCATATCACGAAAGGTCGTCCTGGTGGTTGCTAACTGCCGGAATCGTGCGCAACAGAACCGGAATTGCAATAGACCGGCGGAACCAGATTTTGAACTTCAGCGAGCATATTTTCATTCAATCGCTTCACTGTACAGCTTTGCGAAGCGAAAGATAATTGGAAAAACAGCCTTCCGGCTGAGGATGGACAGAAAAGTATTATTCCGATGTCAGTAGAAACAATTCATGTACAATGTTCATCCACCAGTCGGCCTTCGGCTTCGATACTTTGCTAGATCTTAGCACTCAAGGTACTTTGCGCCACCGACGCAGACTTTACTCCTAGATCCGGAAATTCGCCTAGCGCCGCCTCGATAGTTCGTGCAGCAAATATTGTATGCGAAGCGGAGTAGTGGATAGCTTGGAAACCTTCCTCTGATGCAACGCGTGGCATTAATGCTGTGTGGCTGTCGGGAATTCCTTCATTGGACACTTGCAGGCTACTGGACAAGAAACCTTGTGGCATTTCTGACATGAGAAGAAACTGAGCCAAGGCTGTGAGCTGACTTCTTTGACCTAGGTTTGGTACTGTTCCTCGCAGGAAGGCCCAGATCCAGTGGTTTACCCACCTTTTCGAGCAAGCTACCAGATGATCGCCACATGGGTTGGGAAACTACGACACCACTTGCTCCTTACGCCGAACGCTTTTGGGCATGGCTAGCTTTACATCTGTGGAGCCGTCCGGTTAGTAGGCACATTGAGTGACAGTCTTCTCTTTCACCTTCTCTTCAGTCAACACGTTCGCTATTCGACATTCGACCTTGTGGTGCTGGGCGGGACAAAGGTGATTTGAAGGACTTGGACACCGGATGAGAAAGAAACTGGACATCATTGGAGATATCAGTCTTGAAATCGGAGACACTCTGCCGGCGAGCACTCTGCGCAAGTGGAAGCGACTTGATAAGTCTTTGCAGGCAGGCGATTCTGAGTGCATGCAAGAGACCATTTGATCGCTTCAAAACTTCAAATTTCAGGACTGGCCATTTCGCGATCATGAAACAACATTCGGCACTCTCTTTCACCCTTTGGACTCTATATGCAGCAGCCGCAAATGCTGCCTCAACAGATAGCAAATGCGTCGCTGGTCCCTTGGCCAAGCCAGTATCGCAACTCAAGGACTATGGCCCAGCTCAGGCATACTGCTCCCAGCAATACCCAGCCACCACAACGACAGTAACTTCATGTGCGACACCTACTTCCGCACCGACACGAAAAGAGCGACGAAAAGCACAAAGTAATGACAACGAAAGTAATGATAATGATCCTAAAGACCAAGCGAAAGCCTTCGCAAAACTACAACAAACTTCTCCATCAACTCAAGCGGCCATCTGCAGCTGCATCTCAGATCCTGCTCAGACCATAACCATCACAGCGAGCTGTTCTTCCAGTCAATACTGCGACGAAAGCGGAGATTGTAAACCAAAGCGCAACTGCAATAATCCAGCTCAATGCGACTCACAAAGCTATTGTCTCGAAGCCGCCGCAGGAGCATGTTTCTGCCATCCAGATACAGACGACTCTTCACGAGGGTACTGCATGTCTGGAGGTCCGACTGTGGGTGGATGCCCGGAGACCTATGATGATTGTGGCTCCAATGCGGACTGTGGAGGCGCGAGGGTTTGCATATATGCTTGTTGCAGAGAGCAGCCTTTTTGCGTTGATATTAATGATTATAATCCGAATACGCCGAATGAGGCGTCGGCGAAGATGCTGTTTAGGAGAGAAGGATCTCAGAAAAGGGCTGGTATCAATCCAGGTTGAGGAGGGAACAAGGCATAATTTAGACTTCGATTCTTGTTCATACTTGAATGCTATGTGGCACGAAGGGTGCCCTTATGATGATGACCTAAGTATGCTCAAGCGCCTCTTTCACACTTTCTTGAGTCCTTCCTAGGAAATGCCCAGGAGCAAAGCAACGTAGCGTTGGCTGTCTTGGTCAAGGCCTGTCAGTCATGCGAGTACGACAGCCTGCGGCGGCAGCTTGCAGACCATGGCCCGATCAGCGATGCTTGAGCAAAAGTACTCCTGCCTCTTGTTGTCGACCGGCAACTCAGGTCTTCGAAGTGAGATGTTGAAAGCTTCAGATCTCCAGGTGCTGCCAAGTCCAGCAAGCAAAGACACCGTCATTCTCCAACCTGTCGTTCTGCACGATGTCTCCAGGAGTCAGCAGCAAGTTCAAGGCTAATAGTTCCGTGGCCCACTCGAGCAGTTTCGGTTCTGAGTCGCGATCGAGGACGTCAATTGGAACCAAAGATCCAGTGCCATTGAGCTGGCGTATCCGTGGTCCTATGCCTTCATGAGACACGATCTCGAAGATGCTCGCAAGGGTCGCCATAGCTTCGTAGATCTGCGCCGCCACCTCTTGGCCTTGATCGCGAAGGAGCTCAATCCTGCGTTGCATGAAGCCATTCTGCAATCCCTCAGCTCCACCATGTAGGATGATCCAGATGTGCGGGTTCTTCCTAGCGACAGCATTGCAGATGTGCTCCTCGTGGACGTTGGGACGCTCATCAAGATTACTACCATACTCCTGCACACCGTCTTCTAAGTCTTGCATCCAGTCCGTACCCGCGGAGCGCCGAGACGCGTCCCATGCAGCGACCAGGCACGGCATCTTGATGCGCACGTGGACCAGCTCGCCACCAAGCTGAAACTCTCCGATATCAGTGCACTTGAGGTCGGCAATGCCAGCACGAGCAAGAATCTGGCGAACAGTGATCTTGCGACGTCCCACCTCGCAGGCAAAGGTCATGGTCTTAAGCTTTGGCATGTTTTGGGTGATGTCTTTCAGGATATTCTTGCAGTGGGAGGACGCGAGGAATTTTGCCCAACCAAAATTGTCTTGCGGATGGATGAACTCGAGGTTGCGAAACAGTCCGGCTGTCGAAGAGGTACTCAGGGCGTTGATCGAGGCGGGATCATGGAAGCGGACGGTGTTGACCTCGTAGAAGGCATCGAGACCTTCTTCGTGGAACTGCTTGCTGACTTGAAGCAGGCTGGTATTGATGCTACACCCACGTTAGCATTATGAACATGGCTAATAGCAAATGTGCTCACGGTTCGCGTCCGTCCGCAGCCGACAGCGGAGCGCTGTGCCCGAGGGCGAGTCCGAATATGCGGACGCGCAGTTCAGTGGCTATGCGCTGAATCGGCGGTGGTTGCTCGCCTTTGTTTGTGATCGTCATCGGATCGGGGGTCTTGTTGGTCGCCATCATGAGATGTATTCTTCGTGTTCTTGTAATGTGTTGTCGGTCGCTTTTGAACAATTGTAGTGGTCACCGGATGACGAGTGCACTTGTTTTATAGTACGCACGAAGTGAAGTCTTGACTCCAATGCGACGGAGTCTGTGCTTTCGAGACAAGCATGTGACGGTCAGGGTCGGACCTCACTCGACCCTTCATTCTTCTTCACATGCGAAGTAAAGTGACAAGGATGCGACTGCGAGCCTGAACATCGCTTGTAGTAGTGGCATTCAGTTTGCTGGGTACAAAGTATACAAAACCCTATCGTTCCGATATTCGACAAAAGGACCTTGCGTTGCACGTTCCCTAGATCAGTGATGCCTGTGCGGAAGCGTCCAGCTTGTTCTATTCGACGATAGGCATGGTATATAGCCAAGCAAGTGTCTAAAGCACTGCGCTCAGCTCAGGAATGAGCTTCGGCGTTTAAATTCTACTGAGTCTGCGCTTCATAAATGAGCGAAGGCCATGAAGTTTCTCCATCGATGTCGGGCGGGTATGCTCGGACGGCCTGCATCTCGTCGCATTGCACTGTCTGCGTCTGCGTGAAGCAGATAATGAGATGAGTGCAAAGGCACCAGTGCGCCTGTCGTCTTTCCTCACGCGGGATCATGGCTTAAGCGGCTGTCCTCGGAGTATGTGCGGCTCATATATGCAGCGCAACCAGTCTTTTGGAGACGCATGCTGTATCAAGGTCGACTTGAACCACGCAATCTCCTGCTCAGATAAGGAGCAGACTTTCATGGTTGCAAGTCTCTTGTGCTCTGATTTAAGGCAGTGCAAGGCGCGAGACTGCTTGATGTGCCTTCGGTGATGGGATGCATAGCGTTTGTTGTTGCTAAACAAGTCAAGTTAGGTATTGAAATCTGGCTTTTGACCATAGACGAAGTATCTGAGAAGGATGTCAGCAACTGTCACGAAGCTGAATCAGTGACACCCACGCCCACTGGTAGCCATTGAGCTTCTTATCTCGGAAAGCCGATCGCAATCGCGCGCAGAACACTTGAATATCCTGTGGCGAGAGGCCCATGTGGTTCGTGAATCGCCTCGAGCAGAAGTCTGCCACTCCAAGATCCAGTCTGAGTTGATTCCACTGCCCGACTTGCTGCTGGTGCTCGTCTCTCGACCAGCCGCCAATAAGCCATGGCATCCGATACTCTGTCACATTGATGAAGCCAGCCTCCTCCATCCAGCCTTTTATCTTGTCGCCAATGTCAAACCTCATACTGGCTTTGTTACCAGCATCAACCATCATTTGACCCCACTGCGGAAATGGGTGGTCGTCTTTAAGGTCAACGGCATCCGAGCGGAAGAATAAGCTAGGTTCGTGCTGCTCATACCATCCTCCGGGCTTTAATGCATTGAATGCTTGTCTATAGACAGCAGGCCAATCTGGAGAGGTCCCAAGAAGCTCCCGGCCATGCACAAAGTCGAATTTTGCATCATCGAGCCATTCTAGATTGTAGTTGTCTATCTCGACATGACAATTAGGTGGCACCCAGGTAGGCTGTATCGGGCTCAGATCAGTGCCAGTGACAGTAGCTTCTGGATATTGCTCTGCAACTTCTATGGCCCATATGCCAGTTCCAGTCCCAATGTCTAGAATATGCATTGGATCTTTGGCAATTGGTGCGAGAAACGACTTGCCCTTCAAGGCCAAGATCCAGAGCTGGTGTGACAGATCTTGTTGATCTTGTGCTGTCTCATCATTAGGTCCCCAGTGCTCCGTTGAGCCATAGGAGTGGTAGGTGCGACCACCCTCCTCTCGATACCGTGCTATAGAAGAGAGGAGCGAAGTCGTGTCTGTTCCGGCAAAAGAGTCTCCATCATATCCGCTATCCCCGTCATCGGCGTCCGGATCAAATTCCGCAAGAAGAGTTGGAGCTTGAGTCTCCGCTGGGGCTGCCGGCGCTTCGACCAGGGCAGAGCTGCTTTCTTCGCGCTCACCAGGCATCGCACTACACACTACTTCGAACGACAAAGGAAAGAGTGCGAAGGAAGAAGCAGAGTTCTAGAAGCACGGCCATGGCTTGAAGAGTCGCATCAAGTCTTGTCGTCTTGTGCTTGCGCAGAGTGCAGATCTCACGCAGTTCCTTCGCGGCCCACCTTCTCGCTGCTCGCTTGGCACATTGCCGTTTGTTGATTCAGCAGCCACAGGTGCACAAGAGCAAGACGCCGCAATCTGACTCGTCAGCAATCCCACGGCAGAGCACTTTCACCCAATGGGTGCCTAGTTCATCGCGGCAGCCTTTAGGACCACGCCGCCTACAAGCACACCTCTTCGATTCGCTGTGCGGCGCTGATCCGTGCCGAACACCTGCAAGATGACTATTGCAGCGACTGCCAGCTGTGCATCGTCTCGATGGTCCAGGATGGGCTCTGCTGGAATTGGCACTTGGAGCAAAAGCATCAATTTGCTGCAGAATCGACAAAGTCACACAGTTCATCACACTCATTCACTCGCTGAAGACAAGATCTGTGCAACCTCAATCGCCTCGTTCGGCGCAGGATTAGAGCAGCCCACAAGCCATGGCTGAAATCGAGTCCAGCAGTACCAGAGTTCTGGTCATCGGTGCAGGTCGGCAGATGATAGCCCTACATTTTGTGAACAATGCGGCAATTCTGACCATACCCACCAGGATCGGCTGGCTTATTAACTGCACAAGCATTGCAGATGGTATGGCTCGACAGTTCTCTCGGGTCAAAACCATGTGGCTTACCGAGACAAGAGAGGTGCACACGTGACAGTATATGAACAAGATGCATCATTAGATGCTCGACCTAGAGACTGGAACTTTGGCATCTACTGGGCTCAAGTGCCTCTCGTATGTTCACTCTATCTTTCTTGAAGCTCGGCTGATCACTTCCTCAGCGAGAATGCCTACCAGAGCATTTGGCCAACGAAGTCGAAAATGCTCAGGTCGACGACCACAAAGCCGGCCCAGATGAGACGATGCCAATATTCAACGGCAAGACAGGCGAGCTTCTCAAAGCTGTACCAATACCGTACAACATCCGGTTGGCTCGAAAGAGGTTTCTCAAACTCATCAGTCAAGGCGTCGACATACAATGGAGCAAGAAGCTCAAGCAGGTGTCCTCGGACGGCAAACTTGCCACGGCTACGTTCGAAGATGGCACCACAGCGACAGCTAATCTCCTCATCGGCGCAGAAGGTGCACATTCATACGTGAGGGACTTTCTTTGCGGACTAGAAAAGGCTGCACTCGATATGTCACCTCTAGTCGCAAGTGCATGTATGGCAAAATTACCGAAAGAAGCGGCATTGAAATTCAAGGAGAAAGCACCTCGCTTGATGGTCCTGTTTCATCCGCTCGGCTACTTCAACTGGATAGGAAGTATGGCATGCTTCAGAGATCACATCCGCCCACATTGTGCTAACAACTTCAACCAGTCCACGACGCATACGCACCCTCCGAACCCGGAGACTGGACCTTCATGATGATAATGTCCTGGATCCCCTCCGACCCCAACTACACCCCAACATCCCTCAAATGCAGCGCCAACATCCTAGCAGACCTCAAACGAAGAGCCGAAGACTTCAGCGACGACATCAAGTTCCTCTGGCAATCAATCCCAGAAGACACGCAATGCTGGCACAACAGGTTATCAAGTTGGACGCCAGAACCCTGGGATAATCGAAACGGGACTGTGACGTTAGCAGGTGATGCCGCACATCCCATGACGTTCCGTAAGTGATTTCGTGCTTTTTCTGTATCGTTTGAAACATGAGGGGTGTTTGATGCAGGGTCTTCTCAATCATATAAGGTTTCTTGCGCAAGAGCTGACCATGTGTTTGATGTTTCAGATCGAGGCCAGGGATTGAACAATGCTATTTTGGACGTGGGGCTGTTGGCGAAGCAGGTTGGTGAGCATGGTATTACTGCTGAGGCGGTAAACGCATATGAGAAGGAAATGATTCCCAGGGCGAGAGATGCGGTTATTGGGAGCAATGAGAATAGTATGAGTGTCCATGATTGGGATAAGTTGTTGCAGTCGCCTTTGTTCACGACAGGGTTGAAGCAGAAGTAGATCGCATTTGTGAGGCAGAAGCTGCATTCAAGCTATGCTAAGGTCTGGTATAACAACAGCCACCCCTTCCACCTCATTTCAGCGGCGTCAAGCCGCTAGACATAGCCAGCTATTGTGCATCTGTGATTCTGTGGCATGTCTTGATGCCAAGCAACCGGCCATCTGTATGTGCTTGTGGGTATCATGTCTAAAATCGGAAACAAGAACTCCCAACCAACTCCACGCTCAAATGCGATCAAGCAATGACAGAAAGCAAGCGAGTGGAAAATGCTGACCAGCAACATTAAAGCGTGACCTTCCGACAAGGCTCATCCGGAGATGGCGTCAACGTAATAGTTGGTGTCGGCACGCTCGATCTTCGGCGACGCTGTCGCTTCAACTCAAGTTCCGCATCCATAAGTCTCGACTGTATCCACATTCTCATCTTCGGATCATGTCGTGCAGCGTCGCAGTTGAGGAGATCCGTAAGTGTTGCTTTGATCTCGTGGTTGACGTGAAAGAGTTGATCTTGCGATGAAGCTTGTGGGATTTGTATAGTGAGGCTAGGCATCTCATCTTCTGGAATCGGTTCGATCATTGGTGATTTTGTCGAGCCTCGTCTTGATGGCAATGCTAACGCAGGTGGTGAAATTGCCGAGAAGTGCCTTGCTTCCATTGTCGGGGAGCCGCTAGCTGAGCTTGTTGTGGATGAAGACATGGTCGGTGAGCCAGGAGAGTCTGCCGCGGAAGACATTGGCGAAGTAGGTGGTGAAGGCGAGTTGGCCTTGGATAATTGGCGGCGCAGTGTGTGTTGTTGCGATGTGAGGGCGAGATATCTTTGCAGTAACACCGCCTATTTGAGGACGTCAGATAAAGATATGCTAATGCAAGCCCGCGTGAAGTTGAGTACATAAACTCGAACGGTGGCTTGCTTGAGGTGGTATAATCTGGGAACGTGGATGAGCTATACTTACTCTTTCAGGTCCACGACCGCACCTTATTATGGTTGCCGACTTATGAGTAGGTCCAGGCATGTACTCCGTCATTGTCTGAGCAGCAGCAGCAGGGGTCCTCGATAGACGTTCGGCCAGCCGAGCGACTACTGAGTCAAGTGGGGAGTCAATGGCGTGGAATCGTGCAAAAAGAGTGGATAGCGATTCACGATCGCTGAGTAGTAGAAGCGAGCGTCGTGGTCCCGAGGAATGGAGAAGAAATGTTGAACCAGAAGGAAAGCACTGTTCGTGAATTGCGACTTCTTGATGATGAGCATCATGAGCTCGAAGCCAGAGACAACGGCGAGGCCCTGATCTGCATTTTCGCACCTCACAATCTCCGACTTATCATCAGTCCATGAGATTTGCTAGCATGTCGAACACTTCGTCTGCATGCTGTAACGCATGTACGCAATTATTCTTGGAAACACACTTCTTGCACGCCGGTGCACGACGAGAATTCTTGACCCATAATTCGGTGACGTCGAAGTCGTGATCGAAAAGGGGTTCTGTCGAGTACCATGGATCTTGCGACAAAGCGCCAATCTTCGTGACGCGAATTGCTTCTGGAGTCTGGACGGCACTTTCACATCACGTTCTGGTCACTAGCTGCCGGCAGTATGGCTGCATCAAGTTTTGCGGCCGCAGAATAGCGGAAAGATTGTGGCATCGCAAAGGCCAGGTGGATGTCGGGCAATCTCGCTCCAGCCCAGACTGTTGCACCCGTGGCATCTCATTTCATCACGCCAGCATGCCTGTCGATGCCACGAGGTTTCGCGTGCTCACACAATTGGAGCACCACAGCACGTATCCCGTCTGTCACCAGTAGTATCGAAGAACGTGAGGAACCTCAAACCTGGATCGAGACCATGCAGGCTGCAGATGCAGCACGCACCGGCTTTGTGAATGCAGTGCTGGCACGGCTGGCTTGAATCCTGTTTGGCGCCAAGATAGGCCGTTTTGCAAATGTCTCGTCACGACTACTATCCAGGGGACTGAGCAGTACAGGACAAATGTGAAAGGTCAGGTATTACGTTGCAGACAGACCTGCTTCGCTTGCAGTCTGGACATCTTGTTCTCCCAGCGATTCTGATTACTACTCTGGACATTTCGATGCAGCAGCACCTGATCCTGCCTGCCCGTGGCCAGCCCTATGCTTTGCTCGCTCGGCCGCCGCACGAACCCAAATTCTTCTTATAGACCGCGCCATCTACTTCAGAAGACGAAGAATGTGTTCCAAAGAGTCAGTGGCCGCCATGCTCATGCGAAGGCCGAGACATTTGGCGTCGTGGCGCCATCTGGTATGACTTTCATATCTCAACCTGCCATATTCGTCAACGCACTTTCAGGAGACAATCAGCACTCCAGAGCAGCTTCAGCCATCTTCAGCATCGCGGCATCCTTCCTGAACATACCAAGCAGCTTTCGACCCTCCCAGAACCTACGCCACCATTAGTATCCAGAGGCTGCCATCCCAATCATTTCGCATCCATTCATACTGACCCCTTTCCATAGCTGACCAATATCTCCTTGCCAGCCTTGATTCCACCCTTGCGGAGACCAGCCTTACCCGCAGAAAGAACGAAGATGCCGACTCTTCTTTCCCAACGGACACCATCAGCTCTTTTGGTCGATGAAACCTGAATATAGCAATCCCGGAATTCTGCATTAGGCCTCTCAGCAATGCCTCTATAGTCGTTTGCACAACGACTTTCATTGCCCTCCTCTGCGGCATCAACACTGAGACCGATTTCGCGGTCCAAGCTCAGATCGTAATCGCTATGTGGATTGGTGTCTGAAAGGCTGTTCGAGTGCACTTTGCCTAGATACAACAGTACGAATTGATCCGGAATGAGGTCCTCGGCCGCGAATAGTCCACGTTGTCCAAAAGCAGGATGCTTCTCATCATCAATGGTGATAATTTGGACGTGTGGAGTCACAGCATGAATGAGGTGACTCTGGACTTGAAGCCATGAATTGTTGTCTGATGGTGCTCGCGACAGCTTTGGGCGCAGTTCAGCAGCCAGTGTTGTGTAGCTCTGGTCATTCAAGAACTTGATCTCGTCTGGCCAGTTCCTCGGAAGCTCGGCTGGAACATCGTTCGCTTGTTGAATCGCATTCTTGGTCTGAACCTTGATCTTCGTCTTCGATGGCATGACCACCCACTATCCTGGAAAAAGGATGTCAGTACGCACCTCGACAGTACTGCACATGGTCTGAAGAACGTGTGGCTTCACTGTCGAACGTGGTCATTGAAAAGGAAGGAGCGAACCCCGCACTGTACAGTGCTGTTTTTTGAACTGGCCAGGTCCGTGCAACGTCCGTACATCGGCACATGCCGCGGGGGTTAATTGACGTAATAGATAGAACATACTAGAAACGGTCCTGCAGGCATAAAACGCAGGTGCCTAAACCGTTTAAAAACTTTACCTTAAACCTTACTAGTCTCTTTAAGTAAGCTAACTATATTATAAGAATTAGATACCTCTATATTATTAACGATATCTAAATACCTACCTTATAAGTACTAGTAGGAAGCTTAGCGCGACTATATATATATAGATAAGGCGACCTTAGCTAGAATAAAAACCTTATTATAATCTATATCCCTATACTATATATAACTATTAAGTATATTTTAGTAGATAGAGTAAAGCTACTAAGAAAGGATTAGCTACTTAGAATACTAGATTCTATAGATATAGAGAGATTAGCTAAGGCTTATCTTAATAATCTAGCTAATTATAATAAGCTATTTATTTAGGTTATAGCTAAGCTTAGTATCTATATACTAAAAGCTATTATTAACTACTCGCTTAGAGTATAGAGTCTTAGATACTATTAGTAGATAAGAAAGCCTAAAACCTTACTTTATATTTAAGCTAACTAGATTTAGTAGATAATCTTACTTCTATAGTAGAGTAATATTAGAATATATTATATTTTAGTACTAGACTAAGTTACTTTTAGAATTAGTATAGAAATAGTTAGGCTATATAACGTTACGTAAATATAGAGTAATTATAGAGATCCTATAACCCTAGTTATAGATAAGTATAGTAGTAGCTACGAGATCTCTTATTAGATATAAATAGTAACTTTAGTAAAGTAGAGACTATTTTAGAAGTAGGAGATTACTAAATTTAGTAACTATAATTAAGAGGCCTTTATTTCTTAGATTATTCTAAGAATAGTATATTTTAAAGTAGAGCTAGAGATATAGGATATCTACTCTATACTACTACTTAATAACGCTCCTATATACTATATATATACTAGTCGACAGGTATTAGAATAGACTAGTATTAGATTCTTAGCGCTACCTTCTAATTTACTAGATCTAAACCTAATCGAGTATATTTAGATATAGATTAAAAATAAACTTTAGTATATATATTAGATCGAAACGATCGCGTAGCTAGATTAGGAGATAGAGTAGTTATAGTAGGAGCTACTAGACTATATACTTAAAAGTATAATAGACTTAATACGTAAGTACTACGAAGCTATTATTCGAAATGAGGGGTATCTAACCAAATATTAGCTAGAATTGGTTTAGCAATTAGCGGGGCGTTAGCGCCCCGCATTAGCGCAACGCACGGACCTGGCCACTTCAAAAAACAGCACTGTACGAAAGCTTTTCTGCAGGTACAGACCAGACACACCCAAGCCTCAATTCTCAGGCCACTTCTCGCCTCGTCATCCAAGACTACATCGCTTTGCGAAGACCTTGACGTCTCGCCATGTCCGGTGAGAATTGTATCACAATAGCCAGGTCGAGCCGGGAAGCTGAGTGTCTAATAGGTTGCTTCAACGCCAGTCTGACCACCATGTTGACACTGCTGACTGAACGGCTGAAGGCTGCCTCCTAAGCAATGCATCCTCTTCGACACATTGGCCAAATTCCTGAGAATCTACGAACATTCGACCAGGACTCCCTTCTGAGCTTTTCCTATTACTGAACCAAAGTGTCAAGTGCTCTGCATCACTTGCAGCTCAGCTTTGGCATGGCGTCCCGGTACTATGGAAGTAGTCATGGCCGAGTTCAGAATTCAGAGTTCAGCATGGGTTCGGAGGCGTTTCCAACCCTGGCCCTGTAGAGTGTCCGTCTGATTTCGGATGCTTGCGCGTGCTCCCAATCTCAGCCTCTTTGGCCTGTTCAGCACCTTGTCTGCGTAGCAGCTGGACATTTTCTCATAATCTCGCGGCAGCCCATTCGAACGAAGTTGGCTACTCGAAGGCTGGCTGAAAATCTCGGAAGTAGGACGAGAACCCGGTTGATCCGATGATCAGACTCGTTGGAGACAGGCGAGATTGGCCGTCTGAGTCTCGATATTGGATCAAGTGCTGCAGCTCTCTGTGCGACATGGTCAGCTCCCAAGTAGCATGCCAATGCAGCGATCAAGGCAGGTGGCTTTCTGTGTCGCTTAACTATAAGGGCCCTCCTCCGAACTCCTGCTATACAAGCTCTGGTTAGAAACGTCTTGCTAGCCCGTCTCGTAGTACTAATCAACCTGAACCGACAGCCTCTTTTTGCTGATAGAATGGCCACTCAACTTGCAGCAGACTACGATGTCGACTCACGAATTCGCGAGGTGGCTAAAGCCCTCGAAGAACATCCAGAATTCAGCGATAAAGATGTCCCAGGTCTGGCCAAGCTGCTCGATGACTATCTGGATGACAATGTGGACGTGAACAGCTGGGATTCTGGCAGAATCGACTTCATGCGGCGCCTTCTCAAGGTGTTCAAGGATTCGCCGGTGGACAACACCTACCAAGACCTGCAGCAATACTACACAAAGGACGAAAATGATCGGCTTGAGCGTTTCGTAGAAGGCGAGACGGCAGAGAAGTGTTCTCACGGCTTTTGTGACGGACCATCGCTTGGCACCCGGCATCACATTCATCGCTTCTTCGAGGGTGCCACACGTATCGTCAAGAATTTGTTCGACATTAATGATGACGACAAGCTCATGACAATCCAGCAAGATCTCGAGTTTCAGAACTGGGGCAGGACTGTTACGGAGACTCCTCAATACACTTGTGTTCCCAAGAATGTTGCCGACATACAAAAGATCGTTCGCTTTGGCAAACAGTCTGGATTGGCTGTGAGATGTGCAGGTTACAGACACTCTTGGTCGCCAATATTCAGCCGCAAAGGCGAAATTCTGATCTCTCTACTACCCATCGATACCGCTACTGAGCTTCCCAATATCGCGGCATTGCCATTGCCAGACGGCAGGCCAAACGACCTGGAGACTATAGAGCTGCTGGATGGACCTGCACGACCAGGAGGAAAGCGCTTGGTCAGGGTCGGATGTGCTACCACCAACGAGCGTCTTCGCCGATGGTGCGTGGAGCACAACAAAGTGACCCTACCATTCAACATCATCATGGTAGAGATCACCTGTGGTGGCAGCAATGGCCCGATCTGTCACGGCGCAGGCATCAAGCACCAGACTCTGAGCGATCTCGTCCGAGCTATCGAATATGTTGATGCCAATGGCGAGCTTCGCAAGATCACAGATCAAGACTCCGACTTCCTGAAAGCTGGGAGTGGTGCTTTTGGTCTGATGGGCATAGTGACGCACCTCACCATTGAGTTCGATGCAATGACCTACGCCGAGATGCGCCCATACAAGCTCCCTGTGATTCAGACCATTCCTCCACCACCAGGATTCCCAGAGGACAAGATCCCGAAAGCGCTCCGGCCCAAGAAGCCTTTGACTGATGAGCAGAAGCGGAAAGCCCAGGCAGACTTTGAGAAGCATGCTAACGAGGACTACTATTCTGAGTGGTTCTGGTTCCCCTACGCAGACGAATGCTGGATCAATTGCTGGAATAACACGACTGATGACTCTGATGTCGAGGATTGGCCCGGACCTTTCGCCATCTTCCTGTCTTTTCTGCAACAGTTTACGTTGAATGTGCTGCAGTACAATAAGGTATTGACGGAAGTTGTCAATCAGACTAAGATTGCTGAGGCTGCAGTTACCTTACTTTGTTTGTCCTCCAGCTGTTTCGAGAAAGTGCATCATCATGCTGATGAGTCGTCACAGCTCGGTTCGCAATGTTGAACATGCCCTCCGTTGACGAAGGTGCGAAGCCGATCAAGACACACTTGATGTAAGTCGTAAAAGTCGTCCATATCGATACAACGCAAGCTGATAGGTCTTCAGCAACGCTCTCCACTTCCAACGAGCAATTCAAAACGTCCGTGTCCGTGACGTCGAAGTCGAAATGCCAGTACGTCCAACCCAGTTCCATCTCCATCCCCTCCCTCTCCTACTCACCTTTGTATCCCAGCTCATCCCCCAACGCACCAACCCAACAAAAGTCGACTACACCCTAGTCCAACAAGCCTGGTGGGACGCAATCCTCAAATGCTACGAACACAGCGCCACCTGCCCGCAACGCTTTCCCCTAGAAATGCGAATCATGGGAGGTAGCAATGTAATCCTAGCACCACAATACGGTAACAAACTCGGAACTTGTGCAATTGAGATTTTGACGTTACAGAATGCTGTGGAAATTTGGCAACCTTATGCTCAAGAAGTTGTAGATGTTTGGATGAGTTATAAAGATCCTAATACTGGGGAGAGAGTTAAGACGAGGCCGCATTGGGCTAAGGAGTGGTGAGTCTAGTCCTTCTCTGTCTGCCCACCTACCCCCTTCCTGCTCACCTCCAATATCTGTGCTTGCCACGTGCGTACTCTGAGTCATTGATTGCTAACACGGACGTCTTTCAGGATTGAGTATACAGTCGACGGCAAACCCTGGTTCGATAAGTTAAAGAACGAGGATTTCAAAGATGAGATCCCAGAGTTCAAGAGGATCCTAGCAAAAATTGGTGAGGAGCATGGTTGGACGTTGGAGGATTTGAAGGCGAGGTTTTCGAATGAGCTTTTTGATAGATTGGTTTTTGATGATGTGCATGTTGAGAAGAAGAAGGATGAGAATGGGAAAGTTGGGCTTGATGAGATGAATGGAGGTAAATAAGAACTGATATGTTCTACTGGTTGAGGAGTAGTTTCGTTGACGAATGTGCATAGGAACTGGAAAATTGAAAAAGAAGAATGGCAAGCCGCTTTTAGAAAGAAGAAAGAAGTTCCTGGAAGATTTGAGATGTTGTTAGATTGATGTATTTGAAAGGAGTTGATGTTGCCCTTCCATATTAATGCTCCAGTGCGTAGTCTCGGATCGACGTTGAACAAGATATTTCGAGAAGCTCGGCTACGCGTAGCCGGTTTCTGGTACCCATATAGTATGCGTCCAGAGTGGCTTTACGCCTCAGATCAATGGAAGCATTAGAAGCTGTGAACGGCTTCGATGGCAGCCACTGTCACATCATTGCCGACAGAATTGGTACCAGATTTTGCTCACCGCATCTCATGTTGATGATCTTGGCATCTTTGCCATTGAGCCGAGTGGACCGGGTCTGTAGGTGGAAGTGCCGCTCGCGTCTGCAGAGATTGGGAAGTCGTAATGACGAGGCAACGAGGTCGAGGCGGTCAACTTGTTTGACGCTCGGTGGCCTTCAGATCTGGACCAGTGCCATAATATTTTTTTCAGCGAGCTCGTGTTGCTACTTCGATGTTCTGGTACAGATGAGCTGTAAGCACGCCATGCACAGCCATGCTCTCAAGCGACTTCTAGAACAAAAGCCACTATACCAAGTTTTGGATATGGAACTTGCGCATGATACTTCGCTGCACTGTTTCAAAGAGTCGATGTTGGATGTTATAAGTCTTTCTGGTACTCTAAAGGTTAGTCTCAACACAGGATCGGTCGTGAGCATGAGCAACATTGACTCGCATTCGCAGTAGACATCGTAGAGGCTCTGCTGCTGCGATAAGCGAGCTGTTGTTTGATACTGCATTGTGAACTCGTAACAATGCATCGCGATCATTCTTTCAGCATCCATTGGATAGTGTCAAGCATGGGACCCAATGGTATTCGGTCAGGCGACCCGGATGTTTCGCTCCATGTAGATCAGCTGTGTTATGATCCTGACTGTCCGAAGTATTATAGTGCTTCCTTGCGGAAACGTAGATGGAGCTGTTTTCTAGTGCTCGTTGGTGTCCTTAGCCAACCAGAATCGTGGTATATTAAGCTCCAATTGGTGATGTCGTCTGTCGGGACATTTGTCGCAGACTGCCCACAGGAAGCTGTGCAAGGAGACCCTTTCACCTAGTTACCCGCAAACACACCCTCGCAGCGCACCACGTACACATTTCCGGTCAAGAGTCCAGGCTGTTGCTCCGTCAGGGCTGTTCGGCGGAGCGATGGCATTTTAGATACGAAAAAGTGATGGAAAATTTGTGCTGGCGAGATTGGAATGATGTACATCGCAAGGTCCGCAAAGACCAAGCTGTGAATTTTCTGCACGTGAGACCGTGAGAGATGGCAACCGGCGCGTGAGGACTTCGGGGCCAGGCCCGCCCAAACAACGCGTCTTCCAGCTGACCGCGAGGCTCGTCATTTGGGTCCAATCCCAGCAGCCCTTCGCTTCCCTGCGGACATGCCGTGTGCGCAAGCAAGGATGCCCTGATCTTCCTCATGCTCTTTGTGTGATAGGCGCAACGCCTTGAGCGTCAAAATGTGTGACGGCGTCTCAGACTATCGCGAAATAGGACGCTTGAGGCAAGGCGTCGTGGGAATTCCCTTCTTGGAAGCACGCCTCCGCTCACGAATCGTCCGGCCTAGAAATGCACGGACAGGCATTCAGCTCGCCATTGAGCACCACCGCGAGAGCAGCGTCCCGTACATCTGGCTGCTCCGATCAGGTGTTGTTGACGCTGCTAGCGAGAGCTCAAAACCAGTTCGCATAAACAAAGCCAAGGAAGCAGCGCCATGAAACGCGAATCAGGATGATAAGAAAAGGTATATAGATCCACCGGCCAGTATGAAAATGGCAGTTGAATCGATTATGACGTATCAGATCGAAGATGAGGTATGCCCTGCGAATCGACATGTTCGGCGTGATCGCCTGTCTCCCGATCAAGACGAGCACTTCCACATGGCGAACTCGGATCAAGCGAAAGCATCGCACATGCCAACTGCTGTGAGCGTTAAATCGTGAGTTTTAACGAGCAACGGGCAAGTCCGCAGAAGTGGCGGCGTCTGCGGTGCGGGCGAATCAGTGCCGTAGGTGGAGATTTGAGCATAACGGCTAAGCGCTGGGAAAGTGAGACCTATCGTCATTTTGTATACAGTATGGGGCATTGAAGGATCCTCGGCCGACCTACGCTACTACGCCTACGAGCCTTGTGCGGCTGCTGGCGGTTAGAGACATTGGAGGATGCTGCTGTCCCGCTGCGGGCGAGCAGTCAGACAGTGGGCAGCCGTCAACAACAATGCATTGTTGTATACTGCATGGCAAGGGCAGAGAGAGAGGGCGTGTGACCGTGAAACCCTGTGTTGGAAGGCCGGCATTCGACTTGCCGTAGCAATTGTTCCACCGTTCCTTGCAGCAGCCAGGCCAGGTTGGCCCAGTACTGTCGCTGCGGTGCGGTAGGCGTGTGAAACGAGCGTGCTTGCGGCCAAGCGAGGAATGGAGGAATGCTCGCACGTTGCCGTTGCACTGAGGCCCGCAAACCGGTTAAGGATAGAGCATATCGGTCGATTGGGCGGCTTTACAAATGCAGCGTGAGCACCTTGATCCCCACGATGATGCTTGTAGCAGCGCATCGCATGTGAGATCTGGTCGCCAAAACAGTGCAGACATCAACAATACGTGCTCTGATTTGGTGCTGCAGGCGCTTGCATATGCTGTAACTAGAGGGCTAGCCCACGATCGCAGGTGCTCAGCATTAACAGGCCTTGTATTCGGGTTCTGGGTGGGGTATGCGGCGCCGGCGAACGCAGCTAAGAGTAGGCTTTGGTCAGTGCGGTTTCGCTGAGCAACCTTGTCCACCAAGCAACAACCGTTGTACTTCACCAACCTGTCGCCCGCCGTGAGCTGTCTGCCACCACCTGCACCGTCTTGTATCTGCTACTTCTCCTCTCGACGAGCAGAGGCAGGCACAGGCACGGCCAGGCAGGTTCGGACGGCGACGACAGGACGAAAAGAGGTCTGCAGAAGTTCGCTCTTACTGCACATACTCGAGGCCAGCACGGGAGGCTCAGGCTCAGCCGCATTCGTTTGACGTCGAACGGTGCCGACGATGCAGAGCAGACTCTGAGGGATGCCAGCACGAACACCACACCCCACCACCACTCTCGCTCCTTCGATACACCTCCATTCTCTCCTTTGGACCAGGCGGACATTCGGAGTACAGACGACATCTTACTGACCTCCGACATTGGACGTCACATCTCTCCTCCGGATTCGATATTCGCCGACATTCCCACCTGCAGACGCCCACGCGAGCTATTTCCTCACAAAAGCCTCACTTCCCAGCAGCATTGCACATCCGCAGCCACCGACCAGTCTACTCAGCATGGAATACTCTTCACCGCTGGCTGCAATGCGGCCTCAAGCAGTGCCGACATGGGGCGGCAGCCGGAAGGACTTGCCCGGTGGAGTGTACCACGGATGTCAAACGTTTGGCCCCTCCAGCTTCGACTTCAACACGATGTCAATGCATCGCGAAAAGCCTAAGCGGCAGGATTACTTTACGCTGCGTCCTGTGCGCGGCTCATCTCCCACCGCGAGCCTGACGGCCGATCTGGATGCCAACTTCCATATCGACAAGAGGTATGCCCTATGCCCACATTCCTCGCTTATGCATTGAGCATTGCTCTTCAGTACTGACAATATGTTCCAGCCCTCAAGCACCGACACCTCGTCGATCCTTGTTCACCACCGATCTGTTCAAGCCGCGCGAAAATGCTGGTCAGTGCAAGAAAGAAAACTTCGAAACCGTTGCAAGTATGCGGCTAACCATGGCAAGCACGAACAGTCACTCCACCAGTCGAAGTCGAGCCTGCTACGACGCCAGACATTATTCCCTCGTCCTCGCCTTACCACGAGGCAATGGACATCTCGCCGCTGCCACACAAGGTCCCCCACTTTGTGCACCAGGTCACTCTTCCTTCTCCGTCAATCTACGAGACACCAAGCGAAGTCGACATCTCACCGGACTTTCTCGTGCCGGACGTCATCTCTCGCCCGGTGCCATCGCCGGCCTTCCTCGAGCTACCAGAGTAAGTACTTGTTGTGAATGTCAGTGACATTGAGATCGTCGCTCACGTGTCTCGGCAGACGTAGGAGACCTGTCACAAGGCCGTCACTCAGCCGAACAAAAGGTTACTTTTCCGGACACATTCCACCGCGCCCGACTACTGCTGAGACTCAATTACCTCCTTTCCGGTTTGGACATGTCGCTACCAGTGGCTTGTCGTGCTCATCAACGCCAAGCCTGCTAGAGAGCTTTACAGAGTCACCGGTCGATGACCTGCGGCCGTCCGGCTTGGGCTCAATGCTGCCGCCAACGCGGAGAACGTCACTCAGCACCGCGAACCGTAACAATGGCTCGCCGTCGAGTAATCACGTTCGGAAGCCTTCAGCCGGACGGCCTGCCTTCGTGCGGCCACAGCGAAAGTTGATTCGGAGATCCTTGAGCATGTTCCAGCATCCAGATGATGTGATGAAGGAAGAGCAGGAGTCTTTTGAGCCACAGCCTTCTCTCGACTCGGTGATGGATGTAGAACAGCCTGCCGAGCATGTTCTGAAACTGCCATACTTCATCCCTGAAAGTGAGCCAGACAGCCTACCCCGAATCTCCCAGGACACCATGATCGACATCCTTGCCCAAAAGCACACCGACAAGTACACGAATATGATGATCATCGACTGCAGATTCGAATATGAATACAGCGGAGGCCACATCGACTCCGCCGTGAATTACAACGACAAGCATCTACTAACGAACGAGCTCTTTGGCGACAAGATGCCCACCGAGAACACATTGCTGATCTTCCACTGCGAGTACTCAGTACACCGTGCCCCTCTCACCGCGAAATTTGTGCGTAGTCACGATCGTAACGTGAACGCCGCCAACTATCCACACCTCACATACCCGGAGATGTACATTCTTGATGGTGGATACAGCAAGTTCTTTGCTGAGCACCCAACGAAATGCTTCCCACAAAGCTATGTCGAGATGAATGATCAACGACACGAGCAGGCTTGTGAGCGAGGCATGGCCAAGGTGAAGCAGCAGCGAAATAAGCTGTTCCGGAACCAGACCTTCGCATTCGGCCAGAATCACGATGACATGGAGGACTCACCAACAGCGCTCGGCCGCGGGCTGGGTCCTAGAAGTCACTCATCCTTCTCGGTTGGTCCTCAAATCGCCGAAGGTATCGGCATGTCTTACCAGCGTCGCATGGCTTCTTACTGAAGTATGATTACGCTTTTGCTCTTCTTTTCGCATTGCATTGGCGTGGCGTTCTTGGAAGCGGCTCTTTCATACTTCAACCTCCTGGTCTCGGAGCATCATGCGGCGTTCAAGCGAGCCATCTCTATGGCGACTTCATTCCTGGCGAGGCGTTGGCGGCGACCAACATATCCGGGGCTTTTCTCATCGATTCAGCCTTTCCGTTTTTCTTCCACTCATGTCCTTTGTACGAATCATACACCCCGAACCACACCGACTATAAAACCATCGATGGCCCAACACTACACAACGATACCCAGCATCGTATACTTTTCCGGCCTTACTTTTCCATCAAGGCATCACACTCAGCAACGATCACCATGATTGATCCTCTTTTACACAACATCACCCGGACATCCGTCACTCACAGGATCCGGAATACGCACTGACATCTGTCTCCTCACGATTTTCTCTGAGGCATCGACACCACCATTTCACCGCGATTCATCAGAGCTTGATGGTACCACTACACACCACTAGCCTGACTTGTATTACTGCCAACGATTGCAACAGCCGCTTTCTTGTACAGGATAGCTTGGAAGAATACACGCTTTCAACTCAAACTTCATCAGAATGTACATACTAGGAGAAAACCGGCTTGGCGCAATTGGGACAGCGGAACAACAGCACTCGCATTTGGAAGACTGCTTGTGGGCGAGGAACCAGCAAACATGCAGGAAGTTTCAAAAAAGTTGGAGAATGCAAGTCGATCTGTACTACTACAACAACTACTACTGTAGTGTGTGAGTGAGTGAAATGGTAGCGAAAGTCTGCCTCTAATAATGTCGAATTCGAAATCGAATCAATGAAACAACTTCAAACAATCTTATCATCCTCTTCTCCATCATCCTCTCTTCCTCCTGCCTTCAGTATGCTGCCGTCTTCTCTCCACCTTCATGATCATCGTGCCCCGCCATGCTCATCTATTCGAAGTTAAAGATCGCACAACATGAAGGAGTAACAATCGAAAGTGGATTCTTTCTCCATAACATCTCCATGTTGTACAATGCATATGCAGGCGAAAATTCGACGATAACCCGGTTTCACCTGGCTTGACTGCGTACCATGGGAATAGGATTTCTGACGTGGCACAACAACAAGCCATCTGTAGAGCTGCATGCAACAACAAGCCATTTGCTCCACATACGCCACAGAAATATTGTCGTCTGGTCCCTGGTTCATCGTACAACGAGTCAACGCCCGACCTACTTGTCCATGACAACGAGATTGCATATTTTATTTTCCGGTCATGGGTGAACTACAGTTGACAATCCATTGGAAGTGATGAAAGACGGGATATATGGTTTGGGTGAACTGTACGTTGAAAGACCAGTGGGAGGGTAATATGTAGAAGTGAAGAAGACGTTGAGTACGAAAGGAGGGAGAGATGTCATCGATGATTTGGATTTTCGATCTTGATCGTGGTGTGTTTGATGTTGTGAGGAGGAAAGTGTTGATATGCGGTGCGTATTGATGTGTTGATGGAGTGGTATGGGGACTGATGTGTTGATGAAGCAGTCCTCTCCACACTGCGATCTTGCTCAAGACGCACGCAGTACTGCCGATTTCTTTTCCTTCATGAACGAAGTGAATTGGGCTCACAGGGTAGAACGATGCTGGAAAGTGATATTCTTGATGTGCGTTGCGCTGACCATTGTCTGTGATTGTTCTAGCGATTCTCTCACCGCTCAAGCTCCGACCTTCAAAAGGTCTCCAATGCCATAATATATTGCAAGACTTCGGCACACAAGACAATGTAACGCTCATGCCGGAGACCCACCTCAAGTTGTTCCAGCTGCTCTGAAGGCAAGCAAGGCACAACGAAGAGAGTGTCTGATGAAGCTTCTCTTCTCGAGTCTATGACTGTTTGCATTATCTTATAGCTGCTTGCTCTTTCTAAAGTGTTTCTCCAAGCAATCGCCAGCAGAATTCTGGTATAGTGCACTCTCAGATGCTTGAACGCTCAACTTCGCCTCTTTCATGAGCCATTGGTCTTGCCGCCCCAACCTTGCGCAAATCTGTCAGAAGCACCCTTGGCAAGGTTGCTCGCGCTGTATTCCGCCGGTACGTACCCACTGGACGAGATGCCACCAAGAAGGAGGAATATTGTCACGAGGACAAGGCCGAAGACGAGCACTTTGCGAATGGCTGGGTGACGGACTCCGTAATCTGCCCAAGCTCTTTGGGCTTGACCCATGTGCTCCCTCAGCTTGTCGGCACCGAGCTTGTAATATACGAGACCGCCAAGAGCGATGGAATAGCCGAATGCCTGAAGTCCGGAGACTGGGTCGCGGAAAATGAGCATCGAAGCGCCGACGAGGAGAATGTCCTTGAGGACACCAGAGAGGGTCATGACGAGTGACGAAGTCTTGCCGATCTATATCTTTCGTCAGTATTTCGGAAATTTGGGAAGTGCAGGGTAGGGGATTTCGTCATACCAGGAACACGACTGAGACATTGAGCAGGAACGCGATCATGGCGTTCACAAGGAGGATGAAGTAGCCCACGTTCTCGATGTCCTTCAATGTCATCTTCGGGACTTCGAATATCATTGCAACTAGGCCGTTCATGATTGCGCAGGCTGGTGCGAAGTAGTAGAGTGAGACCAGCGGGTCCATCTTGAACTCGGCGCTCGAGAGCAGGCGCTGGACCATGACGAGACGTGTCGCTTCGAAGACGATACCTCCGACTTGGTAGAGGAAACCGGTCATGTTGAATTGGATCTCGCCATAGGAAGCAATGATCACACCTACAACGATGAAGGAGACATTGCCGAGCGTCTTCAATGATGGAGGAGCGACTCCGAAGATCCACGATGCGATCAGGACTGCGACTGGAGTGGTGGCCTTTGCGCATTCATTAGTATCCCTTGCTGCTTCTTCCCTCTCTATGGCTTGCATACCTTGAGCATTTGAATGAACGAAACCGACAGATACAAGTAGGTCAGGTTACCGCAAATCAGCGACAGCGAGAACATGAGACCAATTGGCACAATGGCTCGTAGGTATATCCTGCCAGTCATTGGCACCTTCTTGCGCGAGTCCAACACAGTTGTGAATCGGGCCAGGATCTGGGTCATCAGTGTCGCAAAAGCCAGATGCCATGTTGTGAGAACGATTGGGTAGTGGAACTTCGCGGTATCGAGGATCCATTTGTTGAAGATGATTACGCTGGAGGATAGCGAGATCCATGTTGCGATGTAAAATGCTGGGTGTAGGCCGGCCTTTGGTGGTTCAGACTTCTCAGCCGCTGGGTTGACTGTGGGCAGAACAGGCTCTGCTGGCCTTTCCACCTCGCCCGATTGTCTCTCCTTCTCGCTCATCTTGATGTCTGGCTGTCGTGGTTCGTCGGCGGAGGATGTGGTATTATTTGTTTGGAGGCGCAATCGTCTAGACTGCGAACCTCGGAGGTCCGATAATTAAAATAAGAGTCGTAAGAAGCTGGTGGGGGAAGCGCAAGAAACGAGAAAAGTAAGCGAGCGCGATTCAGAAACAAGGCGTTTGCGGCGATGCCGACAGTGAGAGAGTAGTTGTCTCTGTGCAGTGTCGCAAGAGGGAAAGCTGGACACTTTCAAAGGTGCCGTGTTAAACGACGACGGCAATCCACAGCACAGCAGCGCACTAGGGCCCCTTGCAGACACTTGCCTTCTGGCTTTGGAGAAGTTCGGGCCCAGTGAGGCTTAAACTCTCTCAACAAGCCTCAAAAAAAGATCCAAATGCTGATGTGCACGAGTCTTACGCAAGCAGTAACATCAGCCTTGGTCTGATCTCGTCTCACCATCAGCTTGTTTGTTAGGATTTGAATGCACTTGTCATTCTTCACAAATAGAAGATGTTGTGTCCCGCGTCGCAAGTTGACCGCGTCGCCGGCCTTCTGGAATGTATTGTGGCATTCGTTATCGATGGCCTGACAGAAAAGACAAGCCATCCAGCCAGCCACAAGCGATCGCGGCCACGTGCTATCGAGACTGCTTCTCAACTCTCTTGAGCGTTGCCCCTGGGGCTGAATCCAGCTGGCGAGTTCTCTCTTCCCAGCATCGAACTGCGATTTGCGATTTGAAGCCGTTCAATGGCCGACGATGATGCGTCGGTCGGGGTTGCTATGATGGATGCCATAATTACTCCCTCTGCGTAGGCCAATGAACGGGAGTTGTTGAATTGCGAATCGCGTGTATCAGATTCCCCTCGCTCCAAGGCTAAACCGCTTTCGCTAAGCCTGTGTCTGAAGCGAACAAGGGTCTTGTGTTTTAGTGTCTGTGGGAGCTTTGGTGCACAACAAGTGGCGGTAGAGAAGAATCGACTATCATTGCGCCTTTCGCTCACTCTGCCTTCCCATCACACTCTCTGATCTTTGTGCAGACTTTCCAATTGTACAGCGGAATCGTATCTGGTCAATATGTCTCACAAGCGTCAAATCTCCAAGGCGAATGGCAAGGAAATGTGAGAGACTCTACCCCTCCTGAAGTCATCGGTGTGCTAACAATTTCTTGCAGCCATGTCGATGTCCTTGTCATTGGCGCTGGCCCAACTGGTTTGGGTGCTGCGAAGCGACTCCAGCAGATTGTGAGCGAAAAGCCGTATTTGAGCTAGGCAAATTGTCCAGAAACACTAACAGACTATACAGGACGGCCCCTCATGGATGATTGTCGACAGCAACGAGGTTCCAGGCGGTCTCGCTTCCACAGATGTCACTCCTGAGGGTTTCGTAAGTATCGTATACTCTCACATGTTCAGCAGGGCTGACTTCTCCCGCTAGCTCTACGATGTCGGCGGCCACGTTATCTTCTCCCACTACAAGTACTTCGACGATGTCATCGACGAGGCCCTCCCGAACGAGTCAGACTGGTACCACCACCAGCGTATCTCCTACGTCCGCTACAAGGGCCTGTGGGTGCCATACCCATTCCAGAATAACATCTCTATGCTGCCAAAGGAGGATCAGGTCAAGGCAATGGACGGTCTGATTGACGCCTCTTTGGCCGCAACACAAGTGCGCGATAAGCCAAAGGACTTCGATGAGCACATTATGAGGACCATGGGAAGTGGCATTGCAGACATCTTCATGAGACCATACAACTACAAGGTGTGGGCTGTGCCTACCACAAAGGTAAGAGTCAAGCATTGAGTGGGGAAAGTGCGGATAACTGATTTTTTGGACAGATGCAAGCTGCATGGCTCGGCGAGCGTGTCGCTACTCCAAACCTCAAGCTGATCACCAAGAACATCATCCTGAACAAGACCGCAGGAAACTGGGGCCCGAACGCCACTTTCCGCTTCCCAGCAGAGGGTGGAACTGGTAACATCTGGATCAAGGTCGCTGAGACTCTTCAGAAGGACAAGACTCGCTTTGGCAAGCACGGTGAGGTCCAACTTGTGGATGCCGAGAACAACAGAGTACTCCTTGGTGACGGCACAACCGTGAACTATGGCAAGCTCGTCTCCACCATGTCCGTTGACTACCTCGTTGAGGCCATGAAGGACAAGGAGCTTCAAGACCTGAGCAAGGGTCTGTTCTACTCCACTACCCACGTCATTGGTGTTGGCATCCGTGGTGAGCGTCCAGAGCGTATCGGCGACAAGTGCTGGCTCTACTTCCCAGAGGACAACTGCCCATTCTACCGCTCCACCATTTTCTCCAACTACTCGCCAAACAACCAGCCAAAGGCATCTGTTAAGCTCGCTACACAACAGATGGCCGACGGTAGCAAGCCATCTGACACATCTGCAAAGGAGGGACCATACTGGAGCATCATGCTTGAGGTATCCGAGTCCAGCATGAAGCCAGTTGACCAGAAGACCTTGCTCGCAGACTGCATCCAGGGCTTGATCAACACCGAGCAGCTCAAGCCAACCGACGAGATCGTTTCCACTTACCACCGCAGATTCGATCACGGCTATCCAACACCTTCGCTCGAGCGTGAAGGTGTTCTCACCCAGCTCCTGCCAAAGCTCAAGGAGCAGGGCATCTGGTCTCGTGGCCGCTTCGGCTCATGGAGATATGAGGTCGGCAACCAGGATCACAGTTTTATGCTTGGTGTAGAGGCAGTCGACAACATTATCAACGGCGCTGTGGAGCTTACACTCAACTACCCAGACTTCGTCAATGGACGACAGAACACCGAGAGACGGTTGGTAGATGGTGCTCAGGCGTTCAAGAAGCAGAGCAACGGTATCCCATTGAGGCCTAATGCATAGATCACCTTTTCGCATTTCAAGAGCAGGAGTAGATTAGTCATGAGTTTTCCGGAGCGATGCATATACCACAATTGTTAGATTTAGAGAATCAAAAAGCCTCTGTCGCTACTTCAGCTTTCAAAATGCTTCCATGTCGTGACGCAAAGCAAGTAACACTGCTTGACCAGAGATGCTGATCAAGCAGTACTACTACTATTATCCCTCGACAACGCCAAAAACAATTCGACCAAAAACTCACCACTCATCTCCTCCCTACCAAGTTCCATCTTCCTAACATCCATCAACCCATCCAAACTTTGCTCTACACATCCAAAAGCACGATTCGAACAAAGATCCACAAACTTCGTCCCTCTAATCGCCGTCGAAGCCGAAGAATAAATCCAATCACCTTTATCCTCGTACTCCTCATCATCCTCCTCGGAATAATCAAGATCAAGTTGTAATTCCCGATGACAATAATCCAAACTATGTAGCGAGCGTTAGCGAGCGAAGCATCACCTATCCCGCAGAGCTGGATAGGGATTGGGGTTGACTTACTCAGGTTCCAACCCAAACATCGTACACCTTCCCTTACATTGCAATACCACTTTCCTCATCCTCTCCACCCCTTTCCCATTACTATTCACAGCTATCCATTCTCGTAATTCTGGAATAGTCATTCCATCCCGAAAACTAAAAGTCGTGGTTGAGAAGAAGAGAGGTAGAGATTCTGTACGGATTTGTCTACAGATTTGGAGAATTGAATAGGGAGTTTTCGTTGTGGTTGAGGAGAAGTTGACGCCGTTGCGATGGCGGATGGAGATTTCTGGAGATGGAGTGAAGTAGTACTCAAGAATTTGGAGGCGGAGTTCGGTTGGGAGACCGAGGAGGGTGGCTTGTGGGTCTGGCTTGTTGGTGTGCATGTTTTTGTGTTGGTGAAGTTGTTATATGTTGTGGTGCTGAAGATGTGAGGTTGAAGCTTGAAGCTAGTTGAGGTTGCGACTTCGGCCTCAAATGGGAAGGCACGACATAAATCGCATCACTGACTGCGAGTAAAGGTTTTAGTTGGACAATGTTGGTATGGAACGGAGATAAGATAATGTATCAAGACAAGTCCTCCAAGTTAGATTCTTGCCTACCCATATCAAAAGTCTATCTCGCAGCATCATCAGCTGTACATACATGTAGAGTGGTATTTGCTAGTAACGCTCGCCAATCATGAACCAATAAGTGAAGAAAAGGTAATAGCAACAACATCGATAACAAGTATCGCTCATCACACATCAGCCGTTGAGAAGGAGAATTTGGACACCGCCTCACCACCATTTATCCTCGAAATTGTGGTGGTCGTCTGAACCTTGCCCGGTAGGAGAAGTATCATCCTGCTTTTGCTTCGACCTTCTTTTCCGAACCGTCACGCGGTACCTTTATCGTCAAGACCGTTAGCCATCAAGCCAGAAAGACAGCAGAGATATGTGGATGTTGAGTTATTTCTTCAGAGGTGGGGAAGAAGAGGAGGAGCTCTACTTCTGTGCCTTCTGCTTCGCCTCCTCCTTGGTCTGCTTGGCTTGGTCTTTGGCCTCGTCAGCCTTTTGTTGCCCGACCTTCTGTGCCTCGTCAACCTTTTGTTGACCGTGCTTGGTGTACTCGTTGAGCTTCTCCTGGCCGATCTGCTTGTAGTGGTCTGCGTTGTCCTTAACGTCGCGGACGTACTCGGAGCCCTTCTTCTTGCCCTCTTCGTACTTTGGTCCAAGGATATCAGCGACGGTTTGGAAGAAGTCGGAGGCGATTCTCAGTTGGGTGGAGATGGTGGCTTGGACCAAAGTTCCGACACCCTGGCCGCGGTTGTTGTGCTTGGCAGTCTTCTCATATTCGTCTACAATTGCTATCAGCGTTGCTCTCAAGGGTCTGCCAAGAATACTCACCATTGAAGGTGCCAGTCAGATAGCTGTATGGCCAGAAGATGTAGCCCTTGGCAGTGTCGACGATGGTAGTGGTGTCCTCCTTCACGATTGGGAAGTGGCCTTCGACCTTGGTGAGACTAGCATCGGCAAGCTCGTCGGCCTTCTGCACGTATGGCTGGGCATAAGAGTATGGCTTCTGGAGGTATGGCTCTACAGGCTTGGCGAAGCGGACGTAGGCGCCGTCGGCCACTTCCAAGCTCTTCTTGCCGTATGGGTTGGCCTTGTATGTCTCAATACCATCGTGCACGGCTGGGTAAGAAGTGAGATGCGAGATGAACTTGGACGAGCTCTTGTCGCCGTTGGTGAGTGTCTCGGTAGTTGAGTGAGGCATTTTGCTGGATTATGTCTGTGATGGAGCAGGTCAGGTCAGGTCAGGTTGGAAGGGACAGCTCGTGCCGTTTGATGGTCTGATCAAAGACAATGGATCGTGAGATCGGATTCGGCGGCGATGCGTGAGATAAGGTGACTCTGATTCGTGTGCTTAGGGCAGTGACAGGGTGCTGCTTGCTGCTTTCTCGTAACGGTGCAGTGTTTGGGAAGGTGAGCTCTTACCTGTGTGGAAAGTACTCTCGTACTGTGATTCCTCCTACGCATCAATCGTCAGCCTGGTCATTTCGCGATCGAGACTCTTATGGACAAACAGCGGGACTTACAAGCTGGGTGTCGATATGTGACAGGCCTATCTGCTTCCGTGCTATAGCAACGTGGGAGCTCCAATAATGCAATGCAATGCGGTCGCGTTTCGTGGGCAGTGATTAGGAGAGTGGGCTCTGGACAATGGAGAGAAGGGAGCGATATGGGAGTTTTGTTGAGCGCGGCGGATATGACTTACTCTGCACCTACACATGGCGAAAGCAACGCATACATCACAGTCCTGGAATGTACAGCAGAAGATCGTGCATGTGAAAGTGACGCAGCTTGGGACGGGACGGGAAGTGGGGACTCAACCATCTCCTTTCACTCAGCGCAGCCAATGCCTGCGCATCGGTCCATCCGGCTCTTCGGCAGGGCCAGAGCCCACCTATCCTTTCAAGTGGCCCGTCGCTGCCAGAGCCGCTTGAGTTTGCGGACTTCAAAAGCTTGCCCACGCACAATATCCTGATTTCCAGACATCATGAGAGATGTGAGCTGCCTGGTTTGCTCCCACATCTCGATCGCCGACGCAATGATAGCATGCTGCCCTCCGCGGATGCCTGATTGCCCCTTATCTCAAGGCAGAGAGGTAGAGATACTGCAAGCACGTTGGTTTCCTGCTCATTACTGGCCCATGGTGCCGCTGGCGATACTTCAGGGGTGGCTTTCTCAACTGTCTGCATGTGAAAGTTGCCAAGCCACATCTTTTGGGGACTTTGACACATGCATGACATATCAGACCCGCTCTTCGGCTTGACCTTCGGCGCACTACGGATCCTCTACGAACGTACAGCTCGGCTTCACGTGTCTGAAGAGATACATCACTCCAAGTACTCCAGTCTTTGGGATTCTGCGAACTCCCACACCCTCTTCGGCCTTTCGCTTCCACGTTTCCAGGTCGCGTCCAGGAACCAGGTCGACAGTGCCGAAGATGCCATTGACGGATGCCGAGACAGAGTGCGAGAGCAACCAATCTGTCGGCCACTTTTATCTCGGCTGCTGGGATCTTGTGATACAATCTTCGAGCATTCACCGGCTTGCGTGATGCTCGTGATTGTTGTGACACCTGCTTTCTGGGGCTCCACAGTGCCTGCGCCCTGCCTGCCAGCCAGTTTTCTCCGCTCTCATGCATTGCACATGCAAGCGAACGACTCATCTGCAAATAAAGACCGGCATTGATAACGTTGGGCGGGAGGTCTTAATCAACCCACCACAGTCGCTTACACGAATGCGCAGTATACTCCGACGGCCTACAAAGCATGCGCCAGCACTCGCCCAGGTACAAGTGACGAACGATACGCATGTTTGGCTGCAAGTGGACATTATCTCAAGAATTGCCTCTTCGGATCATGTCCGAGCAGTTGCTGCTGCCATCCTCTCACTCTTCTCAAGGCCTCTATGGAAATCACAGCTCAATCCTCGGGATTCCGCGCTTTACAGAGATTACTCCTGCTAGCGCCTGGAATGGCAAACAGTATTCTTGATCTGTCAGTACTGTGTCACCATGACGTGCGCCAATGGGTATAAGAGAACGGCTTCTCGTCTCAGCCTCGTGCCTTGCAGTAGAGGCTGCGGTGTAACATACGTCTCGTATTAGCAATTGATGGGAGAGCCTCAACGCAACAGGCGCTGACAACGAGATCAGACATGTTGATACAGGATGTCCTGCAATCTTCATCGAAACGCGGACTATTCAGAAGTCTAACATGCGGCATCTGAGGTCAGATTGCCACATCGTCTTACTTCGGGCCTTGGAAGTGCTTCATATGTGCGCGATATACTTGTGCGCCGAAATCTCTGGGGAGACCTCTTGGACACGATATGCCACACGCAACGATGACAGGCTACCATACAAGCACTTCCATCAAGAGCAGGCGGCAGTGCAATCTAGAAGCCTGTCAGTATGAACACCTGCTTGCTTCTCATCTCAACCTCAGAACACAATTCCTCAGCAATGAATCGATGGAGGTGACTCGCAAGAACGTTGAGAGCACAACAAACCAGGATGTTGAGGTACTTCTGGACACTTCCGATGAGAATGAGGCTCAAAGGGCAAGTGCCAGCATGAGTGCTCATCCGAAAGCAATCTCCCCTCACAAGTGCTGAAGCAGAAGCATGTCGGCTCGGGTTCATACCTACACGATACAATTTCTGTGCTGCAAGCAAGCAGCAGTCGCCTCCCACGCGGCAGCATTTACAAAATGGGAAAGGCTAGCAGATTTCGAAACATCGGGCACGCAATTAGGACAACTTCGTGCTGTAAGAACCCCTTAGTCCAGGTCTCAATGCATTCTGAAGGCACATCATAAGAAGGCGAAGCCAGCGGGAGTTGGACTTCTGGACTCAGAATTTTGAGGCAGAACCTCGTTATTTTGAGCCGGCGTCCCCGCACTAGCGGCCGTACTTGATCAGCGAATGAGAGGCCGCCTTGGAAGCATAAGGACCTTGCACTTGACAACACAAGCAATCAACACAGATTCTGCTTCGTATGTTGCTGCTCTACTACTCTTGGTCTGCATGTCTCTATATTCGAAGAAGCAAAATTGCAGTAGCCAGCCCGTCGCGTAATTCGGCCACTTCGGTAAGTGTCGAGGCCCGAATGCCCGATTTCTCATGCTTCTGATCACTACCGCAAAAGATTGCGTCAAGTCCGATGCGGAATTCCGATAGGATGTACTGGAGGCCAAACAATCGATGGCTGTGAGAAATTCGAGAGCAGGAAGGCAGACATTCGTCGCTTTGTCATCCTGATCATCCTCCATCCTTCTCCTTCAGCTCGTACAACACTTCGTAAATCCCCACTTTTCCTAAACCCATCGCATTGCGTGGCATGTTCTTTAGCAATTTCTGCTTGAAATGCCACGACCCGCTAATATCGCACGATACTGTACGACAAATTTTTGAATTAATTGTACGAGTACGACAAAGTACCTGACAGCAAAAGTGGTCCCGGCTCAACGATGCCAAAGTGCGAGACGCTTTCGGTAGCATTCTGATATCATTTCACTGACACGAATCAGACAAAGACAGACTTGTACGAGATGCAGTCTTCGAAGACAGAAGTGCGACCGCAAACATCCGTGCACCAGGTGTGTTAAGGCTGGCGAGAGCGATGCTTGTACGACAGTCTGGGCTGGAGGCTATGATCCTCGCGTACACAGAGTCTACCCAGCATGCGTCAGTGATCTTCGAAGGCGCCGCGACCATACACGACCATCAAACAGGAATGTCTCTCAACAACCTCAACGGAACGATTCACCTGTAGCGGTCGCCTATCACGATCATGAAGGCAATAAAATTCTGGCAACAGATCCTGTGGTTGCGAAGGCCGTTTCAGCAACCTGTCCAAATGGAGCTGCCATCATTCCCGATCACTTGAGTCTGTCTGATGCACCACACAAACCATGCACAGAGATTGAACAAATCCAGCGAAGACTTCCATTACCGTACCAAATCCTGGAGCTTGTCACATATCACCTCGAGAATCTGGCATGGCATCACCAGGTCTTACATGGACCGACTTTTCTCAAAGAAGTCAATACTGTCCTTGATGCAAGCAAAGGAAATATTCGTCTCACCGAGCTCGACCTACAGTGGTGTGCTCTTCTGTTTGCGGTTCTCGCAACGACTTTGGCATGTACGCAAGATGAGGTGGCATTGCGAATGGGCTTCCCTCTTGGCTCGAAACGACCAACTAGTCGCAGTTTCCACCAAGCTGCCATGAGCTGTTTACGCCTGGGGGAATTTGCGTCCAAGCCACATATATGCTCTACCCAGACCATACAGATTCTCATGGGAAGCAGCCATTTACTTGGATATTCTAACCAGCAATTTGTGATGTTCGGTAGCGCACATCGCATTGCGCAAAACCTTGGATTATCCAAGTTGAAAGAAGATACCGAATCCTGCAAAGGTGCGAGCAAATTGAGAAATCCCATTCAAAGAGAAGTAGGTCGCAGGGTCTGGTGGTGCATGGCTATGCAAGACTGGCTGTCATTGCCATCATATGACATGTTTGCCATTCACCCTAAGCACTTCTCAATCCCCAGACCTCGTCACATCGAGGGTACGGAGCTGAAGGAAGTAGCAGAATTCTTCAATTATGCTCTGAACATCGCTTACACCGTCATCGAATACCACGTTGCAAGCATGGAAGAAACTTCGGCAACAGATACGACAAGCAAATACGAACTGGCCCTAAAGTATGACTCCAGGCTGCGCGATCTTACACCCTGGCGTCCAACCATCACATCGGAGTCTCCTCCCTGGCTGCAATGGGCAGCTTCCTCAGCCAGAATCATTCACGACCACAAAGCTATTATCATTCACCGTCACTTCCTAGGAAAGTCCTTTCGCGATCCAGCATACGCATACACAAGATGGGCTTCAATCACAGCTTCCAGAAACATTATAGCAGAAACATTCGATGCATTCTCGATTCCAGATCGGCCACACGTCTGGACTACTCACGCTCATCTCACCGGCGCTGGAGTGACACTATGTCTCGATCTCATGTACCGCTCCGCCTCCGAACCAGAATTCGCAACTCACCGCAACCTTGTCGAACAAGCCCTCACACTCCTCAACCAAGTCAGCAAAGACAGCGTCCTAGCGTCTCGTGGCCATCGCCTTCTAAGCTCAATGCTCAAAGAGAGCATCAACGGAGGTGGACCCGAAAGCGAAAAGAATGCATCCGCAGCCATCCGTCATTCGTCTCGACTCCACGAAGCTGATGATGGAGTTGATTCTTGGCCTATCCAGGGCTCGTCAGCGACATTAGACGCTGAAGACGAGGTGGTTGATCATGCCGAAGAACCACATCTGCTATTAAATGGCAATCTTGGCGATGCAGGGGGCTGGTCTGGCAATGCTGGACTTGGAGACAGCAGCAGTGCCGAAATGAGTTGGACGGAACTTTTGACCGAGTTCTTCCCTGATCAATTTGACATGGAGGCTTTCGACTTCATTAATACGATGAGTACAGGGAGTGATAATGTTGGGCAGTGGTGAAAAGTGTGATATTGAGCGCCCTGAACGTTGTTATCGATTGCTTCTGGGAGAAGTCGACAAACAGGAGCCGAATCAACGACGACCTCTTCACTCTGCAGTGCTAAGCGATACACTTCAACTCCACTCCGCTCCTCATTCTCCTGCATGCTCAGCGGCATCGAGACGCTGGAACAAGGCAGCTCTCTCGCGGCGCAAATAGTCACCCCCCCTGCAACTCCCAGTAACGCGCTCGCACGGCACGTTGTGCTGTCTCAGCCAAGTCTTCTGTGATGGTTTGGAATTGCTTGCATCGGCGCATCAGATCAGAGTCCACAGGCTCGTTGTAAGGAAGAGCCTTGCGATAGACATACATATCGTCAGATGGCGTGTAGAGGGCATGATTGATAAAATCCATGGCTAATTCACGCATGTTTGCAACTGCGTCTGGAGCATTAAGATCGAGCTAACCTGTGTCAGCGGTCTGTTGCGGATGTGCATATGGAATACGCACTTCGAACGTCAGTTGTTTGTAGCCGTCAGGGCCGAGATACATTTCCGTAATGAATAAGTAAGCCCGGTGCGTTTTCCATCATGTCTTGCAATGTTCTGCGATCTCTGTAGAGCTTTGAATCAGGGAACCAGGATATAATCTTGATGGAGACTGTATCGAAGGCATATTGGAGTCTTCGGGAGCATGCCAGACTGATCGATGATACAACGTTCGTTGTAGTCTCGAAGAGACTGTTCAGGAAATCTAGGGAGAGCCAGATGATGACGCTCAGAGTGAGGAGAGTGAGTATCATTGTATGAATTGGTAGGAAGCTGGTGAGAATCATGTTGAGGTTGATGTCGATGTCGATGTTGATGCCGATGTTGAAGATTTGTTGGCGGAGGAGTATGAAAGTGTTGATAGGAGGAACATGCAACTCACCAGTACTTATGTATTCTTCCAAACCCAGCTCGTTGACCAGAGTGAGACTCTTTGAGACTTTCATGCACATGCAACAGATAGTCTCAGGCACCAGAGAACGAACAAAGGCTGGATTAAGACTCAGTGAATCGTGGCAAGTGTCAATCTAAGACAGCCTGATCGCGAAAACTTAGAGGGTCCAGGCTTCGGTAACACGAGGAGATCTTGGTCTGACACTCTTGGCCAAGGCGAAATTGAGGACCTTGCTGCTATAAGAGAACATTTACCATCGGGAATCGAAACGAAGACTGTATTCGAATCGAGAGATGATATTCTTATGGTTCCAGCTTGGAAAAAGTCTCAAGCTGAGATAGGACAGCAAAACGTTACTCTGACACTCTCATGTTAGATTTAAGAAGTCACTTGTGAGACTCTCATGCTCCGTCCACACATTGTCATCGTAAGTGTTGCTACAGATCTAGATAGTGTTCGTTTCCTCCTCCTTGTGGTCTGCTTCTCCTTTCTCGCCGAGATCGTCACTCATACCGCGCAGGAACTCCCTTCTCATCATTGTCAGAGCATCCAGGTGCTTGCTTGCATCCAGGTGGTCTTCTCCAGCGCGCTCCTGCGCTTCTCCACGGGCGTTCTCCCACTCTGCTTTCAGATCCTCCTCCTGCTTCTTGATCTCGGCTTGCTGACGCTCGACATCCGATCTTGCCGCTTGCAAAGCAGCAGCCTGACGGTTCAGTCGACTGATGGCTTGTAGTTCTTGCTCGTGTTGGTCCAGAGCCTCCTCTAATCTATCGATCAAGACTTCGGTAACCTCCCCGAAGAGTTCGCAACGATTCTTCAAGTCGTCGTTCTCTTCATCAGGGGAATCCTGGGGAGAGATTGTCGCGTGATAGATGCTGATGTCGTTGTATGTCGTTGCAAGTACGCAATGAATGAGTCTTGCTGCTATTGCACGCATCTGCTCTCTAGCGTCAGGAGCATGAACATCGAGCTGCGATGCATTAGCGTTTGGGAAAAGGTCGCAAATGATGCTCGATGTAAACTGACCTGGAGGATTTCTCTCCTGATTCCTACTCCTCCCAAATACAGATCCCGAAGAAACGACACCCATCCTGGGGCATCTTTGGTGAGATGATTGTAGTATGCTGCATCTTCCTGGATCAATTTGATGTCGACAGGTGTGGTGCCTTCTCTGATATTGAAGTCATTCGCTGTCCTCTTAAGTCTCTCCATGGATTGGTGAATGATCATCGAACTCCAGTCCCCAACCCTGTACACGAGATCTTCAAGATGTTGTGGGGTTGGTAGCAAGAAGAAGAGGCCGACCAAAGGGATGGCAAGGAGGAGGGAAATAGCCATTGGTTCCAAGAAATTGGACGACAAATAGTCCATGTTGGTGTCGGGACCTAAAGCTCTTCGAAACTGCTGAAGGAAACATGATGCCACTCACCATTACTTATCTTCGTGGAGCAAAGCAAGCTGCATGGGCCAGAAAGAAGAGCAATGTAGCCTTCCGCAGAGATGAGGCCACTAGTCTCAGGCATCAGATAGTAGACAAAGACGCGACGAAGAATGGAGAAGTCTCGTCAAGGATAAATCTCAAACGGCATGGTCAGAGAGCAAACGCAGCGACAGTACATGTTTCTCGTTTTTGAACGCCTGTGGCCAGAGCAAGCAGGATTGCTACCAACGGGCCAAGAGAGTTTCCAGAGGCTGAAACTGCGTCTCATGCTCGTGGCCCTATTGCATGCTCAGGCAGTAGATGCGGCGACGGTCTCGTCCTGAGACGCGCCTTTGACATCGTCATCGCTTGCCTCCTCGCGGCTTAGACCATCGCCCGCCGTCTCCTTCAGCTGCTCAATGCGTCTCTCCATGCCAGTTCTAGCTTGTGAGAGCAGATCCGAGGCTATCTTTCCGAGCATCACCTGGCGTTTGCGTATCTCCTGACCTTCCATGGCTCTACGCTGCTTCTCAATCTGGTCTTGACCTGCACCTGTCATGTCTTCAGTTGTAACAATGCCTGATTCGTAGTGAAGGAACTCCGTTATATCTGAAATTGTCATGTCCAGTACCATTTCGAAGAGTTCCTTGGTGAGGACGCGCATCCTAGCTTCGGCGCCGGAGGTATTGGTGTTTAGCTGGAGAGCATATGTTAGTGCTGCTGCCTGTGACGCACTCTTAGAAATGTACTTGCCTGCGTGATATCGTCCTTTTTGGCCTGGAATAACTTTGAGGTAAGGAACTCAATCCATTGGCAGCCACTTTCCAAAAGCTTTTGACTCCTTGCAAGACGTTCTTTGGTCATCTGCTCCACCAGCTCCTCGAGTTGCCGATGGTGATACTCTGCACACTGCTCAAGTACTGTGGAATAGCCCGAGCTCTCATCTGCCTCGTTCGGCATTTTGGTCTCGCCCATGGAGGACATGATGCTGCTCTCTGTGGGTGCGGGAGCAGAATGAAGTTGCTGTCGAGGAGGTTTAAACCCGCAGGAAGCTGTAAAAAGCTGAAGGCTGCGCGTTTGATACCGATGTTGTCGTTTGCGTTGACGACAGGGAAGGATGCAGCCGTCCGCAAGCCGTGTCAGATGTACATTCTCTCGATACGGTAAGCAGCGAATGGGAAGGTATTCTAAGCAGAAATGCCAGTCCATAGGGAAGGGCTGAAACGTATAGCATCGAAGCAAGTCATTAATGAAGCTATATATCATTCCAGTGCGTCTTCTGCTCTCACATCTCCCCATCAAAGCTTCGCCTCCCCACTAATAACATCCCTCAACAACTTCAACCCCTCAATAGCAAACTGCACCATATTCCCCACCCTATCCGGTCCCAAATTCGTCTCAATCTCCCTAACAAAAGTCCCCCTCTCACAATCCACCGCAAGAGCAACATACCCCGGCTTCCGATTCCTCGTCGTACCACCCGTAGGTCCCGCCGTCCCACTTTCACTCAAAGTATACGTACTCTCCAAATCCTTCCTCACATGTTTCGCAAGTCCACTCACAATATCTGTCGTAGGACCTTTGTAGTTCTCGATCGTTTCTTGAGTCCAGCCTGCATAGGCGATTCGGGAGGGTAAGGTGTATAAGGTGAGACCGCCTTTGTAGTATCCGCTTGCGCCGGGTTGGGAGAGGAGGGAGGAGGAGATGAGGCCGCCTGCGGCGGTTTCGGCGATGGAGATTGTTTCGGAGCGGGATTTTAGGAGTTGGGTTACTTCGTCGAGGATGGGTTTGATTCCGGAGGGAGGGAAGTCGGAGTGGGGTGTGAAGAGGGACATGGTTGCGGTCTTTTGCTTAAGAGATGTGTCTGTAGTGAGCTTGGGTTGTAGGAGTGGTCGCGTGGTAGCTTGATAGAGAGCTCGCGTGTGAGGTATTGGTAGTCTGCTTGTTGATGTTGTCGTTAAGCAGCGTAGCAATATGATTTTGGCAGAGTCAGAAGGAGAGCAAGCACTTTTCAGACCTACGAGACTCTTCATGTGATATATTATAAAGCCGTGCAGTAGCCACGACGTCAGTGTGAGTATTTGTGTGGTTCATGTCCTTGCAATGGAGAGCTCCGGGACGCAAGATGAAGTGGGGAGCTTCAGTCATCGCCGAGGCTGCCCGATGATCAACCATTCAACGACGACATCAACCTTTTCAATCTTCATAGACCGAGGAGCATGCCATGAAAATGACAACCGGGGCATAATCTCGCAATTGGCCCTTCGATTCCTACACAAACTAGCCTTTGGAGACCATAATTTGCTGCATGATCCCGTCGAACACAGACTCCACCACGGCAAGCAAGGGGGAAGGACACTCTTCCCACATTTACCTCACGTAGAACATCGCAGCGATACAGGTCATGTAAATCCTAGAGCGACTTCTCCATCATGTCCAGCCGTAAGGGTTGGTGGATGTGCTCGAACTGCGGAGAAGTGAATAAACCAGGAAGCACAACTCCGCCTCGGTGTTCAGCCTGCGGTCACTTCAAATGTGGTGACTGCAGACTGCTGGCTTGAGTGAAGATCTACGATGAGACTCAAAAGCAAGAAGAAGCAGGAGAAGACAATTCTGGCAGGAAAGTGCGTGTACAACGCAGCTTGCTGCCGAAAGCAATACCTGCATATCATCTTGCAGCTTGCTGTCAAATACTATGGCCATGTGGCTGAACGCGCACACCAAGATGCTGGACAGTCTTAACATACTCTGCATCCACTGGATCGAGGGCAACTATTGAAAGCCTAGCCCTGGATTCAAAGTTTGCCATGAACCACTCTTCGAATTTCTTGCCGCTCTTTTGCATATTGTCATATATATCAGCCAAGAGGACTTCGAAATCTTTACGGATCGATTCGTCCTCTTCAAGGATCTCCAGCTTGATCTGCTCGTCCTGTGGCTGCCAAGTGTCTGGATCGATATTGCGGCTATTCAGGACCTCAACACATGTTATTCGGGCGACAGGGCAGCATACATGCCGTAGTCTCAGTCTAGCAAACAGTAAACTGCGTAGGACTTGGGCTTCAAGCTGTTGCCGCATTTGGTCCATGCCTGCCAGCAACGGTGAGAGGAGCATTGCCACGTGCTTGAGGATAGCGACTAGCTGATCATCCGTGGGTTCAGCCCCAGACATCCTTCGCATCGAGGCGAGCATAAGCTCGATGCATGAAAGCGCCGATCGATCAATACCAGTGCAGCCGCTGGAGGAGCAGCCACATGGAGTGGAGTCGTAATGTTTTGCCAGTAGGAGTCTCTTAAGGAAAGGCAGCGAGTCTCTGTCAATCGCGAATCGACAGTCTGTTCCATGCTCGACCTCGTACCAACCACAGCATGATGAATGCGCAAACTGGGCAGCCCACAACAGCATGATGTGGTCATCAAACGCACCTCCCGCACATGCGTCGTGTCGCTCGAGCCAAGTTGCGACGCTCAGTTGCCGCTCGAGATATCTATGGCGGTCTCCAATGGAACTGGTTCTTGCTGTCTTGGTCAGGAAAAGACTATGCTGCAGATCGGAGCACGACGGCATGCTGCGAAAGCCACATTTCCACAAAAGATCCGCAGTGTCGCAGGTGAAGAGTCCAGTGCCAGCACTTAAATAAATGTTATCGTAGGAGGTATGCACCAAGCTTAAAGGCACATCCACACAGCAGTCGTGTAATGTCCTAAACAGTTCTTCAAGGCCTACGTCAAGAACCACCTCGTCGTCCTGTATTGTCGGAAAGGCCTCAAGCAGATGCATTGGAAGACACGTAGTTGCGAGCTTCACAAGCGATCTCCGGCGCGTCTTCAAGCCAAGAACGTACATCTCGACCAATGAATGCTTGCTTCGGAGCTGTGAAGGTCTTGTATCTCCTACCAGCGCAAGCTCCAAGCACTTAGTCGGATTAAAAATTGGCCAGCTTTTCTGAAGCAGTAAGGAAGTGCAGCTGAGACTGCCTGACTTCAATGACTGCTCCAGAAGTGACATGGTGCCTGGTGGTAAATCTTGCTCGTGATGTGCACACGAGGTCAGACCATGGTCGAAAAGAACTGCAAGACCCTGGGCCCAATCGGACTCGCAAGCGATGTTGGCAGCAAGCAGTATTGATGCTCTATGCTCGCTGTCTGAAGTCGAAAGAGGTTGAAGTGCGGATTGCAATGCTCTGATATCGGTGCGCAGCACAGCCTGCTCGAGACCAGGCCCCAAGAAGTCTGAAGGTATTCAGTATGTTATGTATACATTGCTCAGCTGGCACATACCTTCCAGTACTGAAGTTTCGCTCTTTAGAAGGCTGAGCTCCCAAACATGGGATCGATCTGAAACATCGGCAGAAGCGCTGCATCGATCCTTGAAGAGGCTCAGCAGTCGGGCACGGAATTCGATATCGCGACTGTACCGTGCAGCGGTCGTAATCTGATTGTTGCGATACTGGCACTGGATCACATTGTCGATGGGAGACCTGACAGATCAGTCCTGCTCGCCCACCAAGAAAAAAGCAACTCACTCGCCAAAAATGTCTCGCTCATCTAACGGGACACCTACTCTAATCACGGTCCTGACGAGCGCCAGCGCCTGCTCATACATTTCTTCGTCGTCGTCACCGACATGGAAGAAGGAGACGTATCGCACAAGCTTGAGAGTGCGCTGTGACCATCAGTATCTGCTGAAGTTGCCACGAGTCACCGAAATCATCATAGCACTTACATGCAACAAATTAGAGCCATCAAGCAGAGTATCGTTCGGAAAGATTGAGCCATTTTCTAGTGCCAGCCTCAGGCCATGTCTGGCTCGGGCCAATTCACTGCAACAAACTGCTGCTGACTTGACACGCCATCTTTCCGTAGCCCACCTGTCCACGAGGGCAAAAGCTTCGTTCGTCATCGGCACCATCCTCTGACAGATGAGCGTAAAGGGTCGCGAGCCACGACCAACTCTGACATCGATCGACATGTATTGCTGTCCGGAGGTCCAGAGCAATGGTATTACCAATCGTAAGCCCCAATTATTGACATCAGATCTTGAGTCATAACGTGGGCAGCTGGGATGGTGTCGTGACTGCTGAAATGACCATAATGAGACATAGTAGCTAGTCCATTGATTGCCATTGATATACCGAGCACGACAGGCGCAGTGCGTGGTGGAATAAGTGGCTTGCATTTTCTGGTCGTTAAACGAGACGTCTTTGGCTGTTTGTTGTGTTGATCCAGGCCCTTGGGCAGTAGGTGCTGAGATCGTGGCACTAGTGATGTGCGAGAAAGTCTTCTCAGATAGAGTTGTCAAGAACTGCAGTTGCTGCATATGTGACGCATGGCAAGCGAGACTCAATTGAGAGTTGAGTCTATCCAGGGTAGTTTTCAGACTTTCCAATTGGTGCTTTCGGAAAGGGTAGATAGCCTTTTGGAAAGAGCCTTTCACTACGCCGACGGTGGTTGGCAGAGGCTGTAGAAGAGCTTTGTGCTGCTCAAGCTCTTTGATGCCATCTCGACAATTCTCTATGTTGCTGAGCACTAGCTGAAAGGCAGGACTCAGCGTAAAATCGGAGGTCTCGACTGTCGACTGCAGCACTTGGAGTATGTTGGTGAGTACCCGTAGCTGGCTGATGATGTCTTTGATGTCCTTGACATGGCTTTTCGCAGCACTGTAGTACTTGGTGAGTCCTTCGCATACAGTCAGTCCAAGCGAGATAAGGCCGGCAATGGTCGCTGCATATTCTGCCATGTCTCAGTGAAGAAGTATGGAGGAGGGAACGAACATCTCCTATAGCAATGAGTGTGGCTTTGATGTGGAGTACAGGTTGAAGTTCGCCTTGCGAACCGCAGCAGGTCAATGTTGATTCGCTGTATGTGCGTCAGGCATGCATGCAGCTTGAGCTTCATGCATAGCCTGGGACTGTGTACCTTCTGCGCCTCAGTAACGCTGATGTAAGAAAAGCCCATGCAGGGCGGATGAAGATGTATGAATTGTCATTTAGAGCATTGGAACAGGCTATTCTACATTCGAAAAACGGGAAAGCCCATTACAAATGTCGAAGACCTCATGAAAGCCCAAAGCCCCTTTCCTCTCGTAGCTTTTCTGCTCATGACCCGAACTCATGGCTTAGAAGCAAAGCAATAAAGTGCTATTCAGCAGATGAAGCTGCGCCGTTGAAATGCATGACAGTACTCCGACTGACGCCGATCCTGTTAATGTCGCTAATGTGAAGATGCTCGAATAGGGGTCGGAGCAGGCAGAGATGGACATCGGTGTGGATCCGGAACCCGAACACATTTCTTCCGGTTCGATGGGTACGCTTCCTGCAAGTGAGGTCTCCCGTTCGATTGGTATTTTTGAATTGTTTGGAGTCTTCTTTTGGGGAGATTTCTTGCTTTCACTTGATGTAAGTCGTTTGATGACCTGAGGGACGACATCGGAAGGCGTCTTACTTGGTGGGTGTCTCTTGCTTGATCGTCGAGTCGATCGAAGAGAAAAACCGAGACATGCCTTACAACAGCATTGCTTGAGATGTCAAACACGCTGGAGTCGATGGGTCGCTGTGCAAGAGACCGTTCAGAAGATCGGTACTAACCACCACCGCGGGCGTAGGGATGGAAGCCGCGATGTCCTCCTCGACCGCCGCCGCGGTAGTTGGCGCCAGGTCTGCCAGCATTCTTGGGGCCGGTCGGTGCACCAGCAGGCGCCTGCCCTGCAGGCTGAGGAGTGGACTTCTGGAAGCCACCGCGACCTCCACGAGGGTTGAAGCCGCCACGGCCAGGACCTGGGCTCATGCCTTGAGGAGCTGGCACATCATCGTACATGCCCTCCCAAGTGTTCTCGCTGCCGAAGTTGCCTTGGTTCATGCGAGCCATCTGCTGGCGCTCATACTTCTGCTGCTCGAACATCAATTGTTCTTGAGCTGAGAAGCCGCCTTGCGAATTGGACCGGCCGTTGCCATTCTGTCCGCCCTGCATGGGCGAGTTGCCGCCTCCCTGCATGCCACCGTTGAAGCCTTGCTGCATGGCGGCCATCTGCTGCATCATTTGAGGGTTCATTTGACCATTTTGCTGAGCGCGCTGCATCATCATCTGCTGCATCATGGGGTTCATGCCACCCATCCCACCCATTCCGCCGCCCATGTTCTGTGCTTGCATCATGGCAAAGTACTGCTGCATTCGTTGCCAGTATTGTGCCATCATTGCTGGAGTCATGTTGTTTGGGCCTTGACCGGCTCCGTTGGCATTGGCATCACCGCCACCCATTTGATTTTGGTTGCCGAAACCTGCACCTCCATTGTTGTTGGCGAATTGGCCTCGAGGCTGCCATTTAGATTTTGGTGCCTCCTCCTCGCCCATCTTGCCTCGTGGTTGCGCACGCTTGACCTCGATCGGCTTGCCAAGAATCGCGAGTGGGCCTTCCAGTGTGCGTTCCACAGCAAGTTCCGAGTCGAATGTGACGAAGCCAAAGCCTCTTGGTCGGCCAGTATCCTTGTCCATCATGAGAGTGGCATCAAGTACACGACCGAACTTCATGAAGAAGTCCTTGAAGTCGGCCTCGGTTGCTTCCTGAGAAACGCCGCCGACAAAGATCTTGGCTGTGCGCTCTTGTTCGTCTCGTGGAATGGCCCGCTTGGGATCGATCTGACAACATCTGTTAGATTTGTGTCTCTTCCTTCTTCGTATCACGCCTCTGCTTAATCTTACAAGTTTGCCATCTAACGAATGCTCCTTGACCATGACTGTGTTGACGTTCTTGGGGTCTTTGAAGGTCAAGAACCCGAAGCCTCGCGAGCGGCCGGTGGCACCATCTCGCATGACTGTGCATTCTACAACTTCTCCGAATTGCGAAAAGTACTGCTTCAGCGATTCTAGTGGTACACATTAGATGCCGTAACGATCAGTACAGAGGATGCCAAGCTTACCGTCCGTCGTTTCCCAGTTGAGACCGCCAATGAACATTTTTCTACAACCATGATGTTAGTAACCGTAAACATTATACTATAGCGCAGAGTGGCGTGAGCGTGAGCTGCTGTATAAGATATTAATCCTCCTTCGCACACGAGGCGAAATACCATTGTCATGTCCATCCTGCACCAGCTTTCGATCATTCAGGGTTCTCGTATGTCTCCCGCACCTGCCAATACAAGCCGAATGCCGACCAGCCCATTCCGACCAACGCGGGAATGACGGCGGCGTCTCGGCCTTGCATGTCGCATTGATGCCGATGATGCATTCATCGTGTGGTGTCCACGCGAAGTGCAATGCTGGCAAGCCCGCACGAGCCTTCGTCAAAGACACGCCATCTCGAAACCAGTGAAGTGTGGCTCTGCGGGGCTTCAGGAACGGCGAACTCTGTCCTAGCCTTCAAGGAAACGCTCTCGACTGCACGAGCTTGGTATTCAGATCTGTCTGTCTCTTTGGCGATGTTCGCGGATTATCAAGCTGATTGCATGCTATCAATGCTGACCGTGTGCATGTCACTTTCGTGCAGCAGAAAGCGGTACTCAGCAGCATGACTCTATCGGCTATCTCCTCTCTTCTGTCTGACTGATCTGATCTGCTAGGTAGTCGCTAGTGCGGTCATTGTGCTCAAGCTAAGGCGCTCAGTTGTAGTACTTGCGTGCTGGCCAGGTTGCGTCTCCCACAACATCTCCATGTATATAGAAGGTAGAAGTCAGGTAGACCAAATGAAGGACGAGTGTCCGACAACTCTGCATCTTCTCGAAGCCATGTACCACCCCACTTGCCTGACAGGCAACATCGTGCGCGAACATCAGTTGCAAATGAGTGCTTGCCAACCTTAAGCTCTGAGACCCTCCCATTGCACGTCCACTCCACCGCTTTGTTCCTGGTGCACAGCCAGCATACGACAATAGTGAACTTGTGCAGCAGATACGTGCCATTCCGCCTTGCGTCGATCTTCGCGAATAGCTTCGCATCGACAGCTGGCTGAAATTTTGGCGATCGTGGTGAAGCCGGCGGTGCCGCCAAATCGAGATAGCAGACGAGGTCGGCTATGTGCTACTCGGTCCGGAAATGGAGCCATGTTGTGCGCCACATTCCTCGACCAAGCCGAGTTTGTCGGGACTTGGTAGCGGAGGCCGGAAGGGATGTGTATGGAAAAGACCAAACTGGCCGCGGGCGTCTAATCTGGCGGCTATTGCTGCTGTTGTGTCGCTGATGCGGTGTGATTGTGATGCTCACGCTCACGCCACGTGGAAACTAAAGAAAAGGGAGTGCTACTTACCCATCCTCCTTTATACCTATAGGCTTCTCATCTGCCGGGGTGTCTCTGAACTCATTTTGGACGCCATCCATGCCGCCGCCGTAATTGTTGTACTGCGGCTCTTCGTTGTACTCGTTCTTCACCTCGGCGGCTCCACCATCGCCAGCGGCTATAGTGGGCTCATCGCCGCCGCTGAAGTCTTGGGGTGGTGTGCCCAGCTGCGGCTCAGGCTCGGGCTCGGCCTTCGTTGTAGGCTCTTGCGCATTGTCGTCGCCGTCGTAGCTGTTCGAGGTCAGTCATGCCAATGGAGAGCGCGCGATAGGTATCAAAAGCAGTCGCGCGGTGGTGTGTACTCACAGGTCTGCGAAGAGATCCTCGTCATCCGGGACGTTGTCCGCCATGGTCGCGAGTGCGCGATCGACTCAATGTGCTGGGACGAAAGCGAAGTGCCTCAGAGAAAACGATGAGATGGGAAGGAAGGGGTTATGATGGGAACGAGGTCGAGGTGGAAGAGGTGTAGGTGGTGGTGTCTGGTTGCGTTGTTTGCTGCGATGCGGGCTCGCGCTGAGAAGAAAGCCAGAAGCGGCTGCGGGACGGCGGGACGAGGCGCTAGCCCAAAGCTTGTGGGGAAGTGAGTCCGAGTGCCTCTGACGATGTTTGAGGCCCGCGATGCCCTAAAGCCAGCAGTAGCGATGGGGCAAAATTCCGAGAAAATTCCCTTCCCCGCGGAATTCGGCTGGAACCGAGCTAATCGCTTCTAGAAGCGCTTAGAAGTGCCTAGAATTCTATATAATACGAAATTCTATACTATTTACTTACTTTACTACTTATTTATATATAAACAAATAATCTAAAATATATATAATAGTAGTAGTACCTTCTAATAACCGTAGAACGCGTTTATTAAAGAACGCAAGTAATAAAGATTATAAACTAACTAAAACAGCCTAAATAAGCTAACTTAAAACTAGTATTTCTAAGAACTAGTAAAAACCTAGACTAAAGAATTAAAAGAGCCTACTTTTAAAGACTACTTAATTACTAGGAACTAATAATCCTTTACCTATAAAGCCTATTAAGTAAGCCGACTTTATAGAAGGAAGAGTTAGGTCTATTATACTAAAAGCCTTTAAATTACTAGTCCGCTAAATCTTTATATCTATTTAGACTAACTAGCTAAAGTTTTCTAAATAGTAGTATCTATTAACTATAGAAGATAAGGATATAAATATAAAAGAAGTAGAAGATCTAAGTCTAATTAAACTCCTAAATAAAGGAAAAGGAAAGGCTAGTAATTCTATATTTAGAAAAAGAAATAGTAAGAAGAATAAAAAGAAGAAGGCTTCTAATTTAGTAGATACTAAGATATTACTAATTCTATCTTCTAAGAAAGTATTAGTAAATAATACTCTAAGATAGCTAATAGTAATTCGTAAGAAGCCTAACGTTCTATAAATATATAATCTAAAAGAGTATATATAGGAAAAAAGAAAAAAAGGGAATAGTAGGCTTAAGAAACGATATATCTATAAGGAATATATAGACGTAGAATATCTTATCCCTTAAATATAGTAGTCTTTAACTAACTATAACTAGAATAATATACTCTAGAAATACTATTAGTATAAGAGTTTAGAATTAGGAAACTAGAATACTAAAAGAATTTATAATTATCTTATTATTTATACTAGACTTCCTAAATATTTAAAAGCTATTAGAATATATAGTCTAGTTAGTAACCTAGTAAGAGATACTAAGACAGGCTAGATTATATAATTATAATTATATAACTAATCCAAGCTAATACCTTTTAGGTTTAGCCCTAACCTATAGAAAATAATAATATACTTACTATTCCTACTTTGGCCCCTACTACTCCTTATAGCTTCTATTATACTTTATAATCCATTTATACCTATCGGCCCTCCTTAGCTCGATAGGTTATAAGCCCGGGTTTATAACTATAAGGTAGAAGACTAAAGTAGTATAGGTTACTCCTAAACCTATAAGTCTAGTCCTAGAAGGAAGAGGCAAAATAGGAGAGAGAGACTCGAGGTAGACCTATATATATTATATAAAGAAGCTCTATATATATAAGCTATAAAAGAACCTAGTAAGGCATACTTACTTAAAGCGTATTAGATCGCTTAGAGTATAAAGGGAATAGATAAGCCTAGGTCTTAAGTACTATTAGATAAGCCTTAGATTTAGTGCTTAGTACTACTAATACCCTAACCTATAGGTTATAATAGTTAGGAAGGACTTAAGGAAGTTATTAGCCCTATAGAGTAGGAATCTATACTAAGTTTTTAGTAACCTTTAAAACTAAGAGGCTTAGTAGAGCTAGGGATCTATAACTAAGGAAGATAGCTATCTAGAAACTATTATTTTTAGACTAAAGAAAGAGCTTGTTTCTAGAGTTTATTTAGATTTAATTTATAAAAGAAATTATAGATTAAGAAGGAGGAATTAGTAAAAGAAGGGCTATACTAATCTTAATAAGAGAGAATTATAAATTATAGTTTAAGATAATTAGGATATACCTAATAAAGCTAAAGGTTAAATAGGTACTAGATAAAATAGTCCTTAGTACCCTAGTATCTATACTATCTAAGTATATCTTAATAATATTATTAGAATTACTAGACTAGTTAATTAGAAGAGCAAGTTATAAGGTTTATAATATAATAGTATTATATAAAATATTTATCTATATTTTAGAAGATAACTAGGATAAATATTAAGAGCTTAAATATATAAGGTATCTATAGATATAAGTAAAAGGAAAATATAAGAGGAAGCTTTAGGCAATAGGAAGAAGCTTACTCTAATAGTATACTAATTTTAGTATAGAAGAAGGCTAAACAGTTAATAAAGTATAGTAAAGCCTAAGTAGTATAGCTAGGAAGGTAGTATTAATCTCTCTATAGTTTAAGGAAATTAAGACTAAGGAGAGAAGGATTTAATAGCTTCTAGTAGCCCTTCTAGAATTATTTAGTACTATTAGGGATAGAATAGATCTAAGATAGGACCTAAGCCTATAAGATATTCTTAGTATCCTAAGAGAAAAATAGGAATAGATAATAAGATAGAAGATAGCTATATTTACTAAGAAAAGAAATTAGGTAGGTAGGGATTTATTATATTTTCTATATAAAGGAAAGTACTAGATTAGAGAATGCCCTAACCTAGATAAGGCAAAAGTAGCTATTAAGCTAAAGTAGAGCTATAGGGTAGTAAAGAAACAATCCCTATCTAAAGCTAGGAGGGGATCTTTATTAGATAAAGAGTAACTTAAAGAAATAGTAAAGAAACTAAGCCTAAGAATACAATCTCTAGAAAAGAGGACTAGGAAACTATCTTCTAAAAAGGCCTATATAGTATAAGATATAGAGGCACCCTCTAAACTATCTTCTCCCTCTAAGGAGGAAGATATAGATAAGGTAGCTTATTTAACTATTAAAGTAAAAGGCAAGTATAGGCTATCTAAATAGCTACTTAACTCTTATACTTCTACCTATATAACTAACTAGGAATTACTCTTTAGAGATATAAAACCTCTTAAAAGGAAGAAGTAGATTAAGATTAGAGGTAGCTATCTAATAGCTATATATATTAGGAGTATAGTTATAGATAGAAGGAGAGGAAAATAGATTATATTAAAAGGTATTCTCTTTATACCTAGGCTTAGAGTTAATCTTATTTCTTAGAACTAATTTAGTAAGTAGTTTAGTATTTAACTACTAAAATTTATACTTTATTTACCTAATAGGAAGCTAGTTATCTAGATAAGGCTTTTAGGAGGAGTACTATTTATTAAAGAAATTAGCTAAGACCTAGATAAACTTATATACTAGTATATTTCCTAGGATTTAATAAAAAATAATACCTATACCTTTATAGCCTAGACTAATTAGGATTAGTAGGAGCTATAGTATAGAAGAGTTAGATACTTTAGAGAAGGACTTCTAAGAGACCTTTATAAAGTTACTAACCTAAAGGAAAAAATTCCTATCCCTATAAGATACTAGCCCTATAGAGTATATTCTTTAGCTAAAATAAAGAAATATAGAGGAAAGGAAATAGAGAGAAAGCTAGCTAGACTTTCCCTTATTTTAATTAATATCTATAGACCTTTACCTATCTTAAGGCTAGGTTTCAAATAGTAGCTTAAGATTATTAATAACTTCTTAAGAAAGAAGTAGGTATTCCTATTAAAGTTAAGAGAAGATATAGTAGATATACTATAGGAATAGAAAAGAAAAGCTAAACTATAATTAAGGAATCCGCTTTAGGTAGTAAGAAGTAATAGGGTAAGAGAATTACTTATATTACTTAAATAGTAGGAGAAGGAATCTAGAATCTCCTACTATATAACTAAAGTATATAACTCAATCTAAAATAGAGTTATAGAAAGGTTAATCTAGATATCTAAGGAATATATTAGGGCAATACTTAAGGAATTAAATATACTAGTTAAATTCTAGCTAGAAGTATTAGATACCTATACTATTATAAGAAATACCCTTCTAAATAGGCTAGATATAGATAGACTCAAGGTTTTACCTAATAAAGCCTTTACTAGAGAAAAACCTTCTATATTATACTTTAAGGTTTAGGGATATAGAGTAGTTATATATATAGATACTAAATCTTAGCTAGTTAGGATAAGGTTAGATAAACTAATAAATAGAGGAAAGGATACTATATTTATTAAATATATACCTAATATATCTAAGATATAGCTATTCTAGGAGCCTAATATAAAGGCTATAAGAGTATATAATAATACTATCTAGTTTAAGGATAAGAAAGGAGGGGATATAACTTTAAATGTTCCTAGACTTAACTAGCTAAGCTATACTCTAGCTAGAAACCTAGTTAGTAGACTAGTAAGAAAGGAGAAACTAGATCTAAAACTACTATAAGTTTAGCTACCTCTACTACTAAAGGATAAGGACTAATATTAGGTAATAGATAATCTAGAAGAAGAAAAAGAAAAACATAAATAGTAGGCTCTAAATTAGAGCTAAGAGGAACCTTAGTAAGATAACTAGAATATCTATACTTAGGAGGGGAATTTAAAGAGAAGAAGATTAATCTCTAATAAAGGGTTAAGAGAAGAAAGAGTTTATAGTATAATTATAAGATTAACTATATAGAAGAGACTAAGAGAATTAGAGGATAATAATTTCCCTAAGGCTAAATATTATAGAGCCTTTATCTACCTAATAAAAGATCTAGATCTAAGTATAGATTAGGTAGATAAACTTCTAGAGTATATTTATAAGGTTATATTCCCTACTTTTATACTAGGGATTATATAAAGATAGGAGGTTCTAATTCTAAGAACCTACTAAGAGGCAATATAAGATCTAAAATAGGGTTATATATAGGAAGAGGCAATCTAGAAAGAACTAATTATACTTAGAAGTAACTATACCTAGGATTAGGTAGTTCTACTAAAAGGAGTAAACCTAGTTACCTTAAAATAGGTATTTAATATAAAGAGACTAATTAGTAGAGTAATTAATAAGTTTAAAGTAAGACTAGTTATAAGGGGATTTTCTTAGAAGTTTAGGGTAGACTTCTAAGAGACATTTATACTAATAGTTAGGTATAATATACTTAGGGTATTTATAGCTACTATATATAAAAAAGATCTAGAACTATACTAAGTAGATATAAACAATATATTTACTAAGAGTACCCTATAAGAAGATATCTTTATAATTCCCCTACTAGGTATAGAAATCCTATAAGGTATAGCTCTAAAAATTCTAAGGAGCTTATATAGCCTAAAACAAGTAGTAAGAGACTAGAATAAGCTATATATCTTAAAGCTAGAGAAAATAGGATTCTACTAGTTAGAGGTAGACCTATATTTACTTATCTATAAAGGAAGGAACCTAATAGTTTTAACTTATATAGATAATATTCCTATTATAGTACTAAAGCTAGAAGATATTCTTTAGTTTAAGAAGGAACTAAGTAAGGTATTTAAAATTAAAGACCTAGGTAAACTAACTAAAATTCTTAGGATAAAGCTTACTAGAGATAGAAAGAATAGTACTCTAAAGCTAGACTAAGAGTACTATATCTAGGAAAACCTTATAAAGTTTAGAATAACTAAAGAAATAGCTTACCTAACCTTATTACTACTTAATAGCTATAAAAGTCTAAGGAAATCTAACTTAGAGGAAGAAAGGTATAATAAGACTAAGTACTAAAGTTAGAATAGTATATAGATATAGCTAATAACTATAATAAGACCTAATATTACTTTTACTCTTAGGAGACTTAGATTATATATATTAGATCTATCTAAGAGATATCTAAAAGTACTTAGGAAACTAGCTAAGTACCTAAGATTATTCCTAAGCCTAGTTATAATATTTAGGAAGGGAGGAGGAAAGCTAATAGGATATTTAGACTCTAATTATATAATAGATAAGGCTAATAGAGTCTCAATCCTTAGAAGTATCTTCTTTCTCTATAGGTTACTAGTTTCTTAGATAAGTAAGAAGCAAAAGTTAGTTACTATATTAACTATAGAAGCTAAGTATATAGTAATAAATATATATATAAAGCAATCTTAGTTCCTAGTAGTACTCCTAAGGGAGATAGACTATATATAGTTAGTAGGAGAATGTTTATTTCAACTATTAATTAAAGGAAATTCTAATATAGTAAATGAAATTAGACCTATTTAGATTAGGGGAGACAACTAAGTAGCTTTAACTTTAGTTAAAGATACTTATACCTATAAGAGATTAAAACATATTAATATTAGTTTTAATAAAGTTAGAAATCTTTAGTAGTAAAGGAAAATTATAGTAGAATATACTCTAACAAAAGAGATAGTAGCTAATAGCCTAACTAAGCTAAGAATAGGGCTATAGTTCTAGGAATTCATTAGACAATTGTAACTTATATAATAGTAAAAGGATCTGCCTATATATACTTAATATATAAACAGGCACGATCGATACTAGGCCTAAGAATTAAACTTAGTAGATTAGATATACTATACCAATCTAGAAGCTATTACACCTAATTAGATAATAGAAATTCTTAATTAAACTTATACCTTTAGATTAGATTTAAGGACTAACTATCCTAAGTAGGAGTATTAGAATATATAGTCTAGTTAGTAACCTAGTAAGAGATACTAAGATAGGCTAGATTATATAATTACAATTATATAACTAATCTAAGCTAATACCTTTTAGGTTTAGCCCCAACCTATAGAAAACAATAATATACTTACTATTCCTACTTTAGCCCCTACTATTCCTTATAGCTTCTATTACACTTTATAATCTATTTATACCTATCGGCCCTCCTTAGCTCGACAAAAGCGACTATAGAATATAAAGCGACTATACTATATAATAAAAAAAAGTAAGAGAAATAATCTTCTAAGCCTATAGATTATAAAATAGAGTTAAACTTATTATAGATTAATTTAATTATAAAGAATAGACTTTCTATTAGTTATAGAGAGATACTAGAAATAAAGATAATATTTAAAAAGTATAGATCTTCTTAGACTCCGCCTAATAGGAAAACGTTTATTAAGAAATTACTAAAAGAGAGATATATAATAGTAAAGAAAATTTAAGGTATATAATATAAGAAGTAGAAATATCTAAGTCTACTTAGCGATAGATAGATAAATATTCGTAATTAGAAGATTATAAACTATATTATTTCTAGACTAAAAGGAAGTAAAATAGTTAATATAATAGATTTAGAAAGTAAGAAGGCTTTAGTAGATAAGATCGTAAGATACCTTAAGAAATAAAGAAACTAGATAAGTAATTCTAATTATTATATAATCTAATACTAATAGAATCTAATAGCTACGTAATCTAATAGCTACGTAATCTAATAGCTACGTAATCTAATAGCTATATAATCTACTAGCTATAGAGTCTAATACTTTTATAATCTAGAGCTAATATAATATTCGATTATAATAATATCTAGTCTAAGGAATACTTAGTTAATATAAAACTTAGCTTTTACTTTATATAGCTTTTACTTTATATAGCTTTTACTTTATATAGCTTTTATATACTAATAATATTAGAATCTCTTAAAGTAAGATTCTATTATTAAGTAAATATAAAATATAGTAAGTAAGGATTTCTAAGAATCTAAAGATCCTACTTTCTCGATTTCTAGAATTTTAGAATATATATAGAGCTTATATACTAATTATTATTATCTTTTAGATTAGTTAGTAGAATATTTTAGTAGTTATACTTAATAGTATATTAAATAATAAAGGTATAAAGAAGATCTTAGAATAATAGTATCTATATATAGAATTTATATTCTATATAAGTTATTTATTTCAAAATATTATAAAGGACTAGTTACGTTATCTAGTACTTAGTAAATTTACTATAAAGAGAAATATTATAACTTTATAGCTTAAGAACTATAGTAGTATAAGATCTTACCTTCGAGAATACTATAAAGTAAATAGTCTATTATAGAAAGAACCTCGTAAGCTAGGATTTATATAATAGTAAGGTATATACTATATAGTCTTTCTAGTCTTTAGTTTTACTAACTTCTTAATATACTTAATTAAACAAATCGTATTCTTACTATTATATAAATATTTGATTATTTAGTACTTCTAATTTAAAGACTTCTATTACTAGTATAATATAGATTCTAGAGCTATATTCGATTAAGCTAAAGTAATTATAGAAGATAAGAATTTCTAGGAATTCCTTTCTATACTCTAGAATATCTTCCTTCTACTATCGTAAGTAACTATAAGATATAAAACTAAAAGATTAATAATAGTAGAGATTTTCCTATTTTTCTATTATTTATAATAGATTTTATATAATATTAAGATTCTATCGAAGTTTAATATTTCTAGAAAGATAATATACTACTAACTAAAAGTAAGGTACGAGATAACTATTACTACTTTAATACTCCTAGTCTATATTTCTAATTCTATATAAAGAATAATATAGGAGAATTCTTTAAATAAAGAAGAGCTAGATATTATTAAGTTATATTTAAAGAAAGTTTAAGCTTCTAATTCTTCGCTTAAGGAAACCTATACTATATATATAATATATCTTATTAAATATTTAAACTTAAGAGTCGGTCTATTTAAAGATAAAGAAATATAGGAAAAGGGAATTCTATAATTAGCTAAGACTAATATTAATAAGTTCCGAAAGGAGCTAGAATTTAACGGCTAGTATTATAAGCCTATTTTATAGTAGTAAATATAATAGAAAGAATTCTCTAAGCTATAAGAACTATATATTAAAGCTTATATAATCTAATATTCTTCTAGTCTAGTAGAAAAGAACTAGTTAGCTTTTAGATTTATATATTTAAAAGCTCGAAATAGATTAACCTTCGAATATACTAAATAGTTAATATTCCTAAGCTTTAATAAATATAAACTAGTATAAAGTAAAAACGAGAAAATAGAAAGGAATATAGATACTATACTTTAAGATATTCTATTTAAAGAAGTCTTCTAACTAGTATTTCTAATAGAAAAAGATTATAAAGAAAGCGATTTCTAAAATAGTAATATTAGTACGTTTTAAAAGATCTTAGCTAAAGAAGTTCCTTAAGTAGTAGATTCCTAAATAGAATAATTTCTTAGCTATACTTTATATATTTTATATAATCTTTAGTCTTTATAAAGTATATCCTTTCTAATCTCTATTTATAATATTATATATCTATAATATTCTCTACTTTTTATAAATCTAACTTCTTTTAGCTTCTACTTATAATATTATCTCTTCCCTTTTTTTAAAAATATTCTAAAGTTTAAGGATAAAGAAACTCTATCTATAATCTTTTAATAGTATAACGAAGTCCTTTTATCTCTTCCTAAAGCTAAAAGAACTTAAAGATAATAGTATATATTAGCTATACTTTATTCGCTTATAAAAGGCTTTAATCGATATATTTTAAAAATATAGTAAAAATATACTATAGTAATATATAATTATTAGGTACTAAGACTATAAGATCGTATAGTATATCTAACTTTAAGTATATACTTTTAATACTCGGGAGTATTTAAATTCTTAAAACGATAATATTTATAGTCTAATATAATTTTAAAGTATTCTTTTTTCTAGTTTTTATTACTTTTCTTTATAATATATATAGTAATATATTTCTATAAAAGATATTAGTACTATAATACGTAGATATAAGATTCTTAAGCCTTTAGTATATCCTTATTCTAGAGTTTAGATATTATAGATTATATAGATAATATAATTTTAAGTAGTTATTTTATACTAGACTAAGATTCTAAAATAAAGATAAAGTAAAGGCTATAGAGATTAGAAAGTAAAGAAAGTCGCGTTATTTATTAATAGGAGGCGCGTATTATATAGTTAGGGTCTAAGTATAGGCTATCTATATATATATATTAATCTTTTTTCTTTCTTTTTTCTTTCTTTCTTTTTTATTAGTAAGATATTACTTCTAACGAATAGGAGGGGATAGAGGGAGTATTTGGCCTATTATATCGACCGCCGCGGCGGCGATATAGAGGGCTAGATATAGAGGGTAGAATTTCTACTTCCCGGAACCTAGAATTTCCAAGTATAGACCCTGTTTTTACTTCCAGCCGAAATTCCGCCGATTTCCGTGGAATTGCCGCATCGCTAGCCAGCAGTCCGTGAATAGAACAGTGCGCGCTTCTGTAATGTAATGATTCGGTGGCACACGTGAAAGAGTCGCCATGTTCAAGAAGCCGACTCAGCAGCAGGTATACAGTAGAATTCGCATACTAAAGGAATGCACTAACTGGTCTAAGGAGAGCGTCCGCGAGATGGTCCAGGTCGGTTCGTCGTGCCTTACTCCTCCATCCACCACTACCACCACCATTGCCTACCAGCCTCCCGCCCTTTCGACTCTTCCGACCTAGCAAAGGCACCAGCTAATATGGGCGATCTTTGGGCTTTTATAGACCGGACCGAGTAAGCATGAGTTGTGAAGAGTAATAGGAATGGCCACTCACAGGCGCATAGCACTGCATCTCCATTCTGGCGAACTAGCTCGGCTACGAGTCAACGAAGCAACAATGACCAAACCAATCGCGCCAACTCACAGGAAGCATCGCAGCGCAAAGTAATTGGCGCATCATATTCACATGCCGATATACTGAAACTGGACAACTTGTAATGCCACTTGTCCTACACATTGCGCCTGGATCTATGTTGATATGTGGTAGATCGCTTTCTGGAGATCGGCCCCGAACACCGCCTTCTTCTTCTAGTGCGAGAGGTAGTGGCAATACACCTCCTCCCGGGACTGGACGATCGCCACCTGCGCGACCAAAGTATCAGAGCTTCCTTTCAGAAACGAGCAATGCCTGGGATGATGAAGGAGACACGTTTGGCTTGGATGAAGACGAGGATGAGTTTGGACTGCCGAGCATAGCGTCGATGCGAAGAAAAGGCAAGAAGGCTTCATCGAAGACCAAAGAATCCAGTGTCATAAGCGGTTTTGGAAGCGACAATAGGACACCATATCAAAATGCTTCACGGAATGGAAGTGTTACCTCGGCATCTTCGTATGCGCCAGCACTTGACAATGGCGATGTGTCCGAAGTGCGAGCGATACCAGCATACCCCACCATGAAACGGAGTACAGAGGGCCAAAAGATCTTGCGACCACAGTACAAAGACATATTGCGAGATCCGGCCAATAGTCTGCATCTAATATCGCATCCATCGGTTCCAGCTGGAGCGTCCGCGAAAGAAGTTGAAGCTCATTCAGCACGCATCACTCGCATAAACAAATTCAAGAAGATCCTCCAGGCATCATCAGTGAACATCGCAGAACTCCGAAACAGCGCATGGTCAGGTCTGCCCAGCGAAGTTCGCGCCATGACTTGGCAACTCCTTCTCGGCTACCTCCCCACAAGCTCAGAAAGGCGAATAAATACGCTTGAACGAAAACGGAAAGAATACCTAGACGGCGTGCGGCAAGCCTTCGAACGAGGCACAATGGGTGCATCACAACCCGTGGAAGCAGGAATGATAACTGGGCCCAATTCCTCACCTGCCTCAAATCGTGGTCGCGGAAGAGGTCTAGACGAAGCTATCTGGCATCAAATAAGCATAGACGTTCCACGCACAAATCCACATCTCGAACTCTACAGCTACGAAGCAACACAGCGAAGTCTCGAAAGAATACTATACGTCTGGGCAATACGACATCCTGCATCAGGCTACGTACAAGGGATCAACGATCTCGTCACACCATTCTGGCAAGTCTTTCTGGGCCAATACATAACAGATCCCGAGGTAGCAACAGGCATGGATCCAGGACAATTACCCAAAGCCGTGCTAGATGCCGTCGAAGCAGATTCATTCTGGTGTTTAACAAAGCTTCTGGACGGGATACAAGACAACTACATCCACGCACAACCGGGTATTCAACGCCAAGTCTCAGCATTACGTGACCTCACAGCAAGAATCGACGGAGCTTTAGCAAAACACATGGAACAAGAAGGCGTAGAATTCATTCAATTCAGTTTCAGATGGATGAATTGTCTCCTGATGCGAGAAATAAGTGTGAAAAACACGATACGTATGTGGGATACATATCTCGTAAGCACTGCCCACCTACCCAACTCAAGACCTTCCTAGTACTAATTTCTGTCTTGTATCTAGGCCGAAGACCAAGGTTTCTCCGCCTTCCATTTGTATGTCTGCGCCGCATTCCTGGTAAAATGGTCGGATAAGCTCCAACAAATGGATTTCCAAGAAATCATGATGTTCTTACAATCCTTGCCAACGAGGGATTGGACGGAAAAGGACATCGAGTTGCTGCTGAGTGAAGCTTTCATTTGGAAGTCTTTGTTTGCTGGGTCGAAAGCACATGTTAGGCAGAGTTCGGCGGGGAATATACCGGCTGGTGGATTGCAGTTATGATCGTCGATGATGATACAATAGCGATCGTACTACCAGATTGGAGCAATCCTGACATGAAGAAATGATCACTGTTTTCAATGATTCGCAGTCTGTCTTCCTTTGTGTGGTGTTGGTAAATGCTGTTTCTCGTCCCAGTCTAGGATGACGTCCACTTTCATACGTGTATCGTGACTGGTTTTGAGCGCTTCAGATGGTATTATATCCGGATTGTCCTCCTCGCTCTTGGAGGAATCCTTCTCACGAGTGTTGCTCTTCAGGAGATCAAGAATATGCTCACCAAGCTGGAGTCTCTCGGGCAGGTCGTTCTCCTCGTCATTTTCGAGGATCTCGCCTCGTTGGAGGACGTTACGTTCTGGCTTCCGCGCTAGAATTTTGACCTGTTCTTCGTTGGTCAGGCTTGCCAACATTGCGTGCACGTAATCGCCTAGGCTGAGCTTTGTGAGCCGGCTGTACTCTTCTTCCACTGAGAGATCATTTGAGCCAAGATTAGTTTTGAGGAGAGAGATGATGCGGTGTTCGGCGTCGAGCATCTCAGGCAGAGCCTTCTCGTTGTCATTATCCTCAGGGCTCTTGTTTCGTTTGGCGGCGTCATCGCCCTCTTGCGTGGGCATAAGAATTTTCTCCCGATCTTCGTCGGTCAGGGTTGCTAACATTGCAAGCACGTTATCGCCAAGGCTGAGCCTTGTGAGCAGGCTTTGCTCTTCTTCTTCAGAGAGATCTTTCGAAACAGGGTGGCTTTTAAGGAGAGAGATTATGTGGTCTTCAGCGTCGAGTCTTTCGGGTGATCTGTTCTCGTCGCCTTTGGGGAGCTGACATGGTGTGACGGAATCACGCTTCTGCTCAAATTTCTGACGTTCGCACCTCTTCAAATCGGCGGCAGTGAGCGGCAGCGGCTTCTCGCTCGGCGAGCTCGGGTGATAATCGTTCTTTCCTTCTTTAGTGACCATGATCCCGAGCACAGAATCGTGGTCACTCCCTGAGTCTGGATCGCCATCAGGCGGGTCAGTCTTTGCTCTCGTTGGCGATGGGATCGGGCTATTCGGCGTGACCATAATCACCGGAGGCACGGGCGAGCGTTGCCGCGAGCTCGTTCCGTTCATGTCGGCCTTCAGAGGAGAATCATTGTCACAGTCCATCTCAAGGACTATTGGCGAAGCGCACGACTCTGGTTCGCTTGAATGTGCCATTGAGCGTGATATCTCCCATGAGTAAGCCTCGGAACACTTCGCAGCGCCTCCTGCGCACGAGCACCTAGGTCTTGGTCCCGAAGCCGATGAATCCCTCTGGTGACAGGCCAGCCGCAACTCGTTTTGTGTTGACTCCACTAACGTAGTAGCCGATGCAGTCATGTTGGGGTCCTCTTCAATAGCAGAAATGCAATCTGCACAAGCGGAGAAATACTGCGTATCTCCATGACTCGGCTCAGAGGACCAGCGGTAGCTGCAGCCAAAGTAGTCTTGAATATTTTCAGGCTCCAAAAATGCCAATCTGCTTTCCTCACCGGCAATGGCCAACGCAAGATCGTCGCACCTCGAATCCGCGTCTCTGGAAGCCTTTTCGCAGATGATGCAGTCGATGCCACAGGTCCATGTCTCGCCTAGAAGAGGAATCGAAGTTTCCATGAAGATCTCCTTGATGTACTTTTCGGTAGGCTGTCCTTCATTCAGGGTGGATTTCTAATCCATCTCGCCGTTGTGATATCCGTTGATCTTGGTATGCGACGCACCGGCCTCCGTGGTGAAGATGCCATGAGTCCAGGCCTCCTTTCCGCTCTGCCGGTCCATGAGACGGGGCGCTTTGTCATTCTTGACGAGCTCATCCCATTGCGAGTTAAGATCGACTAGTCCTTCCTTTGGAGGTGAGTATTGGCGAAGCTTGACTCCTGCCTCTTCGAAGATCTTTGCTGCAGCCTTGTCCATGTAGTAGCTCTGACTGAACACGACTTCTGTGATCCCAACCTGAACAATCTTGATTGTGCAAGTCAAGCATGGGCAGGTGTTGCAATAGAGTACTCCTCCATCTCCGATTCGCTCACGGCCAGCCTCAAGGAGGGCGTTTTCTTCAGCGTGTATGCAGAGACAAGTGCTGAGATCAGCGCCACCTGACATGCCAGTTGCATTACGGCCATTGCATCGAGGACAGCCTCCATCATTACAATTCATGATATTTCTGGGCGTTCCATTGTAACCAGTCGCCATGACACGCTTATTGCGAACAAGAACGCAGCCCACTTGTCGCCGCATGCAATTGCTTCGTCGAGCAGCCAGCGAAGCTAGAGTCATGAAATAGTGGTCCCATGCTGGCCTGATCCTGCTCGGGTCCGTAAGATTGATCGCATCCAGACTCGCCCAAAGCTTGGGAATCGACGTTGTCGAGTTGAGAAGCTTGATTTGTGCTCGGGAGGCAACTGTTGCCAGTCCTGTGATCGGAGAGTATTGGTGGTCATCATTTCGCAAGACAAATTGTTCTAGAGAGGGTGGCGTCAATCCTGCCTTGGCACAGCGGTCCTTGAAGCGCTGCCACCGGACTGATATGGGAGCATCAACGTGCACAAGAACGAAGAAAGGTCTTCTACACAATGTCTCGGCAATCTTCTCATCGTATATGCATGTCGTCACGAAGTCACCTTGCCAGTATTTAGTCGCGTGCTCGAGCAGGTCGTCGATGTTTGAGAAAGTAGCTCCTGGATGACGACTTGTGGAAGGAACGTGCAAATCTGAAGCAGACTTCTCAATGTCTGGCGTCGCAGAAGTGCGCGCGAGGTTAAGAACTTGGAAGTTGTGCTTCTGAACAAGGTAGTCGAGTACGACCTGCAAGGAGGACATTAGCTACGAGGACTTCACTTCAATCATGCATTCGGCTTGCCTGCTTTCCAGCGCAAATCCCGCCGCACACGCCAACGAGCATCTTCAGTCTCAGTCACACTGAGCCAGTCGTAGAGATGCCTGACCTGTGTACGGTATCCTGTGTCTGTAAAAGCGATTCTTTGTTCAGAAACCTTTTGTCTCTCCGCTCAGCATTGGAAGTCGTGATTGACTTTCACAGGCGCGTCACGCGTCACGCGCTTTCTTGGCAGGAGGCACTCCTCAAGCAGCTTCTTTCTTTCTTCACAACATCTCTCCTTCTCAATCCGCCCAATCACAAAATCCATCTCGTCTGCCATGGCGACCAGATGGCCCCTACGGAGCGTTCATGAGGAACCAGAGGATTGCCCCAAGGAGCAGGACACTTTCGAGCACGTGGGAAAAAATGCTTGATCGCACAAGCTTTTCATTTCGCATCTATTTCATGCTTACCAGCAGAAGCTCATGACGGCGACAGCCACGGATTCTGGAATGTCACTTTGAACAAGAAGCTATGTGAGCCTTTCGAAGAAATTGCTATGTGGATCAGGCCAATCACTATTTCCATACCACCCACGCTTCTTTCAGACTGTCATCGCCTACAGCCTATTCGTCAACAAGTATGCCTGTTCCGGAAGGTCAACCTGAAGTCTAGCAGACACACGCGTGTACCTGCATGGCATTCAACAATTTAGCTATGCTTGAAATGTCTTCCTCCGAAGCCTTCAGAGAAGCAGCATTGAAGGTATTGACTAGATATATAGATGCAGTGCAACGAGTGCCTTGAACAACCTCCACCAAACCATTCGCCATGTATTTCGCCGCTGCCATCCTCGCTGCCACAGCTGTGCAGGCAGCTGTATATGACGATGGCTATGAGACTGTCAACAGCCCTACACAGCCTGTGCAGATCAGAATGTCTTACCAGGGACCAAATGCCATGATGGTCTCTTGGAACACTTTCTCTCAGATTGCACAGCCAACTGTCAAGTACGGTCTGCTGCCAAATCTTTTGTTACAGACGGCATCTTCAAGCGACAGCTCAACATATCCGACCAGCCTGACGTACAACAATCATGTCAAGCTGTCGAATCTTTTGCCTGGAACGACATATTACTATCTTCCTCAGGGCGGCAACGAGACTAAGCCATATTCATTCACGACCAGCAAACAGACTGGAAACATGGATCCTTTCACAGTTGCTGTTGTCGTCGATATGGGAACGTTCGGACCACTTGGACTGAGCACCACAACTGGAGTTGGTGCTGCAAACCCACTGAAGCCAGGAGAGCAGACTACAATCCAGTCCATCTCTCAACAGCTCTCGAGCTTTGACTTTATGGTTCATCCTGGAGATCTGTCATACGCCGATGCTTGGCTGAAGGAAGAAATTCAGCAATACTTGCCAAACACCACTCGTATTATGAACCCAACCGTTTACGAGCACATCAACAATGCGTTCTTCGATGAGCTCATGAACATCACTGCCTACAAGCCATATATGGTCAGTCCTGGTAATCACGAGGCGAATTGCGACAATGGCGGCACCACCGACAAGTCAATTGGAGTCAAGTACACCGAAGCTATCTGCCCAGTAGGCCAGACGAACTTCACAGGCTTCCGCAACAGATTCCGCATGCCAAGCGCCCAGTCTGGTGGACTCGAGAACTTCTGGTAGGTCACGCTGCTCGCGTGTCGTGAGATCAGTGCTAACGTAGATCAGGTACTCCTACGATCATGGCATGGCCCACTTCATCTCCATCAATACCGAAACAGATCTTGGACATGGCCTGCAAGGCCCAGATGAGGGCAGTCCAGAGTTCAGTGGTCCTTTCGGACTGATGAATCAGCAGCTCACCTGGCTCGAGAACGATCTCAAATCTGTTGACAGGACCAAGACTCCCTGGGTCATTGTCCTTGGTCACTGTCCATTCTACAACAGCGCTGGTGGCATCTGCACAAACTGCAGCACCGTTTTCGAGCCACTTTTCCACCAATATGGTGTCGACTTGTACTTCTGCGGTCACTCGCATGTCTACAACCGAAATGCGCCCATTTATAAGAACGTCACCGATCCCAATGAGCTCAATAACCCAAGCGCGACATGGTACATCGTCAACGGAGCTGCCGGTCACTATGATGGACTCGACACTTTAAACCAACCTTTGATGCCATACACGCGATATGCTCAGGACAAGGAGTACAGCTGGAGCAAGCTGATCTTCCACAACTGTACACATCTTACCCAGCAGGCGATCTACAGTGGAAGTGGTGCTGTATACGATGAGGCGACATTGTACAAGAACAGGACTTGCGGCGGCAGTGGAGGCCTGCCAACCAGTCTCCCCATCAGCCTTCCAACGAGCATTCCTACAGCTCTGCCAACGTCATTCTCGACATCGGTCTCGATATCGATTCCAAGTCTACCTACCACTATCTAGACAGCATGCTAAAAGTTTTAACCTTCTTTGCTTCATTCAAAACTTGAAGCCACAAGAGGCGAGTTCCATTCCCAACTTGTCTCAGCCTCTCCTGGCTGACGACAGTCCTCCGACTGCCAACTTCAAGCTCACACAACGTAGCTCCGACTTGCGCTTCTTTGCACGTCCTCCAGTCATCGCTTTAGATTCAGCTCACTGATCACTCAAATACAACCTCAACGCCCCGCAACAATGCCACATCTGGGCGAAACTGACTCTCCTTCTTCGGCACGCTCTCCTTCACCTCCTCACAAAACTTGACTCTAAGCTTCGTCACCTGATGTCCCTCTTGATTGAGAGTCATCGCAGTCTGTCGCAACACCATTCTCGCAGCAAGATACTCTCTCCTCCAACTTCTTGGATTCGGATAATCGTCCCGTGGCAAGTTCACCATTACCACAATTTCTCCAAATTTGAACATATGCTCTGGGAACACTGGGCGTAAGTCGATCATTCGTAGGTCCCCGGCGTACGTCAACTTGAGGTCTCCGGAAAGCTGGAGATTGACTTCGTGGAATACGTCCCAGGGATCTTTGGCTGTGCAGGTTAGGTTGAGGGTAAAGATATTGGGAGACTCGAAGATGAGGTCCTTGCATTCGTGATTGATTTGCTTGTTGACGCGGAGAAGTGATGTATTGGCTACACCAGACTCGAGGCGATTGTGGTGGAGAGCTAACTCGTAGATGCGGTTGCGGAGCTCAGGTGCGAGGGAGAGGAAGGGGAAAGTGGTATTGCTGCTTGCGGCGGCCATCCTGATGTTTTGACGTGCTGCGTGTTGTGAAGTCGCGATTGATGGCGTAGGATGAAGGTCGAGGTAGAGGAGGAGCAATAAAAGATTTAAGTGGTGAAATGTGGCGACTATTCACTCACCGATTCTGCATACGTGCGTACATGCATACTTCACTCGCGAGCCAGAGTCGGCGCTTCAATCTCAAGGCTATATGTGCTCGAGTAATCCCTTTCATCAGAGCCATTTTTTCGCTGTCAAGACTTGGTTGCAAGGATACTTGTTATTGAGGTAAACAGCAGCAGTACTTGCCATCTCCTCATCATCTCCATCATCTGAAGACTCGTGCTTATACGAAACAGCGAAGTCAGCCTACGCACTCCTCTCACTCCCCTCAGGCGTGATGTTTTCCTGCAAATCCCTAACCCATCCCAACCTCCCTTCAGCAAAAATCTCTCCCGTCGCCGGCATCTTCTCCCCACCCTCCAAGAGCAACGTCCTTACAATCACCTTCTCCGGCATCGCATCCTGATGATGATAAATATGACTCGTACAATTCCCACAAAAATAGCACCTGACATCCTTGCCACTCGCTCCCTTATACACATAAACTTTCGCTTCACCTTTCGTAACAACAAGATTTTCCTTCGAAATAATCTGATTACAAGAATACGGCCCACCTCCCAATTTCTGACACGTCGAACAATGACATAAAACATGTTCAGCTTTATCCAACTTCGCAATCCATTCTAAAGCTCTGCAGTGACAAGATCCTTGATACGCTTCTTCCTTCTTAGCGAAAGGATGCTCAGCCTTCTCACCAAACAATATCCCATCCTGTATATCTACGACCACACTATCTTCCACAAACGGTTTCGCTTGTCGAGAGAATTCTAGATGTACGGGATCTTCGGTCAAGTAGTAGTCGAGATCACCTTGGGAAGAGAATTCTAGAATGAAACCGTGGGTCATGCCTTTACTGAAAGGTTCCCAAGATCTGTTTTTTCCCATTCGAAGAGATTTCATGTAGGGTTTCCCATTGCGGAGACATTTTGTTTTTAGGGAGGTAAAGGATTTGAAGTGGGTTTCGAAGTCGGTCCAGGATATGTTGGAGGCGTATTTGAAGAGGACGATGTGGGTTATTGTTTCGGTCATGTTGGCGGCTTTGGGGCTCGTCTTGATGGTGTGAGGGATCCTTTGTGAGAGAGCATTTTGCGATACAACTTCAGATATATAGAATGTCGGCTTTCTACTTTACCTGCTAATGTCGACTATGGAACCAGCTCTTCTGTCGATGAAGACAAATTAGAGCTGAAGTAGCATTATTCTCCCCGGCGTGTTTTACTGGCATAGAACTTTCGGGCAAGACATTCCGTACCTTTCATATCAAGGCAGGAGATCCCGCAACGATTTCTCATACCCCGTAGAGTCTTGTTTGCGTCTATACTCTGATGTTGCTGTGAACTTCTGTCTTGCGGATTGAGCTTTGCATGCCTTGGAGGATCATGGGGTTTAGAATTATATTGGGAAGGACAACAAGGTGTTTGGCCCGGAACAGAGTTGGGCTCGAGACGAGGCTGCTTTCGTGATTTGGCAAGTCTGACGAGGAACTGATTTGCGCTCCCCTTGCTTTGCTTCCGATCGTTCACAAATCAACAACCAACGACAATTCTGCAAAGGACGGGGCCAGCACCATCTGCATACGCTTCTCGTATGCTCCCAGCAGACGACGTCTCAGCGATGCCGTACTGCAGCTTCTCGATCTGGCGTTCCGAGGATCACCTGCAGCTCAGCTCTTCGCCAAGCTGAACCTCGAAAGCTGATGGCCGTGTCGCTGGCTAGAATGCGCCATTATGCAGTGGATGGTCGCGCTACTCTGGCATACTGAGCAGGTCCAACCACAGACCCGAAGGGCCGATTACTGTTCAGTTCGTCTCGGTGGCTTCCACGTGTCCACATTCACTCGCTGTCCTGCATACGGTACGTCTTCCTCTGGCAGAGCAAGCTTCTAGACGACGCCCACAGCATTGGGATTTGAATATCTAGGTGTTCCTGCATCAGATCAACTGTCATCTAAGCGACGATGATCGCGGAGGCCTCGGAAGCGATTTCTGAAGAGTTGGAGATTGAGAAGTGTTTCAACGCCTGGCACAACTACAATCAAGGCTTTCTCTTCTTCCAAAGATGACAGAGGTTGGAGGCCACCGACACATGCTGCACCACTCGGTTCTTCCGGTATTTTCGGTCTTTCAATAGAGCCTTAGATTTATCTGGGAGTGGAGAATATCCTTCCGGCCATTGCGGCCGACCAACGTGCTCGATGCGGAGACCTGGTCATACTGCCAAAGCGAATCCCAGTTCAAGATCGCGCCGCCTTTGGCCACTCGTCTTCCTCGCAAAGTTGTACCTGTATCTGTGCGACTGACCACAGTCAATGCAACAAGCCCCAGCAAGATTGTGCCCGATCGAACTGTAATGTGTCGAGATTATTGCCGCGCTCCAACCGGAAGTCTTGCTCTGCTGGATAGCGAATGAAGTCTCACCATAGACGATAGAGACCAATTAACAATCCAGCCACTAGGTTTCCAGATTGCAGTAGTGACCCAGACTCCTGCTAGAAACCCCAGACTTGCATGTACCCCAGTTCTGGAGCCCCGCATTCTTGGAAGACAGCTCTCGAGCTCGCCGCGTGTCCGCGTCTTGAGGAAGGTTTGGCGTATCAGACAGACCTCTTGTAGCGCTCGAAATGGACGGATGAAGGGAGTCTTTCCACATTCGATGGCTGTATGTCGAGCTTCATAAGTGCGTAGAGGCCCCTGACAAGGTAGGGCAGATTTCCTTCATCTTTCAGAGCTGTACCTGTCCCATCGATAGCTCTTTCACCTAACCATAGTCTTTCCGCATCATGGTGAACCAATCTCAGTCTGAGTTGCCAGAGAAGATTCTCAAGACCGATCTCTGGCAGTACGGTCGGAGAAGGCGGAATGATGGCCCATACGCAGACAACTTGGACCTCGATGTGTTGATCGTTGGTGCTGGGTTTGGAGGTGCCTACTCCTTGTACGAGGCTCGCAAGAACGGCTTCAAGACTGCGCTGTGGGATGCAGGTCTCGGCTTCGGTGGCACTTGTGAGTAGAAGAAAACAAAATCGGGACAGAAGACGATATCCTGACAATTCTTTGACAGGGCGATGGAACATCTACCCAGGTGCAAGAGTGGACTCTCCAGTTCCAATCTACGAATTGGCCATTCCAGAGGTATACAAGGACTGGCACTGGACGACCAACTACCCAGACTGGCATGAGCTTCAAGCATACTTCGACCACTTGGACAAGACTCTCGAGCTCAGCAAAGACTCCGCTTTCGAGACTGTCGTTGTTTCCGCAGAATTCGACAAGGATGAGGCCAAGTGGACAGTGAAGACACAAGATGGTCGTACTGCAAAGACAAGATTCTTGATCGTTGCAGCTGGATTCGCTGCCAAGCGATGTGAGTATACCGGTCAGAGGCTCTATTCGACTTTATTCTGACCACTTCCCAGACATTCCAGATGTACCAGGTCTTGACACATTCAAGGGTGAGATCCACCACTCCTCTTTCTGGCCCACCGAGGGCGTCGACTACAAGGGCAAGAAGGTTGCAGTCATTGGCACCGGTGCTTCCGGCGTGCAAATGATTCAGGAGATGGGTCCTGTCGCCGAACAACTTACTGTCTACCAACGAACACCAAACCTTGCCCTGCCCATGGGTCGCCGTGACTTGACCAAGGAAGAGCAAGACAAGCTTAAGCCAGACTACCCATACATCCATGCCATGCGCGAGAAGTGCTTCGCTGGCTTCCACTACGATCTGTGCGAGCGTAATACCTTCCAAGATTCACCAGAGGAGCGAGAAGAGTTCTTCGATGGTCTGTGGAAGCAGCAGGGTTTCGCTCTCTGGCTTGCAGGATACAAGGACTACCTGGCTGACGAGAAGGCCAACCGCGAGTCATACAACTACTGGCGCAAGCAACAATCAAAGCGTGTGAAGAACGAGGAGAAGAAGAAGGTCCTGTTCCCAGAAGAGCCACCACATCCATTTGGTGTGAAGCGGCCATGTCTTGAGCAGAACTACTATGAGGTCCTCGACCGAGACAACGTCAGGATAGTCAACATCAACGAGAAGAACGGCACTCCGATTGAGCGATTCACCGAGAAGGGTATCGTTGCCAACGGCGAGGAGATCGAATTCGACATCATTGCTTTGGCTACTGGCTTCGATGTAGTCACTGGTGGCATGACCTCGATGGGTCTGAAGTCCATCAACGGCACATACCTGTCTGATGAGTGGAAAGAGGGTGCTAGCACCTACCTCGGAACCACCATCTCTGGTTACCCCAACCTCTTCCACCTTTACGGCCCACACGGCCCAACACTTCTCTCCAACGGCCCATCTTCAGTCGAGATCCAAGCACGATGGATTCGAGATGCTATCAAGCTCGTCAACCGAGAGAACTTGAAGTACGTCAACCCAACTAAGGAGGCTAGTGACGCTTGGAAGCAACGCATCCAGGATCTTGCTGCAGGCACACTTTTCCCAACTACTCGATCAACGTACATGGGCGGAACCGTTCCAGGCAAGAAGTTTGAGATGACTTGTTATGCGGGTGGTGTTGATGCGTATGGTCCTGAGATTCGAAAGGCTCTTCAGGGTTGGCAGGGCTTTGAGACTGTCAAGGCATAGATCCAGGCAGTCTGTGATTTTTAGCGTTCTTGTATATAGCGAGCGAGTTATGGAAAGACTTCAAATGTCAAACGCCTTCAAAAGGCTCTCGTTGTGTGATACATGTATGCTGTGAGATGTCCTTGAAGCGAGGAAAGCGAGAGCACGAGATCTCGGTATCCTAAGCTTCAATGCAGCATTGTCGAGTGCCAAAGCTTTCTTCTACTTAGGTAATGAAGCTGCTCACGGTTGGTGGCCAGCTGCTTGAAGTATGGGGCATCTCGCTTTTCTCTCTTGTAGTCATGATTGATGCCACCCAGACCATGTAGGGCATTTTGAGCTTCAGGGCAAAAGACATTTTTCGCATGCGGCAGAGTAAATGCTTACTTTTTGGAGCTCAAGGATTGGTTCAGTGTGACATTTTGAGCGCCAAAAATTGACACATTGGGTGGATCGTACGACTCTTGATCTAGCATTTTGTTGTGTAAGCTATGATCAGTTAATTCGTCCAAGGCAGCCTTGTCGGATCGTGGAAAGGCCATCGCTGGAACCTTCAAAGCTTCGATGCCGAGATAGTCCACACCACATTGTAACGTCCACCTCTTATTTGAGGCAGGCCGAACAGGAGCGTGGGTACGTGGAAATTGTGTCGCATCCAGCGACGATTTGCGACTAGCAAAACCTAGATCTTGTGTATCGCCTGTTTGTGTTCATCGTGCACGACTTGAGAAGTGTGACGAGGTGTGCACTTGAACGAGGAGGTGCGGCACGACGGAAAAGTTTGGGCGCTGAAAGCCTGAGGCAAGCACGCTAAAGTCTTGGCATATCAGCGGTGAATGAATGATCCGCACAACATGCCCCTGCGGCCACAATTGCCGTGATTTGAGGAAGCAAAAGAGGGGCTCAGAAGTCATTGCTGAAGCCAAGGGAGAGCGAAATTCTGACACCGTTGCCTGCAAAACAACATTCTCGTCCCTGACCAACACCAGACCTCTGGGACATGCAAAAATTATTGCTGAAGCAGTCTGAACGACTCTCCCAACGCGGGATCGAACCGCGGGCCTCAAGATGCTCTGAATGCGTCCGTTACAGTCGAACCGCGGGCCTCAAGATGCTCTGAATGCGTCCGTTACAGTCTTGCGCCTGCAGTAAACGTTAGATTGAAGTTTTTGAGGCGAAAGAACGTGCAGGAAGTGTTTGCACGTTGCTAGTGGTCAAACTCACTCTTCCAGCTGAGCTATTGAGAGTGATTTGGCCTCGCTTGAAGCGAGAAACAGCTCTTATCATTGGTTGATGGATGAGAGCGAGATTAGTTGCGAATATCATGCATCAAATTGAAGACGCCGAAGGATGGACCAGGAACCCCTCAAGTGCTACCCGAACAGTAAGCGGCGATTATCCATGCCTCTACGTGTTCGAGGAGAGTTGATCGACCACGTATTCATTTGTTCTTCGTCACAGTACGTTATGACAAAGTAAGAGATGTATGACCCTGGAGTGCATCATCTGGTACATACATCAAGCATGAGACGACTCGTCATCAAAATCGATCTCCTCAACAGGCACAATCTTCCCCGTCCTCGCATCATACAACGCTGCGATGCCTAACGCCAATTGCTGTGCAAACTTCGCTTGATACAATGTCCCTCCTTGCCGAACAATTCCTCTCGTATGCCACATCGCCTGCAGTGGGCTATTTGAGCATATGATCGCAGCAGCAGTACACATACACGTCTCATGCGGCCGAAAGATGCCATCATCCGATATAAACCATTCTAATGTGATGATGTTCTGCACATACAAGTCCGGACAGTAATTGAAATTGAACTCCAGATTCTGTCTTGCTGCATCTGGACCCCAAAGTGTGCCAAAGAAATCTGCTCCAGCTCGTTGTCTCGCTTTAGGTCGAAGCAGAGCTCCATCGAAATCGTCCTTGATCGAATCCCATCTGAAAGTTTGAGCAAAGGTTCATGGATCGCCTTCCGAAAAACTCACCTCGGCCCATAATGATCGATCTCTTCCTCCTTCAAATCCTTAAATAGTGGGAAAAGTGCCTGCAAAGCTTTCGGACCTCCATACAACATCGTAGTCTTCACAATCGCCTCTTTGATTCGCCGCTGGATTACTTTCTGCGTCTCCAATGGCAATCCGATCGTAGCGAATCGATAAAGCCGAACTACCTCATGACCGGCAGATGAAGCAGCCAAGGCACATGCCTAGCCAGAGCCATCAGCATCTTCGCGGTGCTTGTACCGAGTTTGAAGCTTCACACACCGCTATTGCATACCATGTCGCCTTTGTGATGTCTGCAACGCCCTCCTTGCCAGAGAACTTCTCCAACAGCTCGATCAATGGGTCGTCAGGCATTTCCTCTTCCGCTATACTATCGTGTCTCTTCTGCTCGGGCTCCGGTAAGTCTCGAATACATGAGCAATTGGGAAGAACGATGACGCTTTCAGTGCTGTATCTTTTCGGTGACCGCCTCTTCTTGCTCAGCTGGCTTGTGCCATAGCCAATTATTCGCTCGCTGGCATGCATGGGATCGAACTCTAAAGAGGAGTACCAGGGATCGGAACAAATTATTGGTACCGACTGTATTTCGGGCGACATGGAGGCAACGTGCAACGTTGAATCTGTGCCTGGTCTGCGCAGAAGACCCCAAAAGCGACCAAAAAGCTGCAAAATGCAGTGGCGGTATCTCAGCTTTATAGTCCTTGTGACTATGCTTGTCTGTCATTCGGTCACCGCGGCCACTGTTGTTATTTGCCAGAGCCAGGCGGCCAGTCCAGGCTTGAATATACACAGTCCAACAAGAGAATCTCCTGCATGATAGACATGGGTTATCATATTCCAGTTCTGCCTGCCAAATCTTGTTGTGGAATAGCTCGACTCTTGCAACCATTCTGGTGGACGCTTGCCACTCAACCTTGAGTAGGGATGAGATATATCAAATCATGCTTCCAACGCCATAGCTAACACACGTGTACGTCCTTCTAGAACGCAAGGAATTATATGAAGCCGGAGAAGAGTGTTCGCCCTGCAAATGGCGAAATCTGTCACTTCCGATTGAAGAGCTGGAACCTAAGTAAGATATTGAGTCAATCTAAGTAGGCTCATCACATGGACCTACAAGAACCTGATCGGTGAGGGATGCAGTGGTTAGGCATTGCGCGATGATAGGCTGCCTTGCTTACGAAGAGGTCAGCTTGACCCAAAGCACTGGGAAAGCGAAAGCATGTCCTAGAAATAAGCCGCGGTCCCATGTATAGTACATGTCCTTCTGGAAAGCAGGCATGGACTCTACAAAGACGTACAGAAGTGATCTCTTCCGAGGTCACAAGCCCGGATTGCTATCCAGGTGTTCTTTTCTCTTTCGAAAGTCTCGCGCGTTCAAGCAATTTCGGCAAAAGGCTGATACTGGCGTGTCGACAGATTTTGAAAATCGGCAGGTATAGAGATGCTGTCGTAGCATGCTGAAATCTTCTCTTGACGAATATAGGTCTATCGCGAAGACGCATTGGTGTACACGGTGACCCAGCCGTTCATAGCCGGTTTGCAGCTCTCGAGTGAATGACTTGCAGTCCATATAAAATGTCCGATCAGGCTTTCCGACCTTCTCTGATAGTTGCAGTGTGGCACGAAGCGTCCGCCGTAGATCTACGGTGCACGGCTTTGCATCGAGTGGTCATCGTTGTGCCTGCATCGACGAGGCCGCTGAGGCTACGCTTGGTATGGCGCAATTCGAACGTTGGGTCGCTTTGGTGCCGCGATTTTGCATACTCATTGATCCGCGTATGCCTTGAATAATAGTCACTTGCCTTATTTCGACGGGCGTCGCTGAACGCTCGGTGAGTGTAGCACGCAACGCGAAGTAGAAGGTCGAATCTTCGCCTTGCTGCTCTGCCAAGGTTTCGGCAGCCATCCATCAATGCTTGCTTCCTTCTCCGTTCCCATCCACAACCACGATCAACGTTGACAGCGGCCTCCTTTTCGAACCCTTTCAAGGGGACGGACGGAAATCCATGCGATGCTAGCAATCTCTCGTCCAGGAGCGAATCGTCTACGATCCAAATCTTGTCCACCGAAGGATGTTTCGAAAGGTGGAAGAATCAGAAGAGACGGTCTGCGGAGGTAGCTAGGGGCGCAAGAGTTGGGATGTTTTGGTGCACAATGTCATCGAATCGCCGCAATTGCAGGCCGCACGACATTTTATTTGCTCTTGTGAAAGAGCGTTGCAAGGACAACAGAAGAGGCCATTGATGACTGACTCATGGGAGCGGGCTCTGTACGCTCGCATCGAGCTCTCTTATAACGGCAACGTATCTGCATGCAACTGAGCAGCAATCCTATTGCTTTCAGAGACGGCCGCGGACATGTCAACGTATTATCGAAAGTGTCGTACTCCCTCAATCTCCGTTCTCACCAGCAGCATATCAGCATGACAGAGTAGTATCTCCAGCTGGCGATTCAAGACTTCAGCCTCCGAGCTCGCTGCGGACGAATGGTGCAGGCGGGCAGCGGTCACGTCCAGATGAAAGGTCAGAATCATTATTCAGGTGATGGGCTTGCTCAACGCCTGTACGAGTGCGGAGTTCACGAAGGTTTACCCAAAAGCGGCACAATTGATGATAGTGATCCCGGTCCGCGGTATCTTGGAGCACCAGGATGCGAGCAAGCTCGACGACATTCACTGAAGCTTGTGCCTGGTGGCCGACGGCGGGGTTGAGATTACTGACTGCAGATAATCAGCATATATCATACGTTCCACTGGAACCCGCATATTCTGCTCGAGCAGCAAGACGAGTCACAGTCCTGTCTCGAAGACCTAGGACGTCTACCACGATATGGCATCAGGTCTGAAGTCAAAGCTGCCAATTGTGCAGACAAGATGTTCTCCAGCTGGAACCGAGGCTTTCGAGCAAGTACGCAAGAAGCTGGTCGACGAGCTTTGCGACTCTATACCCAAAGAATATCACCTGCCAAAGACAATCATCGATCAATTCCGAGAGAAAGACAAACCCACTGATGTCACCGGAATTCCTGCAACGTGTGGCATTTTGACTGAAAAGGAGCTGAGTATCACAGAGGACTACGACGCCACCAGTCTGGCCGACGCCATTGCAAGTAAACAATTGACTGCTGTTGAAGTGGCCAAAGCCTTCTGTAAACGTGCAGCGATCGCCCATCAACTTACCTGCTGCTTGACGGAGTACTTCCAGGATGAAGCGATCGAAAGAGCTAAACAGCTAGACGAATATCTGGCGACCCATGGGAAAACCGTCGGTCCACTCCATGGTGTTCCTGTAAGTACGCTCGAAAAGCTTGAGGAACGACACATCAAGGCTTACGGTGACTTGGTAAACTTCAGGTCAGTGTGAAAGAGCATATGGCGCTGGCTGGACACTTCTCAGCCTACGGATACCTTTCTACTCGAGTCAGGAGTGAGAAGGACTCCTTGATGGTCCAGATCCTCCGGGATGCAGGAGCTGTGTTCTATGTCAAGACAAATCAGGTATGTCGACGATCCATATCATCAGACTTTCCATTCGACTGATATGACCCGACGTTTAGCCCCAGAGCATTATGCACCTGGAAACAGATTCATGGTGGGGAAGGACCAACAATCCACACAATATCAATTTATCCTCTGGTGGCTCTACCGGCGGCGAATCTGCTCTGATCGCAATGAATGCTTCGGTCCTTGGCCTTGGAACGGATATTGGAGGCTCTGTGCGAGGACCCTCAGCCTTCTGCGGCATCGTCGGCTTCAAGCCGACAACATATACTGTCACCTTGAAGGACTTCCTACCAGGTGGCTTTCCTGCAGAGCTGAACGTTCTGTGCTCCACTGGGCCTATGTGTCGCACTTTTAGAGATGCCGATCTCTTCATGCGGGTACTCGTAGGTGCCAAACAATATCTTCACGACCCTCGAATTGTCCCGCTTCCATGGACGGGCCTTAAGACGCCAATGACGAAGCCACTGAAGATCGGTATCATGCTCAATGATGGGGTCATCACGCCCCAACCACCCGTTCTCAAGGCCCTGCATTGGGTGCAAGGGCAGCTGTCCAATAATGCAAATTTTGTCCTCAAGCCTTTCAAGCCATACCGAGCTGATGAAGCCATGCGTCTCATTGGACAAATGTACTGGCCGGACGTGGGTCTGAACACTAAGAAAGCTCTCGCTGCAACTGGCGAGCCGATGAGCACACTCACCAAGGTTGTGCTGTCGCCAGTGACATCGGACTTCGAGAACCCGAATGGTCCCGAAAAGGAGAAGACTGCCACTGAAATCACACAGATGAGAATTGATCGCGACGAGTATCGAGCAGCATTCATTGAGCATTGGGAATGTCAGGATGTCGACTATGTCATCGCTCCCTGCTTTGTCGGACCAGCATCCAAGCACGACACGGCTTTCTACTGGAATTATACAGCGCTTTGGAATTTTGTGGACTATCCGGGTATTGTTCTACCCACTCCGATTAAGGTTGAAGTCCCAAGCCTATCAGACAAGGCACCTATCTCTGTTCAAGCAGACGAGCTCAGGAAGTTCTTCGCAGCAAGCAAGATCGCAAATACTCCGGTTCCTGGGATCGAATCTTCTCAGCCGGAGCCTTTGAAAGGTGCCGACAAGTTGCCCATCTCTGTCCAGGCTGACATGCTGAAGAAGCATTTCGGTGGTGTTACAGATGTTAGTCCGACTGAGTATGCTCCCGACTACAAGCCGCTCAGCGAGAAATGCCAACATGTCAGGGACATGTGGGATCAAGGAGGATTCGAGAATGCTCCTATCAACATTCAAGTCGTTGCTCGGAGATTCCATGACAATCAGCTGTTTGGTGCTGTGGAGGAGATGCAGCCGTACTTGCAGTTCAAATAAAAATGGTTTGTATTTCGTCTGGATAAATTGATGAAAGTCATGCAATCAGTGCATACTGGGCATCGGATCTGTTCCCTCTTCGGATATTTGGTTGTTCCGTGATGGCGGTATGCTATACATATCTCGCATTAGCGAGTGCTCCACCAGACCCAAGCGAACGCCGACGACAATACCCGACACCTGACCTGAATTCTGCCTTCTTCTTGTCACGCGTGATCGCGTGGGAGGCTGCTCACTGCGCAGTCGTGAATCACTGTTGGGACAGGTAGGTTCGTTGACATGTGTCTCTTTTCTCTTCCATCAACCACATACACGGCCGCCGCTACGCCTGCAGGTTGGGAATGCCAGCGTCATCCGACAATGTAGAGACCTACAGATCTCATCACGAGTGGGCAGTAGCGAGAGAACAGGCCAGGCAGCACAACGGAGATCAGTACGGCGACAACTATTACTTCATCTTCAACCACTACATAAATACATCGCCCTCATCAACCGGTTCGATCGCGAAACTGTCAAGATCAGATCAAGGACGTGCCGTCTGTCCAATTCCAGAGTCACAACGCCGAAACTTCATTCAATATCGTCAGAGCGGTTCACAGCCGCAGACAGCTACGCTTGAGGCCAGTCCCCAGTCACTGACTAGGGAAGAAAGAGAAAGGGACGGGACACAGGGCATTCACCCTTACCAGGTACAGTCTCCATACTGTACCGACAAGGACCAAATCAGATCAGAGCCTTGGCCTGGGCTTGGGCCATCAATATCCAGAGACCAAGAGGGATCAGAGCAATTACAAGCCTGGGACAGTGTTCCACTGTCCCTTCTTGGTGTCTGCGTTGTGCTTCGACCCTACAAGTATGGCAGACTGAGGCTAAAGACTGGTGACCTAGTCATCGCTTTTGATGAGACAAGCCACCAGTGCCTATGCAAAGTGAATCTTTGGCCATGGTCAGGAGCAGGCGGCGAACGGCACTGGGTTCCTAAGGAGTACCTTCGCAGAGCACTTCCACTTTGTAAGCCGTTTCGCGCAAGAATCGCCTTCTATTCACCAGGACATTTGAATGTGCATGAAGGAGACGTGATTCTTGTTCACAGGATCTACCAGACCAGTGAGGGCTTCAAAAGTGCCTTTGTGGGTTGTCAAGGACAATTTGGGACTTTGCCTGAGTGGTCGCTGTACAGGATTGGCATGGAGCTGGACAGTGTTGCATGAAGTGAGAGTTGGAAATAACCAGTGGACTCCAATGAGAAACGCCACGACCAAGTGCGATCGTTCCTAGCGGATGAGGACCATCAGACGGAGCTGCACTCCGTCGTCCGGTAGGAGAAGGCGTATGTGAGAGGAAACAATGCTTCCTACAAGTTTAGATCAGGTAAGCATCGTAGCGAGAAGAGTCAGTCGATCTAGCTTCAGGTACACAAGGGTAATAAGGAAAGCTTTTGTCATGAAAACGTCATGTTACTACGGAACAGTGGTGGTAATACACGGTATGCTGTAAATCAGCAATCGAGATGATGGCCGGAAACTTGTGTACAGATGGCAAACCACGCCTAGCGCCCTCCAACGCCTCGCCATTCCCATTTACTTTCGCTTAACGCTTCATTAATTGTCTCCTGCTTCGCCGTTCAAATGCGTCTCACGGTGATCTTCCTCGCGAATCTCAGCCTCCTCATCTTCTTCCTGCCGCCAAACTCTAAAACACTTGAAGGCGGCGAGTCACTAGTAGGGCTGGACCCGATCGAGCTGCCATCTGAGAGGTTTGGCGTGGTAGTTCCAGATGGCAATGCCATCTCAGTGATAGTGGTCACAGTGACGGTGTGCTTCGTCACCTCAGTCTCCACAATGTCGTCCAGTCCAGGCATGGGCAAAGCATAGATCGGGCAGGTCTCGTCGCCATCGATAGCAGTAGTGTTCTCCCTGGTGACAGCATTGCCCATGAATCGACTCATCTCGTACATACTGTTCTTGTCTGTTGGGGTTGCGTGTGTACCGTAGTGTCGGATCACCACAGCATCCTCGCAGTCGTCGATCAAGGCGGCTGATTGCTCAGCGCTAACCATATGATCCCACTCGGCGATGACGTGCATAGTTGGTGTAGAGATCTTAGGAGAGAAGAACCCGGCGTAGAATTGCGGAGCATTCTTGAAGCCGGAGCACAGCACGGCGAACTTGAATGGAGCCTGAGGTGGTGGTATGAATAACGGTAGACCTTGATTGGCGAGCGCTTCAACGCGTTCTGGTCTAATGCTGCCTTCACAGAGTGCTGTGAGCATAGCAGCAATTGAAGCGCCCTGTGAGAAACCCAAGACGCCATCGACCGGTCCGGACTCCTTCAAGTATTTGCAAAGGTATTCAAGACTATTGTAAAGCTGTTCGAGTTGGACGTGGAATTCGAGCCTGGTCCACCATGCTCGCATGTCGATGTCATCTGAGGGCACGCCGAAAGTTGTCTCTGTAGCGAGCCTGACTGGTCCATCTGGAAACAACCATTCGATTCCTTCGGGGTATTGGTCGAGTAGATCAGACTGGATCTGCGTCTCGAGATATTGCGTCAGACGCTTAGTCTTCATTCGAAAGAAGTCCGCGCTCTGTCCAAAGCCTGACGAAGGTCAGAAGTGAGTTGCGCGCAACATGCAATTGACATACCATGTAGTGCTAGCACACGGAGTTTCCTCCTTGGCGGAGGAATTGGAGCTTTCTTCTCGACACTGATCTCGACTGTTGACTCTAGAATGTTGAGATTGACACTAGAGTGTCGTACTGGAAATATGGAACTTCGTCGGCGCTCGTATGTTTTGCCATGGTTGTGATTGAGAGATGCCTCGAAGGCAGCTCGGTCGAAGTCCTCGAACATGTTGAATGGTGTATTGCACAAGGCCTATTTCCCTTTGCTTGGATTATCAATACAGCTAAATGACCTGACGTCGATGATGTCGTGACTGGTCCTGGTTCTGCGCTGCAGCATCAGGTCCATCATATACCTGCATGCCAAGCGGCACATGTCCTAGACAAGATCTCCAGATCGGACGCTGAATCGTGGCAGAGATCCGCCGAACGAGAGTTCCGTGCCTGCGCCGGGTCTAGACAGACGGGCTTAGCTGCCAGCGCACATGAAGGAAGTCTTACTGTTGCCATATAACGGCTGCAACAAGCTTTGAACCCAACGGTAAGCCGGGCCTATCGAACGTGGCGAGGGCAATAAGCATGACAAGATGCCTGAAGAGCAGTACACCCGTTTCCACTTACGGACTGCAGTCGTTCGCCGTATTCCTGCGCGAGCAGCCGTTCGTGCCGTTATGGGAGCAGCCGACGCTCAGGACCGTGGTTCACCAGAGCGGCACGGGAGAGATCGACATTCACACTCGACATGTTTGAGATGTCAAGCTAAGACCAAGCTACTAGTCTCGCAGCACCTTTCGATGATGTGAATGAAGAAGTTCTCGATCCTATTCCACATGTTCGGGGTCGTACCACTCGAGACCGGCAAAATACGAGCTCTTGGCAAATCCAGCGGAGAAGACACTTGCTCGACGTGAATCTTGATCATGATGTGTCTAATACCATGAACAGAAACAGAACTGCTGTGAGAGCTGGCAGTATACCCATGCGTGGTTCAGAAGCCTTGTCCTGGTCGTGGAAAGGGGGAATGAAGTGGTGGGAGATCTGATGTTGAAGGAGAAAAGAGGTTGGAAAATTCAACTGAGATAGCCTGAAGACATGCAATTGCGGTGCAACTGAGACAGCGGCGTCATCCAGTTGCAACTCGATCGCGTGGACTGTGAGACGTCAGCGTAATGGTAGCGATCAAGCCATAAGCATATAGTCGTGCGTCTGGAGCATTCACAAGGCTTAAAGAAGCCAGAAGCAGTCTTCCCTTGCCGCATCCATGTGCACAAAGAAAGACATTCGCCATGCTCTGAGCTCCATATGGAGAAAAGCTGGCGATCGAGACCACTTCCATCGTCGAGCACCTTCCCGTATGGGCGGAGCATCGTAAATTGGGTGCTTATTATCCTTTCATCGTGGCAATTGCGCTATCCTACTCTTGAACCAAACTCCAGTCGGGGCGGTCGACTTCGAAAGGACCTGAGATATGGCGGTCATCTTATGGTCGCAAAGACCGCGTAGCTAAGAATCGATCCAGCCAGGATATCGTACAGCGATTGCGCGAGCACTGGAAGTTTGGTTCTGCTGCTAGCCATCCGAAGCTTACTGCATGAGTGATTGGAGACGGTGAGTCCAGCTCTTGCTTGAAAATACATCGCTGCGTGATAAACCAGAACACCGTGATGCACTCTCATCGAATGCACGCAGCTCGACTTCTATGCTGTATCGCGTGCTGACGCAGCCATCCCACATATTCCAGGCCGATTGAGGCTCATTAGCTGATGATTTCATTGCATTTGGTATAAGTTTAAGAGATTTTGATCTTTTTGACAAGAGCAGTCCCTCGTTGCTCATGGGTGAAAGGAGACAGATCAAAGACAAGGTTTCGCTCTCGGATTTTGGACAAGCTCATCCGTTTCACGATCACACGTCCCTCGGTCCTTCGTGCATGCTAGGCAGGCACACTGCACTGTTCTTGGTGTTCCTAGGTCATTCCATCGTAACATGGCTGTGTAATGGAGGCAGAAGATACCGCTTTTGCGTTCATGGTTGAAGACTGGGCCGGCCCGCCCATTTTCGATCTGGGATAAGGCATGAGCTGAACCTGAGATTCCTGGACGTTGTCATGCGCTGCAAGATCTTCAACCCATCGACCCATCCTTCATGCCGATCCGTAATGTCATTTCAGACTCAGAGCTACCTCAGGCTGTTATTCGATGTCTGATGTACCTGATACCGGCACTTTCACATATGAGAATGTACAGATCAGCGGAAACACGCGTGCCCACCTTGGAAATACCTACAACGCCAGCACGAATACCTACAATATCACAATTCCAGCGCTTGATATCAGAGACCATATCTCGCTGACAAGCCGAGCGCATCAAACATGGGATAACGCTTGCGGCGACTACTATGATGTGACACGGACTCTCGATCACGTTGCGACTCTCCTTCGTCATTTGGAAGGCTCGGGGAAAGAGCAAGGCAGTAGCTCAAAGGTGGTCCATGATCAACAAGACCTACGCGACACTCTGGCGCAGTGCATGCAGACCGTCGATACGCTTTACTCTGTGATCGTGAACTTTCAAGAGCATGGGAAAGGCAAGAGCAGACAGAAGAACTGGGAAAAGCTGCAGCGCGGCAACCAGGAGATAGCAGTGCTAGAAAGACAGTTGGGAGAACATCATGCAAGAATATCAGACTCTGTCAGCAAATTTGGTGTCATACCCTTATTTGACGCCAGCACTGATATGCACGATCTCCCCGGTCCATTTCGACGAATTATTGATGTTTTAACGGCAAATGTCATAGCCGAAACTTGCGATGGTTCCACCATGACCACATATGCGGACGACGAAAAAGAAGTCTGGAAGCAAATCCGGCGAGAGTTGATCAGAGATGGCTACAATAGCAAGGTAGTCCATAGGTACAAGCCCCAGATCAAGAGGTACATAAAGACTTTGGGCGAGCAGGAACCGCTTGAGGAAGGCTTACGAGCAAATGTCAAAGACGACCGCTTAGTAGAGCACTGTGTCGAGATGCTTGAATTGAATGATGCAGCATCACTGGACTGCTTGGCACAACCGACTGCGGTACCGGATATCGATGCCAAACCGCCGACCGACAACATTAATATCATTGACCACAATGAGGTAGACCAGGAGGGCATAGTCAGCTGTGAAAGCATGATTGTTGAGGAGGGAAGCATCGTCCAGACCAACGCCATCGTCCGTACTGAACCTTCACATTTACAAGAATCCTGTGCTGAGCAGCATGTTACGCCGACGACCGAAACTGTCCTTTCTGCTCGCGAAGCAAGCGGAGAAGGCACAAGCGAGAACATCATGCACGTGTCTCTGCCTCTACCGGCGGCCATCCCTGGTGTCGTCAGCTCCGGACCGATCGTGGGTCTCGAGGAGACCATTGCGAGCCTCAGCGTAGATGACCCAGGGCGACATACACCTGACATCGTGACGACAAGTACGAGCAGTACCCTGTGGCCAGCTTTAGCGTCTAGGCCCTATTGTCAGCATGGCAACCTGAGTGACTCGGCGATGGGACCAGCCCAAGCTGTTCCTGAAGAAGCTTCTGGTGTAGTTAAAGCTCCCAGCGAGGCAGACGTCGATGACACCAAGCGTGCCATCAAACCGCAACCTCGATCTCATTACTGGTTCCGGCGCCAGTCAAGAAAGCCTTCAGGCAGCAGCAAATCTTCAGAGCAGACATATCCACCTAAGAGAAGCGGCAAACAAAAGGGAGAAGCCAACATAGTCATTACGCGGCCTTTACATGAGCAACAAGAAAAGGAGCGTAGGAAAGCCAGTGGTAGAGCTGAACGTGAGGCTCTTGTCGTGAAAGAGGCGGCTGCCAGGGCGGAGGAGGAGGAGCTCAGACGGATTCGTCACGAAGCCAGACGAGCTGCGCGGAGAGCAGCGGCGGAAGAAGCAGCTAGGCTCGCTCGTGAAGAAGCTGAATCGATAGCTAGAAAAGCTGCAGAAAGGCGTGCAAAACGCCGATGAGCTCTTACTTCCGCTCCTCAAACGAACACGAAGCCAGCTGTATGAGCGTGAGCGCAGGCGTGTTCGCTCTGCCACCATCTCTAGGATGAAGCAATTAATTCCTCGAACCGGAGTCAGTTTCTGTCGCGCTGCTTTGTCTGTGCAGCATGAGCGCCATTGATGTGGGACTTCAATCACATGAATCACGGGAGAAGAAAAATGGCTTTGGCTCGAGACGCGGGCGAAGCTTAGCTGGCTGACAGAGAGCTGGCAACACCAGTAACGGCCGGCACTGCAGTGGAGATGTGCTATTTCTCCCTTGCGAATTGCGAGTGGCCAGTGGTTGTTTCATGGCAACATCTTGCTATCCTGCCCCTGCCTCCTTCTGTTGCCCGCCGAGGATCTTCCTTCGCGAATGCCGTGTCGAACACCTCGCCGCCCACCAACCTATGCCTGGAGCTTCGCCAACTTCTTCGTATAATCATACAGAGTGTCGGTATAATACGACGGAATGCTCTTACTGATTTTGAACTGCGGATCTGATCTCACATGAGCAAGAAGCTGATTGCAAGCAGCGCTCTCGTCCCGAATCTTGTCTGCAGTACTCAGATCGACCTCACCTGCTTCGAACGCTTCCCATGGCTTTGCCTGAGAAAAGAGCTTTCTCGCCCTCTGGTTGACACTCGACTCTTCTGGAGAAGCGGAATCCTTCTTGACCTTAGTCTTGACGAGTTTGGTCTTGATCTTCTTGTTTGCACCGCCTTGAAGCAACTGATCGAGACCACTCGGGCGAGCTGGTTGGAGCGGCTCGGACTGGACCTCGCTGGAATCCCCTGGACTGTTTGAACCACTGGCAATACATGGCGTCACTGACCGAGCTGGAACCTTCGCGACAATAGGACGCTGAGCTTTCTCAGCCTGCTCTTTCCGCGATGGCTTTGGAGTAGTCTCCTTGTCGCTGGTTGGCGCGGGAGTCGAGGCTTTTGAGCCAGCTTTCTTCAAGGCTGCGCGCTCGGCTTTCATCTGGCGCTTAAATTTCTCGTGCTGCTCGTTGGCGTATTTGGTATCTCTGCCCTGCGGCAGCGGCATGAAGTCGTCCTCATCGGAAGACGACATGCTGGTCAACCTTGATCGGCGTGGAAAGGAAAAAGTGTCGCTTCTGAGCAGCCTTTTGGTCCGCAGTGTTCGCACAGAGCGTATGACGAAATCAAGTCAAGAATTGGTCGTCAGCTTAGTTGGTGTCAATGGGGAAGAATGGCGCAGGAGAAACACGTTTACGGGAAAAGACCATGCGAGTGCACGCGAAACGACTGGTCCGTGCTTCGTCTTCGAGTGAAGTAATGCACGGAGAATCGACGACTCACAGGCTTGTTCTTGGTTCACCCCGAAAATACTATCACGATCATATGGAAGGTGCTCGATAGACGGTCTGATCACCTCAGCTTATCTCAAGCTGAGATGAGATGAATTCTTTGCTGAAGAAGAATACAGATCTTCGAAGACAAGGCGGCCACTCGGTCTCCGGATGTCACTGCGAACCAAAGCGTTCGGCTTGCGCACACCAGTCAACGCCAGTGTTAATCTTATGCATTGTTCACTTAAACAATGCGTCTTTGGACAAAGCTATTGTACGGTTCATTATGCTGGAGACTCTGGCGACCATCTGTCACAAAGAGAAGTAGATGTTGAAAGAACGACAGACGTCTCCGGGCATGATCCGGCAACATAAAAGCAGAACACCATCGTCCTTCAGATTCTTCTTGATAGATCATACCCGGAGAGCGCTCGTGGCTTTGATCACTACAGAAGACTTCAATCTGACTGAATCAACGTGCTATCATCAAAGCAATCTCCTTCCTCCCACGCTAGTCGAACTCCGCGCAGGATGTCGTCCACAGAGCATTACAACTGTGCTGCGTGTCGGGAACACCACACAGGCCACAGCGCTGCGAGCTTCCTTGGAATCGATCTTTGCCAGGCGTGTTTCGACAGAGGAATCCGACCCCAATTTGAAGAATATCTCGCAGACGAGACCAACCCCGTCCATTGGGCCGGTAGAGCTATCGATATCGACTCCGTTCAGCATCAATTTGACGCCAGCTTCGTTTCTCGATACCGCAGCCGTATGAGAGAGTATGCTTTACTACCCCGACAAAGACTCTACTGCTCATCGAGGTCACTGCAGCGGTGCGGTCGCTTCCTTGGCGAGGTTACTGCCGAGAGTACAATTCGAGGCTGCGAGCACTGCGGCGCTGACACCTGCTCCCATTGCGGCGACCGTGTTCGCAATGTGTCCAATCATACCTGCGCTACTCCAGCCGAAGCAGACGCCGATCCGATGCAAGGTCTTACACGGGGAAGAGACTACCAAGTATGCCCGGTATGTTCAATTTGTGTTCACCGTGATGCACAATGCAACCACATGATCTGCCCACTCTTGGCTTGCGAAACCCACTTCTGTTACATCTGCGGTGAGCGAGCAACAACTGGGTCTGGACATTGGGCGCCAGGTATGCCATGCCCGCTCGATGGCCAGCCCGGCGATGTCGACGCTCAATATGCTCACATAGTACCGCACGAGGACGAAGATATCGACGTCTTTGAACTTCTCGACCAGATTCAGGACCGTGCGCACGCTGAAGCCATCATCGAACATGGGATCAATCTTGGACGAGAGCCGAATCCTGACAGAATTCGGGAATACCTTCAATGGGAGGCTGAAACCCGCCATGACGCTCAAGTCAGACAAGAGGCTGTCCGGAGGAGAGAGTCTGGCAGAGTTAACTACTCCTGGTTTTTGGTCTAATTGGTCTAATATTTCGTTGCAGCGCAGGCCGCTGCTACGAGTCATGATAGATACCACTTAAGTCGTAGGAAAGCATTTCAGGTAAGTGAATCTCAAACGGTTTGAGCTCTCATTTGCATAGCGGTTCCGGTTCCTGATGCTACAGGAATTTCTTCGTATTCGAAAGCTTTTACTTCAGGTTTCATATTCCATCACTATTCTTCTCAATCTCTGTTCCAAATCTGCAGTTATTGCCTCGATACTGTTCTCCCCATCGATGCGAGTGATCTTGTTCTTGCTTTCGAAGATCGATATGACTTCTGATGTTGACTCACGAAATGTTATGATGCGACGCTCGATGTTCTCCTTGGTATCATCGAATCGTCCTCTTCCAGATGAGGACAGTCGATCCATCAAGGTGCTATCCGAGCACTCCAGAACGAAGATGTGGATGATTGGAGCGATCCGACTTTCAAGATACTCGCATTGCACCATGTTTCTTGGGAATCCTGGACCTGTATAAGCACGAAGGGTCAGACAATGAATCAGAGCGTACATACCGTCAAGGATGAACGTCCGGGTGCCCTTGTGGACTGCTGCCTCCATGCGACGCCTCAAGAGGCCAACAGTAAGTTCTGGTGGTCCGACTCGTCCTGCGTTCATATTCTCCCTTATGATCTCAGCATAGCGGCTGCCCTCGGTCTCCATTTTAGCACGTAAGGTGTCGCCGATGCTCAGATGCTCAATTGGAAGCCTTTGCGTCAGTCGTTCGGATTGCGTGCCTTTGCCTGCAGGCCCAGAATCCATAGGCGTCAGAAATTATGAGCACCACAAGGTCAAAGTACCGATCAGAGACATTCGCGGTCTCGAGCAGCATTTCAGCCTCGAGGAGCATTCATTCGCCCCTCTACCAAAAGTATTCAAAGCTACCGATACCATAGACTTCGATGATCCTGCTGCCAGAAATGCCCAATATCTCCCGACTGCGAAGAAGCTCTTGCTTTACCATGTGCCTGGGGCCAAAGAAGTAGTCATATTCGACACAATGATTCGACAAGCCTCCAATGTCAAGACCGCAAATCGCCAGGTCAACAAGATCCATGTCGATCAGTCAGTCAAAGGCGCGTACCTGCAAGCACAACGACATCTTGACAAGACTCAATTCGATGCGGTTATGTCAGGTCAGAGTCGCTTTCGTATCATCAATGTTTGGAAGCCCATTGGTGGCAAGGTTTTAGACCATCCGCTCGTCTTCGCTGATCACCGCTCTATCACGCAAGCAGACCTTGTTTCGGTTCCTCAAGTTTACCCTGACTATGTAGGCGAGACAGGTGTGCTCAAGTATGGCCGGGATCAGAAATTCTGGTATTGGAGTGAGATGAATATCGATGATGTACTTCTCATCCAGTGCTTCGATAGCGAACGGCAGGAGGATACGAACAACGGTACTTTGCATACTCAGTGCCTACATGGGTCCTTCGAGCTGAGCGAGAGCGGCGATGAGACCATGAGCAGGAAGAGTATAGAGCTTCGCTGTCTGGTACTTGGATAAGGATAATCGTGTTCTTTGTGACAGCCTCATCTCTCCTGAGCCAAGAAAGATTAAGCCAACGGTGTCTCTCGGCCGCGGCGTAACATGCTATTTCTCGGGACGTACGACTGTCTCCTCTACGATTTCAGCATTCTCAGAGTCATAGCTTGATGGTTCATCGTGATAGCTCATGTCTTCCCTTTGCATTCCCATCTCTTTGACGAGCTTCTGATTGTGAGTAGGCCATGCGAGGCAAATTCCGTAGTAGACGACAAAAGACACAGAAAAGCTGAGCACCCAGCCAAGATGTCCCAGTCTCTCAGCGGCGGTGCTGACTCCAGGTCCCAGAGTACCCACAAAACCTGGAAAAGGAAGCGCAATGCCACATAGATATGCGATCAAAGCTTGCATATTCCAGCTTCGGTGGTAGTAGTAGTGCTTGTTGTCTCTCGATCCATCATACAGGTCTGAAATGAATACGTTGCCTTTAGTCAAGCAGTAGTAGTCGCAGATCATGATTGCAACGACGCTAGCCATGAATAGACCATATCCAGACAGAAAAGTCGTGAAAGTCCCTGCACTTGCCATAATCTTCCAAGGACATATCGCGAACCCAAGGAGCTGAACTATGAATTGTCCTCGCGGAATCGTGATGTATCTTGGGAAGAGCCTCGTGCTGTCCGAGCCAAACGGAATCATGTTTGCCGCGATATTGGTTCCCAGTAGAGATACGCACCAAGTAGCTGCACACAGGAAGACTGCAGTCCGAGCTCCCGCAGACCAGTATCGATCCGTGATGGCGTCAAGTAGATCCCACTGATTCCACAGTTCGAGACCCCAAGCATTGTTGATGGCTGCGGTGGCCAGTATGCCTAAGCTGGCTGAAAGCGTAACACCGATTGGATTAGAGATAAGCTGACTCCACATTGCACCTGTTCTTGTCTTACTCCATCGAGCAATATCTGGTTGATTCGTGATGAGTGTTGCCGAGTTGCCCATGCCAGAGTTAATTGCGTACATCCAGAACCAGCCGCTCGAGCCTGTTGATATCTTGGAGCTGATCGTATCCAGTCCGATCTTGCCTTTTGTGCTCACCATGCAGAAGATGAATAGTCCAAGAACTGCAGGGATCATAATCACAACCTTGAACCAGAAGAAGCCACGAATCTGGTATGGTCTGAAGAATGTGAAAGGTAAATGTAGCAGCCAGAACAGAAAGAAGGCCAGCATGCCAGCAGAAGTGATTCCGACACTCGCTGGGATCCTGTTCGGTATATCGACATAGTCGTGCCCGAAAACTGCTCGAAGCATGTTTGCCAACAACGATGCGCCTGAGTACAGCTGTACACCATACCATATAATCGCAAGCGCAGCGCGAGCTCCAACAAAATAATACGAGCCCCACATCCCAAAGACGCTGCGTGCTACAACCGGATAGCCTATATGATACACGCTAGCGCATCTCGAGTTGAAGAACATCGCAATGGAAGAGATGAGCTGCGACAAGAAGATCACGATGATCGACTGCCACCAGTTCAGACCAATTCCGACCATCGTCGACCCTAAAGTCCAGTTGCCAAAAGACAGTGCCCAGTAGAAGACGACAAAGTTCCACCATTTCCAAGTTCGTTTCTCGGGTGGTGTCGGTTCAAGGTCTTCATTGGACCACGTCGGGCCATCTTTGCGGTCGTGCGCTGCGGCTTCAACTCGTAGCCAGTTCTTGAAGGCGTCTCTGCTGGTGAAAGCAATCTTTGCATTGTGTCTCTTCTCTTGTATGGATGCTCGGAGAGGACCTAGAGATGGGAGCGTCATGCTGCGCGGTGAATCGCAAAGTCTTCGGAAAATGGTTGACGAATAGCCAGAACGGTCTCACAGACGCGTGGCCCTGTACATCTAAAGGAGCCATAGCTGTGGAGACAGATAAGGTGAATATATACAAAAGATACCACTTACAGCAAACTGCCAGGGGTTGATGATACCATGCGGCAGTTCTTACAAAGCACGGAATTACTGATTCCAAGAGCAGCATTGTTTCGTCAAGCATGTCTCAGCCTTTCTTGCAATCGTGTATTCGAAGACTCGTGGTTGAGATGCAGAATTCTGTAGAAGAAAGGACGGTTACGCCTGGGAAGTTGATAACCTCAAGTCCGAAATGTCGGCGACGGGGTTTCTTTCGGCCGAAGCAAAAGCTGGGCCAAAACAACAGCTTCGACAGAGATTGCGAGCCTGTCACACTCATGAACTGCTTTTCACGTTGACCTCCGCTCGGGACTTCGGCTGCATGTCAATGCGACAAATGAAGACACGCTGCACGACTCATTCAGACATCTAGACGACCTCCGAAGCATAAAGCAAAGCGCATCCTGTCCCAACGTTCCCACGCTCGAGCACGTGTTATTATATGCAGCATAGCATACGATCATGACCGTGGCCTGCAAGAGGAGAGGCCGAAAGCAGGATAGCAAGAGCAAGGTCAGCATGAAGATTGAGGCAGACGAACAACGGCCTCATTTCCGAGCGGTAGGAGTGGACTTGCTGTAATGGACGTCTTACGGTGTATAAATTTAGGTACTCATTGGTCCTGATGGGAAAATCTCGCTTTCTCTCCTCAACAGTGGCAACCTCTTATAGCTCATGAGCAATTCGCCCACCCTCCTTCACCACCACTCGAGCTCTGCAAAGGCGTGCAGCCGTTACCTTGCACTTTGCAAATCCCTGGCTACGATGAGAGCTTGTCAGCGAATCGAATCGCGCAACCGACACTTCAAAAGCACTCACCGATAGGCATTTATACGGGCCCTTGCCTCCATCTGCACCGTTCCCAATGCAAGCTCCAACTCCTTCAAAGCCACTTCCTGCGTCGATCACGCAATTCTGCAATTCCAATGTCAACAACAGATGCAAGGCTCATTTGAAGGCTACCGCTGACACTTACGAACCAGCCGAGGACCAGTGATGGCAATGTGAGATAGAGGAGGCCAGAGAGCTTCATTTTCGCACTTTTACCCGAAGACCACAGATGCTGTTGCGGATCACTGTCCTACAAATACACGGCTCGTCCATGTAGGCTTACAATGAGCCTTTAGTACCGACTTTTCCATACGACTACTTGACCTGGCACGTCTCTTGGTCACCTTGGTATGTCTCGCGGTTGATGCTCGGTTTTGAGGAATTCGCGGCATCCCACAGATGTGGTCTTGTGTCACCTTTGTCTATGAGCACGCCTGATCTCTGATCTTTTCACTGAGGTGATCCATGGGGAAGTTATTCACAGGCTTCCCATATCAGCCAGCAAGCGTCATCTCCATGCGCCGAAAAGGTTACAGCAGCGGCAGCCGAGCAACGTAGTACATACAATATTTCTGAATGCATGTCTCACTTCGGCAAACGGAAGATCTGCGCTATCCACATTTGTGCATCGAACATCATCACAGCTTCGTTCTTCGTTCCGAACACATAAGCAAAGGTCTACCGCGAAGAAGGGCATAGCAGCAATGTTGGCAGCGTAGCATGCATGCATGGAGAAGGAGAACCGACCCTGAAGCCGGGCACGTGTTCTGATATCACTTTCGCGCAAAGGATTATGACGTAAGGGTAGGGAGAGACGCGTGCGATCGACATACGCGACTATATCATCATGTTTACTCCTGGCATTGTTTCTTTCCACTCTTCAAGTCTAGACATCATCTCTATTCCAAAATGCCTCCAAAGAAACGAGCTCTCGCTGAAGCTGACGCCAATGTCCAACCCCAGCAAAAGCGGCAGTCTACAGGAGGAAAGCATGCGGATGCCGCGACCGACAAGAACAATACATCGGAGAGAGACGAGTCACCAGAAACAGAAGTAAACAATTCTTCAATAGATCAATGTCGACATTGCTAACTTCTTGTAGGATGACGATATCACGAAGCAACCACCATACTCATACATGTGCATTCCGCGACCATACTATGCTGGATTCGAAGTGCATTTCGACAAGAAAGATGTCAACACTACTGAGAAATCAGGAGATGGAGGCGAGATGTTCAAACTGTCTCCAGCCGACCACCCCTCCTGGCAATACAAAATAATGTCATCAGCCTATATCAGACTCGCCGACCAGATTAAACAAGCCGAGTACACTGATCCAGACAAATTTGGCCTCAATTGTTACACCGACACACATGCATACGGCGTCCTCCAAGTCCTGGAAAACATACTGGAAGAATTCAATCGTGCATGGGATTACGACAAAGTCGATGATATGTACTCCGTCATCTCCACTCTCGCCCACTGGCTGAACACCTCAGAGGGCGAGATGTGGTACAGTATCGACGACGGCGAGAAATCTTGTGAGACAGGAGATCTTCTTGGAGCTGCGATCTTGGCGACTTTGGAAGAGCTTTACAAAGCCGGAGAACTCAAATCGGATTCGAAGTACATCGATCTCGGTCTCGTCATGGCGTTGCATCTCAAATGGTCGAATTACCCGGCAGAAATTCCGCTCGAAGAAGTTGCGGACTGGAGGCCGTATCTTGTTGGGTACGCGAAAACAGCAGGGATAGATCTTGCTGAGCAAGGTGTTGCCGGACTTGAAAGATTTTTGGAAGGCGAGATGGATCTGCCAGTGATCGATGAGATTCCGGCTATTGAGAAGAACCAGGAAGCTGATGATCGTGATCTTTGGTCGTATCATAAGAAGGTAAGATCGCCATTGGGAAGTCTTTTGCGAGGTCATACTGACTTGTGACAGTTCATGGACTACGACCGCAAACATGACATGGGAGGTAGCTCCAGCAACATTCTCAAATGGAGCCGCAAGGAGCGAAAAGAGGCCAGCTATACAGGCAAAGACCCATTGCAGCATATACCTGTGAAAGATCTGCAAAAGGCTGCAGGAGGTGATGGAGATCTGGAAGTCGTGCATGTCGAGAAGGACTGAACTGTCATGTGCAGCAGCACATGCCGGCCACTGAGGCCATGTATCATTACGCTTGTATCAATACCGCAACTTTTGTGTCCCTGTAGACCATGATTGATGAAATTGCCTCCGTCTTAAACGCTCATCGCTAAATCGCAGCAGCAAACAGATTCCCAGACCCATCATAACGTTTACTCATTTCTCGTGTATTTCGAATTTTGTCGTAATCGTGGTCCATATCTCATAACAAATACCGGGATCGGCGCCAGTATCAAGCTCAAAGATGCCAGAACTGTGAACGCGAGCCCATATCCCAGTTTCTCAACCAGAGGTTCAGTGGCCAATGGCAAGAAAGTTCCCGTCAGACAGCGGGTGACGATCACCGCAGTCATGGCAGAAGCCGAATAGAGTCCGAAGGCGTCAACGACATAGTTCATCAAAGGTAAGAACCCCAGCATCATGCAAGCTCCCATGACTGCCACTGCAGTAAGCATGACCCAGAGCGGCAACTGCGCCTGTGCAGTCCAGCCGTAGAACAAGACTGCCAATGGCAAGGTAAAGCCGCCAACGATCACCATCGGGAGACGATACTCTGGCTTGCCGACTCCTTTGCCACATGTATCGCGAAGCCGAATGTATATTCTATCAAGCAGTTGGTTGCAGAGAGTTACGCTCACGATCGAGCCGACGCTGAATGCCATAAATGATGCGCCAGACATCGCAGGTGACAGTTGGTAAACCTCCTCGAGGATGTCTGGGAGTGTAGTCGACATGACGTAGAAGTATGTGAATACCACAGAGCCGAACAGACTCATAGCCTGAAGAACTCCAGATCCAAAGAGGACGACCGCCGGCCGCATGATTGACTCCCACATGGACGTTTTATTCTCGCCGTTCAATTCAAGCACTGTCTTGAAGGAATCGTTGCCCGTTTCCTTCCTGAGCTTCGCCGCTCTACGTTCCAGGATCGGCACCTTGAAGGTCTCGCGGAAGCAGGTCAGGAAGACGATCTCGCAAAGTCCAGCAATCGAAGCAGAGATCCACAGCACCGCTTGCCATCCGAGGTTCTCAGCGATGACTCCGGCTAGAGCAGGTCCAATTGCACCACCGAGCAGAGGTGCGACCATGATAAAACTCATTGCAGTACCACGCTGTTCAGAAATGAACATATCTCCAACGATTGCCGGGTTCAGAACATTACTTGCCACAGCCAAACCGGTGGAGAATCGTGCAAAGATAAGGATCGAAGAATTCGGCGAGAGCGCTGCAAGAATTGTAGCTCCAATGAAGAGTACGTTGGCTCCGTTCATGACAGGATATCGTCCGAATACTTCTGAGAGAGGTGCAATGAAAAGTGGCCCTGCAGCTTCGCCAAGCTCCCATATTGTGACCAGAAGAACACTCGAGGATTTGCTGGCATGACCATCGAGATCGGCAACGATGTGACTTGCTACCGGGACTACTGATATGCATGTGAAAGTTCTATCACACAGTGTTAGTATGCTTCTGGTATGCTCGGTGTGCGTGTCTCTCGGGCTGATACACTTACACTGTGAATGCGGTCAAAGCAAGCAAAAAGACTATGCACCACTTGTAGGTATTCGGCCAGTCAAGCGGGTTCTCTGGATCGCCATTGGGATCAAAATCAACGACATTCTTTGAGCTTGCGTCATAGTCAGGTGAAAATCGACGTTCGTTTCGTAGTAACGGTGATGTCTCGTCCACTGCCATCTTGAACTCCGGCGCCACAGACAGACTGATGAGGTCCAGCGAAGCAGATGTCGGTGGAGGTGAGGTCGGGAAGAATTAGTACTAATATTGCTTGCCCTGCAGGGCGTGGTGGGCCTGGAAATGGAATCCGCTGAGTGATGAGCTCGGCCGGCGGCAAGCTGCATCCAAAATGCTTGTCCAGATTAATAAAGTTTCTGCTAGCGTAATGCGAATCTTGGAGATTCTTTCTTCAAGACCCTTGGGATCGCGCAATCACTGTTAGTAAGTCGACTCGCCAATGGTCGCAAAGGCAGGTCGGCTATCGTACATGCACTTATGCATGCATCGGACCAAAGGTGTTGTGAGAAATCACTGCCGTCGGAAGAAAATGAAGCGTCGGATGTCCCTCGAGACGGAAGTGGCTACCCTAGCACAGCAGGAAGTCTTTCGTTCGACGGTTCCGTTGAACGAGATCTGCGAGTCTCAATGGCGGCTATTCGGTCTTGGCCTCGCAGACCTTTTGATATCGGCTCGTGCATGATCATGATACTGCTGGTCAGTTACTTGTTCTCTTCGTTCTTACGCAGGCATTGGCTGTCTCTGATCCGCAAAATTTATGCGGAGATCGGGTTTACGAGTCCAGGTTCCCGTGCTCTGCGAATGAGATTGCCAACAATGCTCTGCCATGCTCCATGAGCGCTGCCATGTAATGGAGAGGGCGGTGACTGGACTGAAAGACTGCTCCCAGTGCTTTCTCGCACACTTTCCACCTCCATGGCGCTCATCATGGTGGTCAGCGGCGTGCTACGGCAAATCAAAAACAGTCGCATGGCGCATCTCGTCGCGATCCTTCTATCCGCGAGCAAGTTTGTCTCGGAGTCTCGATGAAATAGACAAACAGAGCAGGAGTAGGCATAGTAAGTGAGAGACGATCTTGGTTGTAAAGAAAGAGCAGAAAGAAGCTTTATGCGCACGACCGCGAGCAAACAAAACAACGGCAGAGCCTCAATCTTGGCATGGCATCAAATTTGCTCCTTCCGCCCCTACAACAGCTCAAGCTCGCAGTTCTGAGTTCAGGCTTCACGTCGATTTCAAAAGCAGTGAAGGCAATACTGACGAGGACACTGCTGAGTTCTCAGCGTGACACAATTTAGGTACTATCTTTCACGCCGATCCATTCGACCGCATTGCTTTGACGCAGTGCCCGAAAAGTCGTCAGCTCTTTCCAGCGTCTTCGCTGTGTTGCATCCCCAAAATTGCCATTCCAGGCTGCAAAAGTTGTATCGACCGCCGACAAGGCCTGCTGAGCCAGATCGGACCCGCATCTGCTCGTTACAATCAAGCAAAGTGTGATAGCGCCAATGTCCAATTCAACGCAATTTGGCACTGCCATAGCCATGCCCACTGAGAGAGGGCAGCATTTGCCCCCAGATCTTGGATGCGCTTCATGATGGATACGCAAGACTTGAGATCGGCGACGGTGTTGTTAGAATTGACATGGCTAACATTCCGTAAGAAAGCCTGCTCAGAATGGACGAGCAGCAGTTTCTGGCGCTCCCAATACACCAGGCACCAGTCCATGATTAGTTGACAGACTGACGATCCTGAGCTCCTGCAGCGTGACATGACCTCCAGCAGGGCAATTCGGCAACTTCCTGTATGACAACACGGAGTTCTCCAAAGACGATCTTTCGAAGACGTACTTGGATTTGCTTGATCCCAAATGGCGTGGAAAGCTCGTCCTTACAATCCCGAACGACGACGATGCGGTCGGCTATCTCTTCTCCCTGATAGTCGGCAGGTATGGCTGGGAGTGGCTCGAAGGCTTGAAGGCCAACGACGTTCAGTGGGTACGCGGAACCGCTACTACAGCATATATCATGGCAGAAAGCATCGATCCTGGTAAAGCTGGTTCCAAAAGGCCCAAGGAGTATGTCAGCGACAATGGTGAACGTCGCTTGCCGTTCACAACAGCTGGGTATCCGGTTTCGAGCTCTGAGCTCTCTTGGCAGGCTACGGATACCAGCGAGCGATTCATGAGTTGGAGCCAGGCGGCTTACATGTAAGTAAATTCAACAGCACAACTTGCGGAAGCCTTACTAACACTTGGGTATAGCATGAAGTACACTCCTCGTCCTGAGACCGCCAAACTCTTCATTGCTTACTTTTGCAGCGAGGAGTTCCAATCGCTACTTTCCGCTGAAGGTAGCAAGCCGACCATGTTGCGCAGTCTGAAGTCCAAGAATGGAGTGGCATCTCACGACGACCATCCATCGACAAACATGAATGGCTTCCGGATCTATGATCTAGATTTGGAATTCTATGACTTTGACGATCCCAGAGCGCTCTGAAGCTTCAGGCTATCGAAGCATTGGACCATGACTGAGAGGTCTATCCCTTGTTGAGGGTGTTTCCGTCAATCGACTGAATGCAGAAGGTCTGTCATACTCTTGCAGCTAAGCTGTTCCAGCAAAACGTCGGACACCATCGTTGTCAACCAGCTCAGTAGTCAGATCCGTATCCGCAGGCCATGCATGAACTCGATCGCGTGGCTTCCGCGTGCTGGGAAAGGTGGCTTGGGCTTAGCTTGCTGAAGCGGTCATCCCGATTTGGTCTTCATCCTCGATCACACGATGCTGTACCTGGGCCCTCATGAAGTCATCGTTATGGGCTTCTTGATGTTGTTGTTGCAAGATCTTCGCCCATTGGTCTTGGATTCCTGTCCAGGCAGACAAATTGTAGAGTTCCCAGGCAATGACAACAGTCTCGCGATCCAGCACGGATTCGGAGAAACTGTAGATATAAAGTTTCGACCTGCATGAGCCACGCTCTTAAGCACGCTTCTTACTGGCTCGAAATGAGCCTCAGTGTGGCTGCCTGAGGACGGGTGAGCTGTTGGCAGACGTTCAAGCCACCGCTTTCGCCCGTAGTCGGCAGAACAGTAGTCGCCGAATCCTCAGCTCAGCAGGATTGATTAGTATGACCCGGAATAGCATACTTCCATGCAGACCTCGCATTTGTAGGGCTGCCAGGAAAAGATATAAGTCAATGTAATCATCCCGAAAATAATGTATCTCACCATCATCAAGCATCCTCCCAATTGCAAAGCGATACAAACCCCATCAAGCAAGATCCACTCGCCCGAGACTCATCAAACTCGCATTACATCGTCAGAGACCGACACCATGTTTCCATTGATGGCAACTGCTCCTCGCTCTGCGACATCGACCCCAGCAAGCAGTCGGTCAGTGTCAGCAGCTTCATCAATGTACAGCGACCGCACGCCTCTGTCAAGGCCAAGTCTTTACGATAGCCCGCACCAGGAGATCGACTGGCCTTCAATGTTTCCAGTCTGGGGACTTCCCAAGTGGACCAAGAAATTCCGCTCATCTCGAAAGTGATTGTTTCCGAGATATTTGCATGTAAGCTTTCCATTGATATCCTGCGGCGTCCAGCACCACTAACGCGGAACAGGTCATTACATGTTCTGCGAGCGAATCCTTATGCAGCGCGGTGTTGAGGAATATTCAATTTAGCGAAGGTGTGCCATCGAAGCATTGGTTTCTTGATTTCTGAGGGCGTGTGAGCGTATAGGAGGTGGGTGAAGCGAGGCGTTTTGTTGGAGCCAATACTAGGGAAAGTGGTCCTGTTTGCTAGAGCATGGTTTAAAGCTCTATAACAGCGGCTGGATCGAATGGGCGATACAGTGTTTTCTTCTGCCACCATGATAGTCTGCTAGAGTCATTACAGAAATGATTGCTTTGAACAAGCACATGTCCTGCTCGAAATTTCGTGTTCCAATGAGTGTGGCCAAAGATCCAATCTGTGACAAGCTCCGAGCCAGTCCAATTGCAGAAGTCCTTGAGAGTATCGCTCGAAAAGCACTGGCTGACTGCACTATGCTCGTTGGCCGGATGCGTCGTCTTCTCGACCGAGGGCGCATAATGAGTAGCGATCACGACCTTCCGGGGCTGCTCATCTTCAGCAAGCTCTTCTAGAGAAGCTTTAAGCCAAGCTAACTCGCGCTCGTGCTCGGCATTGTGGTCGCTTACTGTCCAGCCTTTGATGCGCTTGAAGTCGTTGGTCAATACTGTGTAGTCTGGCGCAATATTCGAATGCAACGTACAACCAAGTACGGTCACACTTGTGCCAGGAAGGTCAATTCGCCTGCGGTTCAAGAACTTGAGCTTGCCCTTCATAGCAGCGTCATCTGCGAAGGCTTTTGCGACAGCCAAGCCCTCTTCTCTCGATGATCCATAAAAGTCGTGATTGCCGGCCAGCAACAGGACAAGATCAAACTGCTCGCATTGTTGTACAAGAAATGCGTTGTACGCTTCGTAGTCGCAGAAGCGTCCTATGTCGCCGGCCAGCAGTAGGAATGGGGCGTTGGCCGCGATGTCGAAGTCGTACTTGATGCGCTCCAAATGCAGGTCTGACATGAATTGAATCTTCGTTCCGTGCTCAGAATGCTCTACACTCCTCCTGCGATTGAAGACCTTTCTAAGCTTTCTATCTTTCACGAAATCTTGGACCTCATCCTGGTAGGCTTGCGGCTTGACTACTGCCACAAACTCGTTCAAGCCAAGCATTAAACGTGAGGTCAGTACGCCGAGTGACATCTCTGTATCTGCTTGGCTGGACTGCCATGAGAAGAGCTATCCAGAATTAAGATTGCCCGGCCACGGAGTGAGCTTGTAAACGTGTTCTCGTGTTGTTCTTCTATCCATGTTGTGACACGTTCCGGAAGGCACGAATGGTCGTCCGGCTCATCCGCTCACCTTTGATCCTCGCATGTCTCTTTAGTCAGCTGGGTACATTACAATCAGTTGCGAGCTCTGACAATCTTGGAACACGGCGAGCGTGAATGACTCTGCGAAAGCATGGTGATGATGATGAAGGAGAAGAGTGAGGTTGCGCTACCGGTGGAAGACCGCCAGATGGAAAAGTGGAGATTTGACTCCCGTCGCAAGCCAATTTCTCCAGCGATGAGGGACAGTCTGTCTTTACAGCGCGACATATGCGGTTCAGGAATTGCGTACAGGCCTATACCACGATATGTTCGTAAGTATGCCATCTGCAGCGCCACCGGGTGAAAGTATTCGCCTTCAACCCTGGTCAATTGAAACGAATCGCCCACCGCGTTCCGCCACGACGCGACTCGAGTGAATGAAGACGAAGACGCCATTCGGCTCAAAAGGAGGAATACACTTCACAGCACGAGCGACGGAGAGAATGACCTATGTGCCCACCACACCCCAAGCCAGGATTTGAAAGGGCTGCAGATGCTTCAAACCAGCTGCTAAGCAAAGCGACCTGCGCTGGATCGTTTGCTCCATGGCCTGTGATAGGGGGATCTACTAAGGATACTGCGGTGTAACATTTCGTGGGCATGTCTAAAGCACCTCGCTGCCAGCTTGTGCCTCTTGGCCTCTTCCCTCACATGTTGTGGATACTCACATCTGGTGCCTCCAGGAATCGAAGGCTTGGGTCTGGACAAACAACGAACGCCGCAAAGCGCCACAAATACCATACTCAGCACCAATATTGGAAGCGTTTCCGGCGTTCAAACCCTCCTTGTCATAGCCACGTGCCGGCGAATATCTTGTTCAAGCTACGTCTCAGCCTGCGTTCTGCGTGCACCTTCTGATTTGGCAGTGTGGTGTTCTCTGTTCGAGGATTGAGTCTAGCCTAGCGCCACAAAAGCATACCTTTCAACGGGAGCTCCAGGCCTGGTAGGCCACGTGCAGAATAGCAAAACTATACTGACGCCTTCACGGTGATGCCGTTAGTTGAAGCTACTTTTTGAGTAAGTCAAGATCATTGCATTTCCTGTTATGGGCGAGCAGGCACCTTGGCGATGGGAGTACAAAATTCTTGGTATTCTCGCAAGAGAAGGAAGAAGGAGATCTGACCCGTTTCACCATCTTCATTCTTCATCATGCTCGGAACGCTTTTGCTTGCCACCTTCACAGGTGCTGGCTTATCCCAGGCCAAGGCCCTCAATGAGCGTGCTAATGCCCAGTCATATTGCTCTACGAACGGTAAATGCTCTTCGTCGAGGCAATTGGCACAAGCGACCGCATATTGCGTCTCTGCATTGTGTAAGTCTAGTGGAAAGGCAGCAGCAGAAGTTTAGACCTAATCTTAGCCAAGCAATTCCTCGAGTGACGAAGACCCGAACGGAAACAAAGTGCGCCACAACAACGAGCACAATCTTGTCGTATACGAAGACAATTTCCAACCCAGCGAGCACAGTCACCTCGACAGTGTGCAACTGTGCCGCTCCCACAAGTCCGCCGCTACAGAAACGAGCACAGCAGCAAGCGACTGTATCGAAACCGCCATGTTTTTCAGCATTGACGAAAGCGAGTGCAATCTCATCTGCTTGCAGCTGTCTTTCTATCAAAAATGGCGGCACTACTACAACTTGCACAACTACCACAACGACAAAAACAGTGAAAGTCACACAGAAGGTTTGACTCCCTCATATTCTTTGATTAGGCAAGCATGCTGATAGAACGCCTACAGACGGAAACCACTGTAAACGCAACACCAACAACGACGTACGTCTTCTCTGCGCCCAGTTTCACGGTGGCCAATGAAGTCGGTAATCTCTGGTCGTATCAGGGCGGCTGCCAAAAGGACCAGGAAAGCGGCTGTGGTGGTATCGGTTTCACGTCTGATTCGACTTGGGAGCCAATCGCTGTTGCTCTCAATTCCGCAAGCCAGCTTCAATCCGGCAGTGGCTGGGTCGCTGAGGTCGCTCCTGGAGTGCAGAGTCTCTTCGCTCCTTACGAGGTCTTGTCCAACACCGATACCGATGGTTTCCTGCCTCTCACTTGCAGTGTCAGCCAGGCATCCGATGGAACCTGCCCTCTGACTTGCCAAGTGAGAAGTGGAGATGTGAATCAAGGACCGACAGATCAGACAACTCCCTGGTACCTCGGACCTCCAGGAGCAGTCAGTCCGAACACATACAAGACTTACGCTGTGACGAGAGGAAATGCCTGCCAGAGGGGAGGAGGAAGGAAGTTTAGGGGACGGATATGAACGGAAGTCCTGTTCCAAAAGAGAGCGCCAACCTGTTGAGGAGCTCACGCTTGACATTATAGACCATTACTGACGCCCGTAGCGGAGCGAATGCGAATCTATGGCATGCTGGCAATATCAAGATTTGAAGGTCCTTTTTATCTCGCTTGCACGAAGATGATGTGCAGTATTCTCTACACGCCGCTGTATGCTTGTCCGCGAAGCTACAGTACCACACTAGCGACCTCTATCCATGATGCAGAAACCGCGCCAGTGCCTATAGTGCGCACAAGAAAGGAAACGATGCCGCGATGCAACGGACAGGTCTTTCACATCTTGGAATCGAAGCTCTATGCAAGTGCTGGACTGGGACCACTAGCTGCCATTCCTCGACTGAAGCATGCAATAGTGCCTGTGAGACTGCAATCTAGTCCGGCAGATGTTGCCTGCAACCAGCATCGAAAGCTCCCCACGTGCGAGTGAGATCTGATCCATGCCATCCATGCCCTTGCAATCAATTCTTTATCGGCGTCATTGATTTCACAGATTCGGCATATTGTCCTCTTTGACTCCCTTGGCCAACGGCAGCCATCAGTAACCGTGTTGGCGATGTGCGAGTCTCGATGCATCGACTTGCCTCATCACGCTGCTACCTAGCTGGTGTGAGAAGATGGTATAAGAAGCTCGTCTGACATCGCTCGCAGAAACACCAAGATCAGATAAGTCTCCACAGCATCAACAAAATGCACTTCCCATCTCTCTTCTTCCTCTCAACCATCTTCAGTGCCGTATCAGCACAAGACCTAGTCAGCGTTCTAAAATCCCAGCCAGACCTGAGCACTCTCCTCTCCGCTCTCGAGAAAATCCCAGAAGTCACAAAAACAGTCGCGGCAGCTTGTAACATCACGATCCTAGCTCCAACAAACGATGCATTCGCTTGCATTTCACCGGAATCGGCTCTTGGAAAAGCTTTAGCAGCAGGAGATACAGAAGCGATCACTGCTCTAATCTCTTACCACGTTCTGAACGGAACTTACAAATCAAGCGATTTCAAAGAAACGCCTACATTCGTGAACTCGCTCCTGATACCGGCACTCACGATTGGAGGAGAGGCTGTGACGAATGTCACGGAGGGTCAGAATGTAGAATTGATCCTCAACGGGACTGCAGCGGAGATTACTTCTGGTGGTGGAAAGGTTTCGACAGTCACTCAGGCTGTGAGCAATACCTTACACTCTTCCCCTGTCTTCTCCTTGCTTCCGGCTAATCGATCATTCGATACCTAGGACATCCAAGTCGGCGGCATAACAATCCATAAAATCGACGAAGTCTTAGCAATTCCTTCCAAAGCTTCAGTTGTAGCTCAAGCAGCAGGTCTAACATCAGCCGTCGAAGCCCTAACGAAAGCCTCCCTAGCCTCAACAGTCGACAGTGTCGCAGACCTAACGATCTTCGTTCCTACAAATGAAGCGTTCAAATCTGTACCGGCAGACATATCTATCGAGACACTTACAACGGTCTTGACCTATCATGCTGTGACGGGAAGTGTATTGTTCTCGACTGATCTGTCGAATACTTCTGTTACGTCGCTGCAAGGAGGAGATATCATGGTTACTGTGAGTGATGCTGGGGTCATGGTTAATCAAGCGAAGGTTGTGATGGCGGATGTGCTGATTGCGAATGGGGTTGCGCATGTTATTGATGGGGTGCTGATGCCTCCTATGGGGAAGGGGAGGAGGTGGGTTGGTTGATGATAAGTATGGAGAAAACTCATGTTAGGTTACATGTAGGTAATTTGTGCCTGTTGTGGAAGGAGATCGGAGAATACGTGTAGTTGTGCCCAGGAACCTGGATGAACGCGTGTCCAAATGCGGTACTGCTGATCAAGTATCTTTATCCTACTACGAATGAACACGAGAAGGTTTCAGATCGAACTTTGATTTCTCGAAGCTATCAAGTCAAGCATTATGGAATCCTTTTGATCTTCTCACTAACAGTGTTCTTCATGCCTCATGCCATATCTCATAAGTAATGTACAGTGTTCCATTCGCGCTTCTTGTCTCCCGATCTACTGACTCTTAGCCCTCTTCGGCTTCACAATCGTGCTCAGATCTACGATCGGGAGTGACGGGATTGGCAGCTCCATCACAGGAATCATGATCGCCAACAATAGATACCATCCAAGCATAGCTGCCGCCCAGAAGCAAGCACCAGTCGCGACCAAGAATTCTTGTCCAAGAGCCATGTTTCCATTGGCCACATTCCAGAAAGAGCCGGAGGCGAATCCGAATCCCATCGTGGCTGCCACGAAAATGAGGAAGAAGAATAGATTCGTTCTGGTTGAGCAAAGGAGGAAGATGAACGAGAGGATGCACAGGGATAGAGGGTAGAAACCTGAGGGCACGTCAGCGCGAATATAGGTAGCGACACTCAGATAGCACTCACCATAGCTTGCCGCAAATTGAGCCGACAACATTTGATTCTCTCCAGCTTGTCCAAGGTATGGCGTGCCATCAGTGTAGGCAGAGACGGCATTGAAGAACGGAATGAAGGTTGTCGCAAAAGTCAAGAAATGTGCACCGTATCCCATGAAGACGAGAAATGGGAACGTGTTGCCCAGAAGGAACTCTCCAATACCAGCGAAGATCAAGAGCATGCCTCCGAACCAGAGCGATGCACCAACAGTTGCTTGCCCAGAGCCACCACTTCCTCTCCATCCAATTAGTTCTGCTGCCAGAGGAGTCAATGCCGTGGAGAAGCCCATGATGGCTAGAGGAGTAGGGTTGGCCTAGTTTCGCGCGTCCATTAGAACTTGCGGTTGATGTAGAATATTCTTTTGTCACTTACAAAGGTCTTTCGGAGGTTGCCAGCGACATCAGCATTGCGTGGTGACAAGAATAGTCTCTCGAACTGCTCATCAGAGATGGTGTTGTTCGTGAGCATCTGCCTCAGCTCATTGGTATTGGTTCCCTGCTTCGACAAGGTAGATCCATTGGCACCATCGGCGTAGTCCCTATGAGAGCCGCTCTCGAGGTCTTTTGGATCAGTAGACATGATGGATTGCTTGCAACGGATGGAGAAGGACGAGGAGTGATTCGCGCGAAGGGAGCAGAAGGACGTCGCGAGAAGGAGAGCTATACAGTACCATTATGACCGCGTCCGGCAAATGCGCCTAATGGTTCCTCAGAGAGCACAGAAGGTTCATTTCCGCACACCGTCTCTATCACACGCGCCAGAGTGACGATGCCAATCAAGAGAGGCTTGAGTTGATGGCAGCCAACGCAGCTATCGAGCTCTGAATGAAGACTAGCGTTGCATTTGAGATCGATGGTAACCTTGATATCGGGTCCGTGTCTGCAGAGGTGCAGAGAACCGCTTTCTGATGTCCGTGTGGTTCGTTCCGCATTTCTGTAATAGTCATGGTGTTCATGAAGATCTAGCCGAGGGCTACGGTGCAGTGGAGTCTGTGCCCATGGGGTCTGGGGAAAGGTGACTTGTGCAACCAGTCGCATTGCGACGTCCGTTCTGTCGCCAAAAGCTACAGCACAATTTCGAGATGCGTCAGCGGCGCGGTTGTCTGCTCTCTCCTGTGGTTTTAGCTGCCGCCGACCGCATTTCTCGGCAGTCAATATAATACAGTGGCAGGTATAGCGACTGCGTGCAAAGCTCTCGATTCTCGGCTCGGAAATGGCTGGTCTTCGTCTCGGATCGTTGTCTTCTAGTTCTACATGTCCCTCTGGATGAATCTTGCCCAGTCATGCTTGTGCTTGTGCTATGCGGGAAGGAAGCACCTAGTGCCGCGTTTGGACGTTTCCGCAGATTGGGTTCAGGTGCGACCGCTGTTTTGGAAGTCACAGGCCCTAGAAAAAGATGAGCTTGAAGAGCTCGATTTTTGAGAGCGGAGTCCAAGGTCAAGAGACTATCGACGACAAATGCTGGTGGAATTTTTCAAGTCTGTCTCCATGCAGCTCGTCTCAACGACTGGAACACGACGCAGCCATGCTCCATGAGGAGCTCTTGAGCCACCACCCATGGGTGAAGCACCAGATGGAGGAGCGCAGATTGATGATCGAGGAAGTCACGAATGTGTCGTCCAAGAAAGAGAAGGCTTCGATCAAATGGGATCTCCTGCAGACGCAGGATCGCCTGCGACCTCATCAGCTTTTGTTAATCCGGAAGCATCGAAATCCATCTGGATGAGAGACGTCGAGTATAGTGAGAGAGAAAGCAGATGTTTCTTGAAGCAAGTGTTGTGCTGTTACTGACATTCGTGCATCCTTGTCCAAATCGCGGAAAATGGCTTGGCAGAAATTCAGAGGCGCGAATACGAGGAATACGATACCCATTAGACTGAAAGTAGTTGTGAAAGGGCCTTGTTGTCAGTATGTCGGTCGAACATTGATCAACGACATAAATCAACAGTTTCAAAGAACGAGATTCATCAGTCATGCAGTATGAACAGGATAACAAAAGAACCCCTTCGTGGTGCAACCACAGCACTCAGTCCAATACTCACAACCGACTCTTCTCCCCATACTCAACCTCAAAACTAACCCGATCATCCCAATGCATCGCCCAATACCCATCCCAAATCTTCTTCGTCAGCGGTCCAATCTTCCCATCGCCCACAAAATTCCCATCCAATTTCGTAATCGGCATAATACCCCCAGCAGTCGTAGCCATAAAAATCTCCTCAGCCTGAAACGCCAGCTCAACGGGTACAACCTCCATCCTCACAGGAATTTGTTCCTTCTCACAAACATCAAACACAGACTTCCTCGTAACACCTTCCAAAACACCTCGATCAGCGGTATAGAGGGTGCCGTTTTTGATGAGGCATATGTTAAAGCCGGAACCTTCAGTGAGGTTGCCATCGCCGTCGGTTAGGAAGGGGTAGTCTGCCCCGCGGTCGCCTGCTTCCATGACTCCTCGAGTTAGATCACCCCATTGAAGATTCTTAACAGTAGGATCAAAAGCCCCCGGCGGAGTCCTCCTCACAGTCCTCGCAATAATCGCAGACCCAGTCCCACTCAATTGCATTTCTGGAGACATAACCCAGATATAAGGACAAATCCAAATATACAAATGATTATTCAGCGCCTCAGGTTTAGGACCGGAAGTAGAAATCCTTTGAAGTCCTCGAGTGATGATGAGTTCTACGAAAGCGTCTCTAATTCCAGACATTTTGAGCATGTCTAGTAAGACTTTTTTCACGGCTTCGCGAGGGATTGGAAAGCGGAGACGCATTTTCTTGCAGGATGCAGTGATGCGGTCCAAATGGTCGTCGAGACGGAAGAAGCGGCCGTCCCAGACTGAGGGGACGTCGTAGGTTAGGTCGGAGTGGAGGAAGCCTTGGTCCATTAGGGGTACTTTGGCTTCAGAGAGAGGGACGATTTCGCCGCGGGTGTAGGCTATGCCTTGGGCGTAGGGGTTGGAGGTGTATGTGAGTTCTAAGGATGTTTGACGACGGTTGTAGTCTTCGAAGATCTTTTTCATGGTTGCCATCTTGATTGACTCTGTAGTTGGCTTGGCTTGAGTTGATGAGACAATGGCGGAAGATAATGGTGACGGCGAGATCTTGTCAACGGCCATGACATGAGGTCTTGATATAACCTCTCGAACAAGCTCAGGTGTTCTGTACCCACCTCGCGCGGGCGTCTCGGCATCTGCAACCTGCAGCAGAGCTCGTGGAGGATCTGCCAAGCCCAAGGAATTCCCGAGCTCACGGGCAAGATTCAAAGCTTCTTGTGCCGTGAACTTGCCCAAAGCAGTAGTTTATCATATCAAAGTAGGACCGATGTAGGTTGGCCGTCTGCCACGTTGTTCGACCTCGTGGTTGTATCTTCAGCCTCATGAGAGAATGCCTGTTTTGTCGGTTCTGAATGCGGCAGGTCTAAGGCGGCCCCCAAATGTTGGCGAGCACGACATGTTATGGTTCTAACCTTGCCTGGGCCGGAGAGTTGACTGCAGCTCGTTCCAAAACCAGAATGTGATCACCGACACAATCCATGGCATGCTTGAAGTCTGCTTTGGTACGCTGGAACTGTGGTATAAGTGTTGTGCTGTGCTGTGAGGTACTGCACCACTGGCAGGCTGTGTGTCGCCATTGACGGACTGGGAACAAGGTAGGAAGACGACTTGCTTTCCCGTCGCTGTCACGGACAAAGTAGAGGTCTTCGTCATGACCATTTTCCTGTTCCAGTTCCAGTTCTTGATCCTTTTCCCTGTGCCCTGATTGACAATGTGCAACGGGTCTACTTTGTAACAGTCGCACAAGTGGGTGGAATGGTCTCTGAAGCATTTCTGGGATCTCAAGAGGCGGAATCGCCGTATCCATGGAAATCACTTATGATCAGTCCGAGCGAGTGGCCCTTTGGCACTGCCGTGAACTCTTCAATTTCTCTGAGGACTTTGGCGTGACTTCTGATCTTCCCCGTCCGACTCAATATCTATTTTTCCAGTCCTAAGGCTCAAAAAGTACTGAGGCTGCTTTGGCTCAAACTTGAGGTGGTAAAGTTTCCCGGGTGCTACGAAGCCAGTAAATTCCCAATCTGGAGGTGAGGTTTCATTGGAAAGCCATCCTTCCCACCACAGTGAGAGGTCTGCTGTCATCTGGCCGGGGAAGCTAGGCTCCCGCTTTAAGAATTCGCTGAACGTCTGTGTCCTTCAGCGCCGATTCTCTCATGAGGCTGTGAGGTATCGACTCACCTTCCAGTTTTGGACAAGACCCAGATCTACCAAGACCGGAGGACGTGCCTTTTCGTCACAAACTAGGCAATCGAAAATCGCAAAAGTCCCATGCATCGGTCGAGGAATCGGGCGCGGCGCGAACAGGAACTCTCGCACGGCCATGGGTATCTCACAAGCTATTTCTGCGAGCAATGCGCAGATGAGGTATGTCTTTTGCCGGATCGATACCATGCTAGAGGTGACTTGTGTCGCATTCTGGCCTACAGAGCTCTTAGCATTGCAAGCTTGGCAGGTCTTGCTAAAGTACCCTCGAAAAGGATCACGAGATCCCCAAAATGTGCTCGTGCATTCTCAGAGACCACGTTGTGCGAATAGGTGCTACCACGAGGTTTGTCCATCTTGCCTTTGCGTATCCTGGCTCCAGTGGTGCTGCTGTTCTTTGATCGTGTGGCAAGCCGTCGCCTTACTACTGCACATGTAAATGGACGTTCAGACGAGTCCTGGCAGTCATCATCAAGCTCCTCAATCTTGGGCGAAACATCGTCGGAATCCATCGTGGGTCGCATAGAAACGCAGAGGAAACAGGAGAGGGATGACGATAAAGCGATCCGGGTAAGTCCATGGTACATATTGGCTCTTGAAGACGTTGTGTAACAATAAGCGTGGCTGAGCATCATCTATCGATGATCGTGCTGCGGCCTCTGGATCAGTGGAGCGCAGAAGGCGACGAAAGGCAACCTTTCACGGCGGGGCATGTCTCGAAGCCGGTGAGAGGGCCTGACATGCAAAGGTCGGTGTCATTTTCGAGTGCTGCCGTAAGCGCTTAGATCTATACAATGCTATGCCATGCCATACCTCATTAAGCCTTAAATCGGCCTTCAAACCCAGGTCTGCCCTTCTTCTTTCCTTTCGCTCCACCACTGGAGCCGCCCTTCTTCTTACCCTTCTGGCCCTTTTCATCTCGCCTCTTCTGAAGATTTGTCTCTCGCTTCTTTTGCTTAGCCTCCCTCGCTTTTGTGATGTTCTCTTCTCGCTCCTTCCATTCCTTTTCAGACTTGTTCTTTTGCTTCTCCTTCCGCTTCAAAGCCTTCTTCAACAAGCTTGTGTCATCTCGCACCCTCTCACCGTGCGCTCTCTTTTTCGCGTTCAGCCACATATCCTTCTCTTCAATGTCAGCCTTCTTGCCTGCATCGAGCCCACTTATCCGCGCTTGCTTCTTCTGGGCAGCCAAAAGCGCAGTCTTTGGATCTTGTGGTCCCTTCTTCTTTCGAGCGTCGTTTAGTGTGCTCAAAGAAGCGTCCGCGGCTGTTCCATCCTCAAAAGCGAGTCTGGAGAATGAAAAGCTGTTTTCCGACGGTCTCGGGCTGTCTCTGCGCTCAAAAATGTCGGTGGCGGGACTGCCAGAACCACGAAGCTGTTCCTCTCGTTTTCGTTCCTCTGCCTCCTTAGCTTCTCTCCTCAGCTCTTTCTTGTGCGCCTTCCTTTGCTCCTCCTTCTTTCGTCTTTGGTCAAGGAGCTCTTGCCGAGATTTTGCCGGCTTACCATCTGGACCGTCCGCTTTACGTTTGGCTCGCAGCTCTTCTATCCGCTTCCGTAGTCTTTCCTGCAGCAGTGCTTGATCAACGTTTGGCAGTTGTAGTTTCGGTGATGATGTTCCGCTAGGAATGTCGGTACTCGTTGCGGCAGCCGCATCAAATTTCGGTAGTGGTATCTGGTTGGGCTTCTGCTGTGTTTTAACATCGAGCTGTGGCTTCTTTCGCTGCTTCGGTGCTGCTTCTTCTGACTTCTCTTCGACAGATGGTGGTGTTATGGAGGATGATGAGGATGCTTCGGAATGGTTAGTAGCAACGTCAAATGCAGGGCTGTTGACGGCCGGACTTGTTGGTACTGATGATGCGTCCGCCACTTCTTCATCGTCCGCCGCGTCCTCGTCTTGCTCGTCGTCTGATCCGGCGAGGCCTGAAAAATCGACCTTTTCCAAGTCTGCAGCATCGTTTGCCTCTGCATCGTCCTCTTCACTCTCCTCATCAGCGCCGCCGTCTGCGTGCTGCCTCTCGGCCTGGGCTTCGGCGAGATCTGCATCCTGCTTCTTCGCCTTCTTCGCCTCTTGCTTTGCTTTCTTCGCCGCCGTTTTCTCCTTCTTGCGATCGCGCTTCTCTTTCCGCTTCTCTGCTACCGTCTTCTTCTTGGCTTCGACATCTTCGGCGCTTGGTTCCTTTTTCTGCTTTTTGTTGCTCGTCTGTTCAGTCGCTGCATTATCTCCTACGTCTTCATCGTCCTCCATGCCCAATTCACGCTTCCGCTTGAGCTCGCGCTCCTTCATCACATCCAAGGCAGATTTTTGGTTTGCAGGATCCAGCTTGGCCTTTTTAGCCGCTCGTTTTTGTTCTTTCGTTTGCTTCTTGCGATTCCATTGTTCGCTCGGATCAAGACCGTCGTCAATTTGGCTGCCGTAGTATTCTCGTGCTGGTGTAAGCGCCAGCAAAGACTCGAAGGCTTTTGTATGGCTTTGCAGGCGTTCCTAAATCATGACATGTTAGACTTTTGCACGTCCTTTTCAAATTCAGTCTGAATTACTTCAAGTCCGTCGAGAGGATCCTCTGATTGGGCCATTGTGTCTCAGATTTGTTAGCTAGCCAGAGATGTTGTCGCCGTCGGTCGAGGCGCTGCTGCGTTTCTCTTCACTTCACCGCAGAATTGAAAGAAGACGGCCAAGATTTTGAGATCCGCCCTGTGGGGCTCGGCTGTCGGCATGTCGGCAAGCGTGCAGGGATGTGGGCGATTCTCGCTATTCACTCCTCGCAACCAAAGAGTCAAAGGTCACACTACTCGCATGTGAGTGCTCAGCACAGTGTGACCATTCTTATGCTGCATAACAGAATCCTCATGCTGTTGTTTGTCCTGCCAGCGCACGATATGCTGTACTTAGCAAGGCACCGGCATACTTGTTGATCTTCGTCCAATGCTTACGACCAGGGCTCCGCCACCACCTAGCCTTCTACCTACGCAATCCTTGCTGTTTGCCTCTGCTGTCCGTTAAAGTCGTCTGCCTGCCCAGCTTCAGAGGTGTCATATGTAAGTACGCTCACGCTGTGCTGTAAGTTCGGATCTGCGATACCATTTGCCCGAGATATGCGGTAGCTGGAAAAAGCAGTTGCGCTTAGATCGCGGGCAAGCGACTGCCTAAGTGCGAGATTTGATCTTCTATCTTCGACGAGGGCTGGACCTTCGGGAACCGGACGAAACACACCACAAGCATGGCATACGATACAGAGACTACCATAGTAGAGGCAACATCGCTCTCAACCATTCAGGCCATCGCCATCAATCCTCCAGCACATCCCAAGGCTCCTGCCGATGTGCCAAGGCTGCCTCTGGTCCTATATATTGCGCGTGTCCCCGGCAGTCGGGATGTTTTTTTGACGCCGATAAAACCGCGTGAGAAAGTTGTCACGGCGGAGGATGTTCAAAGCTCGCTCTACTTCATTCATGTCAACGATGCGGGAGACTATGAAGAACCTGTCCGTCAACTATCATCGGTCAACACAAACGCTTCTCATCTCATTCCTGTACCTGAAAGCACCATAAGAAGAAAGCCGACTCTGCCTAGGAGGCCGGTGCAGCCGAACACGCCGCCGTACCCTCTCGACGATGGACCTCCAAATGTAGGATTGTCATCTCCCAGTCCGCCAAAGCAAGGAAGACTCAGCCGCGTCTTGCGCAAGCCTGTAGGATCTAGCGCCACGCCTGCACGGGACATTCTACCAGACTTGCCAGTCTTACCACGTCGGCCATTGCCTACACCTCCTCAGGATGAGCAGCCGTTTGAACAGTCGCTGCACGCCCACAACAAGAACCTTCTCCGGCGAGCAGAACATAGCGATGAGAATAATCCGTACCTTCGCGAGTATGAGTCATTGCCACCACCAATCGATCCAGCCGATCTACCACAACCCGGAAGCCTGACTCTGATTAGGCGCAATCCAGCTTCAAGCGAGCAGTGGAATGTGGCCTCAATACACGATCCTCCAGTTCAAGAAATCTCTTCAGCCGCGCTTCGTAACCCGACCGCTGCTCAAAGGACCAAACGTGGAGGAGCACCCCTCTACCTTGACATTTCAAATCCAGGCTATGCCCAATTCATTCAGCAAGAAAGGACACAATCACGGCAGAGCACAGACACCACCAGTTCAAACAGCAGCGATCCACCGCCAGAAGGAGTGTTCCGGAGACGACTGTATATGCCAGGATCACAGTATGGCGAGCATTCCTATAACAACAGTCACAGATTCAGCTCTGTCACCAGTTTCAACGCATCAAGGGATGAGGCGTCTATGCGACGATCGATACGACACTCAGTCGATATGGGCTCGTCTACCACTTCTGCGTCATATGCAGACAGACGGAGCAAAGGCTATACTTTCAACAGTCCCTGGGACGGACGATGCGAGTTCTCTACTGGAGCCACAGGCAAAAGTCTCAGGTGCAAGCACTATCTACCCAGCATGCCAGGTCAATCGACAGAAGTCAGCGAGCTGAGGTTCAATCTGCCTACCAGCTCTAGTAAGGCTGCAAACGCCCCGTTGACCGACAATCGATCGTCATACATGAGTGGTCTGCATCGCCGACTGCACTCTTCGAGCGAAGACGGCAATGTGGACTTCGTGTTCGACGACGACGGAAATCTGGACCTTACCTTGGGACGAGAGAAGGCTGGTGGGGGATTTGGAGGCAAACAGGCAAAACTTGGAAAGCTGATCATACAGCCTGAGGGCCTCGCCATGCTAGATTTGCTCGTGGCGGCGAATGTTGGGTTGTGGTGGAGGGCATGGGGGAGATGATTAGGTATGAAATGGAAAGTGTTCATGATGTATAGGTATGGAAATCATGACTTCGTAAGCTATATGCTAAACACAAACTTCTCATCATTGCAGTCTCAGCTCCATCACATATGCATTTATTCGCTCGCATCCATGCAATCATGAACCAAACTCCGATATCATAAGCAACATCAAGTCAAATCAACTGAAACAACTCAAACAGATCGATCTTTTCTCGCACCTCCGATCCATAAGCCGGCCCTGGTATGCAAGCAACAACAAAGCCCAACACAAAAATCAGATCAGACCATTCAGCAACTCGCAAAATCGCAAAGCATCGCAAAGCATCGCAAAAAGCAATCCAATCACCAACATCATCCCCCAAAATCATAAGAGCACACACCCAACCATCGCGCCTTCACCGATCTCTCATACCAACACCGCCACCAACAATACCCCTGTGACTTTCGCCCCTCAGAGCGGACTCTTCTCCCCAACAACCAAATCATAAAGCCCCTTAACCCTGGCCAGCGCCTCACTAGGCTTCTCCATACTCTTCGAACCAGCAACATGTCCAGGCTGAGGAGCTGTAACATGATCATCAAAGCCTCTAAGCGTAAGCACACATTCGGCAAGCGTACCCATCAACCCCATCATGCGGATGTCGGCCCGACGATCGAAAATACAGGCTTTGTCTTCGATTGCGAACTTAATGGTGTTGAAAATGTCCCGGCCCATGGTGAGAAGGTTTTGGAAGTGGACGGCTTCGGATTGTGCGAGGAGGATGGAGGAGGAGGTTGTGGCTGTGGCGAGGAGGGTGGAGGAGTAGCGGGTCCGAGACTCGTAGGAGGTTGATGGTTTGCCGAAGTAGGGTGTTAGGTTTAATGAGATGGTGGCGAGAGAGCGGAGGGTTGGCCAGTTTGCAAGCAAGTTGTAGGAGGTTTCTGGTGGTGGGGTTGGAGAGGACCGGGCATCGGGGATGTTGTTGAGCTCAGAAGGGATGTTGGTGGTGAGCTTGTAGATTTTTGGGATTTTGGTGAGCGGGTATAGCAAGATCTCCCATGCGCGAGCGAGGTTTGGGTTTTCGAGTTCGGTGGCGTGGATTTTGATGTTGAGCTCTGGAACGCGGCCGGAGATTTTGGTGCTTATGTTGGTGGCTTGGCCGGTCATTAGGTATGAGACGAGGGAGTAGAGGCAGCGGTTTGTTGCGCTGAGGTCGCTGGCGAACCAGGTTGAATTTGTGGTGTCGACGGCAGGGTTGGCGTCATCGAAGTGAATCTCGAGGCTGAGCTTGGGGATCTTCTTGAGATATGCGGGCCAGAGAGCGGAGTACTTCTTGGTGGGGTCGTCGAAGTCGAAGGCTGAGGTTGGGTCGTTGGCGAGAGGGACTTTGGAGCGGCTGTTGTGAAGGTTGTCGACCACATCGCCTGAAACCACAACGCCGCCCATGTATGAGCCGGAGATCTTGATGGTGGCGATGCTCTCGGAGTAGATAAAACCAGAAGCTTCGTCGTGAATCTGCCGGTTGGCGCGCAGGATTGCTGGTTCAGCGCGGAGGTCCGCAGCCTTGTCGTGGGTGAGAAGGATCTTGTAGACATCGTTGCGCATCTCGCTTGGCAGGCTGAGGAAGGGGAAGGGAGGTGGAGGTGGGTAAGACGAAGAGATGTTGGTGCTCTCAGCCTTGCCAGTACTTGGAGCGCCCTGAGCCTTCTTGCCCTTGATGGTAAGCTTGAAGCCGCCTTTCGCAGCATTCTTGGTGTTCTTGAGGATGAGCTTGGGCTTGAAGGCAGGTGGTGGCATGCGAGTAACTGGCTTGGCGATGCCAATGTTGGTGAGTCGTGGTCGCTTGATGTCCTTGGTGCCGCCATAGACTTCGGGAGCCGGAGCCTGCTTGCCCTTAAGGAATGTTGGGTGTTTTGGCAGTGTGGCATCGGCGATTTGCTGGAAGCTGAGAATTTGAGTCGGCGCCTCCAAGTCGAGCGATGTTGCCGGACCAGCCGGGACGATAGTATCGCAGTCGAGACGGAGAGGGGCGATGAAGGTGGTACCGAAGCGCATGTTGGCGACTTGAGTGGGTAGGTGGTGGAGGGTATTGGTGGTATGCAATGGGTAAATGGTGGTTTAGATCGAGAGAAGGATGGCAAGATGTTTGGTTTCCTGCTGAGGTGTGGATGAGGGGAGAGGTCTGGTCGAGATTGGGTGGGAGAAATGTCAGTTTAAGAAGGTCTTCATGACCGCACCAGTAGCGGTCCACTTCGAGTAACAATAGGAGCGGTCAGATCGAAGTACAGGGGCGGTCAGGTCGAAGTGCAGTCTGGGGAAGGGAAATGGAGAGCAGAGGAGCCAATCAGAGCGCGGGATTGGCAATCGACCTTTCACTTACATGGTCCGTGCGCTCCAAAAGTCTGCATATGATAGCTTCTGTATGGCCAATTTCACCGGAAGTGGGGCAAGGCAAAGCTCTCAGAGCTTTTCGAAGAGCGTATCTTAGTCCGTGCGTGGTGTCAACTGGAGCCTAGGAGGGGTTTGGTAGTTTCCTCTGAGCTCACAGGACTCGACACACGCCTACTCAGATCTCCCGCCATGTCAAGAGTTCAGCAATACCTCTCTTGCCGTGGTCCCACTTGACATGATCAACTCGGATTGCTTGTGGCTCTGCCACTGGTCGCCTTTTGTGCTTGCTCTTGAATATCAATGAACATCATCCTGCAAATCTTGAACAGCGCTTCCATCGCGTCCTTGCGGGAATACTTCTTCGGTCCCTCAACTATCGCTTGATCCTGATCTGCAGACTTGGCCAGAGAACATGAGTATTCCTTCCATTCAATAGATCTCACTCTGCCCTGCGTATCTCGAAGTAAGGTTCCTTCATTGTGTTCCTGGTCTCGAATGGTGAAGTCGGTGTGTTGCCGCAGTGGCGTTTGATTTCTGGAAAGTTCAGGCCGGTTTCTTCTTTTCCTGTCCATGTTGACTTCTTCTATCATGTCCACTTTGTGCTGTCGCCATATTCGAGGCGCCATGGCTGCACAAGATTAGCGAAGTCTGCGATGATGAAGGACATGTAGACGACATACCCAATGTTTGCACCTTCATAATCTTAATCTCAGCCTCCGTCTCAAATTTTGCTTCGGGTGTAGGATGGTCTTCTGGGTGGCCTATAAGAGGCAAGGGTATCGTCGGCGGCATTACGAAGATCGAGCGGTATATGAGTTGCTTTCTGTCTGCTTGGCGATTTGTGCGAACGGTGTACCAAAGGTAGTTCTAGAAGTGATCTGGATCTCGACAACCGTGGCGCTTTCCATGAGGCAGCTGACCGCTGGCACGTGCCTGTGACAAGTGAGCAAAGGCATGTGAAGCGAAAGGCCCTATCAGATCTGACCTAGATCTTGCGATACTGCACGAAGACCATTCAACTTTCTCAAGCAGGCAAGATCAAACCATAGGACTAGAGAAAGCTGGCACACAGTGGAGTGATGGTGAGGTTGGAAGAGCCTAAAGCATTTCATTTTTAATCCAGTTTTCAAACAGGTTTACGCCTGCGCACCTCCACCGGGGCGCCTGTCAGGTCTAGTCACCTAGAGCGAACCGTGCAAATGAACATTCTTCCCACTTTGATATCAAGCTTGAGCTTCCGGTGCTTTGTCGTGGTCGACTACAGCCTCTTCGGCACCAAGCTGAAGATCCTTTTGAGACTGCGACGGGGAGACGGGCGCTGGGGCGACCAAGGTCGGCGACTCTGGGATAGTGTGAACGGTAGCCTGCTTGGGCTTCTTCCCGTGCTTCGACTTGCTCTTCTTGCCGTGGTGAAAGCCGTGAGGAACATTTGGCCAGTCATGATGGTGTGAGTTGCTTGGACCAGGAATTGGTGACGATGGAGGCGAGGAAGAGAAGTAGGGTTCATCGACATCAGAAGCGCCAGAAATTGGCCCATGTCGCATGGAGAATGGCTCGCGCTTGCTGCCACTACGCTGCTTGTGCTTCTTTGCAGAGTGATCCGCATGACCTGCCTTCTCGGTGTTCAACTTATGCTTTCTAGCAAGTCGATACTTGCTACGTCGGCGAGAGTCATCCTCGAGGCCGGGTAAGTACGAAGTGGTGGAGCTGGCATCGGAGCTGTAGTCAGCAGAGGAGGAGTCATTGTTGAAGACATGAGCTAGATCCTCTCCCCAGAGCTCATATGCGTGTTCGGTAAGTTTAGCAGCCTTGATCAGATGCGGAAGGACGACCATGCGTTCCTTTGACGAATGTGACTCTGCCAGGTCGCTGAGCTGGCCCCCAAGTCGACGATCGAGAATGCTTAGATCGTATAGCAGGTGTCCTAATCCTTTGCCCAATCCGGAGGCAAGGCGCTCGGTCACCATTTGCAGGCGCTTATATTCTGTGTCGGATAAAGAGACACCATGGCGACGGCGTCGGGAGGGTCCTGCAATTGGTCCAAGTCCGACCAGGGGAGGATATGATCCTTCATGGAGAGGTGTCATTTCTGGGTACATGGTGGGACCCATTGACGGCATGTATGGACAGCCGCTTGCGCCGTAGAAGTAAGACATGTCCTGCAAAGGCGTGTTCTGAGTTTGGTAGATATGGCAAGCTGTTGTCGTCAAATTGATTCGGTCGGATGTGGTATTCTGCTTGTGGGAGGGTCTGTGTGGGAGGAGGTATGATCCAGGTCCAGTGTTGCGAGAAGAGTTTATATCCCAAGATCCTGCACTGGTGAATACCGCAAGGATATCATGCTTGGGTGGCGGTTGCTCGGTACTTAGGGAAGAAGTCTTCTGTGACGAGAAAAAGTCTTGTTGGGCCACAACATACGCCTTTACTGCCGTATCCGTATGGTAATACTGCAGCGAAAGGTCCCCTTTGACAGTGTAACTCGGAAAAGTGCGTCTGCTTGCCTGAGCAAGCATTCAATAAGGACTATGCTGTCGGTCTGCCATCGACTATGCACTCATCGCATCAGTCCGCCCAAATCCCTCTCCATACCAGTCACCCTCTCCTCGAGAGCTCTCTTCTTACGCTCCAGCTCCCGAATTTCCGCCTCCTCCGCTTCTAATTCCTCTTTCGTGACGGGAGTGACGTTCAAAGCAGGGTCATCGTCAATATCGGCCATCGGATCGTCATCCTCGTCTTCTGAGTAGCTTCTGCTTGTCTTTGCTAACTCCTCTGCTTGCTGCAGCACCTTTGCCTCATAATGCCGTATGTTTGCTGCCAATTGCCCATGCCGCCGCCTCAGCTGCGCAATGCGATCTGCCGTTCCAGGTATGGAGTACACAGCAAGTAACCTCTCCGCTCCTTCGAGCAACACTTCCACATCCATTTCGCCTTTAATCCTGGCATTCGTGCTTTCCTGTCGCGTACGGTTGAACAAGTCGCCACCAAGGACTGCAGCGACCGCTTTCGACTTGGGCTGCCTAGATCCATAGACAGTCGCTCTCCTCTTGGCAGGTGTCTTGGTTGAGGCAGCAATTGCATCATGGGTTGGGCCGCTAGCGAAATCGGTGGCGCCAGGGTTCCCAGGAAGAGGAGGCGGTGCTAGATGGAAGAGCGCACGCTCATGGGCTTCTGTATCGCGTATAAGACTTGTGATGTCGTGTTGTGAGAGTAGAGCATTTGTAAAGATCTTGGGTCCTGGGAAAGGAAGTTCTGATATCGAGGTCGCGCAGAGGGAGATTTGCTCCAGGTGGGATTGCAAGAGGGAGGCCATAGCTTTGTTCTTTCGAAACTAATAGCGTGGATCGACCAGAGTAGCTTGTTTCTTGTTCCTTGTTCGAGTTGTTCCTAAATGTTCGTCCAATGTTTACTCAGCGACTTCGTTGCCAGAATCGAGCCGCTCCTGCAATTTCAAGCCCATATGTGATTAAGTCAATACCGTCGTTCGTGTCCTGAGGCTGGACAGTGCTACTGAGGCGACCGTCGTCGATCTGTTGATATGTTTAACAGACGTGTCGTTGGAGACGCGTTGGACAGAGTTTCACCTGTGACGCCAGTGACGCCACAGCCGGATGATCTTCGGCTTGGAAGGCGCATCTCGAGCTTCGAAGCAGCAACGCCTGGCTTGGCTCCATTGGCTCCAGCACACGACCACAACATCACCCAACACTTCCATCAGAACATCTCCTTGGCAAAGCTATAGCACAATATGGCAGAGAAGATGGAAGTCGATGCCGTGAATGGCGAGAAGCAGGAAGAAAGCGTAGGGCCAGCGCCAGATCTGCCGCCGGAGCGCAGTACGTAGACCCAGCCGCCTCACAAACACTGATGACCATACTGACCATACATACCGCAGTCATTCAGAACAACCTCACACTCATCAACCAGGCCGTCGACAACTTCGACTCGCGATTCACACTGCGCGCCCTGCGAAGTATATCAACGCTGCGAAAGGCGCCTACGTTCCCCGAAGCCATCGTTCTGGGCATCCGGACAGCATATCCCAACCCATCTAACAGAGGGCGGCAAATATTGGAGGAGCTGTTACCGGAGAAGCATAGGAAGCAGGCAAATGGTACAGCAGCGCCAGCAAAGAGCAAGGACGGAGCAGAGCAAGATCCGCATCCAGAAGTCTGGTCGTATCTGGGTGTTCTGCTGCAGGTCTATCTGTTCGACAGCGGCGAGTTCGAGAAGGGCGCAGACTTCAGCGAGAACTTCGTTGAGCGCATCCGCAGCTGGAATCGTCGCACGCTTGATCAGATTGGCGCCAAGGCATACTTCTACTACCAGCTGTTCCACGAGAACCTCGACCCCAAGCCTCCATCAAAGCAGTCGCATGTCGTTGAGGTGCGTCCAAAGTTGCTCGCTGCTCTGCGATCTGCTGTGCTCCGCAAGGACAACGATACGCAAGCTGCTGTGATCGTCCTCCTCCTCCGGAACTACATCAGCACCGCCGACATTACCCAAGCCGATCTCCTCGTTGCACAAACACAATTCCCGACATCCGCATCCAACAACCAAGTATGCCGCTACCTCTACTACATCGGTCGTATCCGCGCCATCCAGCTTGCCTACACCCAAGCACACGAGCACCTCGAGTCCGCTACCCGCAAGTCGCCCACAAATGGTCCCGCTGTCGGCTTCTACCAGCAAGCTACCAAGCTCTTGATTGTGGTGGAGCTTCTGATGGGTGACATTCCTGAGCGCAGTCTGTTCCGACAGCCACCTCTTGAGTCTGCTCTCTACCCATATCTCAAGCTCGTGCAAGCTGTTCGCGTTGGTGACTTGCAAGCATTCCTGAAGTGCGTGAGTCTCAACGAGGCACAGTTCCGCCAGGACGGCACATACACCCTCATCCTCCGACTTCGTCAAAATGTCATCAAGACTGGCGTCCGCATGCTTTCTCTCTCATACAGCCGGATTAGCTTACGCGATATCTGCACCCGCCTGGGCGTGGATAGCGAAGAGTCGGCAGAGTACATCACGGCAAAGGCCATCAGAGACGGTGTGATTGAGGCATCGCTTGATCACCAGAACGGACACATGGTTACTGTTCCGCAAAAGGACGCATACAGCACGACAGAACCAAGCGATGCCTTCCACGCTCGTATAAGCGCTTTGCTCAACATGAGAGACGAGTGTGTCATGGCAATGCGATACCCGATGAACAAGCACAGACAGGAGATCGCAGAAGCTGCTAAGGCTCGCGAGCGAGAGCGAGAGTTGGCCAAGGAGATTATCGAGGGTGAAGGAGATGCGGACGATGGTGATGAGGGCGGCTTCGAGGGCATGTAAAAGTCTTCCAGGTCTCCTGGTCCGCAGTCCAATCACGAACGGCTGCATTGCAATGAAAAGCTGTAATATAGACCATCGATAGAGATGCTACAAGCTTCATAGCTCGAGAAGCTTGAGTTTGAGCTCCAATTACGGAAGTGTCGCAACGAGTTTTGTTCACAAGTGGCTCTCTACGACAAACGTCGGTCTCGCGACTGCTAATCGCCTTCTGAGGGAGGGTACGGCCTTTGATATCGAGCCAATGCATCGGATTCAGTGTGAGAAATCAAGCGGATCGAAGATGGCTGAATGTTGTTACGATCCCCTCCTAGTCTAGGCATACAGCCAAGTCCTAGATGGGGACGCAGATCATACGTCAATGGACCATCGGGCGGTGTTGTCGAGAAGAGAAAAGATATTTTGAAGCGCTAGTGTTTTGTATTATGGATCTCACGTCAAAGGGAATAGCATGTGAGTCTTGATAGTACCGAAGGTAGCCGATGTGCATGTGAATGATTCAAGGCATAGGCGGGTATGTCCTCGTAACTCACATGCAAGTATTGAGTTTGAATTGATGGTTTGTTGTAGAGGCATTCAGCATATCAGCAGTTGTTGTCCGCATTTCTCAAGGTATCTTGATCGTTGATTTGTTGCCTTGCGCAAACTCATGGACAGAAAACTCGAAGTCTTTATGATGATGTCCGCTTCACGCCAACTCTTCTCAGCTTACCAATTATCATCATCCCTACCCTCAGCTCGTCCCTCATCATAAGCATCATCAACATTATCCCCAAACCTCTCCACATCACCAACCTTCTCTCCCATCCAGCCCGCCATCCTCTCCGGAGCATCCTCTACATCATCCACAGCATTATCCCAACGATTTTCCACTCTGTCCCCAAACCTATCAAACCCCTGTTCCACATCTTGCGGAATATCTTCAACATCTTGAACTTTTTCTCCTGTCCATCTCGCAGCATCGTACGGAGCATCTTCAACCCTCTCTCCAAAACGATCAAAGCCACCTTCTGCTCGGTTTTCGAAGTTGTCGAAGCGTTCCTCGGCGCGGTATTTATCTTCCTCAAGATCTTCTTTGACTTCATGACCTTCATGCATTAAGAATGCTCCGCCTGCTAGACCGGCTGCTACACCTAGAGCTCCACCGATCAAGCCCTTGTGAGATTTCTTATGTTCTGGTGGGGCATCACCTTGAGGACCCATCGGATAACCTCCTCCACCTCCTTGTCGTTGTTCATATCCACCAGGACCTCCTGGTCCACCGTATGCTCCTCCTCCATAACCACCATCGTAGGCTGCACCTTGACCTCCATATCCGCGGGGGAATTTGAAAGTGCGTTCGCCGTTTTCGGGGTTTATGAAAATGTAGCGGTTTTCTTGGTGGATCCATTCGGCGCGCCAGGGGTAGGGGAGTTGAGGTGGTGGTGGGGGCTAGATGGGGAGGATTAGTTTTTTGAGTCCCGTGAATGTGAAGTCGGTGATGTCTTACCTGATTGCCATATCCACCGCCTCCACCGCCATAGCTTTGACCGCCGTATTGTGGTCCACCGCCATAGCCGCCTCCTTGGTTATAGTAGGACATTGTGTGTGATATTTGATTTGTCCTGCTTAGTGACTTTCGTGTTTGTTGGATGTCAGTCAAACGAAGTATGTGGAATTGAGGTCGAGAGGTGAAGTGAAGTGAAGTGAGGAAGACCACAAATACTTATCCCACTTCGAAACACGTTGTCAAAACATTGGTGAGCTTGCTTGGTGCCAGCATGCAGGGCAGCTTGTGTGCAGCTCGAGCCGACCTGACGCAATGGCCAATTGGTTCCAGAACCCGGGCGAAGCTGTCGATACGAGCTACACCGTTGCGATGCAATGTCAAACTGTCAGCATATACCATGGCTACCACTGTGGCTGCGTTGACGATGAATGAATGGTCTGAGGCATTTACATGCAGGAGGCTGTGTTGCATTCATCGAACGTCGTCACTGACAAGGGAGCAAGGAAAGCATATCGTACTCAAGCCTCGCCAAGAGAGGCCAAGCTTTTGGCATTTGCCGAGTACAAGGCTACTGTACAGATCTACAATTCCTGTTTGGCAATCATGGCTTGGGAGCTGGTCTCTCGCTCTAAGCCTCTCTCCTTCCCACAGGCCAGGAGGCCCTGATTAGCAGCAATGAAATGCATAGCTCTTCCGTAAGCCTCGATCTTACCTCTTGAGCTCGCTCATGATTCATCTGCGAAAGGGAGTCTTCCACCTCCCTGTCTGCTTGGACCTCTCACAACAACCTCGCTTCACGCCGAATCCATACCTTCACCCTCTGAAGCATAAGTCCCCGTCTGTTCGTGCTAGACTCGCACCGCTAAGTGGTGAAGCTCGGCATGCTGTTCTACAGCAATGTTCTGCCGTGGCCATGCTCAACATTCCGTGAACGGCCAATGGTGACTTCAGAAGACACATCATTCGGCAATTGAACAATCTTGCGGAGCTTCGCTATCATCGCTTTTGCCGGACCATACCCCGCATTGGCGATATCGCGTCGTGCTGCTGTTCCAGAGCTCTAGACACCGACTGGCCCCTGGACAAACATTGCAAGTTCCAAATCCAGTAATAATCGAGGACTTTCAGCATCCTTGAGATCTCACGCCGTGTGTATGAACTTTTGTCGCTCCGGAAAGAGCTTCCAGGATCGAGCTCAATGCAGGCGTCTGTGTTGTTCTCAGGAAGCACAGTCTTCATGACTCTTCTGTCGGTCCCTTATGCCTCATCCAGGAGCAAAGCATTCGTCCAATGCACCCATGATGCTATCGTAATCCGACTTCGTACCTGCCTGAAAAGCACCAGGGCGATCGAATCTCTCATCAATGTCCATCTCGTCATTTTGAAGTCCATTTTTGTCACCGTTGGGAACACCATTGGCGATATGACCATTTCCGAACGCTAGTCCATTGAGAGTAGGTTTCCGATCCAGGTCCGGATAATGGCTAAGCATAATCCGTTCGCTCAGAAATCGCTCATGCTTGAGGTAGTGATCTTGCAAGCCCACCCCGAGCCGCAGATCTTGCATATTCAGTGATTTCGTCTTCGCCATCATTTCCATTTCTACTGGCAGCAGACCTCCGGCATTCCTCTGTAGCACGCCACGATCGGCATCGTCCTCTTCCTTCCTGAGCTGCTTTTTGAGTTTGTGGGTTTGAATGCCGTCTTTCCCAGCTGCGTTACTCCTCGCGTGTCCAAGTAGAGCCCCAAGTACACCTTTCATGAAGACCTCCGCAGCCTGTTCGACCAATTCCGCGCAGGGTTGCACTTGTCCTTGCTGTACGCCACCTGTGAGTCCTTCTCTGTAGCATATCGGTTCTATCCGATTCTGCATGTCCGCTTGCGCTGGGAACTCCAGTTGCTCGGCTGCAAGAGGTTGCGCATACAACCTATGTATCTCAACCTCAAAATTGTTCCTAGCCAACCCGCTTGCTCCACCGGCACTTGGCCCTGCGCCTGTCGCACTTTGTGGTTCTGCTTGCGTAGAAGACGTTTGTGCTCCGCTCGGCCTAATGGTGAGCTCCGTGCTGTAGTCCAAGACCTCGCGAAACCCATCATTTACAGCCTTGCTGGGATCCTTCAACCCTTTAATGCGCGCACGATCTCTTGGGCCAATGGTCATGATCTCTTTTTTCAATCTCTCCTCCGCCTTATCGTTTGCGCCTGATCCTCCTGCCGCATTCTTGCTCGTGCTGGTGGGCTTGTCTGTTGCGACAACCCATGGTGCGACTTCTGTAGGTGGGGGATCTCGCAAAGTATTCGCATATATGGCTGTGAGGAGCTGGTTGTGCAATGTCAAGATCGAGGGAGGACTTTTGCTCGAGTCTCCAGAAGTCGTTGTGCTTGGCGCGGAGGAGAGTATGGGTTGGAGGAACCATGACAGCTCGGCCTGGTTGATACAGCCGCGCACGAACTCGCTGAAAGCAGTCTTGTACTCGGTCCAGTTGTCGCCAAGCGCGCTCTTCAATTGTGTATAGATTGGCTCGACGTTGATGCGCTCGATCTGCGCTCTGCCCAGGGCAGATGCAGCACCTGCGACGCCATTCTTTGCGACCAAGCCCACGGGTTGCGCTTTGGTGAGGTTTGGTGAGATGGTCGCTAGCGAGAGCTCGGCCGGATTCATTTTTGCGGTGGAGTTGAGTTGCCTTCAATTGGCGCTGGCGCAAGGCGTTCGTATTATCGCATCGTTCGAGTGTGTTATATGCGCATGTGATCGCGCAGCTAGCTACTGGTTGGAGGCTGGAGGGAGGTCTCAGAGCTTGTCGCAAAGCGGCGCAAATAGAGAAACAAAGTATTGCTATGCTAATAAAGTGAATACTACATCGAAGAAGGGAGAAGACCAGAAACTCCGTGACTGTCAACCGGTAATGGCCTCATATGCGGTTGTATGCGCGTGGAGGACGTGGAGTCGTGAATTGACGTCGGCTCTTCCTTCCCGAAACGCCGCCCGCCAGCCAGATCAAGGTATTGCAAAGAGCATGGGTTTTCACATATGAATGTGCATTAAGTACAAAATTCCATGAATAGGCAATCTATGTATGTAGGTATAATGGTGGTGTCGTTGCAGCAAGGCTAATGAAGCAAAGGACCTCCCTCATAGCTGAGCAGAAGTTGTAGACAATCGATAACATTGTGCACAGCAGTGCCGATGTCTTCAAGTATCTACCCAATACAAGGCCATTCTGGCCAGGTGAAAGTAGTAAGTAGGTATAGAAAATTCTGGCGTTGCGCCGTCGGCCACTCTGATTTCACAAGAGTGCCACATCGTAATCCCATCTTCGCCTTGAAATATGCTCATTCCATCTCCATTCTGACTCCTCGCTTGGTCTTAAGATGCCAAGTCGCGATACGTACGCCCCCGTTTCCACCAGAGGATTTTTCCTGTCCTCGGTCCTTGGTCGCTAAAACGCTAAATCAAAATGTTGTTGTTGCAAATTGGACATGTGAAAACCGATAGTGTAGCCAGTGATGACCGTTAAGGTCAGATCCAGTCCCAAACACGCAATTCCTTTTTCGAACTTAAGAGGTCACTCAAGTTCTTCAATCCTACTCTTACTGTCGACTGCGTCGTCATTCTCGGAGTCGACGTCGGGCCAGTCAATCCACTGCCAGTGTTCCGAATGGTCGATTGGCTCAACACGCATATTACCTCCTTGATCTATTCCTTCTTCTGGATGTACCATTACCTTCGCGCCGACTGCAGCGCTTTGCACACGAGAAGATATTGGCAGCTGATACTTTAGCACGCCACGAACGATAAGTTCGAATGGGTATTGGATGACTTCCTCCCAGCGCGCACTACCGCCGGATTCCGTCTTGTTGCCGGGCTTTGTCAGGCGCAGTTGGCCTGTCGACACGTGCTCATGCTGCTTGATCGGCGACGCCTCGAAAGTGAGCGCCTGGTCGAAGTGGAAAATCCTTCCGAGAAGCATCGTCTGTGCATCCTTTTCCAGGTCAGAATCCGAGTCTTTGTCGCCGCCTGGTGGCTTCCAGTGACCATCGGGATCTTGTGATGGGTTGTTCGGGTCACCACCCTTATCACCCAATGAGCGAAGCCCACGTCGGCTGCATCTCCTTGGCGTAATGCTCTCATCGGTCTCGGTCTGGTTCTTGTGACCGTTGCCCACGTGTTTGCTTTTCGCAAACACATTGACATCCATGTCGCTGACCGAGATACCGAGCGTGTTGGGGTTGACCGCGCCGACAAGGAGATCAAGCATGAGCTCCTGCTCGCTCGCCAAGACATTCTGGATCTTGTGGATTCTCACGTCGTACAACGGCCGGTTAGACGCGAAGACGAAGCAGATTGCTGACACAATGACCAATATCACGACCAGGGTCGTTAGCAGACATGCGCCAAGCCTACCACTACAGCACCAGCGACCGCGGTTGTCATCGTAGTCGTCCATGGAGTTTTGGCTGATGCTACCAGCGAAGCGATGGTGGTGCATGTACCGGCGTGGAGTTCTTACGGTACCGACAAGCGGCGTCCGTTCATCATCGGCATTCTGTTCGGCATCAAAGTCGTAGGGTTCCTGTTTCTTAGATCCCGAGAGAAAGCTCCGAGGCTGAAATTGCATGTTCTGCGGACTTCTTGGAGAAGTCGGTCGCGACCGACCATGATTCAGATGACTGTTGCGCAGCTTTGTCGCTTGTGTAAAAGGCGAGTCTTGCTGATCGTACGTAGCTGAGTGGTGCGCACCTCTGCCATGTCGGCCAAAATGCCTTGGGGTCGTTGATCTGATTGTGCCATTGTTGCTGTCGGGCGTGTCCGGATCAAGGGCATTGTAGGGGTTGGTCGAAAACTTCATGCTTCGTTTACCACCCACACGCCTCTCATCAAAGGGATCTCCATAGGGTCGAATGCGCTGCTGATCGGCCACGCTATGTGATGAAGTAACGCTAGGCGTTCTCGAGTGGTGTCGTTGCCGTCGTTGTGGCTCTGGTGGATTCGACTCGTACACGAATGTCTCGTCGGAGTCGGACGTATTCGCATCTTCTACCGCATTGGCCACTCTTGCCTCAAAGATGTCGGCTTTAGAGGTGGCTTTGCGCAAATATTTGTTAGGTCGTGTTCCAGGTATAATGGATGAAACAGTTCGCCTAATAGAAGAAGCAGAAAACAACGCTTCGCTCGCAGAACTACCCTCCTCGTACGAAGATGAGGACCATGCAGTAGGCGCTATTGACGAAAACGCCCTGCGAAGTCCAGGAAGGTAACTGCGCGACATTTTTGTAGGCGTGCCCGTGATGGACTGCCGGCCATCTCGCGTTATCGAACGGTAGAGTGCTTCATAAGCAGGCCCGTAACGATTGTCGCGTAGATAATGCGGAGAATGAAATGTATAATACATACCTGTACCTTGTGTCACGCTCCTCGTCTTGCGATCGGCCTTCTTGCGTTCCTTCTTTGGTCGTATGGTCTCGTTGCTGGGTTTCAATCTGATAGCACCGCTATCCGAAGCACGCAGATTTGATGAGTCTCGAGCAGGAGCAAGTCCAGATTGAGGGATCGATGCCACGGTCTCAGTCTCAACCGTCATGTTCTGCTTGCCAGCTTCCTGACGTGCTTTTGCAGATCCAATGGGATAATTGCCTTTGCCAGGAACACTCGTCGTTTGAGACCTCTTGGCTTGAGTGTTCACTGCACCTTGCGATTCGCGACGGCCACGAGGCTTGCTGCTGTCGCTCTTGTTTCCTGCACTCTCGCTGCCACTTTCGCCAGGCTGCGTGTGCTTTTCTAGTTCTGCCTTCATATCACCCTTGACTGGCGATGTTTTGGCATCATCCTCGGTCACCTTCGTGAGCGGCTTGAGGTCTGCAGCCGCCTGCAATGCAGCAGGACTTGGTTCCTGAGCATCGGTGCTGTTCTCCTGCACCGTCTCTAGCATTGATTTACCGCTCGGTCCTCGAGATGATGCCTTTGGAGGTGGTGGGGCTTGCAATTGAACTTCAGATCTTCGAGCGTCTGCTGCTGGCTGAGCTGCTGGCGTTGCTGATCCAGACTGAGGCGTCGCACTCAGTACCTGAATGCTGGGGGCTTCGGGTTTCTTAGAGGCAACCGCTGATCCACGTCTTGAGCTGGGTCCAGATGGTGGAGGTGACTTGAGTCGTGGTGATATCGGCCATTGTGGTGTGTTGTCGCCCGTGCCCGTCGACGTTTTTGGTGCTTGTCTGCCAGGTAGCTTTGAGACTGCTTCCGATACTGTGGGGCCTTTTTGCGACAGTTGGGGAACGCTCGAGGCCGACAATGCTCGTTGTATTGCAGCAGCGGATGGCTGCGTTGACAGGCCAGCAGAGAGTTGCTGCGGCTTGTCTTGCCGTATTGGTGATGCATTTCTAGACGATCGTGGGCTTTGTGCAGCCGGAGAAGCTGCAATCGGTGTCAGATTACTGCTGGATGACTTTCGCAGCGTAGGTATTCGTTCGGCCGAGTTCAGTGACGTGGTTTTCGTTTGCTGTGTTGATGACTTTCGCGCTGTTGCTGGTGTCGGAGTACTCGCTCCACTGCTCCCATTCGCACTTCCACCAGCACTCGGCGGCTCGGCCGTCTCTGCCTGGCCGCTGATGGAGCGGAACTCTCCTCCGCTATCTTTGTTCGCCATTGCAACTTCGATGTACTGTTCCAACTTCCGTATACCAAAGCGGCGTGCTTCCCATCATGTCAGGAAATGATCGCGTCTGGCGTCACGACGACTCCATGTTCGCGCAGAAATCGACGTGGACAAAAAGCTAGTTGGGGAAGCCGGGATATGGATCAGGATCAGTGGTACCGCGGGTCGGAGTAGTTCGCCCGAGCAATTGGGTAGAGAGAGTATTGCAGAAAGTACAGGGCTGCAGTGATGTGCGATTTGTAAAGGGCCAGCTCAGCGTTTGGGGTGCAGTGCGCAAGGTGTGAGGTGGTGGTGATATTATTCAACCAAGATGCGCTTGCGGCAGTGTGTTTCCGTGACTGCGGAGAGAGAGCCAGTCCAGGTCCAAGGGTCGCCTCGTCGTCGTTCTCGCTCGGCTCGGGTCGCGAATCCTGGTTGCTTGGGAGTCGAGGGTGGGCGAAGTGCGCAGTGGTCGAGATCGCGAACAAAGGACGGGGCGTGGGTGTGCGCACAGAGTTGTAGGTGTGTGAGGGATGGCCGGATGGCAGTGTTTGAAAGCGCAAAAGAAGCACAGCGCGCACGCCAGGGAAGCAGACTCGCAGCAAGAGCCCAAACACGTCGCCGGCTGCAAGGCTGCTCGAACACCGAACCAACGGGACGAGTCTACGTATACGGTATAGTCGCCATGCAGTGTGCCGCCGTTCTACAACGTAACGCCTGCGTATGTGGCGCAGAAAATAGGAACGAGAATCGCTCGTCCTCGGACCTGACGAGTACCAAATCGACGAGTCAGCTGCGTTGTTATGTAAATGCCCCCATCACCCATGGCGCAAACTGGATCAAAATAATGCCAACACGAGCAGCTTACGTTGCACTTGCCGATGAGTGCATGGTGCGACGCTGCCGTCTGCTCGGAGCAATTCTCTTTCACGCTGCATCTCACCAAGGCCTGTGAGAGCCAAGCTTGCGAAGCCACACAGCGTTCCGATCTGCGTCGAAGACAGCTCGCGGAATTTGGGAGCTGGGAAGCTGAACAAGCCTCTGCCGCCGAAGTACAATAGTACAAGACTCCTCACGGCTGCATCCCTATGTCAATACTCCGAAGAGTCAATGACCGCACGAACGGCACGCTTCTCAAAACAGCGTCGCCGTCACCACTCTGCTCACCGCTCCGGCGGAAGCAAGGGGTGCGCGCAATCACTCAGCAACGTATGCCATATGGTGTCTGAGAGGTGTTTGCGAGACCCACGCTTCGCTCTTCCTCTCGTGACGTGACATGCTCTCACTCGCTAGCAGAAGTGGACGCCACAGAATCCCCTCACTAGCCTCAGCGGCCGCTGACTCGGCATCAAAAAAAAAAACACAGCATTAAGTACGAAGTTACCTATACACTTTTAAAACATTGTCTATCGTATCCGCCGTAGTCTATTTAGTTATTTAGTACGCGCGCTACTACGCTATTACGCGCGATACTACTAAAAACGAGTAAATAGCCTATAGTTAATATATAGTCTAAATATATATTAGTATATACTACTATACTCTAGTAGGAGCTAATAGCTCTATAGAAATATATAATAGTTAATAGCTAATCCCTAAAAGTACTATTCTAGATAGTATTTAAAATTCTCTCTAAGTCTATTTATATCTATATTAATATATCTTATATTTAAAAAAAAAGTTTAAAGAGATAGCTACTAGTATTACTAATATCGCTATATCTACGAAATAGACGAATCTTATAGTCTTTAAGATAAAGACTAGAATAGAACCTATCTTTATAAGGATTTAAATATAGTTCTATACTACTACTACTACTATCTATCCTTTTCTTTCTACTATATTTCTAGCCTTAGTATAGATCTAGAATAGGATAGGATTAGTATAGATTAATAAGTAGGAGCTCTATAAAATTAAAATTAAAATAAAGGATCTCTAGAAAACTATAGCTCTATATAATATAGCTATACTAGAACTCGCTATAATTAAGTATATTAATAATATACTATTCTAATTAGGAAAGATTACTAATAATATATTAACTATTATATCTAGAAAGTATAAATAGGTTAATAGTACTAAATTCCTAAAGAATAGTAATATTATCTTTATTATAGTAAATAGAATAACTACTAAATATCTAATTAAGCTTATAAAAAAATAAAAGTAATATCTAGATAATAAAGTAACTATAGTCTAGCTAGAATATAGAATAGTAATATAAGTAGTTAGAATATTAGACTAGATATTAAAGGGATCTAAATAAGAAATTAGATCTAATATAGAGTATAAACTCCTCTAAATAAATAACTATTATATCTTTAAAAGTATAGATATTATCTAGATAGAATAGCTTATAGTACTATAGAGATAGAAGCTAATAGATATACTAGTTATTAAGTTTAGAACTATAGAAGATATAAATATAGTACTTACTACTAGTAAACTTATCTAGAAAGAATATAGCTATTAAATCGTTAAATATAACTATAAATACTAGATTATATAGTACTAAATTTATAAGTAATATAGTTATATAGTACGCTACTATTTTAAACTATTTATATATAGATAGTATAGAGAGAAAGCTAAAGAAGAGAATCTAAGAGAACTATTATACTCTAAAAAGAGCTATAAGGCCCTATAGCTAGAAGATAAGAAGAAATATATTCTTTACTATAGCCTATATAGTATATAGTTTCTCTAAATATAAGAACTATAAAGAGGAGCTCTACTATAATAAGTAGACTAAGAAGAGAGTTAAAAATAACCTATTCTTTTCTAAAATAACTAAGGATATTACTTTAGAGCTATTAGTAGTTAATAGTAGAGAGTCGTCTATCTCTACTAAACTAAAGAAGATTCTAGTAGCTTAGAAAACGCTAACTAGTATACGTCCTTTATAAATAATAGGAGGGAATAATAAAGCGGCTAATAGTTAGTTAAAGAAAGCCTCTATAAAAGAGCCTACTTTAAATCCTAAGATATATAGCTCGCTATAAGTTATAGTTAGCTACTAAAGTTCTATAAACGTATAACTATAGTCCTTAGACTATACTAATCTATTAGTACTACTATCTAGAGCGTCTACTAATAAATAGATAGTATAAGAACTAGAAGAGTTTATACTAGTATAGAAAAAGAAGAAAATAACTAAAAGAAAGATAGAGTTACTTCTAGATAGCCTATACTATAAATCTAGTAAGAGTATAGATATAAATATAACTCGTAGAGTACTTATAGATAAAGATATAAATACTAGTTTTAGTAAAATACTAAAGATAGTAGTAAGAAAGCTTATATTTAGTAAGTCTTAGAATAAGGAAGTAGATAAAGAGAATACTAAGTTAGAGCTAGAGTAATAGTAACTATCTACTAATAATAATCTAATAGTAATAGAAGTCGACGACTTAGAAATAAGCTAGTCTACTATATTAACGTTAAATAGATATATAAAATAGAAGGATATAGGCAAATACTTATAGATAAATAATCTAGACTATAAGCTATAGACTAGATACTAGCGAGTAAAGAGTATATCTAACGTCTATATCTATAATAAGTAGTAATCTAGAATATCTAAATATTATATAGTATAATATAAGGAGGTTATATAGTACTATAGTAGAATTTCTATAGAATAAGAATATACTATAGTACGATATTATTATCTTTTAGAAGCTATAGCTTAATCTACTTACTAGGATAGTATATAATCTACTAAAGGATAGGTACTATATAGTTCTACTAGAGACTAGAAGCTAAAGATTTACTAGCTTATCTCCTATTAAATCCTAAAGGAGAAGTTAGAGCTCTAGGATTATAGAAGATATAACTCTTCGCTTACTATCTATCTATAGGATAGTATATCTATTACTATCTATAATATCTATAACCTACTACTATAACTACTATATAATAAAACCTTCTAAGGGCTCCTAGTAAAGAATATACTATCTATACTTATTTATATACTAGAAGTAGTAGAGATAAATAACTAGATTATACTTAGTAACTTTAATCTCTACTATAAATAGTAGGCCGACTAAGTAGTTAGTAGCGGTTACGCTATATTAAATATAGTATAGTTTAAAATAGCCCCCTAATTTAGGCTAGAACTCTATTTTAAACTAGATATAATTATATAGCTACTAGACTTAGTAGGATAATAGGAAACTACTATTAACTTAGTATAGAGTATAGAAAGGATATAGAAGTAGATTATTAAATACTAGATTTAGCCTCTACTTAATAAGTACTCTAACTATCTCCTAGTCGCTATAATAATTAAGTATACTATTCTAAGAGTATTTTAGACTAAGAAAAGATACTACTATAAGATAGATAAAGCGAAGTATCTAGAAAGATTAAAGGAACTTCTATTAAGTCTATATTAGATTCGATATTAAAGAGATCTTAATAATCTAATAGTCTTAATTATCTAGGCTATTAACTAAATACTTACTAAAATAACGCTAGTAATATAGCTAAGCCTAAAATTAAGGCTAGAGTTTAGTAAAGAATACTAGGAAGTAATAGTAGATATAAAAAGGGCTAAATAATAGTAGCTTATATCTAAAGTAGTAGAAGACTTAATAGTCTACTAGTAGACTAAAGGGACTAGATATAAAGTAATCTCGCTCTTAAATAGGACGGAATATAGAGAGAGGATATTATAAGTCTATACTATAAAAGATCTTTAGATACTCTACTAGTAGATAAAGAATAAAGATATATAGATATCTACTTTTATACTAATACTCGTTAATAGTATAGAGAAGGAATATAAGATAGTAAATAATAAGATAGATCTACTATAGTTAGTTTTCTTTCTAGAGTCTCTACTAGCTAATAAGACTAATATTAATAATACTAAATATAGCCTACTAGTAGTTATACTACTAATTATAGAGTATAAAGTAAAAAAGACTATCTAAAGTACTAGTTCTAATAAAGTACTAGATCTAGATAATATTCTAAATAGAATAATAAGAATTATAATAGACCTACTTATACTAATACTCGCTATAATATATAATCTCTCTCTTAATATATAGTACTATCTAGCCTTTTTTAAGAAGTCTATAATAGTAGTACTATAGAAGCTAGAGAAATCTATATATTATAAACTAAAATTATACTAACTAATCGCTCTTCTAAATACGATTAATAAGATTATAGATATTATCCTTATAAAGTCGATATTATATATATTAGAGTACTATAGCCTTCTACTAGATATATACTATAGAAGAAGAAAAGCGAACTCGATAGAATATATTCTCTATCTAGTAATAGAAATAATATATACTAGCTAGAACTAAAATAAGATTATAGGCGCTCTATTTCTTAATATTTCTAGAGCCTTTAATAATATAAGCTACTAATAGCTACTATATAATCTCTAGAAATAGTAGATACTAGTAGAGATAGTAGGATAGCTATAGAGCTACTTAATTAATAGGAAAATAATTCTCTAATTAGTAGAGGATAGTTCTAAGTAGTATAGTATAGAAATAGAAATCTCTTAAAGATCCCTACTATCTCTAATACTATATCTCTTTTATAATACTAACTTAGTTAATATAGAAGGAGTAGATCTAAATACTAGATAGATAGATAATATCTTAATAGTAGTCTCTAGATACTTAATAGCTAATAACTATAAGAAACTAATAGAGATCTATATAAAGATAAAATAATAGATAATAAAGTATATTTTAGTATTTATTCTAAAGAAGTACGAGATTATTTATTTCTATCTACTAGACTAGAGGCGATTAGTAGCCTTTATAAGAATAGTAGAAAAAGAATAATATTCTTTTTATAACTTATACTAGTTATAGAGAAATAATATACTATCTAGATAAATAGATATATTAGATATCTATTATAAGATAGTAACTTAATATAGGGATACCTATAATAAGTAGTCGATAGACGAAGAGACGAAGATTCTATCGAGAAGCGTAAAAGAAGAGTCCCTACTAAGCCGGGACGACCCGGAATACCTAAGGCTATAAGCTACTCTATAATAATATCTCGAAGTATAGCTTAATAGTAAGCTTAGAAGTATATAGTATCTTAAGAAAACTCTTAGAGCGACTACTACTATAATAGGAGTATTAGGCTTAATTACTAGATTAATATAAAGAATTATACTTAAATAGATAAGGATATTCTATTAAATAGTTATTTAGTCGAAGATACTCTATACTATATTAGTATAGTTCCTAGTATTACTAGAATATAATAAGAAGATAATCTAAAAAAATACTAGTAAAAATTAACTTATTCTAGAAAAGAATATTCTATCTTATTACTAGAGTACTATAGACTATAGTAAGAGAGTAAAAGAGATCCTTAAAATAGAAGTAGAAGTTAAGCTAATACTTACTATACTTATAAGGCGAATTAGTAGTATATTTATTTAAATATACTTATCTCTAATATAATAGAAAATAAAAGAAATATAGAATAAATTACTAATATGAGTATAGTATATAAGTCCTCTATAGAAATATAGAGATATAGTTAATATATAGCTTAGCTACTTTAGTTATAGAATATCTAATATCGAACTAATATAACTAGTAATTATAGTATCTTAGTAGGAGCCTCTAGTAGTATTTATTACTACTAATAAAAAGACTATAGTAAAGGAATATAATAATATAGTTAAGAAAAGGGAGTAGAGCTAGCTTATCTTCTATACTAATAGGAGTATAATTAATAGATATATTAGTATAGTAGTAGTACTCCTCTTCTATAAGTAGACTACTAGCTACTATATAGGACTATTTACTAAAAGTAACGTCTACGTTACTAAGCTCTATAGAATAAGGCTAGTACTATAGAAGACTTTATAGCTTAGTAGCCGTCTATAGAGTCTTTAGAGCCTAGTCTAGAAAATCGTTATATTTAGTAATTTATAAGGAGCTCTACTATTATACTAAAGACTATTAAGTTAGTCTAGCTAGTAGATACTCTAAGATATAGTATAGCTTATTAAGAACCTTAATCGATAGTTTATCTCTATTAAACTATAGTAGATAGTAGGATATCTAGAAGTAGCTAATAATAAATAAGTCGATTAACTTACTAAATATACTACTAGTTAGTATCTATCTACTATAGAAGGATAGAAAGTTAGAGGCCTATAGATATAGGCTATACGAATATAATATATACTCTACTTAGTATATAGAAGATACTTTAAGTTCTATATAAAGAAAAGCTAGACTATAGAATATCTTTAAAGTAATACTAGGAGAAGATATAAGGAGATATATAAAACTAATACCCTAGAATATATAGTACTACTCTAGAAACTATTTAGTATAAAGACGATATCTAAAGGCGTCTTATTATTAATCTATTAGATAAGAATAGGCTAGATTAGCCTTAATACCTATCTAAAGATAATTTAGGTTAGAATAGATAATATCTATTATTTATATAATAATAGCCTAGAAATATTTAAGTATATTCTCGATAAATATCTAGAGATCTAGCTATTATAGAAGAAGATACTAGGCAACGTAGTAATATACTTATTTATAATTCTATTCTTTAAATTTCTTACTATACTAAAACTAGTAATTTAGACTATATACTTTATATACTATATAGGGCTTCTTATATAATTTATAGGAGCTAAGATATAGTTTATTACTCCTTCTAATAAGAAGGAATAGCTATAAAATATAGCGTAGATTAATTATAAAGCTATAGGCTAGATTAGGTCGATATATAGAAGAAATAATATAGAATAGGATAACTATACTATAAACTACTCTTCTATTTATAAAAATAATCGAGTCCTATATCTACTATACTATTCTAAAAATACTATAGTCTATAGGAAACGATATATCGAAAGTCGTTTCTACTACTAGATAGATCTCTACTCTATACTAAGAGTATATAGAATAAAGTTAAATCTAGCTAATTAGATAAGGCTAAGCTAGACTAAACTAGCTTTAGCGCTAAGAGGCTAATAATTTTATATATAGATACTATACTAAAAAGTTCTTAATAGATCCTATATTATATTAAAAAATACTATAGAATAGATATTATTTTATAGGAGTTAGTATAGTAAATATATAAGTTATCTATTTTAGGAAGAGACTAGAAGAGCTTAGTAGATAGAATATAAAAGGAGACTATATACCTATCTCTCTTATAATACTATATACTATCTAACGCTTCTAAATAACTAAATACTACTATAAGCGTCTACTAATATATCTATTCTAGAATTAGCCCTTCTTAAGCTATAGCTACTACTATAAATAGAAGATATCTATATATAAGAATACTACTTCCTATATACTTTCCTTTTTAAATCTAGCTCTATATACTAGTAGATATAGCGAGACTATTACTAGATAGATACTAAGATCCTTATAATTATCTTAGTTCTTAATAGATTTCTTATAAGGATCTAGAAAGAGATAGAGAAATAATATAGGAATAAGTATATCTATATCTATTTATATAATATTAGCTTTATTATAGAAAAGTAGAAGGAGGATTTTAATAGTAGTAAGAATAATATATTTAAAGGCTTTATATAAGCGAAAATAAAGAGATAGAATTATAAGGGAATACTTTTCTATACTACTAAGACCTATACTAGATATCTATAAAATACTCTAGAGATATCTATAAAGTATTCTAGAGATACTCTATAGATAACTCTAAGTTATCTAACTCTTAGTACTATAGAATAAAGTAACTATTCCTACCTTAAGAATTATTTATTCCTTAAGTAATATTAGTAAATACTAAGACTACTATTTACTTATATTAATACTCCCTATATACTACTTCCTTATAGAATATCGCCTTAGAATCCTTCTTAGAAGTATAGCTATACTAAATATAACCTCTAAGTAGTAGTAACTATATTATTAGTATTTACTAGGCCTCTTCGAGATATTTCTAAGCTATTCGAAAGTATCTCTAACTAGTATATCTACTTTTAATATAGTACTACTTACTTACTAGTACTATATCTTCTAAAGGAAGTAGTAAGACTACTAGTAGAACTAGTATATTATTATCTAGAGGTAAAGATCTTAAAGTTAATCCTCTAGTAGATAAGTAACTATTTCCTACTAATCTAAAAGATTAACTTTAGAACGATAATAAGGAAGATAATAATACTAATACTATAGATACTTTAAAAATATCTTATAGAATCTATATAATCCTTTCTATAGAACTAGTTCCTAAAGAAAAAGATTAGAATCTAGATTATTAAGCTAATATCTAGTAGATAGTAAAGAGTAATATTATATAAGTCTCTTAACTTATTAATACTCTCGATATCTCTCTACTAAAAGATATAAAAGACTAAGTCTTTAATACTTATATTTAGAAGTATAAGAATCTTATAGAACTTCTTATCTCTTTTAAAAGTAAGATTACTAAAAAAAGGAAGAGAATAGAGACTATTAACGAGAACTAAGTTCTTTCTAGTATCTCTTAGATACTTTAAGCTCCCTTTTAGAATCCCTTAATCGAGCTCTTTAAGAAAAATCTATCTAAGCTTCTTACTATAAATAATTAAGCTTACTTTAAATAGGTTTAGATATACGAAGCTAGTTTCTTTTATATAAATTATATAGACTAAGATAGAACCTAACGTACTCTTTAGTCGAGTAGTAAGATTAAACTAGTAGAGATTACTACTACTATTAAATAACGAGTTTAACTATATATAAATAACTATACTAAGTTTAAATAGCTCGAGTATAAAGAGCTTATTAAGGATACTATTAGGCCTCTAGCTATATAACGAGCTAAGAATATAGTAGTCTACTAGAATACTTAATACTACGCTAATTAACTAGTAATAAAGTTCTATACTTATATAAAGAAAATCGAAAGCTAGATTAAATATAGCTTTCCTAAGGATAGTTTATATAAGACTATCTATATCGACTTCTATTATACTAAACTTTTAAAGGATATCTAAGCTAAGATTACTTATATTAATAAGCTTATCTCGTTCTAAACTATTAATAATCTCTTCGACGAGATATATTATATTAAGGACTTAGAGTCTAATAGTCTATAAAGAAGAAGGATACTACTAAGAATACTTATAATCCTAGTAGTACTTCTAAACTAGTATCTAGAACTAGGAGTAATACTACTATAGATATCTTAAGAGTATCTCTAAGAGGCTCTAGAAGTAGAGATAGTAGCTAAAGTTAGTTTAGTAATCGCGATTAAAGCTAAGCCTAGAGTAGATTAGTAAACCTAACCTCTATATCCTCTATTAGAAATAGCTAAGTCTCTACTAGTTCGGAAAATATAAAGTCCTAGTCGCTTTCCTTTCTTTACTATAACTAGAACCTAATACTAGAAAAAGAGAATAATATATTATTATTAACGTTAAGATATTCTATAAGAGTCTTACTTATATTCTTAAGATACTAATCGATTATAGTACTTAAATTAATCTTATCTTCTAGTATATAGCGAAAGTCTTAGATCTAGTACTACTAGATCTAGTCTCTCTAAAAGTTACTTTCTTTAATAATAATTATATAACGATCTATAAGGCCTACTCCCTCTCTCTAATAGTAAAGAATAAGATAGATATTAAATATACTATTCCCTAAACCTTCTAGGCTAGAACTTTTACTAGATATAATATAGTTCTAGAATAGGACTAGTTCGCTAATACTAACTCTTTTATCTTCTTTTATAAAGAAACCTTTATCTAGAACTCTATTACTAGAGATCTAGAGAACTACTTTAAAGTATCTAATAAGCCTCTTAGAGACTCTCTTAAGACTCGTATAAGTAACCCTATTTATTATATCCTTATAGCGATTATTAATAGATTAGCTATCTTCTAACTTAGAGATAGTTAGTATATTATTAGACTAGAAACTACTAACGAAGAATTACTAGATCCTAATCCTAATCTTACTAGTATCTTAGAGATATCTCTAGACTATCTCTATATTCTAGTAGTAGAGGCTTTTATAATTCTCTCTAGCTAAGAAAAAAGTAACTATAATCCTACTACTATTAATTATAGTTAATAAGATTCTTAGTAGATTAGAGTACTTATTACCTATTCTAGGTTTGAAACTCTTTATAATCCTTATTTTAAACTAGCTTCGCTTCCTAGTTCTATTTATTAGTATACTATTATCGCTACTACTAAAGTTTATTAAGAAGTACCTATAGTATTTAAGAACTATATTAACGTCTTTAATACTAATCTTACTAGATTATCTTCTAGTATTCTTAATATAATTATACTATTAAATTAGAAGTAGGTAAAGTTCTTTTATAACTACCTATTTATAACTTCTTATAGAATAAGCTAAAAATACTTTACGAATATATTAATTAGGCTCTAGCTAAAGGCTAGATCCGATCTAGTAAGTCCTCTTATAGTATATCTATTCTCTTTATTCTAAAGAAGGATAGTAGTATTCGTTTATATATTAACTACTATAGCCTTAATAAGATTACTATTAAAGACTAGTATCTACTACTACTTATTAGTAAGCTTCTCGATTAGCTTAGTAAGGCTAAGATCTTCTCTAAACTAGATCTTAAAGATATCTACTATCGCTTTTATATTTACGAAGGAGATAAATAGAAGACGGCTTTTAAGACTCGTTATAGTCTATTCGAGTATCTTATTATACTATTTAGCTTAGCTAATACTTCTACTATCTTCTAGTCGTATATTAACTAAGCCCTTACTAGGCTAGTTAATTATATTTATATAGTCTATCTAGATAATATATTAATCTATTCTAAGAATCCTAAAGAGTATAATAAGTATATCTAAATAGTCCTTAAGAGGTTATATTAATAGAAGTTATATACTAAGCCTTCTAAGTATGAATTCTATACTAAGTATATAGAATTCTTAGGATTTATAGTTACTCTAGAGGATATTATAATAGATAAGAAATAAGTAAAAGCTATCTAAGATTAGTCTATATCTTATAGCTATAGAGACGTTTAAGTCTTCTTAGGTTTTACTAACTTCTACTAACGTTTTATATAGGAATATTCGTATATCGCCCGACTATTAAACGAGTTATTAGCTAGTAAGAAGTTAGAAGAGAAAGGGAAAGGAAAGAAAAAGATTATTAAAAGGCTATAGTAATAGATAGAAGATACTAAAGAATCGTTTCGTACCTTAAAATAGACCTTCTAAGAAGCTCCTATACTATAATACTTCGACCCTACTTTACTAATTATAGTTATTACTAATATCTTAGATATAGCTTATACTAGTATCCTTCTCTAGCTAGATATCTTAGAGGTATCTTAGTAGTACTATTAGTATCCTATTATCTATTACTCTAAGAGTTTCGTAGGCGTATAGATCTATTATAGTATACTAGATAAAGAATTAATAGTAATTTCTAAATACTTTAAAGTCTAGCGATACTATCTTAAAGAAGTAGTATATCTAATTAGAGTTATAACGGACTATTATAATCTAAAGTACTTTATAACTACTTAGAAGCTTAATAGCTATTAAGCCTATATTACTAAACGCCTTACTATATATAACTTTACGATCGAGTATAAAAAGGAGATATCTAATCTATTAGATAGTCTCTTCTACTATTCTAATTACTTTAATAGATTTAAAGATAATACTAAATATAGAGAGCTAAGAGATCTCTTACCTAGTCTTAAGTATTAGTTAAAAGTTATCTAGGACCTATAGCCTACTATAGAGGTATCTTATAGGCCTCTCGCGACTATACTAGTAGACTAGTCCTCTTCTATAGACTTATTTATAGATAGTTAAATAGATTATTTAATAATAGTAAGCCTCTATCTCTAAGAAGAGAATAAGGACTTAAATAACTATACTTTTAATAATATCGTTAGCTTATATCTTACTAGGATAGGACTAATAGCTAGTACTAAGAACTATAATCTCTTAATATCTCGCTATCTTATTACTATAATAGTAGATAGTAAAATAGTATATACTATTAAGCTACTAGAGTTTTTTATAGACCTTATTTAGGAAGCTTAGTAAAAGGACGCTTTTATAGAAGATATCTAAACTAGAGCTATATAGGCGGCTAGAAGTAGTACGGATAAGGTACTAATAGAGTCTCTTCTAGATATCTTAAAGATATCTTAGTAGCCTTAACTAGAAGGATACTAGGAATTTTATAATAATAACCTTCTTTATTATAATAGAAAGATATATATTCCTAGCTTTATACTACTTAAATAAGAAATCCTTTAATAGAATTATAATAATCCTATTACTAGATATTATAGTACTATATAAATATAATATATTATTACTACTAAGTATTATTAGTCTAGAATTACTAAAGAGATATTAGAATACGTTCCCTAATATAATATCTATTAATAAACTAAAACTAAATACTATAAGCCTTATAGTTAGTTATACTTACTAAAGGTTTCTAAGATATCTTAGAGATATCTTTCTATAGACTTTATTACTAGGTTACTATCCTCTATTAGATTTAGAGATCGTATATATAATTCTATCCTAGTTATTATCGATTAGTTTTCTAAGATAGTATATTACTTCCCTATTATAAATAATATTAATATAGTTACTCTAGCTAAGCTTTTCTTTAATAAAATTATCTATAATACTAGAGTATCTAATAAATTAGTTTCTAATTAGAGATCGATCTTTACTAGTACTTACTAGAGCGCCTTATATTACTATCTCGCTATTAAGTACTATCTTAGTACTACTTTTTATCCTTAGACTAATAGTTAGATAGAGTATATAAATTAGTAGCTTAAGAACTATTTCTATATCTACTATAACTAGAACTAAAATAATTAGGCTTAGTTACTATATACTACTACGTTTACTTATAATAGTAAGCTATATAATAGACTTAGTAGTAAATCTCTAATTAAGGTTACCTTTAGTATTAAGCTAAATCTTCCTAATAGTATTAAGATTATATTAAGTAGAGAATACCTACTTCTAGAATATCTTAATAGTATCTCGCTAGTACTACTAAGAACTAAGAAGCTTATAGAAGAAGTATATACGTTTCTATCTAATAGGCTAAAAGACTTTAAAGAAGCCTATACCTTACTCTAGTATACTTAGAAGCTATAATAATACTACTATAATAGATTAATAAAGGATAAGTACTTTACTATTAAAGATTAGATCCTATTATTAGTAAAGAATATTCGTATAAAGCGTCCTTACTATAAGCTTAATAATAAATATCTTAGACTATTTACTATTATAGAGCGCTTTAGAAGCTAGGCTTATAAGCTTAACTTACTTCTATCTATAAAGCGCTTATATCTAGTATTCTATATATTACTACTAGAAGGATATAATACTTATAAGGGTTATTAACTATTCTCTATTAACGATATTAAGGAGGATAGATTAGAGGAAGAGTATAAGATTAAGAAGATTATTATCTATAAGAATAAGAGAAAGAATAGAAAGTTTAAGATTAGATAGAAAGGATATTTATCTAAGTAGGATAATTAGATAATAGAAGAGTAATTAGCTTATTCTTCTAGTCTACTTATAGAATATAAGAAGAGGATTAGAAATACTACTAGTATCTAGAGTATCCTAGAGGTATTTTGAAGGCTCTCTAAGAGGGCTTATAAGATTCTACTAATAATTAGAGAATCTTTTTTTTAGTAACCTAGCCTCTAACTAAGGATAAATTAAGATAGTACTAGTAGATAAACTTTATAAAAGTTATTAATATTACTAGATAACTATTATTAATTTCCTAGCTATCTAAAATATCCTCTTTTTATTTAGAATAATAGTATTAAAAATATACTTATTCTTAGAACCTTCCTATCTCTACTTATATATTAAGTATATTCTAGATATTCTCGAGCTACTTATATTCTCGCTTAAAAGTTTATAAAGAAAATACTTAATATCCTATCTACTTAATCTAAGCTTCTTATAGATACCTCTAATACCTCTTAATAAATCCTTAATAGACTTTATAGCTAAGAAAGATTAGATACTAGAACTTTATACTAAGATTCTCCCTACTAATTATCTTAAAGTACTACTATTCTATCTTCTTATCGACGGTTATATTCTAACCCTTAGTAGTTAGATAAACTAAGCGTCCCTTTAAGAAAGCCTTCTAAGCCGCCTAATAGTTAGCCTTTAGCTAATTATCGTAGTTTAACTAGTCCTAGTTAGAAGGTTTATAGTTAAAAAGATTATTATTCTTTAGATAGAAGTCGATATAGTTATAGTCTACCTATATCTTATTAGTATAGTTATACTAATCTAACTTATAATAAAAAGTATCTAGGTACTAAGTACTATAGTTATTAATACTTATTTTAGTATAGTAGTAGAGATACTTAAGGAAGTTAGTAGTATACTATATTATAGAAGGAATCTATTTAATAGGTTAGTAGATATCTCTTAGATATCTCGTAGATAATACTTATAGGCTTATAACTCTAATCCTATATACTATTATATTAGCTATACTTTATATCTTTCTAAAACTTATAGTTATCTAGAGTAGAAAGCTATTTAGTAGTAGTTATCTTATTTATACTAGTATTCTAGCTTTTATAAATATACTCGAGGTAGATAGTATAGCTAGTACGAAGCTCTAGACGAGATTCGAGAATAGGACTTACTCTATAAAAGTTAAAGAGAACTTCCTTCTATAGAGTATTAGCCTTACTATTAGTATAGAGACGGCTATTATTTTAATACTCTAAAGAGCTACTATAATCTAAGATCTTCTAAATATATATAAAGGAGTTATCTAAAGTACGATACTATATACTACTACTATCTTAATTAATAGGAGTAAAGCTACTACTAGTACTAGAGCTAGATACTATAATAAAAGAATTAGTAAGGGTTAAGCTCTATAATAGTAGCGAAGATAGAGGAGCTTAGTTAGTATTACTAATAGTATTTAAGGGACTAGGAGAGTAGTATTAAAGCGAAGTAGTATCGAATAGTTAGTCTAATATTAGTTAGTATTAATAAAAAGAAGAAGAAGGCTATTTAAAGAAATACGTACTTTTAACTATAGTAACCTATACTTACTTTATATATAGATACTTCTAGTACCTTATAGATATCTTAGTAGTATCTTAAGAGATAGTAACTAAGATATATATAATAGAAGTAATACGAAAGGTCGGCGTAGTAAATATATCTTTATTAATTATTATTTATAGTAAAAACTAAGTATACTAGTCTCGACTATTTCTATACTTTAGTATATAAGTACTCTTTATATTATCTAGAGAAACTATAGTATTTAGTTAGTATTTATAATAAAGTTAGTTAACCTAGAAAGTTAGAGATATATATATATATATATATATATCTAATTCTTAGTAATAAGTAAATCCTATATATAAAAGTTCTCGAAGTAAAGGAGTAAATAGATATCTTAAAGATCCCTTACTACTATCTTAAAGACTTCTAGAGTAGAAACTATATTCTAAGGCTAAGCCTAATAGATATAACTATATTAATAGGATAACTCTAAGTAGAATCTACTAGTAGTAACGACTATACCTTAGTATATAGCTCTTTAGTTATAGAACGCTTACTATTAGTATTATTTATTTCTACTAGAAATAAAGCGATAGATCTATATAACTACTCTCTAGTAGTCTATTCTTCTTAGGATATATACTCTATATAGAAGTATCTTAGAGATATCTCTATCCTACTAAAGAGGTCCTAGAATACTTCTTTAATCTTTAAACTATTATACTATATATACTAATCTAATAGTAGCGAGAGAAAATATAAGTACTACTTCGACTATCCTATTATTATAATCTATAATCTAAGAATAGACTATTAAAAGGAAGAGGATACTATAAGAGAATATCCTTCTATACTACTAAGACTCGTACTAGATATCTATAAGATATCCTAGAAATATTCTATAAATAACTCTAAGTTATCTAACTCTTAGTACTATAGAATAAGGTAACTATTTCTATCTTAAGAATCGTTCGTTTCTTAGATAATATTATTAAATACTAAGACTACTATTTACTTATATTAATACTTTCTATATACTACTTCCTTATAAGGATAGTAATATACTAATAGTAAGAATAGCTCTTTTTACTACTACTACTATATATCTAGTTAGAAGATAAAAGTAGTATAGCTAGAATATATAATATACTTAGATAGTTATAGTAGTATAGCTACTATAAAAGTAAGAATACTATCTACTAATCTATAACTATAAAGCTAAAGAAGATATAATTAGACTAAAGCTAGCTAATATATTTCTACTCTATATATAATAGACTTTCCTTAAGGCTCTTAAAGAGAAGTATAAGATCTATACTATCTACTTTAGAAATATATATAGTAATAGCTAGCTAGTATACTATATTTAGTATAAATTAGGCCTATTCTATTTAGATAGATATCTCTCTAATATACTATTCTAGATATATAGGATAGTCTATATAAAAGATACTTTATAGGAGGATCTTAACGATAATAGATAGTTTAGTTTCTAGAAGATTTAAAGTATTAATAAGTATCTTTAAAAGACTAGAAGATAAGATAGATAATAAATAGTAGTATAGAAAATAGGACTCGAGTACTTACTTAATTTCTTTAGTTTAGAGTTAATAGGCGTTACTAATTAATATAAAAGAGTAAAAAATATAAAAATATAGTCTACTTTTAGTATTAGAATAGTATTTACTTTAGAAGTAGTAGTATTAGTATATAGTTTCTATAGATAGTTAGAGCCTAGTATAGCGTCTATAGTAGATAGCTGGCGGCCTTGAGCCGCACTCGGATTAGCCGAGGAACGGGCTAAAAATGGAATTAATAATAATAATAAAAACTGACTCGGTATCTCGTGCGTGGAAGAGTGCCGCCTCTAGTACTTTGGCGATCTGCCGCCTCAAGACTTGGGTGAACTGATCTTGTGACATATTCTGGCTCGGGAGATGAGCAGACTCGCATAGATTCCAATATGCCTTGCAGTGAGTAGAGACATCAACCTATGGATTGCGAAAGGCCACCTCCATCGGCGACCTCTGCGGTTTGCAAAGCAGGTGAATCCTTGGAAAGCCGTGAGCCTTGCGTGGGAGCCGCACGACAATGTGGCCCAAAGACTTCGTCCAAGACCTTCTCGAGACTGTGCCTCCGACGGTCCAGTTACACCAATGACAAAGCGTGGACAGAATAGAAGCAACATCTTCGCGTTTGCTGATTCGGATGCCGGACATGCAGGCTTAGAAAAGTCTACGATTCCTCCCTGCACGTAAGCGAAAAGGAAAGCAAAGGAAAAAGAAAGCAAGTAGGCAGAGTGAAACAGGTTTTCTAACGATTAAACCGTCAGACTTCTGTAGGCTGCAAGATGAATTTTTGATGCTAGCGCACAGCAGAGCGAATGAAGAAGGCCCGTGTGAAAGAATTGCCCATGCAATGCAACCTCATCCTCCGCTTGATCTGACTGAGAACAGGGATTATCTGCTCATCGCACAAAGCAATTAACATCATGTCGTTCACGCGACCTTCCGAGGTCGCATATGTAGTGACATTTGACACAGCATTCTGCAAACAGAGAAGCAAGGCTGGTCACGAACAAACGGCCGCTTGTTACACGAACCTGGTCAACATGTTGTCACGATGATCAAGTCTGAAACAGGTAACGTGTAAACAACGCGACATCAAACGCATGCGCGTGGGTTGGTACAAGGCATCTCGCAGATATTCGAGCAGTGCCGACCATATCGTCGACGTCTCAACAATGAACGTCCCTCCACATCCTCCATACCTCACATCCATCAACCTCAATCTCCCTACTCCTAATACGTATCAACAAGATCCCTCTTCTTCATCCCCGTCTTCGTATCAAGTCCCAAACTCTTATAAAAATTCTCATCACTCGGATCCCTCCCCAAAAACTCCTTCAATATCTCCGCAAAATCCTTCGAGCTCCCGGGTTCCAACACAATATGCCTCCATCTCCCTCCAGCCTCAGAACTAAAAGGATCGTCTTTAAACGCAGTATAGAAAACATCTATAGCATCGACACGACTCCACGTATACCCATAATATCCCGCCTCATATCCCTCCATAAAATGTGTGAATTGACTCTGATGATGACCGGCGTGCCAACCTTTGCCGAGCGCTTCTTCACCTTGGATTTTCGTGATGTTGGTGCGCATTTGGTTCCATGTAAGTGTAGTGTCGATGGATTTCGCGGCGGTTTGGGAAGGTTGTTCGTGGATTTTCATGTCGAACATGCTGTACATTGTCTGTCTGGTTTCATAATTCCCGCTCGCGGCGTTCTTGTTCTTGAGGATGTTATCGATTTGATCGTCTGCTAGGTTCTCCAGCGGTTGTTTAGCGTTGGTGTCATTTTGGTCTTTCTTCCAGGTTTCGAGGTTCTGAGGGGAGAGGTAGGAGTAGTGTTGACTGAGACGCTTTAGAACTTTGCGATCGAAAGACCATTGTTCCATGAGTTGAGATGGGAGCTCAACGAAATCGCGTGGGCAGTCGCCAGGACCGTGGAAGCGGGCATATTTGGTCTTCGAGGTAATGTGATGCGTAACATGGCCGAGTTCGTGCAGTAGAGTCTGAACCTCTTTTCGAAGGAGTAGAGTTGGTTTCTCAGAAGATGACTTTTTCTGTCAGGTGTCAGCAGAAAGCTTTGTCGAATCGCTGGCAGGATTTGAGAACATACTATGTTCAACACAGCGACCGTTGTCGGATAGTGTCTTGATCCATCTTTATATTCGAAACCCGGGTCGATAGGGGCCTCGAATGAGCCGGCGGATTTGCCTTTCTTTGGTCAAAAGTCAGTGCTTGTCTTGAACAACATTACTGGGAAATGACTTACTCGATTGAACAAGTCTACATAGATGTAGCCCATAAACCTCTTGGCTGTTGCACACCTGTATTAGCAAGAATCCAGTCATCACGGGAGGTCATTAGCATGATGGCAGCGGCAAATCGATGTTTCCTCATGCAGTGCTTCAGGGTTGATTTTCATCATGGAAATGATGAAACAGTCTTACTTACCGTCTGCTCCGTCCTTCTCGTTGTTCCAGACTTCAAAGAGCTCCACATCTGGATGCCAGACCAAATCGCTCCCTTTCCCGCTTGGTGACTTCTTGCCTGCATCTGAACCTGCGATCTTGACGTACCGCAGCGAATAGATCTCTGCATACATGTCGAGAATCTTTTGCACAATGTTTGTCGATTCAAAGTACTCCTTGATGAAGTCGTTATCGACTTTATAGATTTCTTCGTCAAGCTTCGTAAGATAATACCATCTGTTGAAATGTCAGAATCTGGTATCGAGATCAACGTTCGAGGAAAGATCACTGACTCATCCCACAGGAAGAATTTGTCCGCATTGCCTAATATTCAGAGTAGTTAGCGGGGGCCACGCGAAAGATCAGAGTATCTCTCGGAATAACGCTGTTGGCCAGCCGGCACAAGACCGTCCACGATCCCCCTCAATCCCATGTCGACTTACCTTCTTCCTGTAGCTTGAGCTTTTTCATCTCCTCGAGTTCCTGGTCGTTGGCAACAGCAAGCCTTTTCCGCACGTTCGCCAAAAGATCATCAACAGCCTTCGGAGTTTTAGCCATGGTGCCCTCAATTTGCATTGCAGCGAAGGTCGAATAGCCGAGCAGCCGTGCCTCTTCGTCGCGGATAGCAATGGCTTCTTTGAGTCTTGCAATGTTGCTCGGCGCCATGTTGTTGGATGCGGTTTCAAGGGTATGCCTCGTTGTGGCATTCTGACAATGTCTCGTGATAGTGTCATAATTTGAGAAGATTGCCACAGGTACCACCAATTTGCCATCGTTCTCTCCTTTGCCCTTCTCCAGACCGTCCAGGAAATCATCCTCCACCCCTTCCAGCTCTTCACGCTTGAAATACAACGTCGTTGGGTCCTCACTGACTGCGACCTCATAACCTCCAGCAAGTTCTCCAAGCCGGTCCTGGATCGCAGCCAGTCTCGCCCGCTTTGGTCCTTTCGGTAGCTTGAAGCCAGTACCCTGGAACTGCTGCCAAAAGCTCTCGATCGCGGCGCGAGACTCGTCATCAAGCTTCTTGTCATCTTTCTGCTTCTTGTACACTGCATCGACCAATGCGTAGAACTCTGGCGATGTATTGATCTTATCGAAGGTCTCATCCATCTTGGCAGACGCATTCTGACACGCTTCTACGAGCTTGTCGTCGACCCCGACGCTAGGCAAGAGCCGTATAGTAGCGGCATCCACATCCTGCTGGTTCTCATGCTGTACGTAAGGCAGCAACATGTTTTCAAATGTTGCATCTTCTGGCTTGAGCTTCTTGATGAATCCCTCAACAATCAATTGCTCTTCTGAAATGATCTTGTCTGCCAATTTTGCGATACTGTCGACCGTAACATTGAACAATCGCGGCGGCTGAGGTGGCTTTTGCTCATCGATCCCAGGCGCCTCGACTTTGTCTTGTGATCGGCTGGTGACAACGCGGTGAGTGTGCCAGGTCGGGTCTCGTACGTAAAGCGAGAACGGAGAATCCTGATGAGCGACGTGACTCCCTGCTAGAATGCCTAGCAAGATACAAATCGCAACGGAGAGGTAAACCGGCCATCGCGAGCTGTGTCTGACAGCTTTGTTCCTTTTCCATGCTGGTCTCAATTCTGAAGAAAGCATTGAGCTGTACTGAGCGACCATGGCTTTCCGAGAGACGACTTGCGGAAGGAATCTATTGTTCTGCATCAGCTGTCCCCACTCCTTATAACATACTCTGAACCAGTCGGCCTTCTAAACGAAGATACAGCTGTGCATACATGGAGCCACGAGCTCCATACTGGAAGCCCGGCACTTCTCATGGTCGTAAAGTGACATTTGGTACGAGCACGAGAAGTACAGGGCTGGAGAGTCAATCTACCGTGCCCATGTCCAATGTTACATTTCCGCGATTAGTAGATGAAATTGCGCAACCAGGAAGTGAGAGGTCTGGAAAGCAGAGAACTATCATCACCGCCGTGGACTGGAAGTATAGTGTTCGCTCTGAGAGGAGCTGATCTGTCGTGCGTAATTGGTTCGAAAGACGGCCGAATTCTCCTAGGAACCCAGATCTTCAAGGACAGAGTAGGAGCAAGGTGGTTCCTAATTGAGCCCTGCAATACTGCAAGTAGATTTGTTCCTGGTCATTTGCAGGCATGTTATAAGCGGAAGGTCAAGGTGAGAAGGTGTGGACAAGAGGTCAGGGGAGCTCTGCGGAAGCCAAAAAACGGCGTACAGTCAGCAGACTTGATGCACTACGGAGGCCACGATTGCTAGCGGAGCTGCCTCCTTTCCGTGAGCGACGAACGATAATAATGCTCGGTATCCGGTCGCGATGCGTGCGCACCACAAATGAGGTTTACAGGCAGGTGGCTTGTGGGAGACGTGATAGGCAATTCGCACTGTTGTGCATCCTCCATATGTGGCAGCACTCTCATTGAAGTTGTGCGGACTTCTGTTAACTCTGACGATCCTGCAGCGCCGAGTGACTTTTGCTCATCACGCAGGTGGATTGACTCGTAGTTCCGCCGTAAAGTTTGTAGAAGTTATGCCTTGCAAAACTCCACCATACCATGTTCCACACTGAAGACAACGCTCTGGGCATAGCATTGTAGAGAAACAGGCGCAGCTGGCTCATTTCTGGAGCTGTTGGGGGCCGCCAAGCAGCATTCGGACTTTGCCGTGCGTGACGCGGCAACCATCTTCTGGCGACAACAAGTATCGATTCTCTACCTCGCACCCGCGGCATATTCACGCAGCCTTCACATTCACAGCATGACCGCAATGACACGAGCCAATTCGTACCAGCCCTGTCATTGATCATACGAATCCAGGCGATTTGTCTACCCGGAACAGCTCCTTTCGCCGCGCCTTGACATTGACAGCACTCAGGACCCCGGCATGCCTGTACAGACGCCCATCACTGTCCGCTATACCAATTTCAAAATGGCACTTAGTGAAGACTGGGCCTTTTGTTCACTTGAGCTAGGGCAAGACCATGGAATTCATAGCTGAGAATACTTCGATTCCTATACCCAAGGTCTACTGCTCCTTCGTACACAAGCACAAGGCATATATTGTCATGGAGCGCGTCCAGGGACAAGAGTTGCACGCTGTATGGGGCGCATTGTCCGAGGAGTCTCGTCAAGATCTGCTTCGGCAGTTGAAGCGCATATTTGAGGAGCTGAGAGCACTCAAGCCGCCTCAGGATGTCGGCGTGCAAAGTTGCGTGGGCGGTTCTTTGCACGACTCTCGAATTCCGCATTGTCCGACTCGATTTGGGCCCTTCAAGGCTATCCAAGACTTTCACCTTTGGCTCCGAGGTGGCCATCGACTTTCTTCTATTGAGTTGAAACAGGACCAACAAGACTGGCGAGAAGTCAAAGAGATGGCGATAAAGCAAGACGGCTATTAGCCCCAGCCTGTTTTTACTCACGGAGATTTGAATCCATTCAACATTTTCGTTCAAAATGATAAAATAGTCAGCATTATCGATTGGGAGTTCTCTGGCTGGTATCCCAACTATTGGGAATACACGTCTGCTTGGTATGGCAATCGACTGCGACCATATTGGCAGGATGTTCTCGACCAATTTCTGCAGCCATATCCGGACGAATTGAAAATGGAGATCATACGACAGAAGTGGTGGGGTGATTTCTGAACTCAGCCTGGAACTGGTATGACAGTCGATTTCGACTGTACTGACATATTGTTCGCCTCCAGGATTGTGAGCACTCTCCTGGCGACCTGATGGTGGGCATCACACGACAGAGGTGACAGGGAGGTCGAAAGCCAAGCCGCTCAAGCGGTTTTTGCCGGCGCTTGAGACAAGCATGGGCAGGGATGTCAAGCATTCTCCTCGAGCTCATGCACGTCAGCAACCACATCTCTCCCACATGCAAGACATTGCCCGACGGACCACACCCTCACAAGCAATGGCCCCGCGCACGGCCTAGGTCCTTCGATCACGAGCGCAGTATTGCACAAAATGCTCAGTTAAGAAGTTACGGTAAGTACGAAATGCTGAGTCCTTACCCTGAGGATATGCCGCGTCTGATTTGTTCTATCATGCTTGTATTTCTCCATCTCTTTTGGCGACATGGCAGTTCCAGTCCTCCATGATGTTCTGTATCTGATAATAGCACTGCTCTTGCGGCTGCGCTCCGGCCTCATCCGAGGTTGGACAGCAGATGTTTCTGGGCTTTTAGCACTATGGATCACACGAGAGGAGAATACACACCAGCAGCGCCAGGTTTTCAAGCACTCGGCCGTGACTAGCGATGTTCCAATCGCGAACATAGTCTCAAAAGCTGAAGCTGACGCCATCGTGGCGGAGAGAGACGCATCCTGCGCCGAAAACGCGGTGGCTGGCAGCAGCCAAGAAGGTCATCCGACAGCCTCTAAGACATGCTCAGCGAAGGACAACTTGTCGTACATTGGCAAAAGTGACCGGACAGAACGATCGCAAACGAGCCAAGATGGCCATGAGGAGACTTCTTACAGATCAATGCTGTTTCGAAGCAATTTTCAGCAATGCTTCGAACAGTTTCCTCTGGACGATGTCTTCACCAAACATCTAGAAAGTGCACAATCGGTATGGCTGAAGACCTGCCTTGGATGCCATCGAACGCTCAGATCCGACTACTTCAATGAGCACTTGTTGCTATCAAGCAATCCATCCTGCCGAGCTGCCAGATGGACTCAGCAATCTAGCTATACCGCTCCGAAAGTGTTACAAGGACCGGCCCAGGTGCCGCATATCGCAGAGTTAGAGGACACTGCCTACAATGGAGCGTTACATTCTGCTTTGGATAAGCAAGTTGGTGGTTTGCAACGAGAAGATCGAAGTCCTTATGCAAAGCCTGCATGCTCCAGTTCATACAGATCCGAGGCAAATGGTGTACGACGTGCTGCATCTGAGCGTCTCTCGCGCACATTTTCAACTTGGCGGACCGCCTCTCGGCCAAGATGGCAATCCCTGAGGCTACCTCGTAAGACCGACTTTGGTCAACCCTACCATGCACCCAGCCGAGGCACGAACAGGAACCATGCCCACGACCATGATCATGAGCATAGAGGCAGAAGGAGAATGAGAGAAATAAGATCCGAAGCATCAAGCAAAAAGCCTGATCACCTCCATGCCGCAGGCCATGTTACTTCCAAAGAGGAAGCTAGGATAGCCAGACCTGATATTCGGATCACTCAAAACCCACGCTTCGAAAATGGCATCGCAGCTTTCGACAGACCGATCGACGACAATGATGCTGCAAGCATCATATCATACGAGCAAATTGTGCTTGGCAACTGTGTCGTGTCTCTCGCCAAACGAGCACAGTGAACTCTGTTAGCAGACAAAATGTCGATGCAGTTGAGAGTTGCATTTGTATGCAATTCCGACATCGATTGACTTCCTACCGCGCGTGTCTTAGCCTCTTTCGACCCCGCATCACGTAAGAAGCGAACACGGGTGCCGGCCAACTCGAGAACAATCACTTCCAAGCTCGTCGCGCCCTATAAAACGGCATTTGAAAACATATAGCGGTCCACGATTTGACCAAAACCTGTCCTTCTTAGACGATCCCCGAATCTGAGGCCGCAACAGAATTTCACGAGGCATTTCCAATGGCGACATGGCTTCCCAAAGTGCGAGTGGCAGCATGCAACGTTGCACCGGTCTTCCTTGATACAGCGAAAACCGTACAGAAAACAGTCGGCCTGATTCAAGAAGCAGCACGCAACAAAGTAGACCTGGTAGCCTTTCCCGAAGTTCATATTCCAGGCTATCCACTTTGGGCTGCAGTAGCCGCACCAATCGACAACCACAACCTCTTCGGTAGACTTGCCGAGCAAAGCCTCCTGATCAATGGCAAAGAGATGCGAACGCTTCAACAAGCCTGTGCCCAATCCAGAATTTTTGCGCATATCGGCTTCAACGAGCGTTCGCCAGTCAGTGTTGGTTGTCTTTGGAATTCTTCAGTCCTTATCTCGGATGAAGGGAAGATTCTTTGCCATCACAGGAAACTTATGCCGACTTTCTATGAGAAGTTGACTTGGTCGCCTGGTGATGGAGCGGGTCTTAAAGTCGTTGATACGGGTCGTTGCGGGAAAGTGGGAGGACTGATCTGTGGCGAGAATACCAATCCTTTGGCTCGGTGGTCTTTGATGGCGCAAGGCGAACAATTACATATCACGTCCTGGCCTGCGGTCTGGCCGACGCGACGTTTGACGGGCGGTGGGAAGCAGTATGATAATCTGGCTGCGAATCGAACGAGGACTTCTGCACAGTGCTTTGAAGGCAAAGTCTTTGGTGTTATGTGTTCTGGATTTATGGATAAGGACATGAAAGGTAGCTTTGCCTTGATACCCACGGGTCCTAAGATCGTGATTACTGACTGTTGGTATAGACACGATCATCAAGCACTCCCCTTCTTCAGCAGAGACGCTAGACTCACTGACTCAGGGTGCTTCCTTGTTCCTAGATCCGACTGGCGCACAAATCGGCGAGCACATACAAGGCGAGGAGGGTATCGTGTACGCAGATATGGATCTCAATGAGTGCGTCGAGCCGAAGCAATTCCATGATGTTGTCGGTGGTGGATATCAGAGGTATGATGTTTTCGACTTGAATGTTACACGCATTCGACAAAGCGCAGAATCCGCTCTAGGTACTGTTCAGGAGCCTGAGCTTAATGACTTTGCTTCGCAAAATGATGGCGCAGCAGATCTGCCAGAGCAACCTGCAGCAAGATCAAGACCTTTGACCGGGACTGGAGGAAGTCATGGTGTCGGTGGGCTGAAAATGACTTAGCGCTGAAAAGTTAGAAGGTGTAGGAATGCAGCATGCTTGATAAAAGCTTCAAATGGGTATCTCGAGTACTTTTGATAGATCATGCAGCATTTCTGGACTTCAGAATGCCCTCTGCCACGCCCTCTGGACTGGGCTTCTCAGCGCAGACATCTGGCTCAAAACCGAACTGCGTCTGCAAGAAATCCCTCGTCGTTGGACCGATCGTGGCGATCCTCGTCGCCACCGGTCCAGACATGATCTCTCTTCGCCCAGAGCTGTACTTCCCAGACTTCTCATCCAGCCATCCAAGCGCACTTAGCATAGCTTCACAACCCTGTGGACTGAACACAACAACCCACTGCTCCTTAACCTTCTTCACTTTCGCCTCAGAAAGCAAATCCGAGAAATCTTCCTCAAAAGTCGTCATCTCACCAGTCTCGTAGACAATCACCTCCGTCACAGGAATCTGCTGCGTAGGAGGTAGATCCTTATCCTGCAAAGTCTTAGGAATAATATCCCTCCTCTGCTCCCCAACCAAAAACAAAAGCGGCAATTTCCTCCCATTGAGCGCCGTAACTTCCTTTGACAAAGAGTACTGATGCTTCAAAATAAACTGCGCCAAGGCCTCACCATTCCCAGTTTCCTCCCCTAAAATTTCGCAAGGCAAACCAAGAGCAGCGACTCCTTTCGCAGTAGCAGGACCAACGACGTAAAGCGGCATATCTTTATCGAAAAGCGCTGCTTTCTTCGAAGGATCGAGTTTCATGATCACAGTACTGAAAGCGTCTACTGCTCGTTGGGATGTGAAGATGATTCCACTATAGCGTTTCGCGGGATTGTTAGTGGCTTTCTGTCGTGCTGTGGCTTCGCTTCCACCTGCGAAAGCGAAGCGTTCGGCATGTCGTTTTAGAGCTCGTAGTGCATCGTCTCGAAATAAGTGTTCCAGGACTGGGACGGAGATGGGTTTGAATATGCCATTCTCTAAAGTGTTGAAGTGTTCTTCGTAGGTGTCTGAGGGTGAGGATTTGGTTTTGAGGAGGTAGATGGGGATTTGATTTAGACTCAAGTCTCCGAGTCCAGACACCACTTGCTCCATCTTATCTGTGTTGATTGTATGAAGGCCAGCTTCATGTCAAGGACAAACGATGAAATGGAAAGGTCGATGTGGATTGAATAGACGTCTGTGGACGTTACACCAAAGTCTCGGCACGATCGGCAGCCGGTTGAACTTTATTTTGTGCCTGGCATCGCAACCTCAGGACAAGGGCTCGGATGCTTGTGCTCTGGCGGCGGATTTGTCAGGTGTTTCGAGATGGCGGAGAGATGAGATGCCTGTCACCCAAATCGAATTTCCTATCTTGCAGTACTTCTTTTGTAGGGTTGAGAAGGAGACGGGAGTGCCAGTTCAGCCGGTGATGGCGACAGAAGAGCAGCAAGCTCAATTACAAGATGGGAGTAGACCTCTGCCCAAAGGCGTGGTGCTTGGGCCTGATGGGAAGCCGTATGTTGGTCAGGCTACTTGAGTGGATTGTGGAATTACAGCTTACAATACAGCAAGATGCAAGACCTGCACCTCCGGCGCTGCATGGAAAGCGATGATGAAACAGAGTACGAAAGGTGGCAGTCCATTCGCTGCGGTGGCTCAAGCCCAGACCCAGGCGCAGACCACGTCGACATCAGACTGTCCACCTGACGTTGAGGAACTCGGTCGATCGACCTGGACATTACTCCATACCATGACGGCGAACTATCCCGAAAAGCCATCCTTCACACAGCAATCCGAGACCAAGCAGTTCTTGAGTCTATTCGGGAAGATGTACCCATGCTGGGTCTGCGCAGACGATTTTCGAGCTTGGATGAAAGATGGTAATGAACCGAAGGTTAGCAATAGAGAAGAGTTTGGACGATGGATGTGCGAGGCGCATAATGCGGTCAATGTCAAGCTTGGGAAGAGGAGCTTTGATTGTAATTTGTGGGAAGAACGATGGCGGACCGGGTGGAAAGATGGAAGATGTGATTGATGAGTATATGATGGCATAGCGCTGGCGTTGAAAGAGGATATCATACTCAGCTCCACAGTAGCAGATGCTCATATGGCAGGTTCACGATAGAGACCAATGCGATGATAACGTCGCCCGAACCAGGCTCTGCTAATTGTTGACACGAACTAGTCCACCGACACCGCGCACTCGAATGACATTGACCTTTTCAATCTCCTCGCACCTGCCTCACTTCTCAGCAACATCCATATACCAACTCAACTTCACATAACCTCATAGACCAATCACAAAGCTCACACCCACAGGCTTAGTGGCGCGAACAGAGCGATTGCGTTCTAGAACCCTGCAATCGGCGAGCGAAGTTGATGCTCATAATAAGACCTGTCAGGCAGGAAAAATACAGAGGATATAACTTGTTAAATCAGGTTTGCTCTATCTCTGATTGATGCCATTTCGTGTGGTGTCGCAAATGTAAGAGAGTTTCTTTTTGCTGTTTTGATATTAGATGATTGTTGAGCTGTTTGTGTGGTTCGAACGCTACGGCGAGCTGTTCAAAAACAGCTACACTTAAGATGATCCATGGAGGAGCTAGTGAAAGTTGTTTCAATGGGCTTTCAGACTTCAAGTAATGTAAGGGCGAGATTGGCGCTTGGATATGAACAGCATAGAAGAAGCATGAGTTCGGCTGATTCTGATCAAAGTTTTGAAACGAGAGATATCGATACTCTCTCAGTGTATGCAGTTCTACGGCCGCAATGCCACTCGTGCGATGAGGGCAACGTACTAGCTTCGGAGGAGGCTCTTAATCTCGGCTCTCTCAACACTTTATATCCCGCGCCGAGCGATCAGGAGCAGCAATGAGACCTGCGTGGCGACGATTCAGCGCATCTATAACACCTCTTGATCAACCAAGCGCCGTCCAACCAGACAAATGCGAAGATATTTCCTTTATTTCTCCCAAATTTGGGCTCGTGATTCACTTCACCCATCTCGATGACTTCTCACAACATCCCAAGCGCTCGCATATTCTCCATGATCTGCGCATCAGCTCTAGCACGGCGCTGCTCAGGAGTAAGGCGAGCCAGGTACCTAGCCTCATTCAAAGACCTCCTCTGCCGAACTCGCTCCAGCTCCGCTTCGTACGCAGCATCGACTTCGGCATCAGTCGGCTGTTGGGTTCCAGGCCATGTAATGATGCGATTAGCTTCGTCGAATTCGTCGTAAAGCTGATCATGTCGGCGTCGCTGTTCCCGTAATGTGCGCTCGGAAACGTCGATGCCAGCAGCGCGTAGCTCTTGACGCATCGCTGCGATTTCTGCTTCGTCGCCATTGCCCATGATAGTGACGATGGAGTCGGTACGGTTTCGCTGTGGTACTGAGGTGGAGGTTGGCGCTTGTGCCTCTTCCGAATCGAAGCGCTCCCAGTATTCGCGCTCTCGGCGTCGTTGCTCTCTACGCCGGCTGCGGATTGAGGGTTGGATCTGTGAAGTTGTGCTTAGAATTCATTGTAGAAGGTCGTGTCTCGAATGACTTACGTTGAGCTTCGAGTCCAGACGGCCTCCGACACACAGATACATCAACAAGACCAAGCTGATGATGCTGTACAGGAAGAGTCCGACCGCTGCTGGCGTAGTTGCTGGTCTCTCGTACCACATGAGAGGTCGAGTGTCGTCAGACGGTGTAGGCGTCGGCGTGTTCGTGAGGTAAGGTATCTCTGGCGTGACTACAGCGGGCGTGAGCGATTGTGTATCGACATCTTCCACTATTTTCGGCATCACGATCACTGTTGTGACGAAGCCTGCAGCGGGACTTGCTGAATGATATGGCATGTTGTTCGCTGTGGTGTCCGCTTCCACATTTGCCATAATGTTGAAAACTCGAAATGCGAGTCGGTGCAAAAATTGTGTGGACGATGGTAGGAAGTGCGAAGTGAAGGTAGTCGAGGTGGCGGGTTCGGCAAGCACGTTCCAACGGTCGCCAAGCCTCACATGCAGGAAGGCGCGAGTGAAGCAGCAGGAACGGACGCACCCTGTCCAACCCTGTGAACGTATTCCACGGCCAGAAGAATAGGCTGTGGACCATTCCCGCTGTTTGACAACTGATGATAAGTAGTTTAGCTGCACCAGAAGTTGCATTCGTGTTGAAGAATAGGTATATAAAAACCAGTCGCTAAGAGCACAGTGCCTCCTTGCAAACGCCACCCAATGCTCTTGTCCTTACCCATGCAGAAATTCCATGCTCGTCCACTATGACGCCTTCTCGGTGTCAGACCAAGGCAGTGCGAAAGTGCCAACCCACGCCTCGACTTCTTGTCTAAGTTCGACAATCTCAACAACCTCTTCGCCCTCCTTGACGTACTCTCGGAAGGCGTTGACACTGCCTGGGTTCTTGCGTCCGCTCTTCTCGGCAGCTTCCTTCGCTTTGGCATCAAGTGTCTTCGTGATGTTGACCGCTCTATGGACAATATCTGCCACACGCTTGAAGTCGTCGCGCTGGAAGTTTCGCGTTGTCATGGCTGGGGTTCCCATTCGGAGACCACCAGGCTTCAAGGCGGATTTGTCACCAGGTACTGTGTTCTTGTTTGCGGCCACGCCAACCAGTTCCAACACACGCTCCACCCGCGCACCATCAATACCCTTGTCCTTTAGATCCACAAGCACAAGGTGGTTATCTGTGCCGCCAGAAACAATGTTGTATCCAAGTCCACCAGAGTCTTTCGCATCGCCAAGACGTCCCGCCAGTGCCTTTGCATTCTCGAGGACCTGTTGCTGATACTCCTTAAATTCTGGTTGTTGTGCTTGGTGAAGTGCGACTGCGAGCGCAGTAATGGTGTGGTTATGCGGTCCTCCTTGGTGTCCTGGGAACACGGAAGCGTTGATTGGGTTCTCCAAATCGTACAGCTCCTCTTTACCCTTCTTGTCTACACTTCGCACGCCCTTGCGGAAGAAAATCATAGCTCCTCGCGGTCCTCGCAAGCTCTTGTGAGTGGTCGTTGTAACAATGTCTGCATATTCGAATGGCGATGGAACCACACCTGCTGCTACCAGACCAGAAATATGTGCCATGTCTGCGAGCAGGTAGCAGTTGCCCACTTTGTCTGCGATCTTTCGGAAGCGGTCATAGTCGATCAACCGACTGTATGCGCTTGTTCCTGCTATGATAATCTTTGGTCGGTAAAGCAATGCCATCTCTTCTAAACGATCATAGTCGATGAGTCCGGACTTCTCGTCTAATCGGTAAGGCAGAGTTTCGAAGTACTTGGAGATCATGGAGATCTTCTTGTTGGGTATCTGGTAGCCGTGCGAAAGATGGCCGCCGTGAGGGAGGTCAAGACCCATAATACGGTCGTGTGCGTTGAGGACAGCCGAGTACGCGTAGAGGTTGGCGGGCGAGCCGGAGAGTGCTAGCGAACATGTTAGCCAAAATCATGGCGACAGCATTTCTGGTGTCGCAAACGTTGTACATTGACTCCCCACGAGTCGTTCTTCAGCCTGAAAGTCTGCAATGCTCGCTCTTGACATAGCGTTTCCGCTTGATCGATGAACTCATTGCCTCCATAGTATCGTGCTCCAGGATATCCCTCGGAGTACTTATCTATTCCTCCATATCAGCTTGTGTGACCTTCAAGCTCATATGCCGGTCTTACTTTGCATAACACTTCCAAGCGCGTCCAGCACTGCTTGACTCGTGAAGTTCTCGGAGGGGATGAGATTGATGAAGTGCTTCTGCCGTCTTTTCTCCTACGCATTGGTTAAGCCGAGTTCAGGCGTATATTGTACGGTTTGTGGCGATCGTTCGAACCTTCTGTATGATGTCGTATACTTTAGAGTCGGCTTGCTCGAGGTGGGAGGATAGCAGCTACTCTACGCGTTAGCTGTTGAGCCATTGCATACCAATATCCTACTCTATGGCCAAACTACCTTTTGCTGGCTATCTGTAGACAATGCCCGCAATGCTTGCAGAGCGAATGGCTGCGTTGCTACTGGACGCTTGCACGCTCGGCACAGCGAAGAGCCAGACGACCTGGCTGTCGCCCGTATCGACGACATGTTTGTCTTAGGTGTCAATGAGGAATGAGGAAGAAATTGTCCGTGACTCTACACTACTTCGAACTCTAGCTAACCTGGGCCCTGTGGCGGGGATATTTCATGTAGCCGTCGGCGATGGCCCATATCTTCTTCACGACGCTCGGGTTCATCTTCCGTAAGAGGTCTTCTCTCCCATCAACTCATCCGCGCCGCACTATCCGCCCTCGCGCTGTATCGCTCTGCATCGATAGCCATATGGATCCACTGGCCGGAAACGATTTCTAGGCATTATAGATCGAGATGCTAATTTGATAGCACATGGAGCAGAAAGAGCTGGAGAGCATGATGGAACGGAAAGATGATAGTCGCATTCGCAGGCTTCAGACTACGATATTCTTGGTCTCCATATGCTGAGCGTGCATTGACACCTTAGGACTCCTGCATTGCTCTGCGCGCCTCAGCGAGACAATCATACGAAAATAGCCAATGCGATGTATTCGGACGATCCACTTGTAATTCTATCAGCTTTGGTCTACACTGAAAGGGGTCGGCCGACACTCACCATCTGGCAACTCTTCCTCAGAAACGAAAGTGCGGAGCTTCGCGACAGTGTCTGGAGTGAGAGCCATCTCGAGACCCTCTGATCTTGAAAGAAGCTGAACCGCACTGGCTCGTCTCACACGAAGTCTGTCGAACGTTTCCAAGCGACTGGTGACGTCCAAAGGGGAGGCGCCCGACATCAAGATACCAAGTACAGCTGCATCCTCTATGGCTTGCGAAGCTCCTTGGCCTTGATGTGGTTGCATTGGGTGAGCAGCATCTCCCACCAAAACCAGCCGCTCACATACAAATCGTGGAAGCGGGTCGCGATCTGCTACTTTCCAAACGTACATCTCCTTCTCTTTGGCAAGCCGCACAATATCGCCAAGGGATTGGTCAAAGCCTTCTCGATCGAACAGCTCAAGCGCCATGGCTCGGCTACCTTGTACTATCTCATGTCCACTGTCGCTGCGTTGACTGGCGTCCGGTACTTTGTCTTGGATCTCAAAGACTCCAAAGTTCTGTAAAGTATTGCTAAGGAAAGCAGGTCAGCTAGATCCATTGATGACAGCGTCCCTACTCACTCTCTACAAGGTGATCGAAATAGGCCGATCTTGTTCGACGACCCGAAGTAAACAACCATGCGCTGCTCCCCAAACTTGTGCAAAGCGAGGCTGGGCTGCTCGACAAGCTTTTCAGTTGGCACGACAAATCTGAGACTGCTCAGCTTCGACAGAGTGGCAGGCCGTTCTTCGCCGAAGATCCAGCGGTTTGCTCTAGACCTGACTCCGTCCGCTGCTACCACCAGATCTGCGCGGAGAATCTCGCCATGCTCAAAAGTGACCTCACCAGCACTTGTGTCGAAGCTCACAACGTTGCATCCTTCACGAATGGCAACAGGCGGTGCGTTAAACGAGTCAACATTGGTAGCCAATTCACGCAGACCTTCGTGCAGATCAACCCGATGTGCACACATGAAAGGCGCTCCATATCTATCCTGGTCATTGGTCCTTGAGAAGATCCGGATTGGATGCACATCTGCCTTGGCCATATCTAGCCCAGCGATCTGCACCATGCGCGTTTTAGCAAAGTCGAGGTTCCAGCTTCGCAGAATTCGTGTGCAGTTCGGCGGCGTAGTGACAGCAAAGCCATCCTCTCTCTTGGAAGGACTCTTCTCCAGCACAGTCACTTCATGACCTGCTTTTCGGAGAGCAACTGCTGAAGCAAGCCCACCAATACCAGCTCCAACAATCAAGACTTTGAGAGGCATCTTGTCGAAAATTTGAACCGCTACGGTACAGTCGAGTATAACCCACTAACACGATAAGCATTCTACAATTAATGCTACTTGAAAACATTGCACACTTCCCGCCCTGGACGCGCGGGAGGCTTGTGGAGAGAGCTGATGTCTGCATGCCACATCGGCGCCGTCTAATCACCCTCGACACCGATGTGACTAATCCTCATACGCAGTACGTGGTCGTTTGATGCAGCAGCCTTTTCAATCCGGCCCATACCCGGTCGGCGCTCTGCCGAGTTTAAGAAGGGAGCGAAGATCTACATGAGGGCTGAAAGAGCTTTTTAACTTACATGCTCCTCTACGAAGCTTATCTTGGAGAACAGCAGCGCCATTTGCCAGCCCTACTGATGTAAGGAAAATAGCAAGCCGCTACCATTGCTCACTAACACTCTTTTCTTTCAAGCGCTGCATCGTCATGCTCGCATTCGTGTACGTCCCTTTGGGATCACACCGTAACATGGGGCTGATATCCGCATCGGAGCAACTAGGTCCGCAGGACTCATCGCCATGACCGTGTTTGCCGATAGATACGCGACAACCGGCATGCATGATCAGATTGCACATTTCTCGGGTTGCACTGTTTTTGGAAACCATTGATCGTACTCATTGCAGAATTCAACTATCATGTCACAAAGCATGACCAACAACGAGCCCAAAGCCAACGGTCACACTGTTTCAACATCATCGTCGTCCACCGATCTTCCAGACACCGTCGACGATGCCCTTCTCTTCTTGCGACAACACAAAATTGATCCAACCACAGCATCGGGAGAGACTATTCAACTTCGTCGTCTGCGCCGAAAAGTCGACTTCCTTGTCATATCCTTCCTGGTCATAACATACACTCTCAATTTTCTCGACAAGGTCCTCTTCAACTACTCTCGCGTAATGGGCATCACGACCTCACTTCACCTCAAAGGAAACGACTTCACGAATGCAGCATCAGCGTTCTACATCGCCACCGCAGTAGCCGTGGTTGCAAACCTATACCTCCTGCAGAAGATTCCTACCGGAAAGTACTTGGCATTTTCACTCTTCTGCTGGGGAGTGACTACGACCTGTCACGCAGCACTGCGAAATTATGCTGGACTAGTAGTTCTGAGAGTTCTGTCCGGACTATTCGAGGCAGCTGTACCACCGTCATTGATGCTTTTGAGTAGCCAGTACTTCACGAGAGCGGAGCAGCCTCTTCGATTCGCATACTGGTACTCCGGTCTAGGATTCGGTCAGATTGTTGGAGGACTGATATCGTTCAGCTTTCAGCACGTTGAGCATGCACCGCTGGACAGCTGGAGGTCTATGTTTCTTGCTGTGGGACTGTTCACGGTCTTATTCAGCGTTTGGGTATGGCTTGCTGTACCAGACACGTAAGTTCCACAAATTTCTCCAAAAAGTGCAGAAACTGACTGACCCCCTGTTCAGACCTATGAAAGCATGGTTCTTGAACGATCCAGAGAAAGTCGCTCTTTTACAGCACGTCAAGATCAACCAGACTGGAATCGAAAACTCAAAATGGCATTCAAAGCAGGTACTGGATGGTCTCCTGGACTTCCAAGTCTGGTGCATGGCCATCATCCTCCTTCTCCAAGGAATCGGAGGCGGCGTCGTTACAACTTACTCCTCCACCTTGCTCGTCAGCTTCGGCTTCACAGCAAAACAGTCCTCACTACTTCTCATCCCAGCAGGAGCAGTCAACATCATCGCATCACTCTTCGGCGGCTTCGGTCCACGCTACTTCGGAAACAGATGGCTATTCCTACTTATCCTAAGCGCAGGAGGCATCGCAGGTGCTTGCATGATGGCCTTCCTCCCACACTCCAGTCGCGGAGGACTTTTAGCCTCTATCTACATGGTCAACATCCTTCCCGGTGCCGGACCTATAGATTATCAATGGATTATGGGCAATACTGCTGGACATACTAAACGAGCTTTCGTGAGCGCCGCTATGAATAGCGCTTTTGCGATCGGAAACATAATCGGTCCGCAGGTAATTTCATTCAACTCGCCTGTGTCGGAGACATCTTTTTCTCTAACGAGAGCAGACATTTCAAGCCAAAGATGCTTCTGAGTATCACCGTGCCAAGATCTCACTGGTCGCGACGTGGTCGGCTTCTGCTGGGATGGTCTTTGTTCTGGTCATATACTACCTTTACGTGAACCATCGCCGAAACCGTGGCTGCCTCAATGAAGTGGAGCTTTCCGACTTGAAGGCTTTTGAGGGATTGACAGACAAGCAGAATAAAGCGTTCAGATACCAATACTGAAGACTAGGCGACGTCTGGTTCCGAAACTTCGACTGCATGCTTCGACTTGTGCTCAGACGTGGATACCGTCTCGATCTCCTCAGTTGTAACCACAACTCCCTCAATGTACTCAGGCATATCTTCCTGCACTCCGAGTCCAGGTGGTGGCGATGCTTTACAGATCGAGCAGTAGAGCAGAGCAGCCGAGAAGTAGCCAAAGAACCAAGTGACCTGATAAATCCGAGTCCAGGCTTTGCCTATTGAGTTGCCGTTGATATTGACCACGAATCCAGCTACAGATGCAAGTCAGCCATACACGACCTAGAATATTGCTTTGAGACTCACGCATGGATGGAGCAGTACAAAGAAAGAAGACCAGAAAAGCCCTCCAATTCAAACACCAGTGAAACCAGTAAATGCCTTTACTGGAATACAAATCAGGTATAATGAGTTTATGCCTTCTGATCACCCAATAATCAACAACCAGAATTCCAGTCATTGGCGCAACGAAGACTATGAGGAAGCTCAATCAGCTTACTCCAGAATCGAAAGGATGGACGACTAACCTCCAAAACTCGCAACGACAGACACAAAGGTCGATGCAGTATTCACGAACCTCCAAGGTTGAACCAAAATCCCCAAAACGCACATAACGATCCCACTACGTCTTATATCCAAGAATTTTGGAAGTACACCGGCCAAATCCATCCCAGCGCTTACCACATTTTGTGTCATGTTGATGAAAACTTGACTTGATGTGAAACCTATTCCGGCGAAGAATGTAAGGGCTCGACATGTCGGCTTCGCAAGACAATCAGCAACGAGCCATCAGGGGTTGAATCTGCTTACCGTATAATTCTCATGCTGCACCTTCTGCAACATAATCAAAGGATTCCAAATCAACTCGCCATCAAAAATTTGAAGTGTTGCACTCGTCGTCAGAACGCCCAGTAACGCTCCGATCGTGATTCCTATCGGCATTGCTGTTAACATGGCCGGTATACTCGCTCTTCTTGTTTTCTGAAATCTTGTCCAGTCTGCGATTCGCACACTTGATCCGGTGTATTGTCCCGCGACGGAACAGATTCCTAAACCCATTCGATATCGACGTTCTGTTGCAGAGATCTTGATGGAAGAGGATACGAGGTTTCCAACTGAGCCGTTGTTGGTGTGGACGGCCCAGGCTAGGACTCCGAAGCAGGTTAGAGTTATGAGGATTACCGAGCAGTAGAGGTATTTCTGGAGTTTGTGAGGACGGACGAAGATTATGGGGGTGAAGAAGACGAAGTAGAGGAGGAAGCCGAGGAGGGCTTGGGTTGTGATGAGAGAGCTGAGGGGTGTGTGTCAGAATTTTTGCCAATGATTAGTGTGAAGTGTGAAGAACCTTTCTGGAAGGGTGTTCTTGAGTCTGAGGAATTGAGGGAAGATTGCTGAGAGCCAGAGCACGACTGCTTGGCCGCCGAAGTATGCTTGGACGCCGAAGAACTGGATATTTTGTTATCAGCATGAGTGGTGGGATCCTGTGGCATTTCTGTCATAGGCTCACGATGAGGCATTGCATTGTTGACAAAAAGATGCCGAGATATGAACCGTATAGACCCCAGCATGCTCGAGACATCATCGTGTATCTGGTCGTTGTGTCAGCAACACGCTTTCATGAGGGTGAAGTAACATTCTTTACCCAAGATGATGGTCTCGCCCAATCTCTCCGCACAGAAACGCATTCTTGGATGCCAGCAGTGTTCCCAGTAGTACTGCAACAATCGCCTACTTTCGTGTAAGCGGCGTTGAGACCATTCGCGGACGATTGCCTACCTGAGATGCTGTCAAGCCATAACCAATCAAGCTGCTACCCAATGTCCATGAGCTCATTGAGATGCCTGAGGTCATCCAGTACGCGTAAAAGTCGCTCCATATGAAGGTCTGCTCGGCTTTGATTACAGGATAGATATCTTTGTTGCCCCATCTTGTGACGCCGCGATCAGCGAATGAATCTACACGATGCTTCACCTCGAGTGCCCTCAAAAGTCGCCCGAGAGACATCGCCGGCGAGGTTTGAGTATGGCGATTCTCAAAGATGGCGTAATGGAAGCACTTTTCGTACATTTGTGTTGCAGGCGGCCTTAGATATGGCATATCGGTAATCCGCGTTCATCGTTCGGATCCTTGCATTCAGACATGCCGTACATGCTGCGGTGCCAGGTTCCGTTATCATTGTCTTCTCCTCTGGCAGATCGAGTGAAGAGCATAGTGTTGCTGTTTCCATGCCTCTTTGGGTCGACCGAGAGATAGGCCAGCTCTGATCCAACTGCGTTGGTTTACCAGGATTATGGAGCTCTTGCAGCATGCTTGCCGAGAAGTGCGATGATCAAAAGGGCAGCGGCAACTGACTACGCGGTCGCGAAAATGGTCTTCGTGGTCAACTGCAGAGTGGGAATGCCAAAGCAGTATCTTCGTTCATATTGACGCTCAGAAAACTGGCATCATGTCAACAACAACGACCTTCACCTCGTACTCGGGAAACACGCGTATCATTCGCTCTGACACGTCTCGCAAAGCGAACTTCACAGAGATTCCTATGATCTCCTTGTCCGCGCCAAAGGACGAGGTGGCAGTCCAGATCCGAGATGCTTGCTCAAGGGTAGGATTTATGTATGTTAAGGACGCTGGGATACCACGCGCTGTCATCAACAAAGTGTTTGAGGCGTCCGAAAAGTTCTTTGAGTTGCCGATGACGCAGAAGAAGGAGGTGCATTTCAGTAAGAACAAGTTGTTGCGAGGCTATGAGGGCCCAAAAGAAACACAAACAGATCTGACAAGAAAGCCGGACCTGAATGAATCATTCAACTTTGGATACGAACCAGACCTGGATCCTCTGGGAGCTGCCGTTGATTCGACTGAAGGTACTCTTGATCGTGATGTCGGGAAGTCGCCTGCTGGCTGACATTAGCACAGTTTGGGGAGAGAACAAAATGCAAGGGCCAAACTATTGGCCAAGCTCTTTCAATCTCAAAAGTGAAGTTGCTCCGTACTATGCCGAAGCTCTCAGTCTCGGTCGTCGCCTCATTCGCCTTTTTGCTCTGGCCCTCAACGCTCCCGAGGACTACTTTGACGATATGTTTCGCACGCCGGGGGCAATGTTGCGATTAATCCACTACCCTCCACAACAACCAGATGATGCGACTACTCTCGGCATAGGTGCACATCAAGACATTGAGTGCTTCACAATCTTATGCCAAGGTGATGAAGACGGACTGCAAATTTGCAACAGTAAGGGCGAGTGGATCGAAGCGCCAGCAATAAAAGACACTTTCGTAGTGAATGTTGGCGACATGATGTCCAGGTGGTCGAATGATGAGTTCACCTCAACTCTGCATCGTGTCATCAACAAGTCGGGCAGAGAGCGGTACTCGATGCCATTTTTCTTCGGGCCATCTTATGAGACTATGATAGAACCTTTGACCTTCAGCGCGTTGGGTGCAGAGCAGACAGAGCCTCATTACCAGCCAGTGCAAGCTGGCGAGTATGTCTGGCAGCGCTTGGCGAAGCAGAAGCTGGATGGGACGTATTAGAGATGGTGGCAGACCACCGTTAGAGGACTGCTTCGAGTTATCTGCAATTCCGTGCACGTACGGCGAACATTGCTTATCTTTCTCGGCCCGCTCAATGTGGTTTCACGAGGCCAACATATCCTTTCGGTAGCCGAACGAAAAAGGGGACACGTGTGGTCGGCGACTTTGCAATGGATGTTCTCGCGAAGGAGAGATTTGGTAGGGCAACAGACACACGTGCTTGGGCAAAGGGACTGAAGCGAACCGAAGCCAGAAATGACGCGATCTGAAAGAAAGTGCGACTTCGGATGAGGGGGAGGGTTCCTTGCTCAATCGTCCTCGCATTTTTGCACAATATGTAGGCGCACTACAGCAGAAGATACATGGTGGTCTAGAATGCTTTGCCGAGTCGGTGATCGAAGGGAACGTGATTGGACCTCTTTGTGCAGTGCCATGATATTTTAGAACAATAGCCAGACATTCCGGCGTAACGCCTGGAGATGATACAAGGAACAATTGTGATCCGTGCGTGGGTTTAGTGGGGTCCGGCAAGTCTGTGAGCGGGCGAGTTCCTCACTTTTTAAAGTCGTTTCTGCCTCTCAACCAAGAAACATTCACCTTACACTGCTCAATTGCTCGTCAAAATCCTCCACGAGCCTCTCACACCACATAATATACCACCGTCACGATGAGCCAAGTCAACGGAGACCACAAGCCTCACCAGGGCCCGTAAGTGTGCCATTGAATCAGCTATCGTGGCATGACCAGAGCTCGCTAACCAGATTTTTTCCTGTATAGTAAGGGCACCTTCCTCTTCACCTCTGAATCCGTCGGTCGTGGTCACCCAGACAAGATTGCCGACCAGGTTTCCGATGCTGTCCTCGATGCCTGCTTGGCTGAGGATCCAGCCTCCAAGGTTGCCTGCGAGACTGCTACAAAGACTGGTATGATCATGATCTTCGGTGAGATTACCACCAAGACCCGTGTAGACTACCAGAAGGTCATCCGTGATGCGATCAAGGACATCGGATACGACAGCTCAGACAAGGGATTTGACTACAAGACCTGCAACGTGCTCGTTGCCATTGAGGAGCAGAGCCCAGATATTGCACAAGGTCTCCACTATGAGGAGCGCCTCGAGAACCTCGGTGCCGGTGACCAGGGTATCATGTTCGGCTATGCCACTGATGAGACACCTGAGATGTTGCCATTGACCATTCTCCTCGCACACAAGCTCAACGCTGCCCTTGACGCTGCTGCCAAGGATGGATCCCTTGCGTGGCTGCGACCTGATACCAAGACTCAAGTCACTGTCGAGTACGAACACGACAACGGTGCTGTCGTTCCAAAGAGAGTAGACACTGTCGTCGTTTCTGCCCAACACAGCCCAGACATCACCACCGAGCAGCTCCGAAAAGAGATTCTCGAGAAGATCATCAAGAAGGTCATCCCAGCCAACCTTCTCGACGACAAGACCGTCTACCACGTAAGTGAAGAAATTCTGAATTGCGATGCAAATTGCTGACTGAGATAGATCCAACCATCTGGTCTCTTCATCATCGGTGGCCCACAAGGAGACGCAGGTCTCACTGGACGTAAGATCATCGTCGACACCTACGGTGGTTGGGGAGCACACGGTGGTGGTGCTTTCTCTGGAAAGGACTACAGCAAGGTCGACAGATCTGCCGCATACCTCGCACGATGGGTTGCCAAGTCTCTCGTCCACTCCAAGCTCGCACGCCGAGCGCTCGTGCAGTTCTCGTACGCCATCGGTGTTGCTGAGCCACTGTCAATCTTCGTTGACACATACGGCACATCCGACAAGAGCTCCGAGGAGCTTGTGGAGATCATCCGCAACAACTTCAACATGAGACCCGGTGTCATTGTCAAGGAGCTCGACCTTGCCAAGCCAGTCTACCGCAAGACTGCCATGAACGGTCACTTCACCAACCAGGACTTCACCTGGGAGAAGCCAAAGACGCTCAAGTACTAGGCACCTCTTGAGCCGTCAGTCCTTCAACAAAATAATTAATCAGCTCTGCCCCACGGCATGAGCTAGCATTAGCCAGGTCAAAGCTCCACCTTTGATCTGATGACAACCGGCGTTTACACGGCATCCCGGGGAGGATGAATGAATGATGGGAGATGTTACACTAGAGTCTCGAAAAGTTCGGAGAGCGCAATGATACCCAATAAAGGCCCTGCTCGCGGCATGGAAAACGAGTTTTGTATTCAACATAGACCACGGGCAGGCAGACTGCTATAACGACGTCTGGTCGCATTTGGTTGTGGAATCTGGCATTTAGCGTCGGCGTTCGGAGATGTGCTCAACCAACATCTTTCGGGCGTGACGGAAAGCATCAAGTTCGCGCTCGATAGGAATGATATGGGGATTTGAAGTTTTATGACATTCTTCCGTTTATCCCAAATTTATGCGTCCATGTGACCTGCTAACATTTGATGCATAATATGACTTCATTTGCAGTGTCTTCCAAGGTCGAGCTGCTTCATCTTGAATCCAGATTGCACTGCCCTTCCGTGGGATTAAGTGGACTGTTTGCTTCTTTTCTGGATGTGTTCGGAAGGTGGGTGGGTGCAGGACATCGGCAAACTGCTGTCGGCTTCCACAGTGAGCGCACAGACTGGCTGGGATAAATATCCGCGCGAGAAGTTTGTTGGGAGCAGTAGCCGGCTTCCCAAAAATTTGACAGCTCCAAGCTAGGAGAAATACTTCGCTACGCTCACATTGTTATCGTTGCTCTCCGGAAGGCTCGGTTTGCTGAGTCTTCAAGTTTTCTACTCGCAGCTATGATATCGTAAGATGAGATTGCTCGATGATGCAGGATGCCTGTCCGCCTGACGCAACGTTTGATTTGTCTTCATTGCCGAGTGAAAGCCGAGCGAACACGGCCATTGACGGCCGTGGATGCCAGAGTGGGAGGTTCCCAAGACGAGTGCGGAGCTGTGTGAGATGGGAAAAGGCGTCTTGTCGGGCTGCCACTACTAGCTATCTGCCTCGTCTTGGTCTCGGACTCCCACCAAGCGGCATCTGAAGAGCGAGCGCGTGCGTGCATGAGCAGTTCCTTGCTGACGAAGAGTTTGGCAATCGCAGTTCGGACCTCTCGAGCCTCCCGCAGTTGCGCCTTTAGCCCCACTACGATGAGACCTATGTCACCACAAAGCCCAACGCAACTCAAACTCTCTCAGAATTCCTCTTCTACACCGCAGCAGCGCGTGAACAGCATCTCCAACCACTTCAAGCAACAGGAATCCACCACCATGTCGAACACAGAGGCAGTGTATGTATTCTCCGCCAACATCGTAACCCTTCCCAACCCACCCCCATCGTCAGATTGCCCCGCCATGAAGGTTTTGCTGGCCGGAAGAATTATTCACTACGCCAGAGCCTCACAGCAAGAAAATTGTTTTAGAATGGCAGAGAAAGAAATTCGACAGAGAGTACATGCATTGATTTGTACGATTCAAGAGATTTCACAGCTTGACCTATGCAAACACTCTGCCCAATGACTCCTCCAGAAACACATCACCAAACCCTTCCATGGCAGAGCTTCCGGCTGACAATGGATTTTTCACAGCGGAGACTTCGGTCTCATCGGTTTGGCCGTCATGGGTCAGAACCTGATCCTCAACGCCGCCGACCATGGATTCACCGTCGTCGCCTTCAACCGTACCGTCGCCAAGGTCGACCGCTTTTTGGACAACGAGGCCAAGGGCAAGAGCATTGTGGGCGCACACAGCATCAAGGAGTTCGTCTCCAAGCTCAAGAAGCCACGACGCATGATGTTGCTTGTCATGGCCGGAAAGCCCGTCGACGACTTCATCGAGACCCTCTTGACTGAGGGTGGTGTTGAGCCAGGCGATATCATCATTGACGGTGGTAACTCGCATTTCCCAGACACCAACCGTCGCACAAAGTACCTCGCCTCCAAGGGCATTCGCTTCGTCGGTTCTGGTGTCTCCGGTGGTGAGGAGGGTGCCCGTTACGGCCCATCTATCATGCCCGGCGGTAACGAGGAGGCATGGCCATACATCAAGGATGTCCTCCAGTCTATCTCTGCCAAGTCTGACGGCGAGCCATGCTGTCAATGGGTCGGTGACGAGGGTGCTGGACACTACGTCAAGATGGTGCACAACGGTATCGAGTACGGTGACATGCAGCTGATTTGCGAGGTGAGCCTTTTAGGAGAGCACAATGAGTGTGGACAGGCAAGCTGATAATTCGCAGGCCTACGACATCATGAAGCGTGGTCTTGGTCTTTCTGGCAAGGAGATGGCCGATGTTTTCGCCGAGTGGAACAAGGGAGTGCTCGACTCATTCCTCATCGAAATCACCCGTGATATCCTCTACTTCAACGATGACGATGGAACTACCCTTGTTGAGAAGATCCTTGATGCCGCAGGACAGAAGGGAACCGGCAAGTGGACTGCCATTAACGCCCTTGACATGGGCCAGCCAGTGACGCTCATCGGTGAGGCTGTCTTCTCGAGATGTTTGTCCTCGCTCAAGGGCGAGCGTACACGCGCCAGCCAGAAGCTCTCTGGCCCAACACCAAAGTTCGAGGGCGACAAGAAGCAATTCCTCAAGAACCTTGAGCAGGCCCTTTACGCCTCTAAGATCATTTCTTACGCACAAGGTTTCATGCTTATGCAGAGCGTGAGTTCATCCGAGAGAATGTTGCTTCGCTTCCATCGCTAACACCATCAATAGGCCGCCAAGGAATACGGCTGGAAGCTCCAGAAGCCAGAGATTGCGCTCATGTGGCGTGGTGGTTGCATTATCCGCTCCGTCTTCTTGAAGGACATCACCAAGGCATACCGCAGCAACCCAGACCTCGAGAACCTACTCTTCGACGACTTCTTCAACAAGGCCATCCACAACGCTCAAGAGGGCTGGAGAGATGTTGTCTCCAAGGGTGCTCTTTGGGGTATCCCAACACCAGCTTTCTCCACTGCTCTCTCCTTCTTCGACGGCTTCCGAACCAAGGATCTTCCAGCCAACCTGCTCCAAGCGCAGCGTGACTACTTCGGTGCACACACTTTCCGCATCAAGCCAGAGTTCGCCAGCGACAAGTACCCAGAGGGCAAGGACATCCACGTCAACTGGACCGGCCGTGGTGGCAATGTTTCTGCTTCTACCTACAATGCTTAAGCGTATCAAGTTTTGGTGCAATGATACACAGCTGTCGGCCGCAGCATGATAGCATATCTAGCCCGAAGCGGGCCACGTCGATAGCACTACGGTATCCAGGATGAGGATGAAATGATGAGATGGTTCTCATTGGGAGACATGATGAACAAAGTCAGATAGATGAGCTGTATCTAGCCCACGTTAAAACGCATGAAGATGTTTAGATGATACCAACGTCGCCCTCTTCGCTGAGCAGTCTCAATGAGTGGAGTGTGAGTAGACTTACGATTGACAGCTTGAAGTGCTCGACGCAGCTTTGAGGTATCCGGCATGGCATCAAGACTCGAAGTCTACTGCTGTCCTGGCGTTGACAACTCGTTCACAAATTATGAATGTGAGTATATATTCCTGTCGAGCAGCGTGAAGGCGAGCGAGACACGTAGGAGATTGAGCGCGTGAACGTTCAAGCCGAACGCGGGATGGATCATCGCATCCGCTTTCTTTGTTTACCAGCTTCTTCCACAACACCTTCATAGCAACGACTTCACACCCAGCGCCATGGCGCGCAATCAGCCTACATTCGACTTCCTCGCCGGCGGAGAGCCGTCGCCGCCACGGAGACAGCCTCTGCGCGAGACGATGAAGCAGTCAACAGTATCGCGAGCCGATATCAACAATGAAGATCTCCGAGCACAACTCCGCACTGTGCAATACGAACTGGACTCTTTGAAGCAGGAACGCGAGTTGAATGAGCTGCGACATCAGCAAGAACTGCGCGAAGTCCAGAACCGAGCAGAGTCCGACTATAAGCGGGCGCAAGCTGCGGAAAACGCAAGCACAACAGCAACCAAGAAAGCAGAAGCGTTGTCGCGCGATTGGCAGGAGAATCAAGATCGCGCGGCAAACGAGAAGCTGCAGCTGGAGAAAAAAGTCAGATCATTACAAGACGACAATCGATCACTGCGGGACGATCTTGAGGAAGCAAAGGCAGATCTGGAATCGGCTGGACGACAGAACCAACATGCATTTAGTGAGCTGGAACAAAAGTATGTGGCGCTGCAAACGTCGTTTGAGGAGTGTCAGCAGGATCTCAGCGGTAGAGTCGCGAGCCTCCAGACCACTCAGCAGAAGCTGGCGCGGAAGGAAGCAGAAGTCGGGGAACTCGAGAATGAGGTTCTGCGGTTAAAGGCACAGACTGGAGATTCGGACACGCTCGCCGTGATCAAGAAAGAACTCACTGAACAAGTGACATACATCAGGAAGCTGGAGGCGACGAATCGTGAACAGCTTGCAGAGCTGAAGCAGACTCGTAGCGCACAGAAGAGTGTGGAAATCGTGGAAGAGGAGAAGCGCGCTTTGGAGGCGAAGCTTCACATGTTAGAGGATCTGCGGAAAGAGCTTGCAGAGTCTCAATTGCAGAAGCAGATACTCGAAGATGAGAAGCGAAGCTGGACAGCTTACCTTGAGGCGAATGCCGCCAATGAGGAGGACATGCGCTACGAAACACCCGAGCAGATGGCGAAAGCACTTCTACAAGAAAGAATCGAGCGAGTGGATTTGATGGACAAGCTTGGCGCAATTCAGCCAGAGCTAAAGGTCCTGGAGCAGAACCTGCAGGCTGTTGAGGAGGACAAAATGCGGCTGCAGGCAGAATTGGAGGAGGCGCGAAGTAATGCAGCCAACAAAGTCGCGACTGCACCTGCTGGGGATGCAAAGGCACGAGCGCGTCTAGAACGGCAGAAGAACCTTCTGACCAAGGAGGTGGAATATCTCAGAGCGCAGATGAAGACGTTTGAGGCCGAAGAAGCAGAATTCACGCCCGAGCAAGTTGATGAAGCGCATTCGAATCGCATACAAGAGCTGGAAAAGCTGGCAGACCAATACCGTGCTGAGGTCCAAACTTTGCAAGCCGATCTCAGCAAGCTCGAAACACAACCAGCAGCCACCCTGCAAACACCACGAAAGCGAGCCAGAGAAGAAGATGAAGCCGAAAACGAACGCCTCGGTGAGCTCAAACGTAAGACACGAACTCTCCAAGACTCCCTCGAAACCCTTCAAAAACAAAACCAACTCCTCGAAGCCGAACTCAAAGCCAGCGTCTCCCAAATCAAATCCCTAAAATCCACCTCCCGAACCCGCGTCCTAGAATTCCGCGACAACCCAACAGCAAAGATCGAAGCGATAAAACTCACAACTCTTCAAACTCTTCGAGAAGAGAACGCAGCTTTGCTCGCCCAACTTACTTCGAATCCTCATGATGCGAAATCGGTACCGATCTCAACTTACGAATCTTTAAATCTCCAGATCCAAGCCTTGAAGGACGAGCTCAAATTATCTGAAAAGAAGAAATTGAGACTTACACAGTTGTATCGTTCCAAGGGTGCAGAATTCACGGAGACTATAGCATCTTTACTCGGATGGAAAGTCGATTTCATGCCTAACGGCAAGGTCAAAGTTACTTCCATCTTGTATCCCAAGTCATATATCGATGGGGAGGAAGTCGAGAATTCTATCATCTTTGATGGAGAGCAAGGGACTATGAAAGTTAGTGGTGGAGAGAGAAGTCAATTTGCTGGTGAGATTTCTTCGCTGGTTGAGTTTTGGGTTGAAGGGAGGAAAGAGATTGTTTGTTTTCTTGCGGCTTGTACGCTTGAGTTTTATGAGAGGACGACGAGGGCGCAGCCTTGATCAGAGGATGGGGGTGGGTGGGTCGGTGCTTGTGAATGCCAAGCTTGCTAATGTGTGTATATATGGGCACGAAGAAGTTCACCCTCACGCGGACTGACTTTCGTATTGTGAGATGAGTTTGCTTTGCATTCTATGATTTGTCTGCTGAATCATGATCTCGAAGTTGTGGAAACTGTCTTTCCGATGGGCTCGGACGCGTCTACAGGGCAATCCGCTTGATCCACAACCATCTTACTCTTGGAGATTTCGGTTTGCCGCGCATCGATCTGTCCGTAAGTCATGTCTGGAATGATACTTCTTCATTCTCCCAGCCCCTCCATTCTCCTTCGCGTACTTGACGCAACTTTTCCGTCACCGGTCTTCATCGTATATGTTCTATCCTTTCCAGCTGATCAAGTCCGAATTGCTTAGCGCATACAAGGTGTAGCGCTATCTTGGCGAGCCATACGCGGACTGGTAACGGCTCCAAGAACTGGTCTTGAATCGACGGGAACGTGCGTCTGCCATGTGCGGCAACGGTCGCAACGCATGTTGGTCGGCATATAGAAGAGACCGCTCTCATCATACTTTGGATCGCTGTCGGACCTCGCCTTGAAGCAAACCCAACAACGGACGCGAACCACGGAATGGTAGGAGCACCAGACTGACAGATTGAGTGCTTGGCAAATGCTGCATGGCCACTGCCTGTCGCACCACCTGCTTTTGCAAAGCAAGCATGGATATGAGCGATCTTGGTCTCCGTTCGCCTAATTGGGACCTGTCTGCTGAGGCTTGGGCGATGCAGATGAAGCCGCCATCCTAGCATCTAATCCGGCCCATCCATCGAAGAGGACTTTAAGTCGATCGTACTTCTCCTGTAACTGGGGCATGTGTGGTGGCGGTGTCATATGGGCCGGTCCTTGAGATGCTTTTGCCGGATTTGCTTGCTCTGGCTGTGCTTTGGGCATCAGGTATGCAAGATTTGCTTGCACTCTACGCAAGCATTGAATGTACTCTTCCGAGGCCTGTACCGCCGCTTGTCCTTGCGCTTTGAGCTGAGCGACTTGCTGCGGACTAATAGCGCCGCCCTTGCCCTCAGCCTGTAGCCTGTTGACCTCTTGCAGCAGCTCGACGTTGATCTCGAAAAGAAGGTTTATCCGCTGCTCCTCTCGACTTTGCGCGGCGGGTGACTTGGGCGGAGACGCGGCATTGCCGTTGTTTACTTGGGACTGGTTGACAGGCGTTTGAGGGAGCGGCGGGGCGGCCATGGGATACTTGATGGGAGGTGTCTGGTTGTCTGGCGGTTGAGCAGGGCTAGCTGCAGCATGTGGTGATAGGCGCTGCTGCGGAGAAGCGCTCTGTCTCACGGGAGGTGGCGCTTGTGCAGGTACGGACTGATTGTACGGGGCAGAAGTATATGGGTTCTGCTGCTGCTGAAAGTATGGTTGGCTGCTAGCATACCCTTCTGTGTCTTCGTGTCAGCCGCGGTTGATCGATGTTTCGTTTCGGCTTGGCAGGCCGCATGTCGCCCGCGTCATCGTCGCTGTGCCGGACGTGAGGCTGGCTGGCTGGCTGTCGAAAGTAAAAACGTGCCGCCAGTGCCAGCAGCAGCAGCGACGGACGCAGGTGCAGCGCGACTTCCCAACGGCGTGCCGGCAGACGTGAGCTACATCGGCCTAATCTTGAGGCAGGACCTGGGACGGGTGGACTACTTACGCATCTGCTGCATCCCACCAACAGTACATGTAACGCCATGTCCAGAAAATGCTTGGTTACTGCTGCCTTGCTGCGTGGAAGGGTTCGAGAAGGAGAAGGAGGGATGGCCTCCAAAACCAGCGCCATGGTTGTATTGCACCGTTGCTGATTGGATCATGGTGACAACGAATCAGTATTAGCCTTTCCAATTACAGTACCTTATTGCAGACACCACGCGATCGCTCATGGCGTTCACGATGAATGACACAAGGGTAGCAGAACGAATTTGCGGACTAGCGCCGAGCTAAAGTGCTTGCAAGACCACCAAGTTTCACCGACAAGGCCCAGCAAGAGATTGGACCAAAACATCCGCTGTCTTCCACCACAAGCATGAGTGGTAAGACTGGCGATGCATGTGTCCCCATCGTTTGGTGTGATGCTGACCGCTTTGGCTGCCAGCAGGACGAGGAGGAGGCCGCGGCCGTGGTGCCTACTACAAGGCCCGTTATGGAGGCAGAGGTCGAGGGGCTACCGGCGATAGCCATGCTTTCAATCAAACAGCCTATCAGTCATCGCAAGATCAGGCTAATGCAAGCAGCGGTCACTCAAAGAGCTGGCACCAGCTTGAGGGCGATCTTGTAGCCATTGATTCTCAGCAATACGGTAAGTGGACCTGGCGATACTTTCATTCCACCTCCGCCTGCCAAGACTGGTGCAACATCGCTCATCTGAGCCGCCCAAGGATCGGCCTCCGAATCAGAGCATGCTGCTCCAACAAGCTTCCCGCTTTCCTTTGTCCTCTCTTCTATCGCTATTGGATGTGGAATTCGAAGTCTTAACATCCTGACACAAGCACAGGGGCGTACAAACGACTGCTCGGCAGATATAAGCATGAGGAGCGTCCTCCTTTCACTCTCAGCATCGATCATGTTCAAGGAGATGCGTACGCAGCGCCATCTCGGGTACGAGCCATTGTAAAGTGGTCAGACACTGGCTTTCCAGACGACTGCTTGAAGCATGAGATACGGCGGATCGCCCTCTGCGACTATGTTACTCGCGTTGCGGGATCGATTATCCAGTCCAGACACCTTGACCACAATGTCGGCAGCGCAAATGGCGGCTGGAGTGGACCAAAAGGAGGCTCAATTTCTGTCAATCAGCCTGGCCAGGAGATTCTGCCGAGGACGTCTGCCATGATTTCTGGTAATGATAGCATCGAGCTCCGCTTCACAGTCTCACTTCCAGCGGCAGGGAGGACCATCCTTGGGCAACAAGCATGGCAGATCTTGGGGATCAATCTCGTTGATGTCGTGGGACGGTCTCTGTTTCTTGCCAGCCTCGACGAGCGAAAGCTTGAGCACCACATATCAGGCGCTGAACAGCAGCACTCACTTCGTCAGCAGCTCGATCAGCGAGGCCTGGTCGCGTTCGTGGCCAACGGTTCTATCCTTCCTCGAGCATCTGGTGCTTCACAGACGCCCATGAACAGCCCAGATCTGGTCAAGTTCCAGTCACCAAAGGAGCTCGAAGTCACATTGACTTCTGCCCATCTCAACGCTTATACAGGCATGGGCATCCCCAAAGGTGTGACACTGCTAACAGGAGGTGGCTTCCACGGCAAATCCACACTTCTCGAAGCACTAGAGCTAGGCATCTACAACCACACTCCAGGTGACGGGCGGGAAGCAGTGGTCACCGATGACACAGCTGTCAAGATCAGAGCGGAAGATGGCAGGTCAGTTTCGAAGACCGACATCAGCCCTTACATTTCTCGGCTTCCAGGCGGAAAGCCTCCGAACGCATTTACGACCGAAGATGCCTCCGGTTCAACATCAATGGCGGCGAATATTCAAGAAGCTCTTGAAGCAGGCTGCAAGACGATCCTGATCGATGAGGACTCTTCGGCAACGAACCTGCTAGTACGAGATTGGCGTATGGAGACGTTGATTCGCAACGAGCCTATAACACCTCTAATCAGCAAAGCGAGATCGTTGTGGCAGCAGCACGGCGTGTCCACGATCATTGTGATCGGAGGTCTTGGAGACTGGCTGAGCATTGCCGACAATGTCATTGCAATGAACTCCTACATACCTCGCTGCATCAACCAGGAAGTACAGAACCTCATGGCACAACATCCATTCATGGTCACACAGGATGAGCACTATGGCTCCATTCCAAAACGTGCTGTAAAAGTCGACCTGGAAGGCTTGAGGCCGCCGTTTGCTCCGCGCAAGAAATTCATCAGCATGAACTCACAGCAGAAAGACGCAGTCGATGATCCGTCCCGTGCCGAGAGTGGCATTGATCTTGGAGGATTAGACCAAATCGTTGAGATTGGACAATCAAGGACAATTGCTGTTCTTCTTCAGCAAATTGCGGCGACAACGAAGGAGCAAGCGCTCAGCCTGGCTGACATTTGCGAACGCCTCAAAAGATATATTGGGACTGAGACTGGCCTCCCAACATCACTTGTTGGAGGTGAGCTGGTCGCAGTCCGGCGCTTCGAGCTGGCGGCCGCCATTTCCAGAATGCGAGGCGTATCGCTGAGGGTTGACAGTCAGCCTTGAATTTAGAAAAGAAAGAGGTTCTCTCATCCTTCGGAGAATTATCTCTCAGACACGAGATTAAACGAATGTGCTTTGCGAAAGTCGTGCATGGTCAGAACGCCCCCTTGCTGAAGCTAGAGTGCAAAGAGGAGAGCTTGCGAGTGGCATCTCGGCCACAAATCTCGCACAAGCAGCAGATCTCCTCAGAAACTACGCTCGGCACTTTGCCCGAGTGCATAGATACCATGCAATGCGAAAAGCGCCCAGCATTTTAATGCCTCAGTACGTACTGCGCTGTATAGATAGCCAGGAATAGAGTCAGTCCCTTATGTCATTAGCAAGCGGGTGCAGCTCTCATGTGACGCCTCACAGGAATTGGGTAGGGTCGTGAGGCAGTGCAAACACGAAGAAATGTGGTAGAGCCTCAGGTTCGCCGCCATCGGCACCACTTCCGCGGCCACAATGCTGATCTCGAAGGCCCGAAGAACACATCGGTCTTGGAGATCTTGTGCCGAGCCAGCCGTCTCTTGTCGCATGACCTCTCTTCTCCTGTGGCCGCGGCATTTTTTCTTTGTAAGATGAGATGTAAAGTCATCACCAAAGTCAGCAGATTCGCCTGTCAGTGTCATCTAGAGCGGGAGAAAGTTCCGTATCCGCGCCACGATCCCGCATCCTGGAGAGAAAGAAGTGCCACTAGTTCAATTGTATGTGAGCCTCACGCTCATTCATCATTCCGGTCTGCTGGTTTGTGGTTGTCCCGGAGACATCTTGCCGTGACAAGTAAATTCATTCCATCATTCCTCGTCCGCCAAGTAGTCATTGATAATGTGTGCCACAGTGTGCTGGACATCTTGACCAATGAATGAAATTGGTAGGAATCCTGTTGCATTTTAGCTTCATATCGTCTCCGCTGTGGGAAAGCTTAGCTTTCGAGCTGCGGGACTAAAGAGGTATAGCTTAAAGCCATGGAAGCGGCGATGCAAAGCAGCTGCTGCTTTCGCATTCGTGTATGTGACGTGCTATATATCCCGCGTGTGTCGCCTTCGAATTACATGTATCGTACTACTACTATCACATTCGAGGGTCCGATTTTATATTCACGAGCATCGAGAGATACTAGACCCCGGAGCGTTAATATCCACCCCGCATCTTCAACATCAACAACACTACTACATTCCATCGAGATATCAACAACATGAACGGCAACAGCGCAGATGTCAACGGCAAGGCGCCGCTCGACAGCGGTAGCAACCATTCGCGACACGGCAATGGTGTTGATCCTCTTGTCAAGGTCCAGCCGCCACGTAGAGAGGACCTTCAGCCAAGCTATGCTCAGGTACGTGAATCCAGGATATTCCTTGGTCGCCACGATGGAGCGCGTTGGAGCGCGAGGAGGCATAGTTCGCATCAGAAACGCCAGCATCGCTTCCGCGCGCTGTTTGAGTCTACGCGATCTATATATCTCTGCGACTATTAGACCCTTCGCCACTTTGAAGAGTCGAGATGAACACGGTATGCTAACGAGATAATCAACAGGTCATCAAGCCAGACACCGAAGACGCATCGCAGCACGGATGGTATGGTTCTATGGTGAACGCGCTTGGTTCTTGCATTGGTACCCTCGGAGCCATTCCATGCTGCATAGTCTGCCCGAACCCATACAAGCCAGTCGCACAAGGAAACGTCGGTCTCGTCACGAAGTTCGGAAGATTCGCAAGAGCTGTAGACCCAGGTCTTGTCAAGATCAACCCACTTTCCGAGAATCTCATCCAAGTCGACGTCAAGATTCAGATCGTTGAGGTGCCAAAGCAGGTCTGCATGACCAAGGACAATGTCAACTTGACCCTCACATCTGTCATCTACTACCGCATCACGAGCCCACACAAGGCTGCATTCGGCATTTCCAACCTTCGCACTGCTCTCGTCGAGCGTACTCAGACCACTCTCCGACACGTCATCGGTGCTCGCGTGCTGCAGGATGTCATCGAGCGTCGCGAGGAGATCGCGCAGTCTATCCGAGAAATCATCGACGAGACCGCGACCTGTTGGGGTGCTGAGGTGGAGAGTATGCTTATCAAGGACATCATCTTCAGCCAAGAACTCCAGGACAGCTTGTCGATGGCTGCCCAGAGCAAGCGTACTGGTGAGGCCAAGGTCATCAGCGCACGCGCCGAAGTCGAGAGTGCCAAGTTGATGCGTCAAGCCGCCGATATTTTGTCCAGCGCACCAGCTATGCAAATCAGATACCTTGAGGCGATGCAGGCAATGGCCAAGAGCGCGAACAGCAAGGTGATCTTCCTTCCAGCACCAAACCAGAGCATGCAAGCACAGCTCGCTGCAGCAGACTCGGTTGGCGAGGGACCAAGCAAGTACGGCCAGGACTACGGTACCACGAACGAGAACTTCCAGATGGGCAGCAACATTCCAGGTTTCGGCGCCGCTCAAAACGCACGCGTTGTCGAAAACATGTAATTGAGCAGCATCATGATTTGCGCGAGTTTGGGATACCCGATTTGATTGATGAAAGGCTCTAAGCAGATTGTAATGATTACGAAGGCGGTGTGATACCCAAGCAGTTTTATAGTTTCCATGTATAATGATTTCTACGACCATAGGCGCTATGCCGATCTCTACTGTTGTCGCATACCACAATACCGCCGCAAGTTCAACGGTCGTTACGGACTTGAACATTCAGCACGCACTGGATTTACAATGCTGAAAGGAGGGCCGCTGCAAATTCCTTTGCGAAGAATATATCGCACATCTGCCATCAGCGTGGCACACCTATTCTGCCAAATGCTGCTGGCGCGAGCGGATTGGTACTCCGAGCCTAGCAAAATCATCAGGAGCCCAAGAGTCTCGTATCGTTTCACCGGAAGGAGCTGACCCTGGCTTCGCAGATGGACTAAAGGACCCGCAAGGCTGAGCTACCGGGCTGTGTTCGGCTCCCTTTTCTTGGCATGACAACCAGATCAAGCGAGAGTTTGAGACTGGAAAGGATTTTGATGTTCTGCTTATGCTTATGCCGACGCTCGCTTCGAATTCGCCATAGCTGAGAGGGAGCGATTGGATTTGAGGTCCTCGGCTGGACGATATTGGGAGAAGCATGCGAATCAAAGAGGCCTATACGTCGTCTTGATCCAAGCGGCTTTCAGGCGAATCCTTGCGAAGCCCCGTTGGCTGAGTGGCCGTGAAATATGACCGCCGCCACAGCAGCTTCGATGCGCCGGAGTGGAACGCCGAATCAGGCCCTTTCTCTCGATAGGACCTTTCAAATGCTCGTTCCACTCGCCGACTCTGGCCTTTGCTGAACAGTTGAGGAGTCCAATGGCTGCCTCAGCAGTCGTGGTAGCCCTGAGAGCAACACCAGAGACAGACAAGTTTTGTGATCAAATACCAAAATCACCATCTCCGTTGCGACTTTCGCCGTGCGCTGAGAAATCGGTGGTGGTGCCATTGAGCCGGCTGCGAGCGCTCTTGGGCTTAGACTCGTGGTGAGTGCGGTTTCGGGCGACCTTCAGAGATTCAAGTACGCTATACAGATCCTTGTATACTTGGATGTGAGTGCTGGTTCAGCGGTCTTGAGAAGCTCCACACGTCCCAATGACGCTGCATGTGTGCTCAGCTCGTCGAGCAGTCTTCTCATGATTGGGGGCGACCAGAGATGCGTCAATGAGCTTACAGAAGCGAATCTTTCGGCGATGGCCCAGGATCGTCTTGGCCGCTTGCACAGTCTGTCTCATGAGGCGTCTGTTCTCTGGCGGTGCGAGCCCGCCGTCTAGAGCGACAGAGCCGTATCTGCGTTCATCGTCCTTGCCATCTCGAACCCCTGACTCCGTGGATTTGAACTTGGAACATGCGTCGCAAAGTCCGTCCACTGCCTCAGAATATACGAATAGCTTGGAATGCAATGCTGAGAACAAGTCGACTGTGCGATTAAAGGGATACATCACCTTTGCCGTTTCAGTCTCGACTCCATGGGATGGAACATTGAAACTGCCTCGCCATGCCCATAACCTGCCTCAGCAGCTGCTGTATGGCGGAACGCTACGTCGAGAACACGTGGAGGTCAGCTCCATACGCCTATATCACCTCTGCGTCTTCGTTTCTCAGCTCTACAGGTTGGGATTCTGAACGTATGTCGGAAAATTCAGTCTTTGCCTCTACAGCTGCTTCGAGTTAGAGCGGAAGGCTCGAAGCAGGTTGACTTCAGAGACAGAAGCTGCGTCACCTTCGTCTTCTCGACTCTTAACTCCACTGGCTGAGATCCAAGGTATGCGTCGCAAAATTCAGCGACTCCCTCTGAAGCAGCCTCAGGTCGGAGCGGAAGGCTCGAAGCGTTGTCTTCGGACCCGTTCAGCTGCCTTGCCTCTGCCAGTGAACTTTAAGCTCCACGAATTCGAGCCTTGAAATGCATTGCAGCCTTCACCAACCGCCCCAGAAGATGCCCTAGATCAGAGCGTCAGGGTGAAAAGGGTTGACTGCAGATGCTAATGGCCTGCATCACATCTATCATTTCCGACCTTGGCTCCACGAATTCGAACCGTAAGCTGCGTTGCAAACTTCGCCGGCTGCCCTAATAGTATAGATTTTGAATAATAAATATTTAGTATTCACTTATATTTAGTATTTAGCTAAATATGAATAAAATGTGCTATAGATCGCTACGTAAGCAATCCAAGTATTACGAAGCGGCCGCTCGTAGGTTATAACTATATATTATTCTCGTAGTATAAGGCTAAACTATATTCGGATACTATACGCTAGACCTATACTATCTAAAGGTCGGCTTTACGGTCTTAGCCGTAGTCCTTTAATATTACTTATATATATCTAGACTTTTAGTAGCCTATAAGACTACTTACTTTTATATATTACTTATTCTATACCCTTATTCTTATATACTCTCTTTAATATATTATATAGAGCCTCCGGCGGCTCTCTAAGGACTACTATATAGAGTTTAGTACTCTTCGAGTAAGGCAAGTATTATTTAAAGTATTTATTACTAGTAGTAGTTATTTAGAGTATATATATAAGTGATATCTAGTAGTATATATAGGTTATCGATCTCCTATTATTATAGTTAGGCTTTATAGTACTTATCTCGCTTATAAATAATATAGATATTATTATCCTCTTTCTCTAGTTAAGTCTACTAAATAGATTCCTAAAGAGCTATTATAAGAATCTAATTATTCTCCTTATACTTAAGTTACTTATAATTTAACTATACTTATTCTTAGTATTAGAAGTTCTATAGCTAGATATCTAGTTTAGATTAAGTAATAGCTCGAGCTATAGCTTAAGCTATAGTATTATTATTATTAATACTATAATCTTCCTACTCTTACTATATATTATCTTACGACTTAATAGCTAAAGCTTCTAGAATAGGAGGCCTATTACTTCTATATATATTAGAAGTTAGAATACTATAGCTAGTACTATAGAGATATTAAGTTTAATAGCGCTTATAATTAGGGAGTCGTATCTTCTATATATCTATTTAATAGATACTAAAGCGATTATAATTAAATAGTATCTCGATTATTAGATAATCTAAATACTTAATATAGGAGTAGTATTATAGTAGGCGTATAGCTACCGTATATAGATACTTCTCTTTAGGGAGATAGCTTAGATAGATAATCTATAAATATATACCTTACTATAACTATCGCTTACTTAATAAGTAGTAGTACTATAACGTTATAATCCTTCTTATTTAAACGAGCGATCTAAACGCTATAGATAAACGAGATCTAGACCTACCGCCTATATAAAAGAATCGCCTATCTATCTAGTACTTTTATATAGCGAGCGATATATATAATAACTAGTAGATCCGCCGGGTTATCTATACTCTTAGATACGATATATTAGCCCTCTAATAGATTTCTATATATATATAAGAAGTAGAGCTACTTAGTAGCGCTATATCGCCGCCTATTAGGTACTATAATACTACTCTTTATAGGCCTATAACTACCTTCCTAATCGGATTATTAACTCGTATACTTCCGCTTATCTACTTATTCGTATACTTCCTATTCTCGTAGCGCGAATCTATCTTTCTAGATTTATTATAAGGATAGGCGCGGTACGTACCTCTACTATAGTTTAGTTCTAACCTTTATATAGCTCTAGAGAGAGACGATAATACTCTTAATATTCGTTCTTTTAAATACCTATTCTTTTACCTATACTAGCGACTATTCTAGAGCTCGACGACTATATACTTAATTTAGTATATAGCTTCTTCGAATTTTTTAAGGACGCTAAGCGAGTATATTTAGTATATTATAAGTAGAGAAAAGATCTCTATTCCTTTATTTAAGATATAGTCTCTATATATCTAGTACTATAGAAATATTAGCTAGTAATAGATAACGCTATATAGAATTAGAGTATCCTTAGTTTCCTATCTAACTAGGTTATTAATAAGTTAGTAGTTATAGCTATAGTACGTTTAGTACTTTTATTTAAGTATAATTTTCTAAAATAGTAGCTAATTTTAGAGTAATAGCTAGTCTTAGAGTAATAGCCGGTTAGGAAGTAGTAGCTAGTCTTAGAGTAATAGCTAGCTAAGGAGTAGTAGCTAGTTTCCGAGTAATAGCTAGTAGGATACTAGTAAGGATAGCTTTAGTAGTAGCTAGTAGAAGTACGAGTACTTTAGCTACGAAGTCTTTAGTAGCTAAGCTCTTTAGATAACTCGTTACCGTAATAGAAAACTCTATTATAACTAGTAGATTCCCCTCTCTAACTACTACCTACTACTCTAGTACGAGTATAGCTAGCTAGAGAGTATAGTCGTTCTTAGTTATACTTATACTTAGTAATATCTCCTAATCCTATAAGGATAGTATATACTCTTTAATAACTAAAAGTATTAGATCTAGTCTCTAGCCTTCTAGATATAGATATAGGTTCTAATAGTAGCGACGATCGTCGTCTATATAGTAATTAAGCTAGAAACTTATAGCCGAACCTAGGCGTAGAGGTACGCTATCTAATAGTAGATCGCTAGTATAACTATACGAATACTAACTAGAGATCTAGTCGCTAGAGAGCTAACTTAATTCTACTAGTATTCGATCCTCTCTTAGTAGATTAGTAGGATCCTTTAGCTTCTATAGAACTAGTATACTATAGTACTTCTTAGATACGCTACTAATATTATTTTCCTATACTTTTAGGAAGCGGCTAGCTAGTTAGCGCTAAGAACCTTATATAGCTATAAGCTACTCTAAGTAACGATATCCGCGAGCTCTTTATAGTCTAGACGACTAGATACTAAGAAGTAGTAGATAAGCTAAGAAACGAGATAAATAAGATCTATTAGAGTATCCCTTCTATAGGTACTAGTCGTATACTATATACTAATCTAGATATAGTACTTAATACTAGTAGAGTAGAGAGACTAGTATATATAGAGTTTATAGTAGATTAATTCTCCCTATCTCTAAAGGCTTAGCTAAATATCTATATATATCCTCGTTATAGTAATAATAAGGATAAGTATAAATTCGTAGAGCGAGCCTTAAAGGATCGCTATCCTACTTATAGAGATCGCGAATATAATAATTATATTTAAGTATATCTTAGATATAGAAGAAGATAGATACTATCTAATCTAAGCGACTTCTCTAATATAGACTCGAGTAGCTTACGCGGCCGCTATAGTTATAGTAATAATTATAGTAATCTATATAGAAGGGAGAGATATATCTTTAGTCGCTCGCTATAAAGAAGTCTATATCGCTCTAAAAGATAGGAAAGATTTAATCTCTCTAATATAGATTTCTTCTATCCTTTAGCTACGAAAGTAGAGTTAGGTAACTAGAATACCTTTATATAAGATAATAAGACTATATATTACTTAGTATATCTTTTCCTTAATATAGCTAGAGATTATACTATAGTTAATAGTATAGCGATAATTTATATATAGTTAGCTAAATATCTAAAAGATATAGCCTAGATCTAGTTTATCTCTAAGCTTATAGATAATAATCGCTATATTATTAGAGGCGGCTAGGGTATTAATCGTTAGGAAAAAGCTCTAAAGAATAAGTTTAGTATATCTATTATAGAAGCTTAGAAGAAGCTTAATAGCGAGGTATTTATACTAGTAGACGTATACTATAGACGTTTACTATAGGACTTTATAATAAACTATATTAGATATATATATAAGATAGGACTAGAAACTAATCGAGAGAGACTAGGCCTAATACTAGTTTAAGTATAGCTTCGTTTTACTCTAGAGCTCTAGAGGGATATATCGAAGCTATCTAGAAGTATAACTATTAACTTATTTATACGTAAGGTCTAGACGAAGTACGAAGCTTAGTACTAGGAATATCTATAGCGTAACTCTCTATATAAGTATAATAGATACGATAGATATAATAGTAACTATATAAGTAATAGGAACCTAGTCGGAGCTAGATATCGCGATAGTAGTCGTAGTTATAACTCGAACGATTAAAGGGACCGTCGCGAGTATAGTAGAGATACTAGAAATACTAATAATAATTTTTAGTAGCGTAGTAGCTATAATAACTAGCTATTAAGAGGTATAGATCGATATCGCCTATAGGGAGATAGACTAAGAGAGTCTAATTCTTAGTATAAGAGAGACGATAGTAAAGTAAGAACTAATAAGCTAAATAGCCGTAAGAAAGATAGCTAGAAGAATAATAGAAATAGACGCGAGAGACGCGATAATATACGTAACTTCTATATCTCTTATAGCTATATCTACTCGAACGAGAGAAATATATTCTAATCTCGTAGCTATATAGCGAGTATATCTAGTCAATCTTCGGATACCTTATTAGTCTATATCTACTTTAATAACTAGCTCTATATAGTAGAAAATAACTTAGCCTCTATAGATATCCTAATTATATACTATAGTAAGATTAGCGCTATCGAGTCTTTCTTACTAGTAAGAATTATAATATAATACTCTTAATACGAATAGTAATTCCTAAGTAATAATCTCTTATAGGAGTATAAGCGCTAAGTATATTCTTAGTAGCCTAGTAGCTTATAGTAGATATAAGAAACTAGAGAGATATAAGAAGATAGTCCTTTAGATATACGTATTATTAAGTTATCGACTCTATCTAAGATCTAGAGCGGTTATATATTTCGAGGCTACTACTATCTATATATAGTTATACGCCTTATAGTAGGAGATAAGGAGTATATAATCTACTTAGATACTAGAGCTATAGTCTCGCTAATCGATAATAATTTCTTATAGGAAGTATATTTAGATATCGAGCGAAAGTAATATACTACGCCTCTATATATTAAAGATCTTAGTAATATATAATCCTCTACTAAGTATATCGAATTAGATCTCTAGTTACTTACTATATAGAAAGGATAGCGCGTACTTATATATATAAGATACGAAGTCTATATCGTCTAGAAGTTAGGTACTAAAATACTAATAGCTATAGATATTATTAGCCTAGAAGGAATTAAGATTAATATCCTAAGAAAGATAGCTATCCTTATCGCCTATAAGAACGTACGCGTACCTCTCTTAGTTAGACGAAAGGATAATATTAAATTCTATATAGTAGTATATAGTAATAATTAGCTAGTTACCCTCGCTTCTTAGTTAGTTATAGTAGTATAGATATTCTTTAGAGAGGTATTACTAAAGAATAGAGACGTATCCTTTATACTAGAGAGATAGCTACTCTCTACTAAGATCTAAATATACGCTTTAGTACTCGATATCTACTCCGACTTCGTTTAGATCTATAATAATAGTAACTCGCTATATATTCTTAGCCTATATACGAAGCTTAGATATATATACGAGTACGAGTATAAAGGGTTCTACTATATCGACTTAGAGTAGTATAGCTAGATAGTACTATCTCTATCCGATCTATCTAATATCTATAAGGAAACTAAGCTATTTAATAGAGTTACTATATATAGCTTACTAAAATAGACTACTTATATCGAGGAGCTTATATATAAGTACGAGCGGCTTTAGATCGATAAGGATACTATAGTTAAGATTCCTCTAGAAGACGTAATACGAGTAACTATTAAGCCTAGCTATAAGGATACTAAGATACTAATAGTAATCTATCTACTTAGCGGACTAGACGAAGAAGTCGTTAATAAGATCTTTAATCTATTCTATAAGTAGGGTAAGATATCCTTTACTACTAAAGCTACTTAGTTTAGCTTCCCTATCTTTATTATTTAGAAGAATATTATAGAGAACGACGAGCTAGTATATAAAGATAGGACTATAGTTAATATTTATAGACTAAATAAGATCGTCGTAAAGGACTCCTATCTATTACTATATTAAGAAGATATTATAAAGGCGCTTAGAGGCTATACCTATATTACTATAGTAGACGTAGTAGCCTTCTTTTACTAGTAGGTAGTAGCGCTAGAGGACTATTCTAAATTCGCGATTAATAGCTACTAAGGATAGGAGTAGATATATATAGCTATTATAGGATACTCTAATAGTATCTAGTATATTTAGAGGTAGCTCGATAAGATTTTAAAGCCGTATAGGTACTACTACTATATCTATATTAATAATATTATTATCTTCTCGTATATATTTAAGGAGTATATAGTATACTTAGATATAGTATTCGGCCTACTTAATTCCTACGATATTAGTATTACGCTATATAAGTCCTTTATTATCTACCTATCTACCTCCTTACTAGAATAGAGGATCTCTAGACTTAGCTTTATAATATACGAAGAAAAGGTTAAAGCTATATTAGACTTAAAGTTTCCTACTATACTTAAAGATATTAAGTTTTATCTAGATCTTATAGGCTAGTAGAGATAATATATCCTATACTTCTCGACGATTATAGTACTATTCGAATTAAGAAAGAAAGAACTATTATATCTATCGCCTTCTAATAAGGGTACTAAGTATAAGAGATACGTAGCCTATATATAAGCCTTCGAACTAGATATTCTCTTAGATATAGAGCGTAAAGCTTTTAATATACTTAAGTAGTTATATCGAGAAGTTAAGTTTTCGTACTATATTAATTCTAATAGATCTATATATATCGATCTAGATATCTATATAGATAGTTTTATAGTAGCACTATATTATATATAGGATAGCCTAGAGCCTATAGTAGAGAACGGGAAAGCGATATAGTTCCTAGCTAATAAAGTATAAGTTATTATATACTTTAGTAAAGCTCTTATAGATATCGAGAAGAGATATAGCGTAACGGAGCTAAAGATTAGTAGTTTAGTCTAGACGGCTCGTAAGACTAGATATATATTATAAATAATATACTAGCCAATCTATATCTTCTCCGACTATATTATAGCTTTAGATATTAGTATAGCTTCTAGCTTAACTATAACTATATCTATAGATAAGCTTAATCTCCGACTAGTATAAGCTAGATAATATCTCTACTAGTTCCTATACTTAAAGATACTATATAGACTAGGCCGACTATATAGTATTCTAGATATACTAAGTAGACTAGTTAAGGAGCTCGATTATATAGAAGATTAGATAGGCGATATACTCGATTTCTTAGTATATAATAATCCTATCCTAAATAATAATATACTCGATATATTCTATATATATACTAAGGATAGCTAGTAGATTGACTATAATAGCTCTCTTTACTTCTATATAAATATAATCGATAAATATATAAGTTATATCTTTATCTTACTAGAGGAACTAGTCTTCTACTCTATACTAGTAGAATTATTAGATTCCTTTAAGTAGGACCTTAAGTATAGCTATACTATAGATAAGTATTAGTCTAGGATCCTAGTATAACTATATAAGATTAAGGAGCGCCGCTTATATATAATAGTAGAGAAATAGAATATAACTAAATAAAGCTACTAAGAGGCTAGTATAGAAATATAAGCTAATATAGGGAATAAAGCCTAAGTAGCTATAGATATAGAGATATAGTCCGATTAGCTAGATAGTAAGCTAGAGGCTAGCCTACTTAGCCTCTAGTTCTTTCTACGAAACGATCTTATCTTTTTTAAAGATAAAGTAGATAGTCGCGAGCGCCTTTATATTCTACTAGTACTCTATAAGGAGATCTTCTAGATAGCTTATAACTAGTACTATTATACTAGATACTACTATATATATATAGGTATATACTAGCTTCTTTATTCGCTATCTTAGTAACGAGATTACGAGATATATTAAGTACTATTTAGAGTACGTTCTTAACTAGACGCTTTATTATCTATCCTATAGAGAGCTCTAACCTATTAAATACCTCCCTATTCTATAGTATATAGTAATAGCGGACTAGATATATAGACTACTATCTAATTAGGAGGGCTATAATAGCTTCCTAATAGAAATATATAAGTTTAGTAAGAGAGTAATACTATAGAAGGCTAAGTCTATTTAGTTAGCTTAGTAGTATAGAGTAGATTAGATCTAAGGCTATATCGAATTAGAACGTAGCCTCCCTTTAATAATTATTAGTAATCGAGATCCTATCTAAATAAGCGAGTTTATATAGATAGTCTTTAAGAAGCTAGATATATATTTCTTTATAACTATAGTATACTACCTATAGTTAGACGGCTAGTCTAAATATACGAACTAGACGATAGAAATCGCTCTACGTTTTTTTACCTCTAACTATCTAGATAGCTACTAGTTAGAGATACTACTTTATATTTAGATAGAATTAAATAATATTTATAATATCTCTACTAGCGAGGTCCTAAATATACTTATCTAGGGATTTAAGACTAACGTAGATATACTTAATCTATTAATAGAAATATCTACTAAGGACTATATTACTCTTCGTTAGATAGTAAGAGACTAAGCTATAGATTCGTTAATATAGATAGCGGCTATAATAAAGGATAGATACGATAGAGTCTATAGGCCTATCTAGTTTAAGCTAGGATAGTAAATACTTCTTAGGCTATATAAGGAATATAAACTCCTAGATAATCTAAACCGTAAGTTATCGATTTAATATATAGATCCTTTTAGAGTACTTAGGAGAATTAGTACTCTCGTATATAAACTAGAGCTACCTCTAGTTATATATATATATCTAGTAGTATTAGTAACTTAACTAGAGTCCTATCTAAAGAGTAATAATCTATACGATCGTATAATACTAGAGCTAGGCCTAGTAGAAGAAGTTACTAAGAACGATATAGACTTCCCTAATATACTATAGTATAAAGTTAAGCGCCTACTAAACTAGTATATAAATAGAGGTAAGACGTAGTATCTTATAAAATAGAGAGGCTATAGCTACGCGTACGATATATAGTATAATACTAATAATCTAAGGGATACTATAGATCTAATACGAGAATACGAGTATATATATCTATAGTAGATATATAGCTATAATATACGTAGCCGTATCTAAGTAGTATAATTATAGGAACCTACTTAAGAGAGCTAGTAGATAGATTAAGTATATCCTTTTTTAGAGGACTAAGTAGAATAGCTAGTATATATATCGCGTAGAGCTAGTCTATATAACTCCTAATTCCTAACTATAGAATATACTACTAGAATAGCTTATAGGATATAGATCGTTTATCCTTATAAGCTATACTAATTATTCTTCGTATAGAAATACTAAGAATACTATTATTAGCTATTATTAGAAGCGTACGAGCGTTTCTATTAATATTATCCCTATTATCCCTATTATTATAGCTAGCTTTACTCGTATATACGCGTATATATATAGCTCTACTTTTCTTAGTTACTTATAGATATAAGTAATATTATCTTTCGATAGTATATTAAATATCCTTTTTAATACTCTAAATCTCTTTCCTAGTATATCTAAAAACCCTTCTAACTTACTAAGTATTCTCTTCTATATTAGCCTAAGCGCTACTAATATCCGAATATACGCAAATATAACTATAAAGCGATTAATAGTAAAGCGTATATCTACGTCGTATATCTATATCTTTAGGTATAGCTAGATAGCTAGTATACGAGAAGGTTAATAGTAGCTATCTAGTAAAGGCGCGCGAGCGCGACTAGTAGATATTACGCCTAACTACTAGTATATCGAAACTAATAGAAAGATAGTTAGAGAGTAATAAATCTAAGCTAGTCGAGCTTCTATATATAGTCGAGTAGTATAGCTTCGACCTATACTAAGATACTATCTAGTCTACGGATAATAAATAGGCTTAGATCGCTAAATATCTAGTCGAGCTTAGAATAGATAGTAAGGAAGTATAGAAAGTAGCGCCTAGTTATATAGTACTAAAGATTATCCGCTAAATCGACGCGGTCGTATAAGACTAGCTAGCTTTTAGTTATAATATAGAAAGAAAAGTATAGAAGTATTTATATAATATATCTATTCCTTATAAACTAGTTATAGATAGGACTAGGATTATCCTAGTCGATATATACGACTACTAACTACTAGTATATTACTCTATATATACTATAATTATAAGAATCTACTATCTACTACTTAATAATATAAACTACGCTCTATAGCTTATTAATATAGAGGTAGGCTAGTAACTATTTATAGTACTTAAGAGGGATATAGTTAGCGTATCTCTAGCGATCGCTAATAAGACTAACTTCGCTAAGCTCTTTAGTATATCCTAGGATAGATACTTCTTAGATATATTAGCCTAAATCGAGGATATAGCGAAAGGCCTAAGAGTATACCTATTATTAGTATAGAATATTATACTCCTTATTAAGGCTACTAATATTCTAGAGAGCTTATATAACTACCTACTATACTATACTATCCTTAGCCTCGTCTCCTTATAGATATATTAGTAATAGAATAATAGAGATAGATAGCTAAAAGGCGTACTATATAACTAGTCTATAGATATAATTATAAATATATTAGCGCGTTATAGCTTCGAAGATAAAATAATTAATAGTATTATAGATATTATATACGGCCTTCCTTAGATCGATCTTAATACTATCCTACTATCTATACTCCTCTTCTATATAATATAACTAATATAGGATAAGGCGAGTTAGTTACCTTACTATTAAGTATAGTATTACTCTATTCCGCTCCTAGCTTTCTAAACTTAGTAGATAGCTATAAGATATATAGTTCTTAGATACTAAATATTCTACTATAAGCTACGCGATATAATCGATCTATCTTATAAGGTTAAACTAACTCTATAGATAAAACTATAAACTACTTCTACGGCTACTATCTATATAGCCGAGATATACTAGTACTAGTATACTAATATATATATTATAACTATTAACGGAAATAGGATAGTATAAATAGTCTATAAGCTAAATATTAAGTAGAAGAACTATATTACTACCTTTCCTAATACCGTTTAGATAGACGACTACCTTATACTATCTTTAAGTATATAGTAACTAGTATAGCTACCGCCTACGAGCGCGTATCTATCGAGTATATAGTAAGCGATACTACTACCCTCTCTAAGTATATAATAGCTATCTTTAACGAGCGTATAGTAAGTAATACCTCTATTCTCTCTAAGTATATAGTAGCTACCTTTAATAAGTATATAGTAAGAATAGCTACTAGAAGCTCTATTAAGCGTATAGTTACCGAACGTATATTAAGGATAGCTACTAGAAACTCTTTTAAGTATATAGCTATTAAATATATAGTAGATATATCTACTAGAGTCCTAGTAGAGAGATCTAGTAGAAACCTTCTTAGAGTATAACGTCTAAATAATCGTAATCCTAGTAGTACTTAAAGACTATTAGCTAAGCGACGGAACGATAGTAGAGACTATAGTAGCCGTAATTAATAAGATATATCCTTAGCTTACCTTTAAGATAAATAAATAGCGGATCCGTAATACGGTTAGATCGCTCGTAAAATATACTAAGTTTATAAATACTACTAGAATATATCTATTATTTAGTATTATAGTAGAGGGCTAAAACTACTTAAGGAATAAAGCGTAGAAGTTTAGCGGAAAGTATAGCTTCCTAGACGACTTCTCGAAGAGTCTATATCCTATACTCTAGTTTAATTTTAGCTAGAATAATAACTCTACTACTAAAGAAATAGTACCTCGAGAGTATCTAAAGCTACGAGATACTTCGGACGCTTCTAATAGAATCTCGCTAGCCTTTATAGGCCGTAACCTCTTTACTAGAAGACGGTTAAAGGTACTAGAGTAGCTATTAATAGTACTAAATACTCTATCTTTAATAGCTCTAAATACTTCCTTTCTAATAGTACTAAATACTTCCTCTATAATAGTATTAAATACTCTACTATTAGACTCTAATATCGATACTCTATTCTTACTATTCTAGAAGTAGTAGGAGCTCTCGTAAAAGTAAGTTTCTAGAATAGTACTAAAGACTTTATTCTCTATAGCGCTAGAAGAGGACTCTATATATAAGCTAGCTACGAGTACTCTAAAGAAGGCGGCTATTATAATTAATCTAGGCTTAGGTACTTTATTATTAGAAGTATTATCGCTATTAGGAATACTAGAAGCTCTATCTTCTAGAGTAATAGACGTAGCGCCTTCTAAAGTACTATAGGCTCTACTATTAAATAACCTACTTATAGAAGTATAGGCTATAGTATTCGACGCTTATATAAAAGTAGGTAATTAGAGTATTATTCGTAAATACTTATTAATCCTCTATAATCTAGTTATAGAAGAGAACTTATACTCCGTAATCGAGAGCCTTTTTAATAACTAGGCTTCAGATAGTAGAAACGGACGCCTATTTATTATACCTAAGAGTAATTTACGATATATTCGCTTAAGCTACCTAGTAATAGTATCGTAAGTATAAGCGATAGTCGTATAAGTATCTTAAGTATAAGCGCCTCTAGCTCTAGTAGTATAAAAGTAAGTATCTTAAAGGTAAGTACCTACTACTCTAGTTATATAAGTAGTCTAAGTATAGGTAATATAAGTCGCTCTAGTATAGGCTATAGAAGTTCCTTCTAATAACCTAATAGAAGTAGATTTAGAAGAATAATCTCTAACGGCTAATATATATATAGCTCTCTAAAATACTAGGCTAATAGAAGAATAATAATAGTAATACTAAGTACGAGCCTAATCTAGAGCTATTATTAGTAGAAGATAAAAAGTACTAGACGCGTATACTTTTATAGACTTTAATTATTTCGCGTAAAACCTTCGTAAGTATAATATATATAGTATATACGTTCGTAGGCGGCCGAGCCCTATATCCGCGATTAGATATTTAACTCTTAATAGAGCTTCTTTATAATAGCTTTATTTAAGAGACTAAAACTAGCTAGATCTATCTTATAAATAAGGATTAGATATTATATAAGTAATATAGTCTTCGCGATAATCTAGATAATATATATATTCCTAGCAATAATACTATATATATAAGCTTTATCTATAATAACTATAGTATTCTCTTATTTAAAGAGGCTAATATTATAGAGATCCTAGCTACTATATAGAAGAAGTTAGATATCTTCTAGGAGAACGCTATAGAGATCTATAGAGATATAATAGCTATAGTTAACCTAGCTAACGCGAATAACTAGAAAATAATATATATAGTATATATAATTAATACGACGCTTATAAGAGAGGGTAGTAGAGCTATAGATATATAAATAAAGTACTATAGGAGTAGAGGCTTTAGCTCGTAGTAGTAGTCCGACCTTTTCTTTAACTAGGCTAATAAAGTAGCGCCTCTACTCTCCGACTTAATATATATAGAAGAGATACTTACTAATAACTATATCTAGACTAAGGGCCTACTCTAAATTATCCTATAGTAATATATCCTTTTTACGGATAGAGAGATATAGAAGTAGCTATAATAGTCTATCTTAGAAAATATAGAAGATAATAATACTAATATTCTATAAACTATAATCTCTATAAATAGTATACTAGAAAGTACTAGAAACGATACCCTAGAAGATATAGTCTCTACTAATAGCGCTAGAGCTTATAATAGCGCTAAAGAAAACGATACTCTAGAAGGTATAGTCCTTACTAATAGCGCTAGAGCTTATAATAGCGCTAAAGAAAATAATATTCTAGATAGTATAGTTATTACTAATAGTACTAGAGCTCCTAATAGTACTAGAAAGAACGATACTTCTAGAAACGACTTATTTATATCTAGAAATATACTAGAAAGCTCGCTATCGTATACTCTAGAAGGCTCGCTATCTAAGCCTTTATCTAGTCTAGAATAATAGTAATAGAAGGTATCTATACCGCTTCTAGTTCTAGCTATTTCGAAGCGATAGGATAAGGCGCGATAGGACGAAGACTTCTACTTAGAATAAATAGAATACGTAGTATTAGTACTCCTAGAGTAACTAACTACCCTTAACGACCTTATAAAATAGTAGTCTAACCGCTATAACTTTCTAGTCGATAAGAACTTTTTAGATAGCTAGCTAAAGAATAATAACTCGAATATTTTATACGACTAGGAAGGACGATATATCGTTACTAAGATCGGTTATAAGATCTATAATTAGCTTAACTAGAAGTTTAAATTACTACTAAGTCTATAGTAGAAGAAGAGCGAAGAGAATAGTAAGAATATAAGTAGTAATAGGATAAAGAATAAGAATAAGAAGAGTATAGAGACTAGTACTAATAATAGTTAGAAGGATATAAGTAGTAATACTTAGAAGGATAATAGTAGCGATAGTACGAAAAATAATAATACTATAAAGAACGATAGTAGAGAAGGTATAGAGATATAAGAAAAGAAGAATTATATAGAAAATACTAAAGCTAAAAGAGAGTAGAATAGTAACGATCCTAATAATAAGAATAGTCCTACTAATAAAGATAGGAACGATAAGGAAGATACTAGTTAGACTATAGTAAAGCTTAGCGATTTTAAATTCTAGTAACTATATACTCTATATCTTTTTAAGAGCTAGATCTACTCTAATAGACCTAATAATATCGCTATCGTAGTATACGACGCGATAGGCCTTATAGTATTAGATTAGATTCCTCTAGTAGTTTATATCCTATTAGACTAGAAGACTAGAATACTATACTTTACTAAGGATAATCGAATACTCTCCGAAAAGGTTCTTAGTAAGCGAAACCTAGCTATAATCGATATATATAGTATCGTATACTATAACTATAAGAGTATCGGTACTATATATATCTTAGTAGATAATAAGAGTAAAGCTAAAATAGATATAGTATATAGATAGAGAATCCTCTAAAATAGTAGTAGCCTCCGTTTATAGGAATCTACTAAGATAGAAATAACTATACTACTAGGAAACTATAATTTAAACTAGTTATATATAAGTACGAAGTTAGTAGTTTTTAAGAGTAAGTAAGTACTAATAAAGTCGACTAGGCCGTTTACTAATCTTAGACGTCTTATTCGAAGCGCTAAAAAGAATAAGTAAAAGAAGAAAGAGATCTATACTCTATTCTTATTAGTAGTACTAGATACCTACTTTAACCCTAGAAAGAATAACTAGCTAATAGTAATCGACTATAATACTATCCCTAATTATATTATTATAAATATACGCGAGTATAATAATAGGTAGCCGTTACTAGAGCTTATTTATTTCCTTAATACTATATACGCCTAGCTCTAATTTAGTAGAAGTAAGTACGTCTATAAGCTAGAGTAGCGAGACCTATCCTTCGATCTACTAGTTATAAGATTATAGATCTACTTTAAGGATATTCCCTTTAAGTATACTATCGAAGATAACGACCTATAGAAGAAGATATATAGTATAGGCCTAATAGGAGTACTCGGCTAGTATAGACGACTATTACTATAGTAGAAGGATAATTATCTACTATATTTACTTATATATATCTAGAAGTAATTAATAGAGCTCGAGGCTTAGAAGACTATAGCTACTAAGAATAAAGATAATATCCTTAAAGATACTATTAGACTTATAGTTAGTAGACTTAGGCTAGAAAAGAAGAAGACTATAAAGAAGACTACGAAGGATATACTAAAGACTATAAAGGCTATACTAAAGAAGGGTATAAAGGCCGCTACTAAGAAGACTAATAAAGATACTACTAAGAAGGCTAACGAGGATAAAGATAGTAATAGCGATACGATTACCCTTCTAGAGGAAGATAATAACGTAGTTATAAAGAGTATAATAAAGTTAGGTAGTAAGCGAAAGCGTACTACCTCCATTATTATACTAGTTAAGAAGCCTAGAATAGACCGCGCCTCTTTAGATAAGAAGAAAGTCGTTTTTAATAATAATAAGAACTAAGCTATAGGCGAGGACTCTAATCCTTAATTATCTAATACTAATTATAGACTTATACGTAATATCTATTATAAACTTATACGCGTATTAGTAACTATCTATCTACCTATATATATATAGCTAAGCTATATAATATAGTAAAGATATATATATATATTTAGTAAGTAAGTATATATCTAGCTTTAATACTACTAAGGATAAGCTAGTATTTAAGGCCGTATAGTATAACTATCTAGTAGATAGTCTTTATTTAATCTAGAGAGGGATAATATTATAGTAGGCGTATAGCTACTATATATAGATACTTCTCTTTAGAGAGATAGCTTAGATAGATAATCTATAAATATATACCTTACTATAACTATCGCTTACTTAATAAGTAGGCGATATAAGTTAAGCCTATAGTAAAGTCCTTTTCTAAGAGGTCTAGTATAACTTAATCTAGTATTAAACCTTATACTTTATAGATAGTAATAGTATAGGTAATAGTAACTAGAAATATCTCGTATATATAAGTATATATATCTTATTTAAACTCGTAATAAGATAGGAAGATTAGTATAATCTTATACTATCTACTATTAGTAACTAATAGTCTATCTATAGGATTATATTTATTTTTAGCTTTATAGTATAATAGTCTACTATCTATTAGGCGATAGTTATAATTATCGAAGATAATAAGTAAGTATAGGGAAAGGTCTATAGCTAGATCTCTACTATTAGGGTATATAATATCGATTAATATACCAATTAATCTATTATTAAGACTATATTTAGTCTAGATATTCTTAGTTAGTATTAGGCGATAGCTAAAGGAGACTAGTAGTATCGTATATAGATTATCTCCTTCTTCGAAGATAGCCTTATTAGCTCCGCTTCTAGTATAGATAGCTTTTAAAAGCTTAATAACTTTACTACTCTCTCGTATTCGAACGTAGTTATAGAGATTAACTAGCTTCTTCTTTAAGAAGATATATAGGACTTAATAAACGCTATCTATTCTTTTATATTAAGCTAATTATATACTCGAGTAAGTAGGAAGCGCTAGTTATTCTTACTAATACGATTATTATATATATTCTCTAGAGCTAGCTTAAAGGCTAGCGACTTTTAATTAGTTCTAGCTTAGTATTAAATAGTCTTTAGCTCGATAGTATACTTTAGCTCTAGATATATAGTATAACCTTATCGCTCTTTATTATTATCTATCTTACTACTAAAAAGAGGCTTACTACTAACTAGTAGGAGTTAGTAGAAGTCGCTAAAAACGATAATACTAAACCCTCTATACTATTTATCCTTCTTTATAGAAATTTAATATAACTAACGATCTAAGTAGCTAAGTATCTTAAGATTAACTATAGACTTCTTATTAATAATAATATACTTAATATACTAGAACTTATATTATAGTTCTATTAGCTTCTAAGTTATTAAGTTAGTAAAGCTAGACTATACTAGTAGAAGTAAGAGCGAATATAATATCTTACCCTTAATACTATTCGTAGTAATACTAGTTAGTATAGCTCGTAGGATAGAATTATAATTAATACCTAAGTCTCCGTTATACTATTTCTAGTTATACTATAGATAAGCTAATAGAATAGTAATTATATATAACTTACTAGTACTAGGGCGGCTATTAATATTAAGACGTAGTAGCTCTAGCTATATACTATATAAAGTCTACTAGTAATACTTAATTACTATATTATATAGAAGCTTCTACTCTTTATTTAGTATATTATACTAGCTCTATAACTAAGATTAAACCTTAGTATCGATAGGCTACTAGTCCTTCTATATCTTCTACTAGTTATTCTATAGAATATAAATATCTAATTAAGGCTACTTATTAATATACGTATTCTAATCGTACGTCCGATTAATATTATATATACTAAGGGTATTAGGATTATCTATTTAGATACCTTAGATATTATTATTACGCGAGAGCTCTATAAAGTAAACCTTATTATTCTTATTATTCTTATTAGAATCTTCCTATATATTATTAAGAGATTTAATAACTATATAGTAGTTATAAGGATAAGCGTATACGAGCTAATAGTAAGCGTAAGTCTTAGTAAATAAAGGAAATAATAGATTAGTATCTAGAGCTCTAGGAAAGCGATATAATAATATTAGATATATTATAAAGAGATAATAGTTAATAATCTTAATATAATACTATTCCTTATACTTATCCTTAGGCTTATACTAAGAAAACTAATTAATAATATAGTCTATAGTATCTACTTAGCGAGGCTAAATCTTCTTTAAGTTACTAAAGTTATACTTTATTAAGAATTAATAATAAGTAATATCCTATAGAAGATAAGGCTACTACGTCTTATCCTTATTATTAGAGCCTTTCTTAGTTACTAGTCTAGAAGTAGTCTATATACGCTCTATATACTTCTATAAGAAGGACTTGCCCTTCTAAACCTTATCTCTATAAGCGATTTCGATAGTTCTAGTTTAATCCTTATACGGTTAGTAATTAATACTAATTATAGTACGAGAGCCTATCTATAGAGAGAGACCGTTAATAATATAGTAGGCTTTCTACGTAGATATATTACGCTCGCTAATAAGCTTATTATAGAAGCGCTATACTAAAGATAGTAAAGTATTCTAAACTTTAGGTCTTATTATATTAAGTAGATACTTCGTTAGGTCTTATAAGGATTATATAGATACCTCTATCTTAGAGGTATATTTTAGTAAATACTATACTATCTATTCGATAGTTATATAGGATATAAGGTCGTAGTTAGTACGCTATATATATAATATAACTTAGTAGTAATAATTTAGCTAAGGATTATTATATTTAGGCGTAAAGCTAAAGTAGTTTAGGTTATAGTCGTAGTTAAGCGTAGCTACCTTATACTCCTTATAAGGATACCTAAATTAATACTCCTTAATGTCGAGCTGAGGAGGGCCGACAGGTATAAATGGATCATAAAGTGCAACAGAAGCTACAAGGAGTAGTAGGGGCCAAAGTAGGAACAGCAAGTGTGTTGTTGTTATCTACAGGTTGGAGCTGAACCTGAAAGGTGTCAGCTTGGACTAGTCACATGACCATTATCATGTAATCCAGTCTGCCTTGGCATCCGTTGCCAGGTTACCAACTGGACTGTATATTCTAACACTCCCACTCAGAACAGTTGGTCTCTGAGTCCAATCCGAACAAACATATGCAATTCAGAATTTCAATCAGCCAATCAGATGCAGTGGTCTCCTGGTTGGCACAGTGTATCCAACCAGCAAGGTTCAATTCCTTGATCTGGAATCAATGTGGTAGAACAAATCCCAATGATCTGTTTCTATCACATTCTTTTGTCTTTCCTTTTGAACCACTGTATCCTGCTTGCATTCATATTCAGGAAAGATTCCAGGTCAGCCAATCAGGTGCAATGGCTTCCAGATTGGCACAGTGTATCCAATCTGCTGAGTTCAATTCTCAGGCCTGGTATCTTGTTTGCTCAACGGCGTTGATCGCCTTTGAGCAGGCACTTTTGTTGCCTTTTATGCAAGTTGTAATTGCCTTATGAATTGCTGGAACTGTGGCCCTGTCTTTGGCTTAGTCAGGCCATCAGCTACCATCTCTTTTGTTGGAGTGTATTCCACTGCAATCTTTCTTTGCCACCAAAGATTTCTGACCTTGTTGAAGCTAATATCAATATGTTTTGATCTCTCATGGGTATGAGCATCTTTGACAAGAGTCAAAGCTGCCTGGTTGTCACCCATAATCTGAACAGGTCTGATTTCATTCACTGTATCAGAATTTCCTTTGATCAGTGGTTGAAATGAACATTCTCCCACTAACCATGCACAGTCCATCTCCCTTAGGAGTGCTGCAAGGAACTGAGATTGCTTTGCACATGCATTCATTGCCATGTACTCAGCTTCCATAGTTGATGTAGCAACTGACTTTTGCTTCTTACTCATCCAAGAAACTGGTGATCCACAGAGAAAGAAGATGCTTCCAAGGATTGAGACTCTATCAGCTTTGTCCATTGCATAATCAGAGTCTGAATATCCAATCAGCTTTCCTCCTCCCCTTCTGAACATCAAACCCAGGCTTGGGAATGATCTCAGGTATCTAGCCAGTTTCCTGAGTGCTTTTAGGTGTCTCTTGGATGGATCTGATGCATATGATCCAAGTCTTCCAAGGGCAAAAGCAATGTCAGGTCTTGTCATGGTCATTGGCCACATCCATGTACCATTTTGGCTTTGGTACTCTGTCTTGTCACATCTCTCTTCATCTAAGTCAGATTTCCTCAGACTCTCATAGTTGTCAAGAGGTGACAAGGTTGGGTGGGCCATTTCTTTGGTCATTCCAAACTTTGCAAGGCTTTCCTGGATATAATGTTCTTGGTCAAGCTTCAGAGTACCATTCTTTCTGTCTCTGGTAAGCTTCATCCCAAGAATTTTGGTTGGTTCACCCAGGTCTTTGATTTTGAACACCTTGCCCAGTTCTTTCTTGAACCAGAGAACATCTTCCAGTTTTGGTGCTGCAATGGGAATGTCATCCACATGGGTTAAAACCATCAGGTTCCTGCCCTTGTGAATGAGCAAGCATGGGTCTACCTCTGATTGGTAAAACCCCATTTTCTCCAGCTTTGAGACACATAGCTTGTTCCAGTCTCTTGCTGCTTGTTTCAGGCCATACAAGCTCCTCAGGATTTTCAGAGCCATACCTTGTGGGATTTCCACTCCTGGTGGGGAATCATGAAGATATCTTCCTGTAGGGTACTTTCAGTGAATGCATTGTTCACATCCACTTGGTGCAATTCCAGGTCTTTCTCACATACAGCAGCCATAAACACCCTGAGTGTGTCATGCCTTACTGTTGGTGCAAATGTCTCCTGAAAATCTACCCCAAATTTCTGGGAAAAACCCCTTGCAACCAGTCTTGCTTTGAACTTGTCAATTGCTCCACTGATTAGTCTCTTCACATCAAACACCCATTTTGAGGTAACCAGGTTTGCTCCTTTTGGTGGAACTACCTGATCCCAGGTATGGTTGCTTCCAAGTGCAATCAGCTCTTTCTGGATTGCCTCTTCCCACATGTGACCCCATTTTGGATCTTGTATTGCCTCTTGGTAGGTTCTTGGAATTGGAACCTCCTGTCTTTGTGCAATCCCTGGTGCAAAAGCAGGGAATGCAACCTCATAGACACACCCTAGAAGTTCTTCTGTCCAGTTCATACTTGGATCCAGGTCTTTCATCATACAGATAAAGGCTCTGTGATGTTTTGCTTCAGGGAGTTCTTCATCCTCTGATTCTCTTGGTCTTTTCTGCATAGTTGATCTTGTGGTCATACTATGAACTCTTTCTTCTCTTAACCCTTCATCAGAAATTGATCTTCTTCTCTTTGAATTCCCCTCCTGAGCCTGGACATTCTGGTTGTCTTGCTGAGGTTTCTCTTGGCTCTGATTAGGAGCCTGCTGTTTTTCATTCTTGTTTTCTTCTTCTGGATCAGCTATCACCTGATATTGCTTAATGTCCTTTGGTGGTGGAGGCAGTTGAACATGTAATGGTTTCAGATCCAGTTTCTCCTTTCTTGGTCTGCCAACTGGGTTTCTTGCTGGGCTTGGCTTGGCTGGTTGAGTCTGGGAACATTCAAGGTCATATCCCTCCTTTCTCATTCTCAAACCAGACAGCATTGTTGTGAGCCCTTATAGCCTTCATGTCAGGCTCCCAGAACAGCCACATCTTGGATGTATCAGGCACATATCCAATGAACACAGCATTCTTTCCCCTGTTCATTAGCTTGTCTGATCTCATCCCAATTGGCTGAGATTTGGCATCCATATACACAACTGCTTTGCATCCCCAACCCTGAAGTGTGATACAGAAGGTCTCTTTCCAGTGAAAGCTTCATCAGGTGAAACTTTGAATCCATCAAAATCTGGCCCATTTGGTAGGGCATTTCTTATAACAGTACAGGCATCCAATGCTTCTGGCCAGAATTCAACTGGCATATTTGAATCTTCAAGCATGGCCCTAACATGTTCTTCAGATGTCTGGATTGACCTTTCTACAACTCCATTTTGGATTGAGTTGTATGCCTCAGTTGTGTGGTAGGAGATTCCAGATTCTTTCTCCCACTGCTTAAGTAACGAAAGCAATTCCCTTGCTCCATCACTTCTTACTGCCTGAAGCTGATTCCCTGATTGCAGTTCAGCTTTTCTTTTCCATTCCTGCAGGGTGTCTGCTGCATCTTCTCTTGATTTTAGTGGACTGGTCCACTTCTTTCTTGAGAAGTTGTCAACAATCTCAAGCCACCATTTGAAACCAAGCCTTGAAACAGGCAATGGTCCACAGATATCAATTGAAACAAGGGAGAGCCTGGCAGGCTTCCTCTCAGTCTCCTTGCCTCTGTGTTTCTTCATCTTGGCTAGAGAACACACTCTACAAGGCTGATGCTTTGCAGGGACAGGAATTTTGTCCTTCAGGTCAGTTACTTTGTGAAGGTCTCTTACTAGTCCTTCTCCAAAGTGTCCAACTCTTCTATGCCACAGCTCCCACTGATCCTGGTCAGTCTGAGCTGCAAATGCACAGGCATTTTCATTCACTGAATCCTGGGGAATGCATATGTATGCAAGTTCATCCAGGTCTTGGCTGATTTCTTCAATGAATGGTACTCCTCCTGAAAGCCTTGTCTGGACAACTGGCCTTCCATCAGGTGAATGAAGTGTGAATTTTGGTGGTTGAACACCGAACTGCTTGCTGAATTGGTTCCAAGAAACAAGATTGACTCCAAGCCCAGGTACAAAGAGAACACCTTTCAATACAATCTGTTTGCCTTTCCTTCCACCCATTACTGCATTCCCAACATGTGTAGCTGTCAAGTAGCCACCCCCAACCTTGATCCACTTTTTCCTCTCGAGAGGCTTCAGGTCTCTGAAGAGTGATTCTTGGTCAGTCATGTGGGCAGAAGCACAAGAGTCAAGCAGCCATTCAGATAGCTTGTACTTGCCTTTTGCCTCCACAGTTGAATGAGCTACCTCATCAATATCTTCTTCCTCAGGTGGAGGAGATGATTCAGAGGATGCCTCTGCATCTTGTGCTGCATAGGCTTTCTTGGAAGATGGCTTCCTAGATCTCTTTCTAGGGATTGTATCTTCAGGCTCAGTTTCTTCACCATCTCTTTCAGTTGCTCTTTGTCAGGTGAAGATCCCCTCCTGGCCCTGGATGGGGATTGTTTCTTTGCTATCCTGTAGCTCTGCTTTGGTCTGACAGCTGCTTTTGCCTTGTCTAGGCTGGGGCATTCCTTGACCCAATGCTTCCCTTCACACAGGAAGCATAATAGGTCTTTACTGCTTCCTGCTTGATAACCTCTCTTGGCAAACATAGCTGTCCCACTGTCTTCTTGCAATCTTGCTTCATGTGACTCTAGGAGCATAAGCACCTGGTCAGGTGTCATAAATGCTTGGGCCAGGATAGTATCTTTTGTACTCTGGTACTCAGATGGGAGAGCATCCAGGAGTGTTTTATCTTCCTCTCTGGTTCTTTGTAGTGACTCTCCTTTGGTCTATCTCAGCAATCCTTCTGCCAAGATTCCCAAGATGTACCCAAGCCTTCCTGATTGTCCATTCATCTGACATCTTGAAGGTAATGTACTCCCTCACAACTGCCATAGCGTGTGCAGTATACACCTTGCTGTATTTGGACCTCATCTTTGTCCAAACATCTGTAGCATTCTTGTCCTCAAGGATTTCCTCTTGATCATCTTCAGAAAGACAGATAAACAGCTCATACCTGGCTGTTGCATTTGCCTTCCTCCACTCTGGGCTGTGCCTAGAGTGCCTGAGTCCCTGAAGAGTAGGAGTACTCTCTTCTGATGCTTGTGGTGTCCATGAGTCAGAGATGACCCAATATACATCTTTTCCTTCAAGGTTGTTCTCCTGGAGACTGAACCATATTCTCCAATTGTCTCTTGTCAAGATTGGTGCAGCCCTTCTCTTGCCAATTCCACCTTCTTGATCCATGATTTCTTCTGCAAATCAAACCCAAACAAACTCCAGAACCAAGCTCTTTCTTTACTCTGAAAATAACAGTTTCTGGATGGCTGTCTTCCTTGGTTGGCAGATCCCTGGCTGCTAGGCCTATCAGTTTTTGAGGTTACTGAAAACTTGGTACAGATTCCTGCTCTGTAGGGCAAATGACTTCCTCAAGTCCTTCCTGACTGTTACAAACAGGTCAGGGTATTGCTGTACTGAGTGCTGAATCTGAGGCTTATCCAAAGGTGCTCAAAACTCAGGCTTATCTGTTCCCTTTACACTCTAGCAATCCAACATGCATTAATGAGTGTGCCTCACTAGGTTCTTTCACAACTTATATGCACAGGGCTTCTTTGTACAATGTGTGTGGGTCTACCTCGAGTCTCCCTCTCCTGTTTTGCCTCTTCCTTCTAGGACTGGACTTATAGGTTTAGGAGTAACCTGTACTGCTTTAGTCTTCTACCTTGTAGTTGCAAACCCGGCTCATAACCTGTCGAGCTGAGGAGGGCCGACAGGTATAAATGGATCATAAAGTGCAACAGAAGCTACAAGGAGTAGTAGGGGCAAAGTAGGAACAGCAAAGTGTGTGTTGTTATCTACAGGTTGGAGCTGAACCTGAAAAGGTGTCAGCTTGGACTAGTCACATGACCATTATCATGTAATCCAG